>CM059038.1:34882188-36128438 GCA_030279155.1 Forsythia viridissima | reverse complement strand
ACACAATCAATTGACATTTAGTAAAAATTTGATGCCACATTGACTTAATGTACTAATAACAATAAATTTAGACTATAAAAGATACATATAAAATATAAAGACATAGCTGTAGTTTTTAGATAATATCTAAATCATATCCTCAAATCATTTGCACCATCCGATTTTTCCCTTAAAAACAATGACAAACCAAATTTTTTTCCCAATTGGTTAAATCGGATTGTACAAATGGTTTGGGGATCTGATTTAGATATTATCCAAAAATTGTAGTTAGGTCATCGTATTTTAAGTGCATAATTTGTGGTTCAAATTTATTGTTATTAGTACATTAAATCCACATAACATCAATTTTTGTCAAATATTGATTGATTGTATACTACATGAATACTTAACGGTAATACGTCATCAATTTACGATATAAATTTATCAAAGAAACCGTTGGTGAACACATTCGTATAGTCTAGTGAATGACACTAAAAGTTTGTAATTTCAGTGACTATTTTGTATTTTTCTGAAACTTCAGATCACCAACGATATATAAAATTCATCAATCCATCAACTTGTTATGAGTCTCTAATTTTGAGTGGATTTGTTTTTTCCTTTTATTATTTATTTATTTGTTTGTTTGTTATCTAGAGCATGTTTGGTATGATTTATTTTAAACTTAGTGTTTGTTTGGTTTGAATTTTGTTGTAGTGCGTGGACTCAATATTCACTAGAAAATTCAATATTTTTGATGAAATCTGTACTTTTGTTCGACAATAACATCATCTACTTTTCTCTCAGCGTAAATGCCATTTGTTGGGGGAATAATTTAACAAGAAATTGATGACTAAAGGTAAAATGAGAATTGCGCCAAAAGTCATGTTGCCGTTACTATTGCATTATTTTGTGTCCAGTGGCCTTGTTGTTTATTTCAATTTTAAATTTTCAATTGTTCAAATTTTAATTAAAATCTCATTTAAAATCCAGATCAAACATATGCTTATTTTCAATTATATATTTTATGGAATCCACAATTTTGATCAATTTTTACCAAAATCTCTTAAAAAATTAATTTTAAATTCAACCAAACATGCACTTAATCAAACATAAGTTGTGCCTTTGACAAAATTTCGAATTTTTAACTACACACGAGGATAAAGTCGAGTCTCAAGTATTACAAAAACGAAATGTTGGAATATTTTTGGGACTTTTTTGCTATATTTTCAATAGGTTGGGGACTTATATAGACACCAAGGACAATTTAGTATTTATAATAGAATCCTCTGCTGCTCTGCATCACCCCATGTTCCTATCCCCCACGTAACGCAACCCCCACATCCACTCCCCGCAAAAGACACACAAACACACACAGGGAAATCGAAGACAACAATTAAACCCTATTATCTTTTCTCGTAGATCTTATTAATTGTTTCGCGGATGTGCCATTTATTGAATAGCATATTTACTTTTTTGTGTAATTTTGCTATTTTTAAATCTAATATAATTGTTTTTTATGTTGCGATGAAACTAGGGTTCTGCGTTGCCACACATTCCTCGTGAAGTGTGGGTTCCTTGATCTGCACTCCGACTCTGCAAATTCTATAATTAACTGTGAGTGTATATTTTTTTTCACTGTTTATCCTGTCGCTTACAAATCAGTTATTTATTATTTTTTCGTGTGTGAAAAAATTCGCGCTTCTTTTAATTGAAACTCGGTTTCTTATTTTTGGTTTGTGAGAATGTAGAATATTTGCTATTGTTCATGTTTGTCTGTGGAAAATAATGTTGTTCTCAGGAAAAAATTGTTCGTTGTAATTTTTTAAAATAAAACACGACAACATACTTATTTGTTTTCATGTGATTTTCATTGAGGTTCTTGCAATATTTCTAAAACCACGTAGATTGGATGGTAGGTAAATTACGTATCTTTTTAGCTTTGTAAGTAGAAAATGTGTATGAAAGAGATTTTGTTATCGAGGTTATTATTTCTTGAGCTGTAAATAGAAAATGTGTATTAATTTATTGCATTGTTCTGTGTGATCTGCTGGAGTGTTGTAGATAATGGTTTCCAAACTCTTAAATTGACTTCTGTTAATTAATCTGAAACTAGTCTATTTTGGGTGAAGAATGCACGCTAAATTGACTCCTTTTACTGATAATTCTGATTAAAGCAGGGTAAGGTTTATTTTTTTCTGGAAGGGTAATTGGGTATCATACAAGATGTCGTCTCCCTATGCTATTCTTGACAATAGACCGATTGATCAATGGAAGGTCACTGAACTAAGGGAAGAACTTAAGAAACGGAAACTGGCAGTTAAGGGGTTGAAGGAAGATTTGGTAAAGAGGTTGGATGAAGCAATTCGCAATGAACATGAAAGTGACAAGGGAGACGCTGATAATGGTTTTGGTACCGCTCCGGAATCTGGGTTACAGTCTGAACAAGCAGGAACGGAATCAGTTTTGGTTGAAAAATCTAAGGAACTTATGGAAATTGAGAAGGTATATGGAAATACGCCTAAGATTGAGACTGATGATATTAGAGGAGCGCAGGATAAAGGGAAAGTCAGAGATGGGGAAGTAGTACATGGAACTGATACAGTTGGGGTGGAAGAAGAGGCTGTGACAGCTTTGAGCGGCCAGCATTTCACCAGTGAAACAGAGAGCAAGAATGGGATTTCAACTGGACGACTGGATAATGACGACTTGAAGTCTTGTCAGGAGGATCCAGTTACCAAGGTGCCCGAGGTCTGTGAGAGTGGTGTGTCTGAGGTCCTTCCAGGAGCTTTGGACTTGCAGAGCACTGAAACTCAGAATGAAACAACGGATTCAAAGGAACAGCTTGAATATAACGTGGAGTCATTTCAAGCAGATGCTGAGCTCAAGCCATCTGACTTAAACTACCAGGTATCTGAGGTCAACCCTGATTTGGGGTCACAAGTAACATCTGATTCTGTTTCTATTGAGTATGTCTCCATTGTTAAGAAAAATGAACTAAAGGTTGATGTAATTACTGATGATGTCAAATTAGAAATGGACGTTAATCATGAGAGGGTGCAGCCATCACCCAGCAACGTTGTTCCTGATGCTGGTGAATCACATCCAATGGATGCTGAAGAGCCACAGGACATCAAGGTATCTGTGAAAGAGACAGATGGAAGCATTGTTAAAAATGTAGACACTATCAAGAAAAATGACAGTGGGGATCTGGGCTCTCCAGAAAAATTAAGTTTAGATCAAAATTCTGGTAATGATTCCATGGAGGAGGATATATTGGAGATCAAACAAATGGATTTCAAGTCTAATTCGGATGAAATGAATGAGACAGTTCGGAAAACAGAAATGCAAATCTTGGAAGAGAAAGATCATGTCAATGTTTCTGGTGATTTTAAACTTGCTGAGAAAATGGTTCTTAATGTTGAAAATAAAGAGGATTCTGTTCAGACATCTTTGAAAAGGAAGTTTCATGGTAAGTATTAGTTATTAACCCCATTTTTTTGTTCTTCTATACTTCTTCTATCCTACAACTTGCTCGTCTACTTTAAATACCATTAGTCCCATGGGCCAAGTTCATTTCTCCTTTAGAACAAGTCTTCTGCTTCTGCTGTGTGACATGTGCTCTGCTCATGAATGTGGTCTTTCCTATGTGAGATTTTTCAAATTTGTTATATTGAATTTATAGTATCTCGATATGGTGTTCTTCCATTTGTTACCGCATCAGGAGCAAGGGGATGGACGGTTTCGATGATGATAATTCATTTTTCTATGCAGTAGAAGAACACGAACTCTTGTATTATTAGAACTTAAGCAGAAAAAAATGGAGATAGTTGATTTCTATAGTTTTCTAACATGAGGGAGAATTACTGTAGGAAAAAAAGTTCTAATCTGAGTCATCCCATTGTAGGCCTCACTTGTCTGCAAGTGAAATTCCATTTTGAGTTTTTGTAAGACAATTTTGGCCAGTTAAAATTAGGTATTCAATATGTGAGCAAGATGAGGCTGCTTTACTGGTCTGCATGTTAGATGTTTTGCAGTTAAGGGACACCGTGTTTATCAAATTCAAAACATTCCTGTTTAGCATTTTGGAATCTTATTACATGTAAGATATTATCTCTAATCTAAATTTAATAATATAAAATAATGCGGCTAAATGTCTTGCTGACTACAAAATCAGACTCTGACTGCTATTATCTCAAGGCTTAAATGATGGTATAGATGATTGAAGTTTACTTTTTGTCATCTGGAAATTATGGATTACTTTTAAACTGCTACTTCTGCAGCTTTGTTCATCCTTGAGGATGTATGATTACCAACTGTGAAGTGATTAAATAAGTTGACATTACAGATAAAGCAGCAGTTGGGAACAATGACATTGTGAAGAGACGGTGCAGGTGGAATTCAGATGGCCTCAAGGTTCCTGAGCCACAAAGTGGTAATGTTATGGCTTCCACTACACCTAAGGATTCAATTCAGCCTCCTTTCAAACACAGCTTCTCTAGATCTGACTCTAGAGTTAGTGAAGAGGAGCCCAAGGAACGTGTGGGTAAGCCAGTGTGTTTCTTATTGCCCCCATTAATTTGATTAGTAAATATTACTTCATTCCTCAAACTATATTATTATTTTTTCCAGTTCCACCAGCATCAGTGCCCCCAACTAATTCTCTAAGAATCGACTGTTTCTTACGCCCATTTACTTTGAAAGCGGTCCAAGAATTGCTTGGGAAAAAGGGCACCATCACCAGTTTTTGGATGGATCACATAAAAACCCACTGCTATGTCTCAGTAAGTTCGATACGCCTCTGTCCTCTTATGTCTCTGTTTCTGTTCTTTTTTATTTTCAATGTGCATGACACACAGGTGTGGTTTCTCTGGAGAAACCATGTTCAGTATTATTTATTCAGGGACCTCTTTTTTTGGTTTTATTGAGCTGGCATTGATCCGGAGATTTTTAGGTCTAATGATTACGGATCACTTCAAACCTGCAGTATTCATCTATTGAAGAAGCTATAGAAACTCGTAATGCTGTGTACAATCTCCAGTGGCCTCCAAATGGTGGACGCATGTTAGTAGCTGAGTTTGTTGATCCTCAAGAAGTTAAAACAAGGGTAGAGGTTCCTCCCCCATCTCCTGCAACTCCTTCAAGCAGTGCAGCTCCTACCTTTGCTCCTCAAAACACTTTGCAATCCCAACCTTCTCCACAGCAACAGGTTCAGAGGCAGCAGCTTCTGCCGTCACCTCCTCTTCCTCCTCCACCACCGTTGGCAAATCCACCCACAGCCAGGGAACACCCTCTTCCAGCAGCTGCAAGGGAGCAGCCACTCCCAGTGAGGGAGCGGCTTAACCTTCCTCCGCCGCCACCTCTTTCTGAGAAGGTTGATCCACCAATTGTCACTTTGGACGATCTCTTTCAGAAAACAAAGGCAACTCCTCGCATTTACTACTTACCTCTGTCTGACGAACAAGTTGCAGCGAAGCTCAACGCACAGGGGAAGAATGGCAGCAGTAGGGATTAGGCTGTACTTATAGCAAAGCTCCTCATTGATGTTCGATGGATTGGTTCATAAGGTAATGTTAGAAGTATCATATAATTGCATCTTTGCATGTTTGCAGGTGTTGTGTAGAATGTCGCAGTTGAGGTGGCTCCACTTGCTGTTCCATGATGGATTTGTTATTTGAAGGATTTACCTTGGATTAAGGTTGAGTTAAAAGTTATTCACCTCCCTAGTTGAGTTTCTCCCTACAAGTAAACATAATGCTCTTTTGTTCTTTCATTTCTTAGACCAAGATGGGATATCCTAGTCTGTCATGCGTCAACCACCGATGTCTGAATTTTGGTGGACGAGTGACCTTTTAAAGATGTGGTAGTTTGAAACTTTCATCGAGTTCAAATTGTATAATCTTGGTCTTGATAGCATGTACTTTATATCGTACTTTCATTTGCAATTTTTTGGTGTATTACTCTGTTCGTATTTCAAGTCCAACCTGCCTCAGTGGGGATAGTGGCAATGAGTTCGAGGCTTTGCTATGTTCTACCCAAGTCCAATTAGTAGAAGTGTCTGTTATGTGCTACTAGGAAGATATGGTTTTTTAAGTCATAGTCGTGCAAACGCTTAAGATGAACAAATTTTAGTTTCTACCCTTTAGGGCTAGAGGGTTTATGAATAGAAGATCTCTTGTGGTCAGTTGTCTCTCCATTAAGTGCAAAAAAACAAAAACTGCTATTTGTTTGAATTTAACAGTCCGGTTCATTGAAGATGAAGTGGTGGTTAGAGTTAGTTCATTCTGGATGAATTGAGTGGCTAACCGGAATAATCACCGAGGATGATGGCATGTACGATGAGCCCTTGCTGTCATTTATAATGTAACGTCCAGTTATTTTAACTTAAATTAATTGGATTTCTATAATTGCGTCGAGCTTTACTCCAGTTCAGTATTGAATCTTGTATAATTACGAGATTTTACGTATTAAGGAATCACTTACCTTTAGCAATTAGAAAATTTTAGTTCCTTACCCCATACCTCGTATTATGAGTGAGGACCGAAACAAAAATACAAAAAAAAAAAGTTTAAAATTAAGGATTTAATTTATAGAAAATGAAATTAAAGAGATCGAAATATTTAAGACTGGCTACCTAATCCCCCATATGTGTGACACTTGTCACTGAACGAAAAAGTCGTTAAGTAGCATGGCCATCTATTTGTGTTTTATTAAGTACTTAAAATTTGGTTAAATATAATTTTTATTAATACATTTTGTACGATCTATAATTTTTATTTATTTTTTATCTATACATTATGTAGGATGTACTAAATAATAATTATAATCTACAAAATTTTTTATTAAATATACACTAAATGTTAGCCACGTGCAAGGATTAATATTTTACGAGCACTTCTCAACTATCCGAAAAGGATTAATAAGTCTTCACTTATAAATACTAAACCTCTTAAACCCTTCGTAGCACACGCCCAAGCTGTGGGAAAAGAAAAGGAAAATAAGTTGTCTAGAGATTTCTTAGGGAAAAAAAATTATAATTGTTCACTTTGAATGGGACTGGGAATTCCCAAATTTCATGTACGGTGACTTTTATTTTATTTTATTTTATATTTTTAAATTTAAATTGTATTTTAAAAAATATATTAAATAAATAATAATTAATTAATATTTTAACCTCGGGTAAATAGCACAAAACGTCCCTACCTATTAAAGGTATTGTGGAAAACGTCCCTACCTTCAAAATTTTGGCATTTTCACCATTACCTACTGGATTTTCTGCGCAAAACGTCATTCAGTCCAAAAATCAGCTATTAACTTAGGGGTAAATTAGTCCAACCACTTTTTTCACATATATATTATTTTTTTTAAAATTGGAGGGCTTCCCATGCAATTTCCAAAATTGCATAGCAGGCCCCCGTCCCCAAATCTGAAAAATTGAAACAAGTGGAAACCATGGCACCTTTAATTTTAAAAACCAAGTGATAATCTCCTTCGTGCTAGTCTACTCTCAAGAGGGGCTTTGCTCATGGAGATGCAAACCTTAACCGATCCTTTTGTCGATTCACAATTCGATCTTTTGGAGATGATGTTTTTGCTACCCCTGCCTGCCGCATAAGTTCTGCAAGTTAAAAGAACTAAACCTCATATTATACAAGTTAAAGCGTCATACGACAATATAAGAGTTTCCAAAGCAGGATTGTCAGCCCAAGCATAGAGCAGAAGCACACACTACAAATTTATTTTTAGACTGACATCATATTATGCCCTTGAAATGTGAAAATGTGCCAATTCTGAACTCTAATGTTTTCGTTTCGTTAAATGAAATTGCAGTCATTTACAAGCATATTTTGCTCTAATTATTTGGCAGAACTGGTAAATGTTGCATAGTTTGCTCTTATTATTTGGCAGAACTGGTAAATAATGCTCTTATTAATGCCTTCGTTTAGTTTGCTCTTGTTAATCCACCTAAACTTGAGTCCACCTAAACTTGAGTACATAAGCTTCTGTTCCCTATATAGGTGCTGGCTTCTCTGTACTCTATAGTGTCTTCTATTTTCTCCATTTCCCATCAATAGGAGAGTGAGAAAAAAATTCCCGCTTCAGTTAGCTGCTCAAGTAAACACATTGGCAAGCATCGGAGATAATAAATCAGCACATACAACAGAAACACAAAACAGCTGCATTTATAAAATTCTAATCATGTGTAGACTAGGCCCCTCTTGAGAGTAGACTAGCACGAAGGAGATTATCACTTGGTTTTTAAAATTAAAGGTGTCATGATTTCCACTGGTTTCAGCTTTTCAGATTTGGGGATGGGGTCTGCCATGTAATTTTAAAAATTGCATGGGAAACCCCCCAATTTTAAAAAAAGTAATATATATGTGAAAAAAGTAGTTGGACTAATTTACCCCTAAGTTAATGGCTGATTTTTGGACTGAATGACGTTTTGCGCAGAAAATCCAGTAGGTAAGGGTGAAAATGCCAAAATTTTGAAGATAGGAACGTTTTCCACAATACCCTCAATAGGTAGGGACGTTTTGTGCTATTTACCTTTTTAACCTCCGTCCTATCTTTCAAAAATCTCCAATGGAAGGTTGTCCCGATCTCGATCTTGTCCAACTATGTTGTCATTTCTAAACAAATGGGGAAATTTTATTAATGGAGTTCACCACTCTTTAGGGGTACACGTGTCCCATTTTACTAGGTACACTTATTTCATGTGTTAATCGGAAATAAATCTTTTTACCCGGAAAGAACATAAACCAGTAGATACTTGTACCCATTTTGATGGTAGATGTGTTGGCGGAATTCTGTGGTAGTGACCCAAAGCAATAAAAAACAAGAACCGAAAATCTGGAAATGAAGAAGAAAAACCGAGGCAAGAGTTGCACTCTTTGTCTTTAAGTCAAAATTGCCCCGCAAGGTGCTTTCGGTCTTTGGCAAATGACTCCCAAGATACAACGGTTTCGCTTGAGTTTTGTAGCACAACAAAGACTCAAGTACAACGAACCAATGATGACTTTGTACTCCAATGGATGAAAGATATGGAAAACCAGATTTTATGCAACTTAAATGCAATAAAAAATTAGTTCAAAAATGAAATGTATGAGTGATTTTTGTTTGCAATCGATTCTGTATCAATATCTCTGCAGAATGGATGTTCATGGCCCTTTTTAACGTTGGAGAGTTGGTTGGAAACGAAAAGGAATGAACCAAATCGTGCAATCCTTCAAAAGGACATGTCTGTTCACGCAAACCCATGCGATCGCATGGTTTAACCAAGCTGCGATCGCAAGGTACAAAAAATGGAACAAATTTGCCTAAACGGATTGGGTCGGGACTTGTATATTTGGCTAAGATGACACGAAGTCACTTAATTAATTTCTCGACATTTTAAACTAATTTCCAACAAGATGTACAGACATAAGCATATTTTTAAGTTATTAAACATACGATTATCGTGTTATTTGATACAAATTGTACCAGACTAGTATCGTTGAGAAACTGTGAGTAAAATGTTTATGGAAATTATATATGCCAATATTACATGAAGTTATATGCTTTAATAGCCAAGCTATGCGATGTGATGTATGGCTTAATTTCATAATAAGTCTATTTGTGGAAACTTCATGGTATGATTGTCATGTTTATATTTATTGACATTATAAGAACGTTTAAAACAATATTTGTTAGAAATAAAATCTATAAGTCTTTAATTACATATAAATAATTAAAGAAACCATATATCAGGCCAAAATTATCAAGTATGAATAATTTAGAAGAATACTTGTTTCCATTGGTGTTGAAATTGAGAGAGTTGGATCTTTCGCAATCTAATCACCTTAATAGTGCTCAATGGAATATCTGTCTATAATTGTGTAGAAGAGAAGAGCAAAAGTTGTGATTGACCCGGGGACCATAACCTTATTTATAATATTCTGTATACCCTAGTCCAATTAAAAGTCCATCAATCCTAATTGGATTAGGATCCGGTCTCTACACATTACAAAGCTCGTACTCAGTTTATATGTTTCTAGGGTCAAATCAATAGATCACTTAATAGCCCTATTAATTAGATAGCTCATATAATTGTAATACAATATGTAGCCTATTATAGAGATAAATAATCCAACAATCTCTCACTTGAGCTACATATGTTATCCGAAACAATTATATCTTAATATTTATGTATACACTTAAATTGCTATCTTGCCTCGAAACATCTCCGTAATTACAATCTTGTCCATCTACTATATCAGTATGAGATCAAAGCGGTCTTCGTCACATTAATCGGTAACTAAACCCATCAATGGTCATCATACCAACATATTCAATGACATATATCGAGTATGGATATGTAGCATGAAAATTACATGCAATGTGATCTTAACACATGTCTATTTCCAACTGGTCATTCTTTATTCTTTTAGTGAGATCATACCAAAGCTTTCCAATCTTAATGTTAAACCACAAATGGAAATTCAGATATTGGTAACAACCATTATACTTTATTCTACAGAAAATAATCATAACGCGTGTCTATTACTGAAAAACATCAAAATACAAACTCCCACTAAATCAGCACATCATCAAACTATACAACATCTGTATGAGCTATATGTTCGTGAAACACCTTGAGCGGTAAACCCTTGGTAAGCGGATCCGCAATTGTAGAGTTTGTGCCAATATGCTCTATAGACACCTGACTACTCTAAACTCTCTTTTTAACAACAAGAAACTTGATGTCTATGTGCTTCGACTTCGTAGAATTTCTATTGTTGTTGGAATATAGCACAGCCGATTTATTGTCACAATATGTCTTCAATGGTTTTTTCAATACTATCTACAACCCGCAACCTAGTGACAAAGTTTCGCAGCCATACTCCATGATTATATGCCTCATAACAGGCTATGAACTTAGCTGTCACGGTGGATGGAGCTATGAGCATTTGCTTAACACTTTTCCAAGATATAGCTCCTCCAAACAGTAGATAAATATAGCCCAATGTGGATCTCTTACTGTATTGGCATCCAGCAAAACCGGAATCAGAATATCTAATGATCTCCAAATGATTTAACTTCTAATAGGTGAGCATGAAATCTTTTGTTTTCTGTAAATATTGCATAACTCTTTTGGCTGTTTTCCAATGATCCAGCACAGGGTTACGCAAATATCTGCCTAATAATCTCACTATGAACGCTATATCCAGATGCATACATACTTGAGCATACATAAGACTCTCTATAGCCGACGTACTTTTGCATTTCTTTCACTTCAACCTCATTCTTGGGGCATTGACTGAGGTTGAAGTTATCTCATTTAGCAATGGGCGTATCTTCTGGTTTACAATCTTTCATGTCGAATATGCTATGTACCCTTTCAATATAGTTCTTTTGTGAGAACCCAATGATACTCGAGAATGATCTCGATGTATCTGTATACCTAATACAAAAGAAACATCTCCAAAATCTTTTATTTTAAAATTCTTAATTAGAAATCTCTTGATTTCGTATAATAAGCCTATATCACTGCTAATTAGTAGTATACTCTTAACTCTTAAGTGTATCACACCACTGTGGTAAAAATAATAGTCTAACAATGTGCATTAGCACTGTCTCTTGTCTTTTTCTTAAGTGCATTTTTAACTTTTTAAAATATTCGATTAATTTAAATTTAAGAAGACGTCAAGTAAAATTCACTAGTTTTTGGATAAGTTCAAGTGTGATTGGGTATTTCTTTTAAATTCAGGATTTTTAAATCTCTCTACCCTCTGCTTAAAATTCTCAAGATTTTATGTTGTTCATTATTGGCATTTGGAGACCAAATAATGACTTGATAAAAAAAGAAAAGAAACTAAAAGATATTCCAAATAAAAATAGAAAGAAAAGAAGAAGAAAATAAAATCTTTTTGTCCACGTGAATGGTACGTGTTTATTTGCAATTTTATGAGTTAATTATATAATATACTATCTAACTTTATATTTTATTTCATTTATACTATCGAACTTTAATTCGTTTTATTTATACTATCAAACTTTAGAATTAGTTTAATTTAAACGATTTCGTTAACCAGTTGTTTATTATTTTTTGACGTCACAATACTAGATCATTAATTGGCTAATGTATTTCATCATTTATGAAAGTGCTGTCCACGTGTATGGAGTTTAAAATAAAAATACGTTTTTAACATTAATTAAACGACTTTTGACCCAAGGGTTGTGGTTGATACAAAAACGTATTTTCAAACACGATTTTAATATCAAAAGTGTATTTTTATTTTGAACTTCATACACGTACACACTACTTTCAAACCTAGCGAGATACATCAGCTAATTACAGACCCATTAATGTTACGTCAGAATTTTCGTTAAACAATGAACGATTGATTAATGAAGTGATTTAACTGAAAGTAATTTTAAAGTTTGGTAGTATAAATAAAACGAATTAAAGTTTGGTACTATAAATAAAACAGTGTATAAAGTATAAAACAGTGTATAAAGTATAGTGTTATATGATGTAATTATCCCCAATTTTATAGACCCTTGTGAAACCCTTCCCTGCCTAGTGTTTCCGCAGCTCTGCTAAACCAAGATCCCTATTCCCGCCGCAGCTCAGCAAAACCCTTTCCCAGCTCCGACACAATGGTCGCCGCCAAGAAAACTGTACGAATTTCTCCTGTCTCTCTTGCATTTTTTTGAATCAAAACTACCAAATTTTATTCTGATTTTTTTTTTTTTAATTTTATGTTTGGTAATTTTATAGAAGAAGACTCATGAGAGCATCAATAACAGGTTGGCTCTCGTGATGAAGAGTGGAAAATACACACTTGGTTACAAGACCGTCCTCAAATCTCTCCGCAGCTCCAAAGGTTTTTCCTTTTCAACGGAATCGTTTTTTTCACGACGTTTTTGCTGTGTTATAACGCTTAGTAGTAGTATTTGATGATATTATGCCATTAATTGGGGGATGATGACAGGAAAACTGATACTCATTTCGAACAATTGTCCGCCGCTGAGGAAATCTGAGATTGAGTACTACGCTATGCTGTCAAAAGTTGGGGTTCACCACTATAATGGAAGTAAGTTGTCAGATCATAACTCGCATTCAATAATTTTATGATTTTCATATGTTAATTAAGCTTATGTTTTGGGTTCAATTTCTGGATATTTTTGTGTTGGAATCCAACATGTGCTAGTTGTGGACAAAATGAAAATTTGCCTTTTGATTTCATTTGAGCTTACATCTTGCATTTTTCTGTAGTTTTGAAGTGTATTGAATTGGCATAAGATGACACTATCACACTGTGCCCTAACATTTACACTGTGGCAATGCAAGTCACTGACAAAAGCAACACAATTCTTTCTAATTATCATTTATTTTGTTACCAGCAGTAACAGGAGAGCAAACTTGGCTAATATTAAGGATGGGATATTATAAAGATTTTTTATTAGTTCTACATACAGTGGTGATACGGGTATTCCTGTAGTTTTTCCCTCGTGGTCAGATATTGATGCCAGAGTGAACTTCAAGCCATGTGCTTATGACATGTCTAGTATTTTTTTTCCTTTGCACTATAGCTTGAGATCCTCACTTTAAGCCAGTATCTGTTGTTGCGCGTGCACATATGTATGGCTGCAAACATACATACATACTTAGTTACTGCTTTTATAAATCAGAATTTAATTTGAGCATAGGGTGGTAAACATTTAAGCTACAATGGGGCCGCAAGGAATAATCTCTTGACTCTTCTAGCCTAAGCTTTTTGTACTGGACCTGGCTCTGTGTTGGTTCTATACTTCTATTTGACGAAGTAAGTTCATTTGCCATTCAAATTTTTTTTTCCATTGGGAGGGTATATGCTTGTAGATCCCAAGATTCACTACATGAGATTTGATGTTGTGGAGAACATGTACTTTGAAACTTTCTTGAGCTCATACTTGTCAATCCATCCTCCTCCCACGTATCCTCTCCACATATCTCCTTCCTTTCTCCTCCACGGGAGGGATGCTATAAGCAATTTCTTGCGCAGGAAAAAATTTGTACCGCTGTTTTCCTTCCCTTGGACATTTGTGTGCTTGATTTATTCATTGGTATTGTTAGAATTCATAAATTTTCCATTTCTCTGGCATGCGATCAAATTTCTGATCTCTCTCTCTCTCTTGCACACAGATAATGTTGACTTGGGAACTGCATGTGGCAAATACTTTCGTGTTTCCTGCCTCAGCATTGTCGATCCAGGTATGTGATAAATTCATTCTGCTTCTGTTATGCTCCAATACTAGAGAAGTTGGATGGCCGCTTGACAACATAATTGCTTCTTTGCCATGTAGGTGACTCGGACATCATCAAATCATTGCCCGGTGATCACTAAAAAGAGATTCATTAATGCTTGTATCTGCCTCTTTTAGACTTAAATCAATTTCTGCTCCTAGAAGTAAAATATCATCAGATTCTTGAAAATTTTGATCTTAACATCTGTGTGTGCTGTTTCTCTTTTTGCCAAACCCAGTTTGGGTTCTTAACTTGGCTGGTGCCTGACAGTTTTTACATTTCCTAATGCGATTGGACATGATTAGTTCTTTTTCTTCTTCTTGCCTTCAATATAGTTCTACAATAGTTTTTCTTTTCCCGTTTAATAATGATGTTGACTTTGCTATCTGGCACACTTAACTGTGTGCAATGAAGGTGTCAGTTCCATCTGTGGGCAATAATAACAAAAAGGAGTCATATGAGAAGGATGGAGTGAAGAGTCTTGGAATTTTCCTTTTTGGTAAAGATCATTTGGATTCTACATATGGATCCAGCTATATATGCCCAATATTTTCGCTCATATATGTTTTGCTATGCTTAAAAGTAAGTGAAATTTAGTTCTAGGTTATTTTTTGTTTCTAAACGAGTTTGGTTAAATTAGTTTTTTAGTAGAAAAGTTATTTATTTTGAAAGTAAACTTTTGTTATTATGCAAATTAATTATTTTCAACTTTAATCAGTACAAAATTATTTATTTTAAATTTTACTTATTTACTTGTAAATAGGTTTCCTTCTGAGTGCTTGTTTGTCGAAGTTTAAATTATAATTTAAGTTAGTCAAATATATTTTTTATTCATGCATTTTGTAGAATTTATAATTTATTATCTATTTATTATTTACATATTTTATAAGATTTACAACTTATAAGTATTTAAAAAATAATTTTAACACTACTAACTTTTTAAACTTAAATTGACCTAGACATAATCATAATGGTATATGGAGGGAATTAGGGAAATGTGACTATTATTAAATGTAATCTTGAGAACAAAGATATTCATATGCATCTCCAATGCATTTCAGATTTTGTCATCTAGGTGGCGTGTAAAATTGCGGTCTTTGATATCTAAAGAAATAAATAGTCAAAATTTTAGAATTGGTCAAATAAGTTTTATCTATCAAAAATATAAATTTGCATGAAAAATATAAATTTTATTGAGTCATCTAAGCTAAGAGTATTTTTGAATACGACTCTCTTGCTATAAATGCATGTTAGGTTTAAATATAAAATTTGATAACAAATAATATATGTTACAAATTACAATTATCATCTTGTTGCCATATTTAATTTAATGTATAAATGTTGATTAACAGGGATGACGTTGTAAAGTGAGATGGTTGAGTATTTAAAAAATGTGTCGGTTTATGACACATTAAATTGTTGAATTGCACACTAAATTTCTCAATATGGTCAAAGATTTATAGCAGAATTAGATCAATTTAGAAAAAGGGCATGTGGATTCATTAAAAACCTCCCTTGTTTAATTCCATAATAACTAGAATCAAGATCTTCAGCATGAAATATGAATAGTTTAGAAAGCAATTTTCATTTTGTAACTTTTCACGTGTTTTTCAAAATTAAAAATACGAATATTTGTCAACTTCAAAATTGATGTTCAAATAAAATAATATTATGATAAATGATATAATAACTAAAATATTAATTAGATAAAAATGTATTTTGTGCTTTAAAGAGTCTTGAAATGGTTTTTTTTGTACAAATGGTTCATATATTTTGCATTTACTTTAGGTTGAAAATCTATCGTTTCATTTTTGTTAGTTTAATCCCTATTTCAAACGTTTTTTGTGATAATGGTTATTTCTGTCCAATTTCGTCACGTTTAAACGGTAATTCATCGCGTGCATTACAAATGCTTCATTTATTGAGAATATTCTATGTCATTCCACTATTGTGACTCTTTGCCAGTGAAAATCAAGAGACGTTGAAGAAGAAGATAATATCAAGAGACCCTTTGCCACTATTTCTGACATTTCATTTTTTTGCAACTTCTTGACATCAGTTGAAAAAGAATAAGATATGAAGAACCTTTTTGTTTTGACATATCTCTTATTGGTTTCTTCATTGTCAATAAAATAGACACATTTTGTATTTACTATTGTCTTGTTTTAATTTATTGGATTTTGTGATTATTGGGAGTGTTTGTAATGTACGCGATGAACTATCGTTTAAATATGACGAAATTGGACAGAAAGAACCATTATCGTCAAAAATACATGAAATAAGAGTTAAATTGCTAAAAATGAAAAAATAAGGGCATGTTCGGTGTGGTGTAGTTTTTTTTGGGAAAAATTTGGTTTTTTTGGGTTCTTTATTGATGTTTCAAACTTTTTTGTAATGTAAAAAAATTGAAAAGTTAAAAATTGTTGGTAAAAAAATGGCTACCGAACATGTCCTAAATTTTCAACCCGCATTAAATGTAAAAGATATTGACATTTGTGCAAAAAAGCGTCTTGAAATTATGGGCAACGTTGAAGAGGAGAAGTAGCCCATTGTTTTAAGTTTTAACATGAACGATATTTTAGGCTCGGTAGAGTTTTTTCTCAAAAAAATCCATTTTTTTGTCTACAATATTTGATTTTTCAACTTTTTTTACACTACAAAAAAATTAAAAAAGTCAAAAAATAACAAAAAAAAACCCATTTTTTTACCCCCAAAAAACTCAACAACATGCCCTCAATTCTTAAATTCTGCTTTTTTAAAAGAAACGCACACACTCATTCGGTCATTCCCAATCTCCAGCTTCTGAATATTTATTACTGTAAACTTCAAAGATTTATCAAGAAAGAAGCTTTTTCTTGGGTTTCTCATAGACCCTCTCGCGCTTTCTGTATCAGAAAGCTTGATTTGAATACCCTCACCTCATTTTCTGAACGGAATCCATTTCTTGAATCTCTTTAGAAGCCTCGCTCTTAATTCCTTTTGTGTACTTTAATTTTGATTTCAATGCAATTCGTCAATTTTTTCTCACATTTTCTGCCAATCCATTATCTGCATTTGCTCTATCTGGTGATTCTGCGGAATCCCTTTTTGTTATTGTCTTAAGATCGAATCTTTATTCATTTTTTTAAAGCTAAAAATTTGGGTGGTTCTCTCTTGAAATCAATTGATTTTATGGTGCTTGCATGGTCGTAGATACGGATTGACATATACATCTCTATATTTTTTTCTTGTGAAGTGGCAAGAGGAAAATTGGTAAGGTGAGATGAATAGCGTATTCAGTGAACAGATACTTGCAGACAAGCTCTCAAAGCTTAACAACACTCAGCAGTGCATTGAAAGTATCCTCTATTATTTTTGCTTATATATTTGATGAGTTCTTTATATTTTGTTGAATATTGTTGTGTGCCGATCTGTTTCTGCCTTCGTGATTTTTCTGGTCTTGGCCAGGTAAGTGGTTGAATTGAATGGCATTTATTGTGGGCTTGTTATGCTATTTTCCTCGAGGTTGTTTTACAATGTCATTATGTAGGACTAGTGAAACTAGATGGGGTATTTAGTCATTCCATGTTGCCATTGATCCTTCATTTTCTTTTTTGATCCTTTGATGGTTTTCTATAATTAGATGGCACTAGGGTTTTGGTTGCATCATGAGTAGGCTTAGAAAGGTAAGTCTTCAAGTTCCAGATTTTAACATGGGAAAATTTAATGAAGAAATGATGGTTTCTTACCTACTGATTTTCACGGTTATTTTGTTTGTGGCGTGTTTACAATATCTGAGGACCCTTTATCCAGTTTCCCAAAATCTTGTTTTTCTAACCAAATTGGTACTATTAATCGAATGATGAGCAAGTAGCAAATAATACCGTATCCTGTCTCCCCAATTACACGAGTTCTTTTGCTTGTGGCAGTAATAATATTTTAATGTGTTTAATTCATTCACTTTGTGAAATAATATAGACAAAACAAAGAACAAGAAGAATCAAAATAAAACGAGGAGGCTAGGGTTCCTTACGCATAATGAAAAGTAATACAAAGTATGAATGAAACCTAATTACAAATAAACTATATATAGGCTAAGCTGGAAGTACTATTCTACCCTTAATAAATAAATAAAATAATATTTATTAACATCTTTCCTCAAACTCACGATGCAGCAGTGACAAGCATCGAGAGTTTGCAAACGAAAAAATGAAAACCGGAAATAGAATGCGATTTGGTAAAGAAATTTGCAATCTGCGATGAAGAGGAAACAAACATGCTTGAGATGATGACGGGTAAGGTGACAATCGATCTCGATGTGCTTGGTTCGTTCATGAAAAATCGAGTTGTGAGCAATCTGAATAGCATCCTTATTGTCACAATACATAGGAGTGGGACGAGAAAGAAAAACTTCTATATCTGCAAGTAACCAACGTAACCAAACAACTTCTTTAGTAGTAGAGGCCATAGCACGATATTCTACTTCGGTAGAAGATTGAAAAACAATAGATTGTTTCTTGTTCTTTCAAGAAATGAGAGAATCACCCAGAAAGATATAGAAACCAGTAACTGACTTGCGATCTGTAGGATCACTGTCATGATTAGAGTCAGAGTATGCACGCAGATCCAAGGAAGAGGTAGATGGAAGTAGAAGACTCTGAAAAACTGTAGCTTGAAGATATCGCAAAATACGAAAAACAGCGGCCCAATAAACTCTAGTGGGAGAAGCAACAAACTGACTGACAATATAAATAGCATATGCAATATCAGGACGAGTAATAGTGAGATAAACCAAGTTCTCAACAATAGTAAAGTATAAAGTAGGATTTGACAAAGATATACTATCAGAAGAAGAATACTTGGCGTTAACCTCAATGGGAGTATCGACAGTCTTATTATCAAAAAGTCTAGCCCGCTCAAGAATATCTGCAACATACTTCGACTGAGAAAGAAGATAACCTTTGGGCGAGTAGGCTACCTCAATACTCAAGAAATATCGAAGAGGGCCCAAATCCTTTATGTCAAACTGTTTAGCTTACTCTATTTTCAAAACTGAAATACTAGCAACATCATCATTAGTAATAATCATGTCATCAATATATAACAGAAAAATAATACGACCTATATCAGTGTACTTAACAAAGAGTGCAGAATTATGACTGCTAAAAACAAAACCAAAAGAAGAAATCACAACAGAAAATTTCTCATACCAAACACGTGGTGCTTGTTTGAGACCATATAAAACTTTCTTGAGCCTGCAAATATACCCAAAACTATGGGGAATCTTAGGAGGGGGCTCCATATAAACTTCGTCCTGGAGATTTCCATTCAAGAAGGTATTTTTAACATCAAGTTGATAGATATCCTAATTTTTAACCGAAGCTACATCAATAAGAGTACGAAGAGTAGTCATTTTCACAACAGGAACAAAAGTCTCCTCATAATCTATATCATACTGTTATGAATATTCTTTTGCAACCAATTGAGCTTTATATCGCTTAATAGACCTATCAGAATAAGTTTTGATTTTATACACTCAGCGACAACTAACAACAGTCTTACCAGAAGGGAGAGGAACCAAATTCCAAGTACCTATCTTATACGGAGCAGAAAGTTCATCATCCATAGCTTGCTGCCAACGTGGATCAAGAATTGCCTCTTTGTAGGAAGAAGGCTCGATGAGACAATAAATAGAAGCTAAAAAGGAAGTAAAAGATGAATAACAAGAATAAGCAAAATCTGGTAACTTTGTGGACTTACGAATACAGGTGGACTGACGTCGAGGTAGATCCACAATCTTAGACGAAGCTTGAGGGACCGTGGGAGAAGAGGGAACTTCAGTACCTGTAGAAGTGTTAGTAGGAACTTGACAAATATAATACAAAGGTAACAAAGGAAGGATACGACAAGGGAGTTTTGATGTAGTAGGAACCTGTGACGACAAATTATCATAATCTTCAGAAAAAGGATCAATACGAATAGGATCAGGTCTAGTCAAGTCATAAGTAGCAGATGTAATAAAAAAGAAAGGTATATGTTAAAAAAAAAACAACATGACAAGACATATAAAGTTTTTGAGTAATTGGATCGAAACACCGATACCCCTTTTGACCTTGACCATAACTATGAAAAACACAAAAAGCAGATCGAGAGGACAACTTGTTGCGTTCCACATGAGGGCGGAGAACGAAGCAAGTACTACCAAAAACCCAAAAAAATGAGTAATATGGGACATACCCATACAATTTTTTGAAAGGAGAGATTTTGAAAAGAGAGAAACCTGAAATATGAGAAGATGGGATGGTATTAATCAAAGTCACTGCTGTCAGAACAGCTTCACCCCAAAACGCTCTAGGAACAGAGACAGACAATAAGAGAGATCAAGCAGTTTTAACAATATTTCTATATTTTCTTTCTGCAACACCGTTTTGTTGAGGACTATCTATATAAGAAGTTTGGTGAATAGTTCCATCTAAGACAAGCAACTCACAAAATTTGTTAGAAGTGTATTCCTCATCCAAATCACACCTAAAACATTTGATAATAGCAGAATGTTGAGTTTTGACAAAGGTTCGAAAAGCGGTGTATATCTTAAAGAATTCAGAACGATATTTCATTAAGTAAACCCAACAATAACATGTATAATCATCAACAAAAAAAACATAATATCGAGACCCTCTTTTAGTGGGAACAGGAGAAGGTCTCCATACATCAGAATGAATCAAATCAAACGGAGAAGAAGAAATAGAAACACTTCGATTAAAAGGTAAAACTGAAAATTTTGCTAATTTACATCCACTACAATCAGAAATACACAAGTTTGCAAATTGTCTAAAGTCCTTGTGGACACTAAAAATCTCAAACGAGAAGATAAAACATGACCAAGATGAGAGTGCCATAAATAAAAACTAGAAGAGCAATGAATCAAACGAAAAAAAAAACAAATCAACACTAGTAGTGGCAGCAATTGGTACTTTTAATTCATCTAGAATATAGACAGGGGCGGAACTGGGGGGTCCCGGGAGGGACTTGGACCCCTCAACTTTTTGAGTTTCTTTTTTTTCTTTTTTAGTTTTTTTGTTTTTTAATATATAATTTAACTTTTACATAATATCAATTTAATGGATGACAATTAGATCCATTGACCAAATATCAATTAAAGCTTGTTTGATATAGTTTATAAATTAGTTTATTTGATCGAAATAGTTTATTCGACAAAGATTAGTAAAAAATGTCAGACAACCAAGATAAATTTTTTGATCAAATAAACTATTTGTTATCAAATAAGCCATTTTGGTCAAGTAAAGAGACCGTTTGGTAGAGTTTATAAACCAGTTTATTTTACCAAAATAGTTTATTTGATACAAAATTTTACATTGGTAGTCGTCATTTTTTACCATTCTTGGTCAAATAAACTAGTTTATAATCTCTATCAAACGTGCACAAAATAGTTCATAAATTAGACCAAACTGACTCTTAATGTAAGGCAATTCGATCTATTGACCTAATAAAATTAATAATACAAAATTACAAATGATTAACTCATTCTTGATAATACAAAATTAATAAAGGCACTTTGTTTGTTAATACATTTCGTGTTCAAATAATAATTGTATATAACACTATCAAAAGGGTTCAAATAATAATTGTATATAACACTAACAACAGAACCAACACCTGCTAAAGGTATAGCAGACTATTCTACCCTTAATAAATAAATAAAATAATATTGGTTATTGGACGTGTTTGTTATTTGGTTCAATACGTTGTTTATTTCTCTTTTTCTACTCTATATGCCTATTTTTTATTTTTTATTTTTTATTTTTTAAAAATACCCTAAAGATTGATTGCACTTTAAATTTGCTTGCATATGGATCTGTGATGCAGAATTTAAATGAGTGACACAATGCATTGTTAGGTTTGTAGTGCTGCACTATTACTCCATTCTGGAACAAAATAAGCATAAATTTAATCTTACATAGTCATATACGTTTTAGCAATTATGTATAATCACTTTTTGAAAGGTTCTAATTGCACGTGCCTTGTTTCTACTACTAAATTTTTAGTTATTATTTTTTTGGCATGCTTTGTTACCTTAACGTCAACCATAGCATTGTCGCATTGGTGCATTTTTCATCGTACTAATTCAGAGCTGGTTGTTGCAACATGGGAGAAACAATTCCATACTTTGGAGATGGCTAAGAAAGTACCTCTTTTGTATCTTGCAAATGATATCCTGCAGAACAGCAAGCGCAATGGAAATGAATTCGTCATTGAGTTTTGGAAGGTTCTTCCTGCAGCACTCAAGGAAGTGAAGAAAGGCAATGATCGTGAGAAGAATGTGGTATCCAGATTGGTAAGCTATTTTCGAGTCATTATTAAGATTGTGATTCTTGATGGATTAGTTGAAATTGCTCGTCCTGTATTATTTATATTGATAGGTTAAGATTTGGGAAGAAAGGAGAGTTTTTGGATCCCAGAATCAAAGCCTTGGAGATGTTATGCTTGGAGAAGAATTTCCTCCACCTTTAGAGATAGGGAAGAAACGTTCCCGTTCTGTCAGAATAGTTAAAAGGGACTCACGGTCTATAAAAACTGTAAGATTCCACCACTGTCTTCCTTTAGGGGGAATTTATTATTTATATATGTAACTTAGTCTAATTCCATAATATTTCTATTAATTGCCAACATTTTGGTTCTTATTCCTTGTATATTTTCGGCTGAAACCAGAAATTGACTATTGGAGGAACAGCAGAAAAAATAGTTTCAGCTTTCCACTCGGTACTCAGTGAACATACAAGTGAAGATGAAGAAAGGAATAAATGCAAGTCCACAGTTAATCGTGTGAAGAAAATGGAAAAGGATATCGGCGTGGTCTTAACAAAAGGTAGGCTGGTATTTGGACAAGTTGTGTCTTTCATGCAGGCTCAAAGTGTTTACTCATTATTGTAATATGGCCAATTCCAAGGGACTTCTTACTGAAGGATAAGAAAAAGGAAATTTTGTAATGGAGCATTGAAGAAAATATTTTAGCAGTCTTCTAGTTGTTTCCTGAGGTTATTCACAGTTTAAAATGTGAAGCTCTTTTTCTTTTATCAACAAAAGTTCTCATATTTCTTGTGCAGCCAAGGATTCATCATGGAACACCTTAGCCAAAGAAATTGAGGAGGAAGAGAATCTTTTGAAGCAGAGCATTGAGAAACTTAAAGTTGTTGAAGCAAATAGACTGGCCCTTGTATCTCAGTTAAGAGATGCGCTTCGTGAGCAGGTATATGATCGATTATTTATTTATTTTCAAGAATTACTTTTGGTTTCATTTATTTGCAAAACTTGAAGATTTAGGTTGATATGCAAGATTTCTTGTGGTTGATTCTGTGATTTTCAGGAATCTGAACTGGAGAACATTCGGACGCAGATGCAGGTATGTACTATGATGAGTATGTATCTGTAAGATTCTCTCTTCTATATTCTCCTCTCCCGTGTTCTATTTCTTGGGAGAAAGAGGATCATGCCTATTCTCCTTGTGTTCTGTTTTTGTTGTGTACTACAGTGACAAGTTTGAAAACCATGTCCCTTTACATCTATTAATGCAGTTTGTGTTCGTTTTGTTCGTTTCCTACTACATCCTCGGTATACACTGACTTTAAGAAAGAAATCATTCTAGATGGAATATTAGTAAATCCATTTTTCAGAGGAACAGATAACACATTGTATACAGAGTGGAGATAAATGATAATAGATACATGGACTTTTATCAGTTTAACATTATGCTAATATTTTATGCACCAATCAATTTCAGGTAGCACAGTCACAGGCGGAAGAAGCTGCAAAAATGCGGAAACGTTTGGATGGAGACCATGTAGAAGATTCAAAACCATCAACTGTATCATCAGATGCCAATACAAAACCAGCAGCGCAAACGACAAGAAAATCTGCTGCAGCCATTGCAGCTGAGGTTGCAGATAAGCTTGCAGCTTCAAGCTCCTCTCAGTATATTATGACATCTGTCTTCTCCACATTGGCTGCCGAAGAAGCCAAAAATGCTGGGCTGATGAAGCCTTCAACATCATCTGCTTCTTTCTCATCCAGGTTCAATACTCTGATTTTGAAACCTGAAAATCATCTCCCTGTTTCCGATCCAATTGTTTTCATATCAGCACCACAACTTGATCCTCCCCAAAATAATGCCTATCAATCCCTGATGGCAACTCATCCCACAATACAAGGTCAAATTTCCGATTCTCAAGCTCAGTATCATTCAATCCCTAATCCGCCTCTGCAATATTTGCAGCCATCGGGTGGAATAGTGGGCTTATATGATTTTGGTAGTCTTTCTCCTTTGCCACCTGGGCCACCACCTCCTGCACCTCCACCCTACATGGTGAGCCCAATGGTGCCTTTGGTCCAGCAACCACTTGCAATGGGCCAACAGCCACGTACTTTCTCTCAGCAACAACCGGGCCCATTACCTCAGCAACCACCTCCAGCTCCTAATTTTCGTCTTCTACCTCCCATGCAGGCTCCTGGAATGGTGTACTATGGTCTCCCTCATCAATCACAGTGAGAAACTTTAGTTGACAGCCCCTCTCAAAAGGGCAGACAATATATTGAAGAGTTGAAATTTTTGTTTGTGAAAATGGTTGAGTTAGATACACAAGTCTAGCAGCTAATCCTACCAAACAGTGATTGGTATGAATGGCATTTCATCTATCTACTGGGAAAGAACAATGACCTCAATCGCCATTGTCTATTATCTCTTTCTCGGTTGTGATGATACACCAGTATGATGATGGCTCAACGAGTTGACAATTTTGTATTTTCTGCTCAAACTAGATATAATGATCAGCTTTTCTCCCTGAAGATCATACTGAAGTGCTGCATTTCTTTGAAGGCTTTGAATGAATATGTGAACTACTGAGGGAAGCATTTGCTTAGTTTAATATTGTGTAGCTTTTGCTAGTGACTGTTATCAGTTTTTCCTTTCAGGATGCTTACAATTGATGCAGCCTTCCTCTCCCAGGTTGATAAAATTTTCTTAATTCGAGTAAAATACGCTGGCCTGGATAACGGAGGATTATTTCTAACGCGAGTTTATCTAGCTTGAATTTGTTATGGTTTTCTATGATTCATACTATGCAATCTGTTCTGAATTTTCTAATGCAACTGTTAAAAGTGGTAACATTTCCATGTCTAGTCCCAGAAGAGGAATGCTTCTGTTCATTAACTTCATTGTTTCTCGTAAAGATAAATCACTGGATTGAAGATAATGACCACAGAAATCGCAAGAACAGAATTTGGTTAGACAAAGGTTCTATATTCTTTAGATTCCTCATTTTTATGTTTTATGGATGAAATCAGTCTTAAAAGTCAATTTAAATGTGCTTCTAGCCTCAGACCAACATTGACAAAAAAACAAGATGAGCCTGTTTTCTACTAAACTTGGAATTGGCTATATGAATCTTCACGACAAACAAAAGAGCCACTGGAAAGGATTAATATTCTGCCCATCCCATATCCTTTTTGCAATATGCAGTCTAGTGGATATCCTCCTCGCAAGTGAAGAACTTGCTTGGAGTGTCTTGTTATTCTTTTGTGGTTTGGTCAGGTTTTGGCTTCTGCAGTTGATATATGCATTTGAGAAACTCCTTTTTTTGGGGGGGAATGTTGTCTCAATGATACAAGTCATCTCTAGGAATAAGGAGATATTTTCATGTCAAATCTTTGTTGAGCTGGTTCTTCTCTCTCTCTTCATGAAGAACAATTTGGCATGTAGTATTAAGCTCTCCTGGAGGCAGATTTCCCACAACCTCCTTTTTTTCCTCATTTTCTTAGTTGTACCTAATAATGCAAGATTTTAAGCACTGATGGAAGCTTGAAAATATCCTTTCAGGAAGTGTTACAAGTCAGTTGGAATATTTTGTATCTTCAGTTGTTATGTGTTGTACCACTTTGATAACATTAGATAGATATATTGGGAAAGTTGTCTTCAGTTGGTTCCCTTGTACTATTAGGAGTGCAAGTTGATTTTCTTCATGTACGTTGGATTTCATATGAATCAATACATACATGCACATATTAATTTCCAAAAGGATTTTTGTGTTTTGTGCAATTTTTCAGTAGTGATTTAAGTAACTCCATGTCTGATACTTGTTTTCTTCTAACCTGGGTACTTTTTTGGAAAGCATTGGAAGAACACAGAAATTATAGTTTGTCTTCTTATTTATTTAATTTTTCAAGATTGACAATATTTGTTTTTTTCTCCTGTTGTCTGCGATAAGAGCTAAATGGGATTCTCGTTGTCTTCTGTCTGTTCATATTGCTACCTTCTGCTATAACTGAGTTTTGGTACCATTCTTTTTGTTTCAATTGGTTTGTGTTATAGGATCTGTTTCTTGTGGGTTCAAATTTTGTGGGCGGTTTAAATGGATACAACCTTTCCTTTTCATGGTTGATTTTAAGCCTGGTACTCTTGTCCATTTAATGATAATGGTTATAGTGTTATTGCACTTTTTTCTTGGTTGTTTTGTTAAGTGGTGGCAATTCAGTGTCAGTGGCCATGCTAAATCCATAATTGCATTTGTATTGTTCAGAACTATATTTTTTGCAGTTAGTGTTGGTTATAATTTTCTTTTGTGTTTGGAAGAAATCATATTGGGTTGGTTGGTTGGTTATTTTTTCCCTCTTTACATAGAGAAGTCCCTGACATTTTCAGTAGGAATAAAGACGAAACCTATAAAATCTAGTCAGTTTGCTTGTTTAGTCTTTGGGTTCGGTGATACTCCTGTTAGAAGAGTTGGTTTCTGTCTTTATATGCCTTACAATGTTAAGAGTTGCGTTCATATGCTTGTATGTTGCATCTGGCATATGATACTTGTAATATGTCCTTGATGGTTTTGTCCAAGATGTTTCTATGTGAAGTGTCGTAGAAGGGAAATTTGGTTTCAGGTTCGGTGATCTCTTATTCAGGTTGATTCTTGCTCTTTTCCCCTCGTAAAAAAGAACGGAATTTACGGGCTATTATTCGGGGGATAAATAGATGCTCGGGCTGCTGTTTGTCTGTGCACGAGCTTGAGGTAAGGATCTACATTTAATAAAGAAGTTGCCTATTTTGAAGCATTAGTATGTGTTAATATTTCTTTTTTCTTTTTTTAGCTCAAGTTAATTCTTCAAACTTCTAGGAATCTGCACTTTAACTTTTTCATCGTATAGGTTCTACTTTGTGCTCAGCCTCCCTCCATATGGTGATACAAATACCGGTCGGGGTTTTTGGTGTTCTCATTTTTGTTACGGGAACTATGCTTGTCATCGTTATTGTTTTCTTATGCTACTTGTGCACTTGACTCATTTGAACTCTACAGCTTCTATGTTTATGTTGGCTGCCTGCATCGACATTGCTGAACAATACGTCCTGAGCTTGGTACTCGTGACTGATGAACCGATATAGCACAGCTTCTATGTAAGGCGAAAAAAATTGTTGATAGTTTTTAACAAGTCCAAGTACGACTTGATCACACGTGACCTTTTGGTAAACTATAAATAGAACATTTTAGAAGCTTCTTTGGATTGCTCTTCCAGATCGTAGGTGGTTAATAGATTTTGATTGCAACAACTATTTATCAATTTACGTGATGTATACGTCATTTTCATATTCATGCAAGCACATAAAATGTATAGTTAAAATTATTTGTTGACTTTTTTAACAAAATCAAACAAAGCATTAATATACAACAAATGCAAATGATATGTCTAGGAAGTCTTCATAGATAAGGTTATGTACGAACCTAACTTTACACATTTCATCAAAGCCATTGTTACATGATTTAGTAGACGTATGTCTCTCAAAATACAATATTTCTTTCAAAATTAGTGTTGCACTATACTAATATTGTTAGTCGAATCAATGTATAGACTGCACTCTTCTTGAATGGATTTAAAAAACACTAACTTTAAATTGTTCGGACAAAATTTTATTAAACAAATAATCTTGGACGGATTTTTGGAGGTTGGACGATTCAGAAATGAGATTAATTTAAAATTGATTTTGTGTAAGAAATCTAGAACTAGGGTCCCAATTTGTAGGTTTCTATCTTTTCAAAATGGGTACAGTATTTAGTCCAAATCAATATGAACCTTGGGATCACACCCTTTTAAATTGTGTGGTTCAGTTTGCACTCCTTTGTGAATGATGGTGACTTTTCAATGTACACACATTTTTGTACTTAAACAATCTCACATGTTTAATTTAAACAACCACACGTGTTTAAAGCATTATTTAAAGACTTATTTCAATCCACGAGTACAAATTATTTAAAATCAGAATAAATTCTATTTAATTTCAACAATATTACGTTAACACGTTTAACGAAGGGGTAAATTTAACAAATACTTACTAAACTTTGAACTTATTAATACTTACTCACTAAACTTTAAAGTGTCACTGACAACTCACTGAACTTTTAATTTTGTTTACCATCCATCATCCTTTAATAATTCGTTAGAATAAATTAATAGAAAATGCCAACGTGGATAACGGATAACACGTGGCACCAATCAAGCTGTGTTATTTGTCCAACTCAGCACGGAGGTAAAAAAATGCGTGCCACGTCAACAAATGGAGGACTAATCTTTATCATCTTCAACTATGAAGGACCAATCTTCATCATCCTCAACTAACACAGGGACTGAAACTGCAATTTTCCAACTGCACCCATTGACAAAAAAAGGAGCACCAACTACACCCAAGATACAAACAGCCATGCTTAGATGCATACAGGGAATTCGGAACATTCACTCAAATAATTGATCCATCAACTTGAATTTATCAATTATAATAAAAATAAATTTATATAAATAATTACATTCCCAGATGAATAAATACTCATTGTTACTTACATAGAGTAAATATCAAAGACAATAACCAAGACTTGGGGCAGGTATAACGGAGGAGATACACTCCGGCAGGTTCACCGCCGCACTGCCACCATTGTTGACTTTCATATCCACAGAAAGAGTACCCTTTTCTTTCTCCTCCTCCCGCAGTCTCTTCACTTGCGATTCACTATCAAACAAGCTCAGAGCCTCTTCTGCCAATGGGTGGTTCCGTTCGGTCGCTCTCCATCTTCGACGAAGGCAGCGAAGTAAAGGGCTAGTGTTTTGAAAAATTGCAGCTCCGGTCCCTGTGTTAATTGAAGGTGATGAAGATTGGTCCTCCATAGCATAATTCCTCCAACAATGATCCAATTCAACTTTTGGAATTTGCTGACGTGGTACGCATTTTTTACCTCCGTATTGAGTTGGACAAATAACACAGCTTAATTGGTGCCATGTGTTATCCATTATCCACGTTGGCAATTTCTGTTAACTTATTCTAACGGATTATTAAAGGATGATGGATGGTAAACAA
This sequence comes from Forsythia viridissima, assembly GCA_030279155.1. Lineage (NCBI taxonomy): Eukaryota > Viridiplantae > Streptophyta > Magnoliopsida > Lamiales > Oleaceae > Forsythia > Forsythia viridissima. The sequence goes on along the minus strand of CM059038.1, from coordinate 36,098,808 downwards.
AATTAAAAGTTCACTGAGTTGTCAGTTGCACCTTAAAGTTCAGTGAGTAAGAATTAACAAATTTAAAGTTTAAAGAGTATTTGTTAAATTTACCCTTTAACGAAGTAGCCGAACCTTATGTTTCTTGTAAGGGAGTTATTAAGCTGGACTATATTATAAAATATGCATTTATTCGGTCAAATGCCTTTCATGAAATTGGACCACAAATATGAAAAACAAAGAACAAAAAAAAAAGTAATTACTCTCTCTCTCTCTCGAATTTATTTATTTTTAATAAACATTAGAGATTTTTTTTTTTTTTTTATTTTTCTCATTGTTTGTATCGAACCCAACAAAAAGAAAAAGTTAAAAATATTTTCCTCCACTTTTCATCTTTTTTTATTTTTTATTTATTTTTCTCTTTCCTTCAAAAGAAATGAGATGTCTAAAGTGATTATACCTTAAAATTCATTTTTATTTTCTTCAGATGTGACATTATTTTTTTCAGATGTGACATTTTCTATAGAATATTGTGCAATCAAACGGACTATAACTGTTTAGCTAAATTTAAATTTTAATTTAAACTAATTAAATATAATTTTTTAAAGACTCATAATTTACTATCAACGTATTTTATAAGATCTATAACTTTATAAATATTTAAAAAATATTTTTTATTTACAAATTTTGTAGAACTCATAATTTATAGTACACTTGTTTTATAGTAATTTCAACACTATCTAACAATGCACTAATTAACAAGTCAACCCATCAAATCTTATCCTTACACAGTTACACTATAGCACTATATATACATACACAGATACGCTGATACACACACACGACCAAATATTATACGAACAGAACACCCATTTGCAGCATATAGTAATGGCATGCCTATCTCAAATCTTGGCTCATATTTACACCACCACCCTAGTATTCTTCTCCATCCTATTTCTCGAGCTAGTTATTCTTGTACGCGCTGCAGTCGGGACCATCCACGGCTGCAAGAACCGCCCCATCACCACCACTCAATACCTCAAACTCGTCGAAGATAAAAACCCGGCCTGTCGGTATAAAACCGGATTAAGAATGGAATCGTTGGAGTGTGCTGTTTGTCTTTCCATATACGAAGAAGGGGATGAGATAAGGAAATTAACGAAGTGCAACCACACATTCCACAAGGACTGTCTCGACACGTGGCTGCAGCAAGATTGGGCCACGTGTCCACTTTGCCGGAGCATGGTGTTGCCGGAAGAAGTGGTGGTTAATTACCGGCGGCACCAGAATGACCAGGAGTTTGACGGAAGTGATGAGGAGCTTATTTTCTTGTTATCTGCATTACATGGTAATTATATACGTAGATTTTTGTAACACCGGCAAGATCAGTTTTGATTTTTTTTTTTTTTTTTTTTCCTTATTGCACATATGTGTGTGGATATGTAGTAGTCATATTTGGTACGGTGGTGACCTACCAAAATTAGGTATGGTACTAGGCTTGGTCAAAACTACGAACCGGACTTGTTATACTTAAAGTTGACTATGTAAATATTTTTGAATATTTATTTAATTCCGTAAACCAACTTACAACAACCTCCGTAAACCAGTAATTGAATTATTTATATAATGTCATTACAAATGTTTTTAATTAGCATAAAAAAATAAGTACTAATAAACGACCGTAAACCAGTAATTGAATTATTTATATAATGTCATTACAAATGTTTTTAATTAGCATAAAAAAATAAGTACTAACACGTTTATTAGTACTTATAAACATTTATAAACTGGTCAAATATTATTTTTATATATAAATTCGTAAGACTCAAAAATTTTATCTACTTTATATCCTGTTCATATGTCCAAAAATTTGTCTAGATAATTAAATAGGCGGCTTTAATAATTCAGCTGATTTAATAATTTATTCATCTTTATTGAATAATAATTAATAGATTGACCCAATTTTATGGTACATTAAATATGGGCCAACTATTCCAGCTGTTATTCAACTATGTAAAATATTTCTCAATTGATATCGAGTTGTAAAAGTTTTTCGAGTAAATTTTTTCAAATGTTTTTCAGTTGTAATTCAACTTTAAAAGCTTTTTAAATTTTCATTGAACTTTTCAAAATCTTATCTCATTTATCTATCACCATTTTAAAAGTTAACAAATTTGGTGATACGGTAAACGAAATGAAAGATGAGATAACACATTTTAATAAGTTCATAAAGTATATTAATTTTTAAAATGACACTGGCAACTACTTTAAAAACTTTTGATGTTTCATGACAACGTAGAAAACTTTTAAAACTCAATAGCAAATGAGTACATTTCAAATATTTAGTTTGATTAATTTCAATAGGGATAATTGTATTAAAGGTTTTCAACCTTTTAGAATTGTTAGAGATATATTACTAACCTAAAAAAATAGCATCACACATCCCCAACGTATGAAGAAATAGGCATCACACTTTTTGTCAGTTTTCTCTGTTAAAAGCTAAAATTGAATTGCACGCGCTGTATTTCTCCACAAAAAGCGTCTAAAAATGGCAAGGTTAAAATGTATTCCTCTGTACACTTTCCTCCATTGTTTAAGCCATCCTTTTGACTTGCTAATCCGCCATGCCCAAAAGCTGATATGCACTACTTCTTAATTGTGCTTCAAAAAGTCCAATTGCTGATAAAATAGCACCAATTTCAATACAGAATTTTAGCCATTTACCTGATATCATATTTGCTGCTTTTGCCATAAATCCAGTCTCCCATTCACTGTGATCAATTGAAATAGCTCCAGTTACTGCAATAAGAGAGATTATATAACCTAAACAAGTGAAAATAACTGCACAGAGAAGTGCCAAATGGAAGGTCTTTTGTGGGTTATCAACTTCCCCGGCAATAGTACTAACATTATCCCAGAAATTCAGGTTCCAAAACAGAGTGTTGAAGAACAAAGTCCAATCTTTTTTCACCCCTTTCTGGCATAAACTGATCCATCTATGGGGACGAATTTGAGGAATTGCTATCAATGACATGAGAATAAATGGCAAGAGTGAAACAATTGCTAAAACAACTGTAGTGTAACCAACTATATTGAGGCCCGTATAATTAAGAAATGAAAGGAGCAAAGTTGATATCAAGATTGCAAGATATCGGGGTAGCCCAGAAGAGAAAATGGGAAAAATTCTTTTCAAGTAATTTATACACAAAGTTGGAAAGGGTGCCATGTTTATTACACCACTAAGGAATTTCCATGTGCCCATAAAGGATCTCCAGAAGGGACTGAAGGCCCTATCAGCCCATATAACAAAGCATCCGTTGCCGGGGAAGGTGATGGAGAGCTCGGCGGTGATAAGCGCCTTCGATATACTCCAGATGAACGGGAAGATGAGAAAACCAAGAATGGCAAACAAAGGACTTGCAGCGCAGAATCTTCACCATAAGGTCCACCAACAACTTCAAGATAGATGAGGAAGATTAGAGGGATGAGAGAGAGAGAAGTCCCTAATTCTCATACGCTTTTTTGGAGAAATGCAGCTCGTGCAGTTCAATTTTGACTTTTAACGAGGAAAACTGACGGAGTGTGAAGAGGAACCTACGATACCTATTTTTTCATACGTTGGGGACGTGTGGTGTTATTTTTTTATATTAGGGGCATATCTCCATTGATTTTGAAAGGTTGGGGGACTTTTAATGCAATTATCCCATTTGAATAGTACAAGAGTTGTTCTTTTCCTATTTGTAGTTTATCATTTGAAAAAAATTATCATGTACTAGCAACAAACACAAACAAAAAAACAAGTTGGATAAAGAAAATATAAATTTACATAATTTGATAAACTCGATAGTCGACACCAAAATAAATTTAAAAAAAAAAAAAAGTCAATCTAGTAATCAAAACTTCAATTTAAATTTCACACGTCTCTCTCGCTTCTGCCCCGTGTGGTTTGGATCCTCTTTCAAACTTGAAGGTAAGCTAGCTGCCTTTGTTCTTTATACGTTCTTCCGTGTGTATCTTGATTCTTGACGCCAAATTGTGACTTTATAACCATTTTTCTTATTAACTAACGTAATATAATTAAAAAAAAAAATTCAAAATTTAATTTTAGTCAAATACCTAAACCATCTCATTGTTCACCAATAATTAGGTTAAAATTAAATACTTATGAGACAAGTTTTCTCTTCTTTTAATTAGATTTCAATGCATTGTTTCTATCGTATTAGTGATGGGACGATTTAAAGTTGAATAAATCCCAGCTGGATTTATAGCTGTTCTATTTCTTGTACTCGTGCTTAAAATATACTAGTCAATACTCATTATTCAAACCTTTTAAAGTATGTGTGAAATAATAAGTATGTTGTTACTAGATACGTAAATAAATGTGGACGAATTATAAATAATTATAATGTGACAACATCAAGTCGTATTCAATCATAAATAAATGTGGGACAAATTTTATTAATATAAGATCTCTAAAGACGTGACGTGGCGTGGCATTTCTTTTTTTTTTTTCATTTGTTTAAGTACATTGTCATTCATTTAGTAGAAGTTGACATTTTAACTGGAATCGGAGACACGCTACCCGCATATGGAGAAATTGGCACTATCACTGATCACAGCCTCAAGAAAGTTGAGGCCATACTTCTTAGCGCACAGCATCCACGTTCTTACCAACTTCCCTTTAAGGCAAGTCTTGCAAAAACCAGAGGCCTCGGGAAGATTGCTAAAATGGGCTATTGAGCTCAGCCAATTCGACATTGTTTATAGGCGAAGAGCAGCCATCAAGGGGCAGGCCTAGCTAATTTTGTGGCCGAGTTTACCAACCCCCCCGAAGTGGATGACCCTATGGCACTAGGTGAACCACCTACGTGGTGCCTATTTGTTGATGGCTCCTCGAGAGACATGGGCTCGGGAGTCGGAATAGTCCTCATCAGCCCAGAAGGTCACAGATTAAATTGTGCCATCAGATGCCCTACTCTGGCGAAGTAGTCAGAGAAATTGGTATAGGCGTCAGTGTTGTGGAAGTTGGCAACAAAGTCCGCCTCGAAATTCTCCAACTGCGTCCCCAGTCCTTCCAGCTTCGCAGACAACTCCATCCGTTCTGCTTGTAAGGCCTCGGTTTCATCCTTCAAACCCTTCACCTTGGATTTGAGTGCCTCGTTTTCATCACGTAAACCAGACACCTCTGCCACTAAGGAAATGTTTTTCTCCTTCAATCTCCACCTCTCTTCATTAGACTTCCCGAGGGCTTCGGCAGCCACAGACTGTGCGGTATTGGTGTTGTCCAACTTATGCGTCAGCAACAGGACATTGGAGTCAGACTCCTTCAGATCGTTTTGGAGCTTCTCGTAGGCTGAGCACATGCTCTCCAACGCCGCCTGAAGACCGTCCATCGCCTCCTTATGATCCTCTACCTTAGAAGCGTCAGTCTTCCACTTCTTATATTCTTCCACTCGCTGCCGGTACTGACCTAGAGCCTACATCTGTACCTCGGCCGCCCTCATAGTCATCGCAAGGCTGGCCTCCATAAGGTCCTCTACCTCTTCGTTGGAGGCGAAACCTTTCCACTGAGAAGTGAAATATTTCTTGAAGGCCTGGGCCCCCAAGCCAGGATAAAGGCTAAGACAACTGACAGCCTCTTCTGCAAGACGTCCACCAGAGGTCCCGATGAGGTCGCAAAGTTTTTTCTGCGAGTTATAACACGCCTCCCCCGACTGAGCCTTTGTGGACGCCTGAGGCTTTGAAGGAGGCTGCTCCAACACCACCTCCCCAGACGGAGTAACTGTAAGCATCCTCTGAGTTGGGGGGGATTGCGGAGGACGTCGTCCTCGATCTCGATCACCTTTCTCCTCGAGTCGACGGGGAGCCCAGTACTTGATACATTGGACCGTGGACGATCACGAGCGGAAGCTTTTCTTTTTTTGGTAAGAGGCACATCTGTCTCAGTTGCCTCAGCCTCGTTAGTCTTCTCAGCCTCCTCCTGTATCGCATCCCGGCTAGCCTTTTCTATAGCCTTTTTTTGACGGGCATCCTCCGCAGAGCCGGGTGCCAAGGGCCTCGGCCTATTGCCGGCCAATTTCGCCAAAGAGGGCCTCGGGCGCTTGCCTTGCTCGATATCAACTACCAAGGAGATAGCAAAAAATGTTACAAAGAGTTTGACAAAAGAATGCCGAACCCAGATAAATATACTTACCCCGAGAAGCCATTAGTCCGAGCTCGATCAGAAACTGGTGTTTGTTCAGAAGAAAATCGTGCCTCCTATTGGCCGGGGTGGTTTGGTATATAGAGCGAAGCACGTCCAGGTGATCAGAAGTCAACTCGCACCGGGGAAGAGCCTCTGCAAAAAGAGAAGAACATAAGTAAGGCAAAATCTCATTAAGGAAAAACCCATATCACACCATCTTTCCCCCCATACTACTCATTGGCTATTCCGTAAACACTGGGAACATCCAGGTCAGGTTCCAAGTCATCGACCACCCTCTACCAATTCTCCTTTACCCAGAACCAAGACTCCTTCCAATGCTTGATGGAGGAGGGACATTCTGTGACGAGTGGTTTATGGGTTCCCCATGGACAGAAATAATACCACCCCGGCTCTTCCCCCTTGCCTTTCTTCTTCGGCATCTTCTTGGGATGATACACGGTCTGGAAGACGTGGAGGGGCATCTCCAAACCAAAAGAATGCCGAAACCACAAGTATAAGCCCCCCACCATCTGGCTCCACCCATTTGAGATACCTGGGTAGGGGCTAATCCATATGCCTTTAGGATTCTCCGGATAAAAGGGTGTAGAGGAAGCCTCAGACCAGCAACAAATGCATGAAGATGCAAGGCGGTACATTCCCTCCTCGGAAAACAGGCTCTTTCATTCGGGCCTGGGAGAAGTAGCTCGACGTCTCCAGGAACACCGTATGCCCCCCTTAAAGAGACCAAGTCCGACTCCAACATTATCGACGGAACATCCATTGCTACTCATCTGATGGGGGTAACGTCGGGAAGGTTCACACTGGAGATCGGCATCGTAGTAGACGTGATAGCAAGAAACTCGCCTGTGGAAGAATCTACGCCTCGGATAGGCACCGCGTCGGCCATAGATGGAGATACGGAGGGTGATGCCTCGTCCTCATGTCGTCCAAGATTGTCTCTCCCAACAACACTCATAGAGATAACTAGAGACAAGATAAGGAGAAAACAAAGAAGGTTTAGGAAAAATGTTTACCTAACACTAGTCCTTCGACGGAAACGCTGCCGGAGAATTAAACGCCGGGTAAAAATTGCCTGAATAATGGGGACTCTCAAAAATCTTCGCAAGGAATCTCTCTCAAAATGGTACGGTAGAAGTAAGATTTGCAAATGGCTGCTATTTATATAGACAACATCCCATCCTAGGACTCGGTTATCTTTCAGCCTCTCCCGTCCTGGGACTCGGCTATCCTTATAGCCTCTCCCATCCTGGGACTCGGTTATCTTTCAGCCTCTCCCATCATGGGGACTCGTTTATCCTTATAGCCTTTCCTATCCTGGGACTCGGCTATCCTTATAACCTCTCTCATCCTGGGACTCGGCTATCTTTCAGCCTCTCCCGTTCTGGGACTCGGCCATCCTTATAGCCTCTCTCATCCTAGGACTCGGTTATCTTTCAGCCTCTCCCATCCTGGGAACTCGACTATCCTTATAGCCTCTCCTGTCCTGGGACTCGGCTATCTTTCAGCCTCTCTCGTCCTAGGACTCGGCCATCCTTATAGCCTCTTCCGTCCTGGGACTCGGCTATCTTTTAGCCTCTCCCGTCCTGGGACTCGGCTATCCTTATAGCCTCTCCCGTCCTGGGACTCGGCTATCTTTCAGCCTCTCCCATCCTGGGACTCGACTATCCTTATAGCCTCTCCCGTCTTGAGATTCGGCTATCCTTATAGCCTCTCCCAACTTGGGACTAACATCTACAACTTTTATCCTATATCCGCACCACAACCAAAATCGCCAAGGATTCCAAGGCTCGCCATCCCCATCAATGAGCATTCTGAGCCTTGTAGGACTCCAATCCCTAGCTCAAACTTTAAAAACGAGCATCCAAGTCTAGCATCCCACATAAATGACAGATTCTGAACTTGGGGGACTATTGTTACGCCCCGATCTTACCGGGCAGACCACGTGGGCAAGATAATCCCACTCAAGTCCCTCGTAAGCATGGTCGAAGTCAATACGCCTTGACCTAAACTTTATCCGAGGCGGTATGGGCCGAGGAGGTAGATTATCGAGGCGGATGGGGCTAAGTAGCTTGAATAACCGACCTGAGTTGCGTGCTCGGGAAGCCCTCCCCATCAAACCTATAGTTTAATCTTGAAAAGACTGATGGACTGCCTGTCAAAGGCGGCTTGTCACAAATCATAGCTTCTTAGTTTACAACTGAAAGCGATTTCCTCATTAATGCTAATGACATGACACCAAAGATGTGACTTAAGAACCCTTCAGATGGAACCACGTGTCATGCATCGAAGGAAATCATCTCTGTAAAATTTGCCTATAAATACTAAGTTTATTTCCATAAAAAGGGGATATTAAAATCTTACTCTCATGAGAAATATCAAGTCCTTCACACTAAATATATTCTTCAAGTGTTAAAATCACCTGAGAGATATTCAGTTGGAGGTCTTCAAGCTTTTACCTCTATCTTTGTGTCTCCCTCTTTGTCTATTGTGATACACCCACCTAGCCTGGAACTTTTCGCCGTGGCCGAACAAACCACGTGGTGATCCACGTAAGAAAGGAGAGACACGTAGAAGGAGAAAGCGTGAGGTTCCTGTTGTCATCCATTTTTGGGGGTCAACAGTTTTTTCATAAATCTCGGTATGTTTTAAAAACCTTTTGGGATTGGCATTATTGGTCCACAAAAATTTAACTATTAGGCAACAACAAATTTTATAATAAACAGATGCTTGATTTTGCATGATGTGCTATTCCAACTGTTGTTGTCTTATCCATGTTTACAGCATTTCAAAAAGTGGATATTACACCCACTACTTATAAAAATTAAAATAATCCTAAATCTAACAATTTAGCTTATTAATTTCAAAAATATTACATTCTTAAAAATAATTTAATTATTTTAATATTGATTAAAAACAGTTTTAAAACTGTAAATTAAAATTTACCACTTTAACTCTCCTAGATCTACGCACCATTTACAGTGAAAAGCCCCAACCGTGAAGAAATCTCCATTATCAAATCGGTACAAGTTTTGTTCAAAATCTTTGCAAATCTTCGTTTGAAATCTCAAATTCTAGTACGTTTTTCAATATTTTTCATCTCCTTTAAAGAATAGAGACTCCAAGCCGCAGATTGACAATGTCGAAGAGAGCGTCGTTTGGTGTAGAAAATAAATCGGAGTCCAATAAAAGAGACAATGAAGATGAAGGACAATCTGAAATCAATTAGGCGAGGGGTGAGATTTACTCCTGGAGACAAATGAAACAATGGTACAATGGGATGAGATGAAGCAAGCAACTGATGGATGCTAGGATGCAGTTTCAGTTTTCAATGTCGTAGCATTAGATTAGGAGAAAAGGAAAAGTTCCCAGCCAAAGAAATTCTTCAAATGCCCATGTGGATCTGTAGGTGTTTTTAGGATTTGATTGTTGTGTATGAAATATTTTTTTAAATATAATATGTATATATAGGTCTATTACAGTACATTGTATTTATTAATAGGAATTTGTTGAAGTTTAGATTCGGTTTTGGCTGTTGTAACAGTTATAACAAATTCTTTTTAATATCAATGTCTGATGCTGCTGTTACAAATGATATTGTGTATGAATGTTTGATACAGTGTTAGGGATGCTGTTATGAATCAAGTTCTGATACAGATGTTATAATTGATATTTTGTATCAATTAATATATTACTAAATATGTTACAGATTGAGTTATGTTATTAAATCATGAGTTAAATTTGTTCTCACTGTTACATTCTGATGTTACAATGTGTCGATTTATTTTAGAGTCTAGTATGTATGTAAATACAAAATTGTTAAAGTGTATTGTTGGTTTTGTAATTGTAACATTTGTAACAGGTTCTTTTTAATATTATGGTCTGATACAGATGTTATAAATGCTATAGTGTATCACTATCTGATACATATGTTACAAACGACATTCTGTATCACTGAATATATTACAGATGATATGATGTTATTTTACCCAGCACATATTACATGTATTGATATTCTCTACTACTGACGTTACATATGTTACAACTGATATTATCATGACTTTTAATATATACAATGACTTTTAATACGAAATTTGTTGAAGTTTATAGTGGGTTTTGCAGTTGTAACATTTGTAACAGGTTCTTTTTAATACAGATGTTACAAATGCTATAATATATCAGTGTTTGATACATATGTTACAAACGATATTATGTATCACTGAATATGTTACAAATAATATCATGTTATTTTACCCAGCACATATTACATATATTGGTATTCTTTACCATTGACGTTACATATGTTACAACTGATAAAATCATGAGTTTTAATATATATCATATCGAAATGTAACATACGCAGATGTGCTAAATGTAACAAACAGCTTCGCAAACCAAAAACTTTCAAATGTTACAAGATCATAACAAGAAAATAATGTAACATCTGCAAATGTTCTCACTGTAACATAAATAGAAAATATCATGAATCTTAAGATTTTTTTGTAACATTTGTTTTAGAGTGATGATAACAAAAAATAATATATTATCAACATCTAAATGTAACAACACAAATGTAACATACGGATATGTAACATCCGCGATTATAACATATACAAATGTTCTAAATATAATAGACGTCTCCACAAACCAGAAACCATAAAATATCATGAATTTTGGAAATTTTTTGTAACATATGTGTTCAAATAAAGAATTTTTTGAACTGCTACATATAATCACATTTATTCAAAATCAGATTACATATATTTGGATTGATAAACAGGTTACAATAATTTACATTATGTAATTATTTTGATCATTCACGTTCTGATTTTCTTCACCACACTTTCTTCACGCGTGATGTTCTTCGTGGATTGATCTTCTTCGTCGAATGATGTTCTTCGTGAATTGATCTTCTTCACCAAATGATAGAATGATGTTTGCTTGATTTTCTGAAATTTTTTGTTTTCTATTCAGACAAAGAATCAATTAGGATATTCAATTTAATGGAAAAAACTGAAAATCTCCCTTTTTTAAGCTAACTGTTACAGCTGGTAATTAATATATGAAAATAGAATAAATATATTTAAAAAACAGTATTTTTGAAATTTCTACAACATAATAAATTTTTTAGAATTATTTTTAAAACATGGCTTATTTATGAAAACATCCCTCACTATAATGGGTAAAGGTTTTAATTAATGGCAGGGAAATTTACACAATTAGCATTAATTAGTGGGGGGCAAAAAAAAACTACTGTCTAGTCATTTTATCATACAAGTTGATACGGTTAAGATTTACTACTCTAGATTAAAAATATGTCAAACTCAACATTTTTAACGACATTTGTAGTGTTTATTATCAAACGCATTGAAAAATTAAAAACAGTATAATTTTTTCATAAGTTTATCACAATTGTTAGACTAAATCAAGATATACGATATCTTAATAGTACGACTTGATTAAATATAGATTTATCTAACTTGAAACCATTTTTTTGAAACTTCAATGCACGAGCACGTGTAATACGTGAAATAAAATAAGTTTCATATATCAATCAAGTTCGATTAATTAAATATTGATCATTTTTGTTGATCATTCTTATATTATAAGTTATTGGTAAATATGTGGATAAAAAGTAGATTATAAGTTACGGGTTTTATAAAATGTGTGGATAAAAATTATGTTTGACTAATTTGACCAACTGAAATTATAATTTAAATATATTCAAACATATGCTTAACAATGGGTAAATTGCAGCCAGTGTCCCCAATCTTTAATTTCATTTGTACTTGTATACTCAGTATTAAATATTGGCATACATCACCCCAACCTTCTATATAATTAGCAGCCAATGTCTTCGCTGCAAATTATATAAGGACATGAGGGCATTAACTGCTAATCATATAAAAGATTGTGGTGATGGATACCAAAAATTAAATAATGAACATACAAGTGCAAATGAAGTCAAACATTGAACACACCAAGAGCAATTTACCCCTTAACAATTGTGATATAAATAAAAATTGAGGTTCCTATTTACTTGCAGCATTTTCGTATTTTTTAGACTAGGACCGATCACGTGCTCCTTGGGGGCAGGTGAAATTCGACCCACCTGCTGACATTTCAGCAGGTGGGTCGAATTTCACCTGCCCCCAAGGGGCACGTGATCGGTTCTGTTTTTTAGACACATCAAGTTTAAATTAAAGAATGGAAATAATCATTGTAAGTTTGTACTTAATGAGTGTCCAAATATTAACAATCAAATCATAACTATTATTATGATTTTACTGTTTTCTTTTGTTTTCTTTTTCCTTATTTCATTTCCTTTTCTTTTTTATTTTTTTATTTCATTAACATGAAGTGTTTTTTTACCAATGGCGTCCCAAAAATCAGACACCTGACTGTGATTTGACAAGAGTTAAATGGACTGAAACTGATGACTAAATAATACAAATTGACCTGCTTGTTATTACAATAATTTAGAGGCCGCCTCTAAATTTTTTCGGGAAAAATAGCACATTAGATTTTGAACATTTGAATCTTGTGACGATAAATTTTTAAACTATCAATTTCTAGCACCTTAATTCTTAACTTATAAAACATTAGTGCTCGACATCTTTTTTTGACAGAAATAGTCAATTTAATCGTCAAACGATCAATTTTTTGTTAAACAAACCATTTTATTCTCAAATTGTGTAATATAATAAAAATAGAAAAATAAAAAGAAAATCAAATCAAATATAAAAATAAAAATAAAAATAAACCCATCCCTACTCACCCTAAATCGCCGTCATCATTGTCATCATCATCACCACCGCCTGAACCAACTCCGTTGCCCACAACTACCCTAAAATGGGAACTACCGAAAACAAGATCTGAACCAGCACCCCCATATCAAATTTATGGCCATTTAGTAGTATTGATCTATTGTCCCCGGTGGGCATTGTTATAATGCCCACTGGGACAAGTGTCATGCATTTATTGCATGAGTGTAAAATTTATACAATAAATGCATGGCAATTGTCCCAGTGGGCATTATAACAATGCCCAGAATGAGACTCATGCATTTAGATATCTAACACAACAATTATGTTCAGGTGTGCAAATCTTGGAACTTTTTAATACTACTAGTGGGGCCATGTACTATGCACATGACATATATACTACTATGTATTTTATGAGTCCCGTTCTAATACCTCCGGTGTGCATTGTTATAATGCCCACTGGGACAAGTGTCAATCATTTATTGCATGAGTGTAAAGTGGTATATACTTCTATGTATTTAATGAGTCCCGTTCTAATGCCTCCAGTGTGCATTGTTATAATGCCCACTGGGACAAGTGTCATTCATTTATTGCATGAGTGTAAAGTAGATTTATTGCATGAGTGTAAAGTCCACTTTACACTCATACAATAAATGAATGACACTTCTCCCTGTGGGCATTATAACAATGCCCACCGGGGACAATAGATCAATATTTTGTATTTAATAGTGTAGTGTAGCGCTCAAGTTTCGTTTTAATATAATGCTTATAATACGAACACTTTTGTTATTGGTATTTGCTTAAAATGCAAATGAATTGAAAGATAAGTTTAAGGGAAACAAAAGTTAATAAACTTGAAAAATGTCCAAAAATAAGCACAAAACTACAAGAAATAAACGTACATGATCCCTGATCACCATGTAGGCACCAATCGAAGCCAATATAAATAAAAACATACGATATATATCATGAAATATTGTGCATTTAGCAATCAATTGATTTAGTCATTTATATATACTTAAGCCAACAAATCTGTCAACATTAGCTATAAGCGATATTCATGCACAGTCCAACTAATTTTGACTTTTTTAGGAGCTTTTTCGGCATAAAAAACCAGGGCCTTCTTTATTCTTAGAGGCTTTGGCTTTTCCCATAGGCTTATTTGTTTTAGTACCCTGTTCTGGCTGCTTTTGTTTGGTCTCGATCCGTTTGGCTACTTTTAGTCTCTTGGAGAGAAATATATGACTCTATTTCACCATATAGTGTCATAAGTGTTCAATCCAAGAATACTTAGATGGAAATCAAAGTTTTCATATGCCATTTGAAAAGAGAAACAATAATGAAAATTTTGAAACAAAGAGGGTACAAATCATTTCAAAATATAGAAAATAAAAAAAAAACAATTATAATTAATAGCAACAAGGTAATAAAGAAAAAAAAATGTTAGCTCTCTACGATTTGAGGTAGACGTTATGCTGGTAATTAAACAATGAGACAAAACGTATAACTATCTACAAATTAGACCTACCAAGATGTTTGTTGGCAAGGCTTGGAAAGCTTAATCAAGCCCCAATGTAAGAGTTCAAGTTTATGTTTTGCATGCAATATTTGTACTTCTCAACCAGGCAGTGCTTGCTTAGCTTCCTAAAAAAGTCAAACTCAAGTCAGTTGCACAAATAAAAAACAAATAGTTTCAACCTAAATATGATACTAAATCAAGCAAAAACTATTAAGAGAAATAAATCATCTAATAACAAGCGTGGTGAAATGAGAAAGTACACATTAAATTCATGATATGTTCACATTTTGAACAAAATCTAACCGTCCAAAACAGTGGCAACTGAAATTGAGAAGGGTGTTTAAAATTATCTACAACATTTCAAGAGACTAAGCATCTTTCTTGTTTTTGTCAAATTTAACTTTCAATCGATTACCATTCTCACAAATACTTTCTTTTTGCACATATTACTGTGTTACGAATTTATTTTCCACCATTCCGAAGTCCAAACTACAAATTTTGTGTAACTTTGACATGCAAACAAATAAGCACATATTGTCATGGGAATGTAATTGTAAGGAAGAAAATAATCACGTTTTACCAGTGGAACCATCCTCATTGAGTCTTGTCTTGGACCACTACAACTAAAACATAAATTAACATTTAATAAAAATGTGCACACTATCGTGTACCAAACGATGTCTTGTCGTTAAATGTCAAAGCAAAAAAGATCCATTTCCACAAATAGGTAAAAGTAACCAATGTCTGACTATTTTTGTGAGTAGAATTTTAATCTTGCTTTATGTGGAAAATTTGTAAGTAGGAAAGACAATAAGAAACACAGATTGTACACAAATTATTGCTGATAGGAAAAATAGATTAAAAGCAAATTGAAAAAGAAAAGCAGATAGAGAAAGAAAATTAATTACCGTAACAGGTCTTGATTCATTGTCATGACCGACAACATAAGATATGCCTTCAACAAGAACAAGTCAGCAATTAACTTTTCTGAAATCATTTGAATAAGCGTAAAAAACAGTGAAAAGCCAATATTTTGTTCTTCAGGATAATCTACTTTAATCATTGACCAGATTCTTCAGTACTTTGGGCTTCTATTTCAAAATTATAAAAAAGCAAGATTTTGAGGGTAAAATTATAGACAAAAAGACAAAAAAAGAAGAAGAAGAGACGAACCACATAAGGAAAAAAAGAAAGAGATGCACACTTACATAACAGTGCCAATAGAGTTTCTCCAAACAAGACAATTTCTCAGCTGCTCCACAATTTTCTTCCTTGTGCCTTTCAGAAATTGCTTCACACAAGCCTTTTAATAAAACTTTTCCTATCAAAAATCAAACATCAAAAAGACAAAAACCAGAAACTCTTTGCATATGTTAACACTTTACAATGAACACAAATGAATCTCCCAAGAAAACAAAAAAAGGGTGATGTGTTCAGGAATTTAACTTTAAAATTAAGTCATGGTGAATAAAAAAGTGAAGAGGGTGATGAAATGAGATTATACTTTATAGAGACGGGATCTATAAAATGAAAAGAAAAACAAATGAAACCACAAAAAATATGACAGCAAACTATGGATTTTGAACCCTAAATGAAGAGCGGGAGAAGAAGGATCGAGCTGCTTAGTCACTCTTATTCTCGGAATTAAAAAGATTTTGTTCTATATGGTTAGATCCTCTAATAAATAGTTTTCACCAATAACTTCGCTGGGAATATAATAAGATATTCTTCATGCTTAGGAAGAATAATCTTGTATTTTGGCAAAACTTTTTAATTTTAAAGCTTGTACCATATCAAATTCATTATTCTAAAACATCACTTATCAAGCTCGTTTAAAGTACAATGAATCGAATATAACATACATAAGCAAGACCTAGTTCACAAATTTATGACATGATAATGAGCATTGATATAGGACATGATATCAACTTGTTTTAAAGAAAATAAACATATATCGAGACTAAATTTTGGAGGACATGCTTTTCAAGTTTTTTTAGTGAAGTTCTTAGCAAAATCTCCAAATGCAGTTACAAAGTCAACAAAAAATAATAATAATAATAATAACCCAAAAACGTTTTATAGAATAAATAGCTGTGTATTAATAAGTTACCAGATTCATATATAAAATACCCATATCATCATAAGAATAAGGAAGTTTCAAAAGAATACATCAGCTCAAATTTCACAAAGTGCTTTAAGAGTAAGCAAACGAACTGTTGGATCGAGTTCTTAGTAAGTAGATATCTACCCCTGAAATGTAATGGCAACAACAAAGCAACAGTTACTCAGTGATAGTATTTTTGACATCAAGAATTAACTAATATAAAAAAAAAGACGATATACCCTTTGGTTCCATTTGAAGGAAAATCTCCTTCAACAACCTGCAACAAAATGAAAGAAGTGCAATAACATATTTTAATTCACAAAAAATTCCAACCCATGACCACAACATTGCCAGTTTCTTATTAAGAGGGATCGCCCAAGCATTAGAATTGTCAAAGTGTTTTGCTAATTGGAAGTATTCCTTGAAAAAGGTAAATCGTGCCATCAAGCTAATAAAAATAATAAAGACAGCACATAGCAAAATAATTAAACACAAATATACAGTTAAATGTCAATGAGTTAATAATTTCAATCACGTTTTAAATTAAAACCAGATAAAACATAAAATCAGACTACAAAAGTTCTCCTTGAAAACATGGTGCAATCATTTGTCAAGACTAATTGCAATACTAAATTTTCAAAAGCAAATTATCAGCAATTCAATTTATATACTACTTTTTAGATAAATTAGGTGATCAGCCAATGAGCTCTGAAATTTACTTCCAATAATTCAATTGAACATCTTTTAATAAATGATGTCATCAAACATACCAAATATGCATAATTTTTAAGACGAATGTGAAACAACGATTACATTAAAGGCACATAACTGTCAATTCATTTTAATTAATCACGTAAGAAATAGCATTACTCAATCCAGAAAATTTGAAAACTCGCAGAGATAAAGCGAGTGAAATCAACTCGAATTTCATGAATAAGTAAAGAGAAGAAAGTGAATAATGGAACGTAGCGCTTTGTGAACTAGAAAATATAAATTAATTGTAATATTTATCAAATAAAATACTTGAAAATCACAATAAGAAAACTCTATGAACCATCGATTCCACAGGTATGACACCCAGATAGTTAGTGAACGAATCGAAAACAAAGAGCCAAAGGGTTTTTGCATAAAACATACAAAACGACAAATCAAAAAACTAAAATGAAAAGTAAATTATTTGCTCAAAACTTACCAAGGTCTGGATTAAGGTAACAATTAGGAGGAGAGGGAATCGCCGGCATGACCTTAAACCTCTGAGGAATGGAATGTTGACTCTTCGGTAATGGAGTCTTCGAAAAGGTAAGAAGAAGAGAGATTTCAGGTAAGAAGAAGAGGTACAATTATGGAAGAGAGAGAAAATTATAGAAAAAAAGAAGTGGGTTGGCTTCTGTGGTATCAGCGCCGTTCTCCTGCCCACGGTGGGCAGGAGTTATAACGCCCACCGTGGGACGTGGACGCCAGGTCAGCAATTAATTGAAAGTGTCTAATGTCCACGTCCAATTCAACGCATGTGAAATCTGGACATTATCCTCCCTCATTTCAGACGCCCAGCTCTCTCTCTCGCAACTTTAGCGCCGTTCTCCCTCTCCCCGGTTCGAAATCAACGCCGTTCGCCGGAGCTGAAATCTATCTCCATCTCCCCTGCCTTATATCTCTCTCTCTCTGCACCCAGCCCAGCGCCGTGTCTCCTGCCCACGCATTGTCGCGATTTTTCGAACCCTAAATCGCGGCTGGACACTAGCCGGAAGCTGCCCATGCTGCTTTGTTGCAATTTCAGGCGCCAATCGCTGCTGGAGAAGTCGATTTCAGCCGCCAATCGCTGCTGGACAGTCAATTTCAGAACGCCAATCGCTGCAATTTTGAGTTGATTTCAGCACTGTTCACCCACGCCAAAATGGGACGGGGTGAAGAACAGGCAAGCCCAGAAGAATATGAAATCCATGCGATTAGGGGACCTCTGTTTTTTCTACCATTCGGGCACAAAAGCCCGTCGCGTTGTGGGCGTGGTCTGCGTAGTGCGTCAGTGGTATGGTGATGACAGTGATGGTGGTGGTGCGGTGGATGTGAAGAAGGTTGGGGAGATGAAGAGGGCGGTGGACTTGGCTGATATGAAAAGGGAGCTGAAGGGGGTGGAGTTTGGGCTGTTCAAGCAGCCAAGGTTGTCGGTTGTGCCCGTGGAGGAGGATGTTTGGGGAAAAGTTTGTGAGATGGGCGGTGGTTATGATGGGGACGACATCAGTAAATAACTAAATATGCTCAATGGTGATTAGTGGGGTGCTCTGAAGGTGTTTGAGATTTTGTCGCAAAGGGGTTTGAGAGATATAAGGCAGGGGAGATGGAGATAGATTTCAGCTCCGGCGAACGGCGTTGATTTCGAACCGGGGAGAGGGAGAACGGCGCTGAAGTTGCGAGAGAGAGAGCTGGGCGTCTGAAATGAGGGTGGATAATGTCCCACGGTGGGCGTTATAACTCCTGCCCACCATGGGCAGGAGAACGGCGCTGCTGTGGTATATCAAGCAAAGTGATAGGAAAAAGGATGGGGTGGGCAAATCTGTGGTATGTCAGACAGAATGCTTTAAAAGAACGATGTCGTTTGGGCCTTTTTCCATCATAAATGTTTCATACAAGGGCAGTCAAAAAAATAAATAAAAAATGACATCCTAATGACGTCATCATAAAACGTTGCCGTTTTCAATGACCATATGAATAGTAAAACTTTTTAAGCCTCTTCTTATTTAGTTAGGATTTCAAAATTCTGGATGCTGTGTGTTGCATAATTGCTTGTCATTAATAAACAATTGATTCACTAAGCATATGTTTGGTAGTGTTGAAATTATATTTTAAGTACTTATATTATAAGTTATAGGTTAATCTGTGGATAAAAATGAGTTGTAAGTTGTGGATCCTATGAAATGTGTGGATAAAAAATATGTTTGACCAGTTTGAAATTATAATTTAAGCATTGGTAAACATATGCTAACTCTATTTTAAACAATTTCAAGACTGAGACGTTCTCTTGGTTACCTTAAATACAATCAATCGTCCATCACTTATACTATGAAATTTTTATTCTAACTTTTTATACAGAGTTGGGTTCCAGATAAGGTGTTGGGGATGGCGGCGTGCGGAAAAGGTATTGCTTGGCTTAGTAGTAGTGAGGTGGTAATTTTAATGAAGCAGTGATGGTGGTCCGCCCGTGACGTAGGTAGCAATGACTTTCATTTTTTCTTTTTCTATTCTCATTATATTACACAATTTAAGGATAAAATGACCTGTTTAACAAAAATTTGACCATTTAATGGTTAAACTGACAAATTCTGTTAAAAAAAAAAAGGGGGAGGAGGTCAGACGCTAATGTTTCATAGGCTAGGAACCTTGGTGTTAGAAATTGAAGGTTTAGGACCCATCTCACAAGTTTCAAGAGTTTGGGACCTCCAATACTATTTATCCTTTTTGTCATTTATGTAGTTTGACTGTGGATGGATAATGAGATGAATATTGGGCATGTATTTGCGTCAGTCCCAGCTCGGGTTAGCCCATTCACCCTTATATTTTATTGTGGGAATTGGGCAAAATATCTAAATTTAAAAGTGTATTTTGAAATATGACTATTTTTTATAATATTTGATGAATTGACCAAATTTAAAAAATGTAGACAAAATTACCCCTAAATTACCAAATAAATATATATTATATTCATTTTCTTATATTTCCAAGCTTACTATTTCTCCGTTTAATTTAAACATTGTCTCCTCACTTCATCCACAATTGCAGCTGACATAAGCTCCATTTTCTACTCCCCATTGCTATTTTTGTGGCTAGATTCTCTCATTCTTATCCCAAAGTTAAATATATTGACAAATTTGTTTCCTCATTGCCACTGATTTTTGAACCATTTGAAGAAGTCGACCAATTTGGATATTTTGAAATTAGTTATAAGCTATTAAAAATTGAGAAAATTAGTGTATTTTTAATGTAGATTACATGAAACTCCTTGCCATGACGGGGCCAGGCTCGGCCCACCCACAAAAGGACGGCTCGGACTTGACCGTGGGCCACACAGGCCGGTCAGTGGGCCTTGAAATTTTTTTTCTTTTTTTTTTATTATTTTAGTTTTAAAGGTTAAAAAAATTTTATGATAAAAAATTAAGATCCACAGGCCGAACATACAGCCGTACGGGCCCGAGCTTTCACGGGCCCATGGGCGCCTCGGCCCTTTTGCCATCCTTACTTTAATTTATATATTAGTGGATTGTATTAAATATTGAGTTTAATTTAAAAAAATTGCCGCTCTAATTTGTTGCTATATTTTGTTGTCGGATAATGAAATTGGTTAAATTTGATAAAAAAACAAGTAGAAAATGGACATTAAACCCGTCTCTTCGTCGACATAGACAAAATGGGAACCATTTGGTTCCCTTTTTTTTATTTTTTTTTGTAGATGTGGGATTCCCATACTAATTTGTCATTATTTTGTCTGTATCTATTTTGTCGATATCATAAGCAAAAATGGACAGAAATTTTTGTCAATTTCGATAAATTTTTTGTTGATGTCTATAAAATTTTTGATATCGAAAAGTATTTGTTTTGAGATACATGTTTTTTTCGATGTTTAGTTCAAATTAATATTCAATAATTAAAAGTTGAAATTGAATAGTTCTCTAGACTAAGTGATATAAATTTTTGTATATCATCGTATTACAAAAAAAATTAAATTAAAATATCCATTTTAAAGACTAATATCTCAATTTTCTTTAACAAAAAAATTAATTGTCGATTTTTTATATTAATTTGTCGATTTTTTGTCTTGATAACTTTTCTTAGAGACTATTGTATGACTGTCAATTACTTACATTTTAACCACACAAAAATGGTCATTTTACACAAGGATATATTTGAAATTTTATATCTAAAAAATGACATATTTGCAAATGTTATAAAAAATTGTTATATTTCAAATGCACTATTTATATTTGGGTATATATTTTAAAATTCTCCTATTTTATTTTTTAGTTAAAAAATAGCAGCAAACATCCCTAACTTTTCATGTCATTTTCAAATTCGTCTCCAACCTTTTTTTTTAGACAAATGTGTCTCTAACCGTCGAGAAATTAGCTCCATTTTGTCATTAGTCAACATATTTGACTCACATATTCAAAAATTAAAAAAGAAAATATAGTCATTCTATTATTCTTAAATTAAAACAAAAGAAAATTAGTCTTCTTTCACCTCAGTCCCTACCCATAGCGCATTGTCACAACCGCACCAACCTGAATCACCACACTCTCACCACCACGTCCAAATTCTTTCATTCCGCAGTCCACTCTCCTTTTTCCCATCTCTAACTGTGAAACATCCCCACTGAAATTTTTGAAATGCTTTAAACATGGATAAGACAACAATAGTTGGAATAGCACATCATGCAAAATCAAGCATCTGTTTATTATAAAATTTGTTGTTGCCTAATAGTTAAATTTTTGTGGACCAATAATGCCAATACCAAAAGGTTTTTAAAACATACCGAGATTTATGAAAAAATTGTTGATCCCCAAAAATGACTGTCAATAGGAACTTCACGCTTTCTCTTTCTACGTGTCTCTCCTTTCTTACGTGGATCGCCACGTGGTTTGTTCGGCCACGGCGAAAAGTTCCGGGTCAGCTGGGTGTATCACAATAGACAAAGAGGGAGACACAAAGATAGAGGTAAAAGCTTGAGGACCTCCAACTGAATATCTCTCGGGTGATTTTAACACTTGAAGAATATATTTAGTATGAAGGACTTGATATTTCTCGTGAGAGTAAGATTTTAACATCCCTTTTTTATGGAAATAAACTTAGTATTTATAGGCAAATTTTACAGAGATGATTTCCTTTGATGCATGACACGTGGTTCCATGACTTCTATCTGAAGGGTTCTTAAGTCACATCTTTGGTGTCATGTCATTAGCATTAATGAGGAAATCGATTTCAGCCGTAAACTAAGAAGCTATGAACTGCCTTTGACAGGCAGTCCCATCAGTTTTTTCAAGATTAAACTATAGGTTTGATGGGAAGGGCTTCCCGAGCACGCAACTCGGGTCGGTTATTCAAGCTACTTAGCCTCATCCGTCTCGATAATCTACCTCCTTGGCCCATACCGCCTCGGATAAAGTTTAGGTCAAGGCGTATTGACTTCGACCATGCTTACGAGGGAGTTGAGTGGGATTATCTTGCCCACGTGGTCTGCCCGGTAAGATCGGGGCGTAACAATAGTCCCCCAAGTTCAGAATCTGTCATTTATGTGGGATGCTAGACTTGGATGCTCGTTTTTAAAGTTTGAGCTAGGGATTGGAGTCCCACAAAGCTCGGAATGCTCATTGATGTGGATGGCGAGCCTTGGAATCCTTGGCGATTTTGGTTGTGGTGCGGATATAGGATAAAAGTTGTAGATGCTAGTCCCAAGTTGGGAGAGGCTATAAGGATAGCCGAATCTCAAGACGGGAGAGGCTATAAGGATAGCCGAGTCCCAGGATGGGAAAGGCTGAAAGATAGCCGAGTCCCAGGATAGGAGAGGCTATAAGGATAGCCGAGTCCCAGGACGGGAGAGGCTGAAAGATAGCCGAGTCCCAGGACGGGAGAGGCTATAAGGATAGCCGAGTCCCAGGATGGGAGAGGCTATAAGGATGGCCGAGTCTTAGGACGAGAGAGGCTGAAAGATAGCCGAGTCCCAAGACGGGAGAGGCTATAAGGATAGCCGAGTCCAAGGACGGAAGAGGCTATAAGGATAGCCGAGTCTCCAGGATGGGAGAGGCTGAAAGATAACTGAGTCCCAGGATGGGAGAGGCTATAAGGATGGCCGAGTCCCAGGACGGGAAAGGCTGAAAGATAGTCGAGTCCCAGGACGGGAGAGGCTATAAGGATAGCCGAGTCCCACGATGGGAGAGGTTATAAGGATAGCCGAGTCCCAGGACAGGAAAGGCTATAAGGATAACTGAGTCCCCATGATGGGAGAGGCTGAAAGATAACCGAGTCCCAGGATGGGAGAGGCTATAAGGATAGCCGAGTCCCAGGACGGGAGAGGCTGAAAGATAACTGAGTCCCAGGATGGGATGTTGTCTATATAAATAGCAGCCATTTGCAAATCTTACTTCTACCGTACCATTTTGAGAGAGATTCCTTGCGAAGATTTCTGAGAGTCCTCATTATTCTGGCGATTTTTACCCGGCGTTTAATTCTCCGGCAGCGTTTCCGTCGAAGGACTAGTGTTAGGTAAACATTTTTCCTAAACCCTCTTTGTTTTCTCCTTATCTTGTCTCTAGTTATCTCTATGAGTGTTGTAGGGAGAGACAATCTTGGACGACATGAGGACGAGGCATCACCCTCCATATCTCCATCTATGGCCGACGCGGTGCCTATCCGAGGCGTGGATTCCTCCATAGGCGAGTTTCTCGCTATCACGTCTACTACGATGCCGATCTCCGGTATGAACCTTCCCGACGTTACCCCCATCAGATGGGCAGCAATGGATGTTCCGTCGATAATGTTGGAGTCGAACTTGGTCTCTTTAAGGGGGGCATACGGTGTTCCTGGAGACGTCGAGCTACTTTTCCCAGGCCCGAATGAAAGAGCCTGTTTCCCGATGAGGGAATGTACCGCCTTGCATCTTCATGCATTTGTTGCTGGTCTGAGGCTTCATCTACACCCTTTTTTCCGGAGAATCCTGAGGGCATATGGATTGGCCCCTACCCAAGTATCTCCAAATGGGTGGAGCCAGATGGTGGGGGGCTTATACTTGTGGTTTCGGCATTCTTTTGGTTTGGAGATGCCCCTCCACGTCTTCCTGACCGTGTATCAGCCCAAGAAGATGCCAAAGAAGAAAGGCAAGGGAGAAGAGCCGGGGTAGTATTATTTCTGTCCATGGAGAACCCATAAACCATTCGTCACAGAATGTCCCTCCTCTATCAAGCAGTGGAAGGAGTCTTGGTTCTGGGTAAAAGAGAATTGGCAGAGGGTGGTCGATGACTTGGAACCTGACCTGGATGTTCCCAGTGTTTACGGAATAGCCAATGAGTAGGATGGGGGGAGAGATGGTGTGATATGGGTTTTTCCTTAATGAGATTTTGCCTTACTTATGTTCTTCTCTTTTTGTAGACGCTCTTCCCCGGTGTGAGTTGACTTCTGATCACCTGGACGTACTTCGCTCTATATACCAAACCACCCCGACCAATAGGAGGCACGATTTTCTTCTGAACAGACACCGGTTTCTGATCGAGCTCGGACTAATGGCTTCCCGGGGTAAGCATATTTATCTGGGTTCGGCATTCTTTTGTCAAACTCTTTGTAACATTTTTCACTATCTCCTTGGTAGTTGATATCGAGCAAGGCAAGCGCCCGAGGCCCTCTTTGGCGAAATTGGCCAGTAATAGGCCGAGGCCCTTGGCGCCCGGCTCTGCGGAGGATGCTCGTCAGAAAAAGGCTATAGAAAAGGCTAGCCGGGATGCGATACAGGAGGAGGCTGAGAAGACTAACGAGGCTGAGGCAACTGAGACAGATGTGCCTCTTACCAAAAAAAGAAAAGCTTCTGCTCGTGATCGTCCACGGTCCAATGTATCAAGTACTGGGCTCCCCGTCGACTCGAGGAGAAAGGTGATCGAGATCGAGGACGACGTCCTCCGCAATCCCCTCCCAACTCAGAGGATGCTTACAGTTACTCCGTCTGGGGAGGTGGTGTTGGAGCAGCCTCCTTCAAAGCCTCAGGCGTCCACAAAGGCTTGGTCGGGGGAGGCTTGTTATAACTCGCAGAAAAAACTTTGCGACCTCATCGGGACCTCTGGTGGACGTCTTTCAGAAGAGGCTGTTAGTTGTCTTAGCCTTTATCCTACCTTATGGAGACCAGCTTTGCGATGACTATGAGGGCGGCTGAGGTACAGATGCAGGCTCTAGGTCAGTACTGGCAGCGAGTGGAAGAATATAAGAAGTGGAAGACTGACGCTTCTAAGGTAGAGGAACATAAGGAGGCGATGGACGGTCTTCAGGCGGCATTGGAGAGCATGCGCTCAGCCTACGAGAAGCTCCAAAACGATCTAAAGGAGTCTGACTCCAATGTCCTGTTGCTGATGCATAAGTTGGACAACACCAATGCCACACAGTCTGTGGCTGCCGAAGCCCTCGGGATGTCCAATGAAGAGAGGCGAAGATTGAAGGAGGAAAACATTTCCTTAGTGGCAGAGGTGTCTGGTTTACGTGATGAAAACGAGGCACTCAAATCCAAGGTGAAGGGTTTGAAGGATGAAACCGAGGCCTTACAAGTAGAACAGATGGAGTTGTCTGTGAAGCTGGAAGGACTGGGGACGTAGTTGGAGAATTTCGAGGCGGACTTTGTTGCCAACTTCCACAACACTGACGCCTATACCAATTTCTCTGACTACTTCGCCAGAGTAGGGCATCTGATGGCACAATTTAATCTGTGACCTTCTGGGCTGATGAGGACTATTCTGACTCCCGAGCCCATGTCTCTCGAGGAGCCATCAACAAATAGGCACCACGTAGGTGGTTCACCTAGTGCCATAGGGTCATCCACTTCGGGAGGGGTTGGTAAACTCGGCCACAAAATTGGCTAGGGCCTGCCCCTTGATGTCTGCTCTTCGCCTATAAACAATGTCGAATTGGCTGAGCTCAATAGCCCATTTTAGCAATCTTCCCGAGGCCTTTGGTTTTTGCAAGACTTGCCTTAAAGGGAAGTTGGTAAGAACATTGATGCTGTGCGCTAAGAAGTATGGCCCCAACTTTCTTGAGGCTGTGATCAGTGATAGTGCCAATTTATCCATATGCAGGTAGCGTGTCTCCGTCCCCAATAAGGCTTTACTCACGTAGTAGACGGTGATGTCAAATTTTAATTAACTCGCAAGTGTACGAATCTATTGGAATATAGATAAGTAAAAACGAGGTCGATCCCATAGAGACTACTATGAGGAAGATATAATTTAATCCGAATTAACTATTATTCTATGCTAGTTGAGTTGAAAAGATTTTGTTGTTGAAATTGTTTAACTAAAAGACTAAATAAATATGATAAACAGATGAATTGAGAATTCAAGTTGTGCAAAATACCAAGGTTTCGGAATTCACCATTGTCTAACTTAGCAATCATCCAATTATTCATTAATTCTCACAAACACACGACAATATGAAATCAATCTATTGTCGTCCCTAAAGATTTATCAATTAAGTCCAAAAGCAGAAAATCAAATATAGGCTCCTCTTATGCTTCAAACATAAATCACTTAAGCATTTTTCATATCAAATTCCATTGAAAGAAGACAAAGAATCAAAGATTACCTAAGCATTCCATGTATCCCAATACGAATAAAAGAAGATGAAAAATCAAAAGAAATTAATAGAATCTATTTAAGCATCAAGCATGGATTAATTAAACCAATATCTAACTATCAAAAATACATGATATTTAAGATGAAAGAAATCATATTTAATTACTTTAGTCAAGAACAAGCCATAAACGTTAAAGCTCTTAAGAAGGAATTAAACAAATAACGGAATAATCACTTAATTAAAACAAGGTTTCATCGTCTACCTTGGCTAAAGAAAACTAGAAGAACATGATTAAACTAGAAAAACAATAAATGATAAAACCCGGCATGGATTGAAGGAGAAGGAATCTTCGAAGAAGTTTTGATAGTCGAGTAGGTCTTGATCTCTTGTTCTCTTAATGTCTTCTATTGATTTTCTCCCCCAAAAATCCAACCCCTTTGTTATGAGAATGTATCTTATATTTATACTACCTTTCTTGTGCCACAAAATATCCCAATAAGACCTAAAAATTCGTCCAAGACGTTTCCTAGTGGGATTGGGACTCAAAAAGGAAAGAAAATAAAATCAAAATTTCGCAGACAAAAATAAGCATGGGCGATCGCCCAGGCTATTCCCGGGCGATCGCCCAGGTTTGCTGTTTGGCTTCTGCTTCCGGCATCAGGTGTTATCTGGGCGAGTGCCCAGCTTGTTGTTTGTGTAATTTGCAATCCGGTCCTTTCAGTTTCTACTTGCAACCAATTTGGTCCTTCAACTTTGGGTCTTGATAATTTTAGTCCTCCAACTTTTTATAACATCAACTTTGGTCCTTCAACTTTACATCATCTCCAGTTTAGTCCATCAACTTTGCATTATCTCTAGTTTGGTCCCTCAACTTTGGGTTGAGCGCAATTGAGTCCTCGAACTTATGAGATATCTTTTTAAATCATTGCTCTTTTTGCCCAAACTTCTCCAATTGTTCACCAACAAGTCCAAAACTGAAATAGAATGATAATAAACTAGAGTGAGTAGAAAAGCACTTATACGAGGCATAAATGATTAATTCAAAGGCCAAAATGAGTGCATAAAACGCACTTATCAGACGGGCAGTTGGTGTTTTTTCTCTCGGATTAGGACTGAACTTACCGATTCTTCTGAGACGGCAAGATATAACAGCAGGGGCTCGCCCGCTTTTGGTTTGGACAACAGAGGTGCATGGCCGAGGTGTTCTTTCAAGGCTTGGAATGCGATTTCACATTCTGTTGTCCACTCGAATCTGGTGCCTCCTTTCAAGATTTTGAAGAAAATGATGCACTTATCTGTTGCTTTGGAGACGAACCTGTTGAGGGCTGCCATTCTTCTCGTTAAGCACTGTACATCCTTCGGCTTTCTTGGCGAACTCATTTTGATTAATGCTTTAATCTTTTCGATATTGGCCTCGATTCCTCTTTGGTTGAGCAAGTATCCCAGGAACTTTCCAGAGGCCACCCCAAACGTGTACTTCAAGGGATTCAGCCTCATCTTATATGTCCGAAGGACTTGGAATGCCTCGTCGAGATGGCGAATGTGGTCATCTGCTTTAAGGCTTTTAACCAACATGTCATCTACATATACCTCCATATTTACGCTAAGTTGGGAAGCGAACATCTTATTGACAAGCCTTTGGTAAGTTACCCTGGCATTTTTCAGGCCGAAGGGCATGACCTTGTAGCAGTAGAGACCTTTATCTGTTACAAACGACGTGTGCTCTTCATCTGGTGGATACATCAAAATTTGATTGTATCCCGAGTAGGCATCCATGAAACTCAGGAGCTCGTGTCCTACCGTGGCATCGACCAGCTGATCAATCCGAGGCAGTGGAAAGCTATCTTTGGGACAGGCTTGGTTGAGGTTAGAGAAATCTATGCAGGTTCTCATTTTTCCACTCGACTTCTTGACCAACACTGGGTTGGATACCCACTTCGGATATCTGGCTTCTCGTATAAAATTGTTTTGAAGGAGTATGTTCACTTCTTCCTTCAAGGCCTCGTATTTTTCAGCATTCAGTGGCCTCCTTTTTAGCCTGTGTAATGGGAACTTGGGGTCGATATTGAGGTGATGGCAACTTATCTTTGCGTCGATCCCAACCATATCTTCGTGTTTCTACGTAAAGACATCCAGATTTCCTCGAATGAACCTTTTCAGGGCTTCCTTGGGCTCTTCAAAGAGTTCTTTCCCTATCAACTCCCGTTATTCTTGGATCAATATCATCGGGGGTCGCAGCTTCTTCCATCGTGATATCCCCCAGCTCCTCTACCATCGTTTTCGCCATTTCTACGTCCAGCAGAGTCATGTTAACCTCTTTCTTCTTCGCTTTTCTTAAAGCATTCCGATAACATTTCTGAGCCTCGGGTTGATTGCCTTGCACTGTGGCTATTCCCCCTTTGGTGGAGAATTTCATACAGAGGTGGTGGATGAAAGTCACTGCCCAAAGTTCCTTCAGGACTGGTCGGCCCAAAACTCCGTGATAAGCCGACCTTCTGTCGACCACCAGGAACTCCATGAAAGTATGGGATGCGAGAGGCTCTTCTCCCATGCTAACGGAGAGGTGCACTATCCCTTTTAGGGTTACGCAATCACCAGTGAACCCGTAGAGGGGCTCAGTCGATGGTTCCAACGGCACATCCACATTCATTTGCTCATAAGTGCTCAAGAAAATGACATTAACGGAGCTGCCGTTGTACACGAGCATTCTTCCTAGTCCGTTCTGAGCCACCACTGCCCTTACTACAAGGCCGTCGCAGTGAGGGTAATGTACTCCCTTCATGTCCTCTTCCGTGAAGGTGATAGGATCGGCCCTTTTTGATCCTGATGGCCTGTTATTGATGAGCCAGCTAGTCATTTGGGTTCCTTCGGCCTCTTTGGCATAGCTTTTCTGGGCATTCTTGGTTTGCCCTCCAATATAAGGTCCCCCATGGATAGTGTCTATCTCTTGAATCGGAGCATTTTCAGGCCCCTTGATTAGATGGGGTTCTAGGTTGCGCTCCAATCGAGACTGTCTGGCTGGGCTTCTTGAATTACGCCTCACTCGTTGCTCATGACCCAGAGGCCTCCTATCCCACTGCTGGGAGTGCCTATCTTAGAAATGCGTTCCACGCCCTCTCGTCGGGGCCTGATCTCCTCGTCTGGTGTTCATTCTACGTTTGTGCCCTGGGTTGGCTACCCTTCTATTGGCAAGATCTTCCACCTCTCGACACTCGTCCGTGCTATGTCCATAGCTTCGGTGAACACATCAGTACTTCGACTGAGCCACCTGAGGGGGAGGAATTATTGGAGGTGCGCTGGTCCCAGCTTCATAATAGGTGGACGGGGACATGCCGTAGTTGTATAATCCGACTGCCAGGACAGAAGACATTGGAGCAGTGTAAGGAGAGAGCAGACCCTCTTGTGCTGAGGCCACATAACTCATCCCGACATTTGGGTCGGATGGGTAGTTTTTCTGCCGCAGATTGTGCTGGAGAGCAGGTCTATTGGGATTTTGAACATACCTGGCTCTTGATGCTGGGTTGGCTCTCAGTCCGCCTCGATTCTTATGGAAGATCATGTTCTTGTTGGTTATCTCCTCAGTGATCAT
Source organism: Forsythia viridissima (assembly GCA_030279155.1). Taxonomy (NCBI): domain Eukaryota; kingdom Viridiplantae; phylum Streptophyta; class Magnoliopsida; order Lamiales; family Oleaceae; genus Forsythia; species Forsythia viridissima. Next base: position 36,068,343 of record CM059038.1, on the reverse strand, counting down.
CTCCACCAGCTGGTCAAAGGTGGTCGGGTTCTTGTTGCGGACATCCTTCCAGAATGGAAGGTTCATGTCTAGTCCTGCCTTCAGGGCGGACAAGGCCTCGCCGTCTGTTATTCTTTCACAGAACAACATTTCTTCATTGAAGTAGCCAAGGTAACTTTGCAGCGGCTCGCTTGGGGCCTGCCTTACGTCATGGAGGCGTTGGACCGGGGCTGATGCAGGCTTTTGTGATGAGAAGTAGTTTATGAACGTCTTTTTCAGCTCTGGCCAGCTGGAAATGCTTCCTGCGACTAGTTTATTATACCACCGCTTCGCTCTCCCTGACAAGGTTAGGTGAAAGGCTCTGCATTTTAAGGCCGGAGTAGCTCATCGAAGACTCATTTATGTTTTGTATGTGTTCACATAGTCCAATGGTTCTCTCCTGCCTGTGTAAGGGATAATTTTGGGCATGCAAAACTCGTGGGAGATGGACACATTCCTGATTCTGGCTGAAAAATAGAGGTTCTCGTTATTGTCGTCTACTTCAAATGATCTCGTTGGCCTCGGATATTCTACCCCGATGTTTGCTTCTGGAGGAAATAGGGAGAGGCGTTGGGCTTGCTGCTCGTCCCCATAGTCCTGGGGCTGGGGCTGTGGCTGCATGGTTGGCTGGGGTGCGTAGGGTTGGTAATCCGACTCTCCCTTAGCTTCGGCCTCCCTCGCCTTCTTTTCCCGCCTATTTCTATGGGGCTTTGAGGCAGTTCCCTCATTTGCAGATTCTCTTGTGGCCATCTTCTGCTTCCCTGTTCGTCTAGCATTTCGAACACACTAGCGAACATCGTCGGTTGGGGCCTTCTTTCCGATCCAGTGGCTTTGGCCCCTTCCTCGTTGGTTCTGGCGCGAGAGGCCTCTCCTCCGGTTTGCTGGTCACGGGGGTGTCCGCTATCAACGTCCTGTTCTTCCTCAGGATCGTCTGGGTCAGATTCTTAAGGACGGTTCCCACCTCGCACATGCATCATTTGGATATACCCTTGCATTTGCGCGTGATGCTGGGCCAGCTGCCTCACGCTGGCAGCCATCGTTCTCATTTCTCGTTCCAGATTTGTGGGAGGCCTCCTTCCTCGTCTCCTCCGGGGAGCTTCCTCAGCCTTGACTTCTTCGTCCATTGCGGGCCTGGTTCTTCTTGGGTTCTCTTCCTCGTTGTTCCCACTCATTTTGTGGGTCGGCTGGTCCCTTGTTCAGGAAAGATCCTTTGTTCAAGGAGATTAAAGCTTTTTTTTACGTTTCCCACAGACGACGCCGATTTGCCAAAAATGGCTGCCAACAGGAACCCCATGCTTTCTTCTCCTACGTGTCTTTCCTTTCTTACGTGGATCGCCACGTGGTTTGTTCGGCCACGTCAATAAGTTCCGGGCCAGGTGGGTGTATCACAATAAACAAAGAGGGAGACACAAAGATAGAGGTAAAAGCTTGAGGGCCTCCAGCTGAATATCTCTCGGGTGATTTTAACACTTGAAGAATATATTTAGTGTGAAGGACTTGATATTTCTCGTGAGAGTAAGATTTTAACATCCCCTTTTTGTGGAAATAAACTTAGTATTTATAGGCAAATTTTACAGAGATGATTTTCTTCGATGCATGACACGTGGTTCTATCTGAAGGGTTCTTAAGTCACATCTTTGGTGTCATGTCATTAGCATTAATGAGGAAATCGCTTTCAGCCGTAAACTAAGAAGCTATGATTTGTGACAAGCTGCATTTGACAGGCAGTCCCATCAGTCTTTTCAAGATTAAACTATAGGTTTGATGGGTAGGGCTTCCCGAGCACGCAACCCGAGTCGGTTATTCAAGCTACTTAGCTCCATCCGCCTCGGTAATCTACCCCATCGGCCCATACCGCCTCGGATAAAGTTTAGGTCAAGGCGTATTGACTTCGACCATGCTTACGAGGGACTTGAGTGGGATTATCTTGCCAACGTGGTCTGCCCTGTAAGATCGGGGCGTAACAATAACCATGGAACAGATGAATGAAGATGTGTTTTGAATTAATGTCGGGATTAGTACTTAAAAAGTCAAGATAGCCATTTTTTGTTATAGATACAATTGCTAATATGTATCAAATAAAATTCTGAAGCATTTGCTAAGAATTGGTGTTGTCTTATTAATTACATATAAATGGAATGTTATCTTTGAAAATGATTATTGTTGCATATGGTTGATTTTTTTCCTCCTCATTTTCTAGTTTTCCACCTTTCTTTTTAGTTTCGTTAACATCGCTACCAATTTACTCATGTTCTACTACAGGTTGGAGGTAGTTTGTGGTTGTGGTTGTGGTTGTGGTTGCGGTTGCGGTTGCGGTTGCGGTTGCGGTTGCGATGTCATATGAGTTGTTCCGACGTTGCTGGTGGTGAATAGTAATAGATGGAGGCTAGAGCGGAGCCTGGAATTTTATTCAGTGCCGGTAGAAATTTTTTTCTTCAAACACTTGGTTAGAGTGCATATCAAAATATAAATTTCAAGTTGATCATTAAGTATGAAGAGATATAATTTAGAAAAATCTTATGGATAAAATTTAGCAAGTTGAATCAAGCTAATTAAAGAAAATGTAGTACTAAACATAATAAATATCCAATTTTTTATCATTCAATTTAATCAATTAAATAGATTAATGAGCAAAGATAATCAATTGCAAATATCAATGACGCTACACGTACACCGCGGTTGACCGTACACCAACCGCGGGGTGTACCGCGATGTGAGAAAACCAATATCTATCGATATATTACAATATATCGCGAAATATTGGTTTCAAAAAATTTCAATTGTAATTAATGCAAGCAAACATATTTCTACCGCTTTCACTACATGTCCAGCCAATTGCCACTGTTTGTTCACTTCTTCATCACTTTGCATAATTTTTCTTCAGTTCATAATTTCTGGCGACTCTCCGGTGACGCTCCGGCGACATTTTTTCTTCCATCATTGACTTGAAACTTTATTTTTCATCCAAGTTATCTACCAGTATGTCCGAAATAGGTAAAATTTGTTCACATTTGAAAGTTTATTTTTTTGCCATATTTTTGTGTTATATACATTATACAAGTTATGCATTTAACATAGTCGCAAATATTTATTTTTGGGTTACATACCTTATGAAAATTATTATTTTCGATATTTGTATTTAGGAAATCTCGTTTTACTTTCCGAAGATGCAAACAGTAAATATGAATATGTTTGTGGTTGATGATGAATACTTTTAAGATGATGAGATAGAAATAGAGAATTCTCCTAGTTTAAATGATAATTGGGTTGAAGAACCGAATGAGATTGCACCTAAGGTACGGATGAAGTTTAAGGAGCTCAACGAAGTCTTTGAATTTTACAAGAACTATGCATCTCGTGTGGGTTTTTCAGTCAGAAAACGTATTTTGAGGAAGGGTAATGATGGGGTTGTAAGAAATATCACGTTTATATGTAGTCAATAAGGCCGAACAACAAGTAATACAAGTACTTCTTTGAAGCCTTAACCGACATTCAAACTGGATGCAATGCTAGGGTGACTGTTGTATCTGATGCAAGTGGATCATGGCGATTAACTAAAGTTCAGCTGGAGCATAACCACAAAACAAGTCCTTCGAAGTCTAGGTTGTATCGGTGCAATAGACAACTTAGTAACAACGTGAAACGAAAGCTTGAAGTAAATGATATTGCTGGAATTCCGTTACACAAAAGTTACAATTCAGCTGTCGTTGAAGCATGTGGATATGAGTAGATGACATTCATCGAAAAAGATTGTCGAAACTATATTGATAAAGTTAAGAGTTTGAGACTTGGGGAAGGAGATGCTCAAGCATTACAATGCTATTTCTCAAAAATGCAAGCACAATGTTCTGGTTTTTACTTTAGTGTAAATTTGGACGAAGAGTGTCGATTGAAAAATGTGTTTTGGGCTGATAATAGGTGTAGAGAAGCGTACAAAGAATTTGGTGATATCGTGACCTTTGATACCACGTACTTAACTAATAGATATGACACGCCGTTTGGTCCTTTTGTTGGTGTTAACCATCACGGACAGTCGATACTGCTTGGATGTGGTTCAATTTCCAATAAGGATACGCAAACATTCACATGGTTGTTTATGACATGGCTTGAGTTCAGGGAAGGCAAAGCTCCCATTGGAATAATTACTGATCAAGACAGGGCGATGCAAAATACAATTTCAATTGTCTTTCCGGATACTAGGCATAGATGGTGTTTGTAGCATATCTTAAAGAAGTTGCCCGAGAAATTTGGAGGACACAGTAATAATGCAGCTATACTTTCGGCTGTCCACTATGTGGTTTACGAATCACAAAGTCCAGAAACTTTGAACAATATTGGAATTCTATGATTGCTAGCCACGATCTTGAGGATCATGATTGGTTATCAGGACTTTATAAAGAATGTAGTAGTTGGGTGCCTTGTTATTTGAGGACTAGTTTTTGGGCAGGGATGTCTACGACACAACGGAGTGAGAGCATGAATACTTTTTTTGATGGATACGTCCATTCAAAAACCACATTGAAACAATTTGTTGAGCAGTACGAGCGGGCTTTGAGGAGTAAAGTTGAGAAAGAGTTCCAGGCGGACTTCAAGTCATTTTCCCATATGATCCCTTGCGCAACAAAGTTTGGAATGGAGAAACAATTCCAGGAAGCGTACACTATATCCAAATTCAAAGAATTTCAAGAAGAGTTTTCTAGCTGGGTGTATTGTCGGATTATAGCAGTCGATGAGAGACCTTTGGAAATCTCCTATGAGGTATTGGAATCTATAATTTTAGACGATGGGATGAAGAAAAAAAATTTACGATTTTGTTTGACAAAGAGTCGTGTCAAATTGTCTGTAGCTATCACTTGTTTGAATTTCGGGGGATACTTCGCAAGCATTATATCATAGTTTTCATTACGAATGATGTCACGGTGGTACCCCAAATATATATCTTAAGGCGATAAAGGAAAGACGTGAATAGGACATACACTAGGATGAAGATTAATTACAATTGTTGGATTAGCACACCAGCTCAGTTACGATATGATGAATTATGTGAGGCATTTCGCAAGGTTGCTGATGTGGTAGCTGACGATGAAGAACAGTGTCGAGAGATTACGGATTAGCTTGAAATGAAAATGATTAATTTGAAGATTTCGAATAACAAATCATTATGTGGTAGTAACCTCATTTTCGGACATTCTCGTGTTTAAGCAACCACTGAACGAGAATTAGCCGACAAGGATTATAGTGTGCACATGTTGGATCCAAAATTCTCAGAGACTAAGGGGGCTCCAAAAAAGCTTCGAAAAAAGGATCCATTGGAAATAGGTTCCATGAAGAAGAATGTTAGTTTAAAAAAAAAATGGATCTGCTAGAAAATGGTCTGGACGATCGCCCATACCACTGTTCTAGGTTATCGCCTGCTTCATACGCCCCGAAGCAGAATGCAAAATGCATCTGCTGGGCGATCGCCCGGAAAAGGCCTGGGCGCATTTCTCGTGAAGATTCAATTTTTTTTTAATTTTTTTTTTGTTTGTTTCAATTTTTTTTTTATTTGTGGTTCATTTAATGTACTGTTTGTTTGCACAGGTAGCTTCTACTTCAAGCAAAGGAAATACCGTAACACAGTCCAACATACAGCATGCTAGGGAAAGCTTAGTCCAAGCACCCCAAGAAGCCCATTACCCCATGTTCAACTATTCGCAGGATGCTCAATATCAACCATATCTCCCCGGTTATGGAGAAAACTTGGTGCCAACTTATGGGTCGAGTCAACCCTTCATGTCAATATATCTTTTAGTTCGACAACCCGAAGAACAAATGTCGAGGAATTTGTAAGCAAGTCTAAGATTCCACTTACCTCACAATCAGTACGATAGATAGTTTATATGTCCCGTTTTTATAATGCAAAAGGTTTTAACTTTCGTTCAAGGATCATGTATTATGCTTTTATGTTGTAAATGTATGAAAATCGAACATGGATTGGTCAAACATTTCCGAACTTTGTGATTTAGAAACAAAAAAATAGTTCGAATGATGGATTACAATAAAATGTAGACATAAACCCAAATACTACTTCTTCAATTACAATATATATGAATCTAACTATCTAACTCGTGCCCCTTTTCTTGGCCCTTGCGGATCGTGAGATTGAGCGAAATCTCGACATCTTTTTCCTTCGATAAACTTGCTAACATTTTGAACATGCTAGGCAAGTTTTCATTTATCTCTTTGCCCATAGATTTATCCAATCAAACGCTACTAGATTGCCCCTCAATGAACCCCACACTAGGTTGATCGTTATCCCACTTGAAATATTTGCATTCTTACTCATTGCAGCAGAAAAAAGCCTCAATTTGGTCTTTAACACCTTAACTACTTGCATCTATTTTACATATCCCTTCCCATATCGTGGGCATCGTTGTTTTTTACTTGCAATCCTCTAACAAGTGACCTGACTTTCTACAACTGTAGCATATTCCTTCATTGCTTCCAGACATGACAATATCTATACCATAACTCAAAGAGATGAATCATGATCTATCTCAAATCATCAATCAAATATATAGTTATCTTTCTCTACACTATGCTATACTGTTAGCAAACCTCAATCATAAACACACCCACACCACACCAGTAACCTTCATAATATGAGAAAATGATCATAAAATTACACATTGCAGTATTAACTAGTGACACAAGTAAATGTGCAGCATAATATTAGTACTAAAGATAATACCCCAAGTTGCACCTTACTAAATCGCAAAGTAAAGGAACATCACTGAATTTTTTTGGCCAAACTGGAATTTTCAATTTCAGAAAAACAAATGTTTTGGCCAAACTGGAATTTTCAATTTCAGAATAACAATTTCATCCTTACGTATTCAAACACAAGAAATCTATAACAACAAAAGTAGCTGCTAAATGGCAAAACGATATCCTATGTTCACATACATAGGGGTACAAAAGATTTGCATGACCAAAAAAGGCCGGAAACGTGAAATGATTCAAAAACTAGATATGGAAACGTGAAAAATCCTCCTCCAGCTCGATCAACGGAATATTTGAAAAAAATACGCAGTTCACCGGAATATTTTGGAAAAGGGAAGTGCAAATCTTCAAAAATGGAAGTTAAAATCTTGACAAATGTTTTGTCATGAAAATGAAAAGAGGATTGATGGCCGGAAAAGATATGAAGAAATGCATTTTAAATGGGCGAAAAAGGGGACGGCATTTGCCGGAAATGAAACGAGGATCGAACGAGGATTTACCTGGATGAAAAGGGATTTTCACTTTGCTGGAAAAGGGGCCTACCTTTGCCGTAAATAAAAATGGAAATTTGCTGGATAAAATGAAAGAATTTCAATTGTTATTTGGATTGATTGATGGGGCAAATTGGTCATTCTACTTGTTGCAGTAAACGACGCGGTAAGGAAGGGTGTACAAGAAGAATTTTCCTTTATGCAAATATTGATTGCAATTTCATGTAATCATGTTTATATAACTAATAGCATAGGATAAAATTATTTTGGTTTGGGCATTTGCTCATATAATCTCACTAAAGAAGGTGCATCTTATCATTATTAATTGCAATCAAGCTTAAATTAGTACTTATAAGCTCAAGGTCATGTAATCATGTGCTTATAAGCTTTTCCAAACATAATAAAATTATTTTTGTATTGTGTTGGAGAAGTCGCTCTTTAGTCCAACATGTTCCTTCCACAAACCAAAATGTCGATGTCCTATATTGTTATTCGAGTAGCTTCATCGTGAATATATAAATGTCAATACACAATTTCTTCATAGTGTCATATTCTTTATGTGAGATATCATCAAAAAATTTAAACAACATAAAATTAAGATTTAATTAGAAGAATCAGAAGCATAATTTACTGTTCAGTTAATTTTGTTATTTTTTCATATTATGTATAGTACTTTAACCAAACAAATTCTGTAGAACATTTACATAATATTTATTCACAAACACACAAGACACTGAAGAGTCGTAGTTCATTAATTGCCTTTTGGGCCATTTTTATGGCCCATTTAAAGTGATACGTTTTTTTTTTTTCCAGCTCAGGCAAGGGCCTGCTTTTTAATGGATCACCCAAAGTCCAGCGCAGTCAAATGCCCGCACTTAACTTCATAAGGCTCTGCCAGTGGACGGAGGCGAGGGAGGTAGTAGTTGTTGTGTTGTGTTTAGTTTTGAAAAAAAATCAACACGTGAAGTGGGGACTGTGGGCAGCCAAGACATGAGATGCGAAATGACGACAAATGATGTAAGGTGATTGGGATGTGACGATGATGGGAGATAGGATAGTGAAGTGTAGTGGTGATAGTGACAATACCAATGGCGTGGTGGTAGCAGAGTGGTGATTCGGTTGGTGGGTGGCAATAGTGGTGATTGTGGGTAAAAGGATGGGTGAGTAGTAGGAGTAAGGGTGGAAAATATGATGACTTTTTAATTTATTTTTCATTTTTTGTTTTATAAATTTTTTATTTTTTGTTTTTTAGTATTTTAATTAAAACTAATAGAATGTATATTTTATATCTTTTTTTTTTTTTGTTTTAATTTTTGAATATGGATAGAAAATGACTGGAAATAATCCATTTGGACGAATAACACTAATTTTTTAAGGTTGGAGACACGGTTATCTAAGACAATTAGTTGGAAACGAATTTGCAAATGACATGAAAAGTTGAAGACGTTTGTTACTATTTATCCTTCTTTTTGACCTGCACTAATTTTACTATTAAACAAAGCGTAATTATATTTATATTACAATTTTTTTACTGCACCACAATATATTTACAATGAAGGTCTTCAATTTTTGCTCACTATTACACTTATGTCTTGAACTTTTTTTTATCGTATTCTTATATCCAACTATCTAATAATTAGCATATCCCGTTTTTGATGACTGTTTTGTAAAAAAATCATTATGAGAGTATAAAAAAATTTATTTGTCTCTTAATTTTTAAATAAGTAAAAATTAATAATAAATACAAAAGTTCAGCAAAAAATTTGTTATTTTTTGTAAAGCATGCCAACAGAATATTTTGGATAAAAATTATCATCAGAGACAAGATGTACTAATTAATTAAAGGTTGATGATAAAAAAAAATAGAGACATAAGTACTACAATAAGCAAAGATTGAAGACCTTAATTACAATAAAAATATAGTGTAGTAAAAAAAAATGTAATGTAATTACAATTACCCTTAAATAAATTAAATTCAAAAAATTATCTATTTTCATTACAAATTTACTCAAAGTTTTTGATATGATGTCAACCAAATGAGAAATACCTAACTAAAAAAGTTTTGTATTTAACAAAAATAAAAATAAAAATTGAAACCAATCCAAATTAATTTCGAAAATAGTAATGAACCACATGTAATCCAATCCGGTCACTGTATGAATTTTTATAACTTTTTTACTTGTTCGTGTCCTCAATGTGAGACGAGCCATGGCATAAAATATAAAGTAATTAGTACATTTCATCTCTATCTTTGATTCTATTATGCAAATCGTTTTTATCGTTTGAATTTTAATTTTTGGGTCCTTAAATCAACCATTTTTTATGCAAAAGGTCCTTACTGTCTATTTCTATCAATTTTGCTGTTAAATTAGTACGTCCTGTGCAATGTCTCATTTTATGAAAGGTATTTTCGTCAAATCACCAATTTGCTACAGTGCTCATCTTCCATTAATTTTCGTTCTCTGCCTACAGGAAGTGGATCCAAAGTGGAAGGTGTGTACTCATTTTTTTTTTGCTATGTTCAACCAGCAACGATCCAAACAAGAATAGAGAGAACATTCTGATTCCGTATCTGATTCACAAAGAGTTCGCGAACCACTAACCGTGGCTGTTTTTGAAGGATTAGCCGAGGAAGATGAAGCACCAATAACTTTCTCCGGACAATACTTAACAGGGACCGAGCTGTCTTGACATAATCCGTCCCAAAAAATATTTGAAAAAGATTGAGGAGAAGGCACTAGAGAATCCAAAACTAGATTCCCAATATCATCGGAAGGGGGTATAAAAGACCTAACCAATTTTGTGGGTTCCTTAGCTAAACCTAGTTTCAAAGCAGCTGGAGGACCACGATGTTTCTTATCCATTATAAGATTGATGAAATAAACACCCCACAACAGTTAAAACCCAGCAGAAATAATCAAGTGGCTAAAGAACAATACCCTACGCAGAACTGATGTTACGAGCAAAAATGAGAATTTTTTTGGCAAATCGCTAAGAGCTGAAATAAAGTAGGAGTAAAACTCCAATAAACAGCTCCAGCAAGTTTGGTTTAACCTGCAATAAACACAAAACCACACAAAACTAATAGCTGGGATGCAGAAATTGAAGAAATCAGTGTCGACGATCCACTGTAGCAAAAAACGTAGCTTGCTGAAATTTGTTTAAATCTATAAAAAAAAAATGCTAACAAATGCAACCACTAAACTCCACTAGAGCACTAAGGAGTATTAAATTGCAATAAATGGAGCACAATCAATTTGGATCCACTTCCTATAGGCAGAGAACGAAAATTAATGAAAGATGAGCATTGTAGCAAATTGGTGAGTTAACGAAAATGTCATTTATAAAATGAGGGATTACATAGGACGTGCTGATTTAACAGTAACAGTTCACAAAAATAGACAGTAATGACCTTTTGGGCAAAGAATTGTTGATTTAAAGACTTAAAAGCCAAAATCCAAATGATATAGACGATTTACACAACAGACTTAAAGAATGGGGACAAAATGTACTAATTACCCTAAAATATACTATAAGAATTTTTGTTTATATCAAGAACAATAAAATAAGGTTAAATTGTATCACCAATTATAAATATTTTACTTGTCAAGATATTAAATAAATGGGAAATTGGGGCAAATGGTCTCCAACATTTGTCCTTATTGTAAAAATAGTCCATAACGTTTATTTTTTATCACAAAAGTCCTTACCCTATTTGTTTTGGTGCGTAATTGGTTTTATTTGATAAAAAAGATAAATATGCCTTTAGTTTTAATTTAAAAAAATTGAAATTGGATTTTTAACTTTTGCAAAAAGTGTAAAATGAGTCTGATACTTTTATTTTTTATGAAAAATTAAAAGAAACTAACAAGTTCTTTTTATTAATTAATATTTTATTGACCAAATTGATAATATACTAAATTGTTTATAAAATAACTAAAATTTAAGCCCTTAATTATTAAAAAATATGTTAAATAAAATTAATTTTTTATTATTAAGTAATTATATTATTTAAAATTTGAACTTTTAATTTATCGTTACAAAAAAGACCTCAGGCGCAGATGTTTGAATTGTTTGGAATCTCATATGCTAAAAATCAAATATTATGGATATTATTGTCACAAAGTTTAAAAATAAGAATCCATAGTGCTATTTATCCTAATTTAAATAAAAAAATAGAACTATAATTTTAATAAAGAAATTATTCATTTAATATCAACTGACTTTTTTCATTACAAAAAAATGTCAAGTGCAGACCCTATTATTAAAAAGTTCAAAAATTCAGTACCTTTAATATTATTTACCCCTTTTATAATTCCCATCGTAACTACTTGGCAGTTCAACAATTTTGAAGAACAAAGCATCTTTTAAGCACACCCATTCGTAGTATAAAACCTTTTTACACGTTGGACTGTTTTTTTTTTTTACACGCTACACTCCATTTTCTATAAATAAAATGTCAACTCACCAACTCTACTTTATTCTTAATTAAAAATAAATAAATAAGTGAGATGGAAGATGATAGGTGAGCCGTGAGCGTTGGTAGGGGCAAGTAAGTGATGGCAGTGATAGTGGTGGTAGCATTAGGACCATAGTGGTAGAAATGATAACGAACATGTGACAATCATATGAAAATATAGATGTTCAAAAATATATTTATACTATATTATATATATTGCGTTCGTCTTTAAATAAAATAAAAAAATTTGTCTTCATCTCTACGAGAATAAAACTTATTTTATTTTTTGTTTAAATTATTATTTGGACATCAACTACTCAAATAAGATAAGACAAATTTTGTACATTATTTTTAAAACTTATATTACCATGATCTCCTCCCTGGGGAAGTGAGGAATTATAAAGGCTACATGACATGTGCTTTGTGGTCTTTGGAGAATGAAAAGTGATTTGCAAAAATGTCAATCACTTGTCTAACGACCATATGACAAGTGTCATGTAGTTTTTATAATTCTTCTTCACCATGAAGAGGAGATCATTACTTGTAACTATACACCAATCGGATCCGAAATATACAACATTAAAAACAAAGACAAAAATTAAAACATGGGAATCATTTACAAACTCCAAGAAAGAGAACTTGGAGAGAGAAAATTGGCTAAGCAGAAAAGAAACCAGTTGTAGCAGCAACACTCATTTGCGATTTAGGGGTCAAAATCTCCATTTTCTCCTCATTAAGCAGCTTCATTTTAATCCAAGTAGAAGAACCTTCAAGTCTCTTACTCAAAACTGATACACAAGATAACAATTCAATTTCTTCTCCTCTTATTCTTGAATTCTTGACCCTCCTCTCATACTCTTCTGCTACCAACATAGCTATATCTGCCATTTTTTCCCCCAATTTTCACTACCCAAAATACACAAAATGTTGGGCTAATTTGTTTGATTGAAATTGGGTATTTATATGGTTTGATGTTGAAATGGATAAGGTTGCCATGTGGATAATGATGCAACGCGGCGCATTATTTATTTGAAAAACCGGTGCGGTTTCGGGCATTTCTATGGGCTTAAGGAAATTGTACTGCCGACCATACGTCGTGGTTTTGTTCAATTCAATAATTTAAGGAATCGGTCCAATGATTTGGAAATACACTTGTAATGAAAACAGGAGAGAGTCCACACGCGTTTAATGTTTTCCCTGTTTGTTCAATATTTGTCCAAGTGTTTGCTGCCTTCACTGTAAAATATTCAAATTCGGTGGAGTTATGTTTTCGGGATTGCCAGTTTTGTCAGGGTTAAATATAATTTGTATCTACATACTTTCTAGATCCCATAATTTGAAAAATAAACATTAGGGATCTAATCTTTGCCTTCAATATGAAAATCATCCCTACTGTTTTTTTTTTTTTTTTGCATAGAAATTCGTATCCTATGTGTTATGGTGCGCAATTAATCTTTATTTGATAAAAAAGACAAATATGCTCCTAATTTTAATAGAGTAAATTTCAATTAGATTCTCAACGTTTGTAAAATGTGCAAATGAATCCGGTATATTTATTAAATATACCACTATAGTCGTTTTAATTAAATTTTTTTATAAGAGAAAAATGTAAAATTATTGTGCTTTAAGTATATGTAATTGTTATGTGATGTAAAAAATTTGAATAAAAATTAAATTAAATAAATAACAAAATGGCGTATATAATTTTATGACACTGAACCAATTTTATTATTGTTTTTAACATAAAAATCAATTTACATATTATGTGTTCTTTATTTTTGAACGATAATAAAATGATAAATTAAAATATGAATAATACAATTGGAGCTCTAAAAAAAAATTGAGTTTTATCTATCTTGAACTTTCCGATTTTGTAAAATAAATCGTGGTTTATAGAAAATAATTAATATGAATTGGATTGGTATTTGCACCAAAGTTTTGTTATTTAATCATTGTTTTACCTAAAGTTATTGTTTTCTTGCTTAGATTTGTCATGTTACTACAACGTATAATAGTGTGCAACATTTTGATAATTAAATAACTTAATTTTGTGTTGCAACAACTTTGCTTTTATTGAATATGGATCTTAGAGTTTGGTGGTTTATTAATTTACTATTATAACTTAATCTTATAAATACAATCTTCTATGTTCTGTATAATTATAAAATATGATGTCTTAGATGCAAGCAATAAGCATCTAACTACTATTGATAGAATGTATGAGTTGAAGATAGTTAAATCAAATATGATTTTCTTTGTTCCAATGATCTCTTGATTGATTTGTAAGTTATGTCTCATAATGCATTTATACAGAATAAATCTATTTCATGTAATATGCACAATAATTATTGGTTGTTGAAGTTTCAACATTTAAGATTAGAAAGAACGATCATACTAAAGTGACTTTCAAATGTAAGCAAATATTGTAATTTATTTTTGTTTGTGAAATAATGACTTGGAGTATTCAACACTATTTTGATTACCATCAAAAACTTTGAATACATGTTGTAGTTGTATAATTTTGATTCTACTGTTGTTAAAATTATTGTTACTTTTTTTGTTATAGTGTCGAGAAATATAGAAAATGGATTTACTAAAGAAGCTTAAGATAAGAGTCTTGAGATATAGAGATTGATGTTCATCTTTGATGCAAGGAAAAGCAACAAACTTGGCAAAAGCTATAGATTTTGTGAACGCATCAAATTATGAAGTGTTTTTTCTTCTGAAAATCTTTAGCGAATCTTGTTTCACTTGTTTGTTGCATGTTCTCTTTTAATTGGTAACATGTGTTTTGTAGATAATTGTATCCGTATTCTTAAAAGTTGTATAAATTGAAAAAAAAATCAAGATTATGAAAACATCTGTTTCGAGAATGACCAACTTGCAATTTAAAATCGAATCAAACCACAAATTATAGTTTGGCTTGCAAATTGAAGCGATTTGGTTTGGTTTGGAGTTTTACCAAATTGTTTTAAAGAGTCTAATTTGAAAAAAAAAATGTCAAAAAATGTTTATAACGAACCATTTACACCACTAATAAAACTGCCACTTGCCATTTGAGATTTCCACCCCTTCAAAAATTAGACGAGACTTGAAACATTAGAGTATGTTTGGAAAATACTAAAAAAGCAGTACATTTTAAAAAAAAAAAAAATTAAGTAGAGACTTACTTTTACAAACACGCTTGAGAAAAAAAGTTACTTTTTTAGTAACTTTTAAGCTTAGGCTTATATTAACTAAGCTTAAAAGTTATTTGAAGTATTTTTATGTTATTTTTAGGCTTAAAACGGGTTACAAACATAAAAAGAAAGTATTTTGAAAAGTAAATATGTAAATTAAGTTTTTTAACTAAAAATTACATGTACTTTTTCTTGACAAAAATAAGACCCTCTTTGAAATGGATTTTTCAATCCAATTATAAGTTGATTTATGTGTTTGGTAAATTTTTAAAAAATTAATTACACAAGAATTTGTTCCATTTATTAGTAGATTAGTAGATTATGAGTAGCAACAAAATTATAACTTCTCAAATTCTGTTTTTAGCTACTCTACTTATCTATAATTAAATATTAATTTAACCATAATTAATTACATTAATTATTTTTTAACTATATGGACTATGTTTTTATTTTGTAATTTTATAGATTTTGTAATTTAATAGATTATTTATCTTTTTCATTTTAAAATAACTATAATGAATAAACCGACTTAGAAAATATTTGATAACATTAAATATTGTTCTAAAAGTAAAATTAAATTTTTAAATACTACTACTAATAATAAAATAATACAAAAATAAATTTTATAATACTACTAATGCTAATAATAATAACACAAAATGACGACGTTATAATCAATATCAATTTTAGTAATTGTATAATGCACAACAATAAATCATATTTGTTTATCAAACGCTAAAATACTGATTTTGAAACATACAACAATTTGTAGTTGATTATTTATTCAGCTCAATTTTTGCTTATTTTTAAGTGACGATGCACTACCTTTTTCAGAGACCCAACTGTCTATTTTTATAAAGTATTTCGTTATGATGTAAAATAATTATTTTTCATGTCAAATTGCTTTTTAATAACTATCCTTCTTGTCAGATTGAATTTGAATAATTGTCCTTCACGCCAAAGTGATTTTAAATAATTGTCCTTCATGTTGTGTTTGTACATTAGTGTGTACCACGTGTCGAGAGTCTAGAATAAACTCTACCTCAATAAAAAGAGAGCTTCATCCAATTATAAATCATCGAAGAATGTCTATCAATAAAATCAAAGTGTATTTTATAATGACTTTCTTCGAAAACTCCTTCTTCTTCCCTATATTTCAAAATTAAATAGTAGAGTTAGAATAGTATAAAAGATTTGAGTAGCATATAAAATTATACCATTCAATTGTCTTTTTTGAGGATTCTTTGCATAAAAAAATTTCCACTCAAATGTATAACTATTACACGAGTCGTATTCTTGTTAATGTACGTAGTGATGACATATTGTGAACTAAAATATTGTTGAAACTATGCTTTTAATTAGAAATTTGTAAACAAAAGACGGTGCCAAATTTGACCTTACACACTTTCAAGTTTCAACTAATCAATAGTTAGTACATTATTTGGAGCAAATTGGATCTATCAAAAATATTACAAAACTATAAACCCATAATGATAGAATATGTCTGAGCCCGGGTTCGAACCGGGGACCTCTAGTGTGTGAGACTAGCGTGATAACCAACTACACCACCCAGACTTCATGTATTAGATTGTTTAATTTAATTAATTTATAATCTGATTCCCAGTTATCTATAGGTGATTTTTATTTTCATTGCAAAATATATAAATAAATTATTACACAAACTCTATTATCTTTCTCTTCGTATTAAAAGCATTGTTTTAAAAAGGCGCAAAGCATAACCTCCACACGTCGCTTAAGCTCTTGGCGCGCATTTTTTTGGTCAACTATATTTTTTAACTAAAAAGTGTGCGCCTAATCTCACTTAGTCACGCAGTTTCACTTAGTCGTGCACTTTTTAGTTAAAAATATTTTTTTATCATTTTTTTAATATATAAAATAATATTAAAAATAAGAAAACGCTTTCGTATCACCCTCGCTTAAGACTCACCTTGACTCAAAAAATTTGAAATTTGATTTTTACGTCTAGTCACGCTTTATACATTTTAAAACATTGATTAAAAGAAGTAAGATACATGTATAACGTTTCAATCTTTAAATTACGAGTTTTCAAACATGATGCATTTGTTATTATAAAAATTGTACTATTTCTATTTATTTTTAATCAAATTGTATTATTAGTCGAATTGTTGCAATAAATATAATTTAAATTATGAATCTATCTCCTTCGCCTGTGTTGAAACACATGAACACATTGTACACTTTACATGTATATAGGGTCAGATGCGTTTAGAATACTGAATTGATAAAAATAATGCAAAAATATATTACCTACTCTTTACTTTTGATTATATTCAATTTACTGTATTAAACAAATTAAAAGGCAAAATTTGTAATTTTTTCTAATTTCTTTTCTTTTTTTGTCTGCTATTCCTTGCATTGACGTGCATATAGAAACTACACCGACAAATATTAGTATATGTTTGGTAGAGTTTAAAAATAATTTTTAGTAGATTTTAAAAAAAATTTGTGAAATATGTAGTTGAAAAGTTTATAAAAGTTGTGGATCCCATAAAATATGTGGTTGAAAACGAGTTTGAAAAAAAAAATTAAAAAGGTAATTGGCACAAAACGTCCTTACATTTCAGAATTATTGTGCAAATCATCACTACCTATGAAATTCTGACATTTTCACCCTCATAAAATACCCATATCGTCTATTGTCATCCAAAATCTCCATTAAATAGATGTGCGAACACCACTCTTGACACTTTATAAGGGTATTTTCGGCAACACGTTTATTTTTCTATTTCTTCGAGTTTGATTACATTGTTTGCGCATACATGAAGAACTCAAACAAACAATACAAGAAACTCAAATTTCCACATTTTCTTCTCCACTTCGCCGATAAAATCCCATACAACCAGTTGTCGATTGACAAAATTTCAATGAGACGACTATATGTTAGTTCGAAGAGTGCTTTTTTTTTTCTTCTTCTTTTTTTCATTTGCAATTTTTGATTTTCTTCTTTGAGTGGTAGAAGGGTTTTTGAAGGATTTCTATTTTCGTGTATCCTTAAGAAAATAAAGTTGTGCTCTTCTTCGATTTCTTTTATCCAATATAGTTCACCAGAGGTAATTTATTGAAGTTTTTACGCACAATTGGTATAAAAATGCAATCGGAGTTTTATTCTGGAAAACAAAAAATAAGTTTGGAAAAGGGCTTGACTAGATTGAAGACTATAGATGATATCATTCTCCAGAGAGTTATAAAAGGTATGGACTTTATTCGCCAAAGAGTTACAAAGATAGGAACATTAAGTGTATTGTCATTGATAGGTTAGGACGTTTTACACAACAATTCCACGATAAAATGAGAAAGAACAATTCCAACTTATCAAACAAAGCAAAATGCCTTATTCACAATTGAAACTTGATTTCTAATTTCAACAACATTACAGCAATAATCTTACATGAGTATCCACATTACACTAAGCTGACAAACAAAATTTAAAAATCAGCTTCGAACAAAATACGTACTCTTCTAATTCCGCAAATAAAGCACTTGTTGTTCAAATTCATTCTTGTATCTAAATAATCTAGGTATTATTTCTACAGATCTTGGACACATGGGTGGGTTGCACTAAGTGAAAAAGCCACACCCTCTATTTTGTTGTACAAACGAACAATTTCAGAACAAAATATAATTGCACAACTGTTTTGCTTTATGTTATTTCATATACGTAAATATTTTACTACTGTTAGAGAATGACAAAATTTAGGCGAAAAAATGAGAAATTTGTGTGATGTCGAAAATACTAAGTGCTAAGAGTAGTGGTCACGCAAATGTCAATGGACGGTATGGGTGTTTTGCACAAGCAAATATGGATTTGAGAGTAGAAATGTCAAAATTTCATAAGTATGGATGATTTGTACAATCACTCTTAAAAGTAAAGATATTTTGTGTTAATTACCCTAAATTAAACTATGCCAAACATGCTCGCCTTTAGAAGCATGGTTGGCTTAAATAAAAGTAAAATTCATTTTAAATAATTCTTAACTCTAATCATAATTGAATAAATTTATTTTGTTATTTGTAAATTGGTGGACAATTGTACTCAATCAAATCAGAATGAAATGAATTGAGCAGTTTGATTTGATAATTTTATTTAAACTTAAACGGGGTAACGAGTATTTGAATCGAGAACCGATCGTTTATAATTCAATTATCAATTATAAATTCAAAATCAAAGAATCGACCCGATCCTATTTTAAATTTTTTGAAATTTCGTCCATAAAAATAAAATATTTTATTTCTATATTTGTTATTTTGTATTAAGATTGAATGGTTTGTTCAAAATTTGATGTGTTGTTCTTTTGTGAATGAATTAAGGTTTAGAAATGATTTTTTAGATTGTTGTGTTGTTTCAAGCAAGACAAATGAAAATAGTCGTTAAAAATATGATAATTTTAAAAATTTTAATTATGAAACAGTTGGATTCCAGTTTAGTTTCAAGTTGGAACAAATAGTTCCATTTAAAAGACACCAAATCATTTTCGATTTGATTTGATTCTTTGTGTGTATACCCAATTTTTAAGTAAAAAAGTTTATTTACTTTACAAGTATTTTATTATATTATATCAACTTTTATAATAAAATATTATACTATATATTTTAATTTTTAAGAACTTACTTATTCGTTTATAAGTTAACTTTTAAATTTAGGCAAACATGCTCTTAATTCGTTGGTCGCTCTCGTTGCCGTTCTAAACCCTAGTCTAGTCTCTCTGTGCGTGCAGTGTTGAGTGCAAATCTCCATGGCGAAAAGCAGACTGAAGAAACGAAAGCTTGCCAACAAATCCACTACTCCGCCCCCTAAATTCGACAAAAAACTCAAGAACAAGAACAAGAACAAATCCAAATCCAAAACCCAATTACGCGATTCCGACTCCGAGTCTGACCCGCAAACCAAGCTCCAACCCCTCCTCGAGCCATTCTCCAAAGACCAACTCATCACACTCGTCACCGACCTCTGCTTATCCCACAATTCACTTTTTTCCATTATAAAAGCCGCCGCCGACAAGGACATCTCCCATCGAAAAATATTTGTGTACGGCCTCGGTTGGGACACAACGCACAACTCCCTCGAGTCGGTTTTACAATCATTTGGAGAAATCGAGGAATTGAACATCGTGAATGATCGAGCAACTGGAAAGTGCAAGGGGTATGCTTTTGTCACATTCAGGACACGGCAATCTGCGAAGAAATTGTTGGAAAACCCTAAAATTAACATTGGTAATCGTATGGTCTCGTGCCAGCTGGCCTCAGCGGGTCCCAATGCTCCAGTTCCAGGAACAGTTACCCAGCTGCCGTCTTCTACGGATTATGCAAACAGGAAGATTTATGTAAGTAATGTGCCGGTGAATGCTAGTGCAGAGCAGTTGAGAGGGTTTTTTGAGAAATTTGGGGAAATTGAGAGTGGGCCAACTGGGTTGGATCCCACAACTGGGAAATTTAAAGGGTACGCAATCTTCTTGTATAAGACTTTGGAGGGAGCCAAGAGGGTTTTAGAGGAGCCTTATAAGGTATTTGAAGGGCAGCAATTGCACTGCCAGAAGGCCACCGAGGGGAAGAGTAAGGTGGGTAGTGGGGCAGCATCAATAACTACCGCGTTGCAGCCAGTGCAGCCGCTCATGCTGGCGGCAGCAGCCTCTCAGCAGGCACAGAATCTGGCATTGTTGGGGCAGCAGACAGGATTTGTGAATCCTTTATATGGTGGTGGGTTGATTGGGAATGCAAATTTGGGTGGGTTGATGGGAGGGTATTATGGGATGATGGGAGGTCAGCTGCAGGGGTTGGGTTTAGGTGCTTATAGTGGTACTGGCGCTGGCAGTGGAGGGTCAAGTGGGGCGATGCTTCCGGGGTTGGGTTTAGGTGCATATAGTGGCGCTGGTGCTGGTAGTGGAGGGTCAAGTGGGGCGATGCTGCAGGGGTTGGGGTTGGGTGCTTATGGTGGTGCAGGTGCTGGCAGTGGAGGATCAAGTGGGGCGATGCTGCAGGGGCTGGGTTTAGGTGCTTATAGTGGTAGTGGTGCTGGTGGTGGTGGGTCAAGTGGGGCGATGCTGCAGGGGTTGGGTTTTGGTACTTATAGTGGTGCCGGTGCTGGCAGTGGAGGATCAAGTGCTGCGATGCTGCTGGGGTTGCAGCATGTGTACCCAAGAATGCAGAGTGGGCAGACTTCGTCCTTGGCTAAGTCTCCGAGGACTGGCAGTGGTGGTTACTCTGCGAACTTGTGGTATGATTCATTCCTCATTTTTATGTAGCTACGTTTCTGTCTGCTTCAAATATTTGTGTACTGCATCACATTATTCTAAACGTCTACTACATTATATACTTTGCTGCATGGACAAGCGAATGCTGGATAGTTAATTCTCAATTGACTTGCAAGAGTAATAACACAAAACCGAATTATTTGATGTATCCATGAATGATAATAATTCTCTAAAATGCTAGTTTGCCCAACTTTTAAATACATTTATTCCCTTTCTTTATGATTGTTCCTTCCCATGTTATAACAAGTTGACTAGGCATGATATATCTGTTGTGATGTGTTGTTGTGTCCATTGTGGTGCTAGATGTATGTTGTGTAAGAATTGTGAAAAAATTGCATTTTTCCATTTATTTTCTTCCTTTACATTGAAGCATCGTTAACTACTTCTATATTGAATACAAGATCGCACTTTAAGATATAAGCAAACCATGAAGGTCGGTCCATGAATGCAGTTGTGTATGTTTTGTTTGTCAGATATCTCTGTTACTTTAATTTGTGCATAATCTATTTAATTACTCGTGTTGCTAATTTGCATCAAGCTTTTTTCCCATTACCCTGAGAAAAATTGTCAAAACTGACATGCTCAAATCTACCTTACAACAACTGACGATCAATTTAACATAGTGAACAGTTGGATATCTTTTGGTGATGGAATTATAGGTGTTCAGAAACACACATACAAATTAAGATTAAGAGAAGGAAATGTAGGGCATATGAGAAAATAATAAGAAATGGTGGAATGGAACAGGTATAGTTCAGGGTCAAAGTCTGGGAGCTAAAATGTACCCAAATAACCAAAAATTAGTTCCCCATTTGGTGTAGAAGGAATTGTCCCTTTTGCCTAATTGAAGTGCATTAAATTTGTTTACTAACAGAAATCAATTTAATAAGAACCTTTTCTTTGACAGAGGACACATGCAATTATCTAAAGTTTGTAACTTTGGATTTTCGGATTGTTAGTTGTCTGATGGCTGTAAGGAGAAATTGTTTGGTGATTCTAATTCTTGGGTCAGATGTTTTGATTGGATTATGGGATCAGAGTGTGGGAAAAAAATATTAGGTTTAGCTCACTCTGGATCTTCGGTATTGGATTTCAAACCATTTAATTGAGTAGATATGGACTCAATGAATTGAAAGAGTAAATACATAGAAAAGGAACGATCATATAAAAACATGGAAAGCATATAGAATCATATATTAATTCAAAGTATATAAATTGTCTGATCATATTATGGAACCAATGGTAAAACTTTTAAATTCTCTCTCAAAAGGTGAGAGTAGAAATTTCTTTTGTAAATTGTAATGCGGAAGTACCTTACTATGTGCGAAAACACACCCCATAAGAACGTGTTTTTAACTCTAAAAGACACCCCATGAAAGTTTAGATTGTTAAAATGGGATGGTGAAAAACAATGTTAGTGAGCCTATTACTACAATAATGGAGATGATTAAGATGTACCAAGAAGAGATGTCTTCAGGAACAAAACCTTCCTTAGACATTAGGATATAAAGTTTGAAGATCAAACAATTGCTATTAAGCCAGCTGTTTTTGATGGGTTGGAATGCTAAGCTTCGAAGAAGCATAACTGACAAAATGGATGAAGCATAAGCGAGCATGGTTTTAAGATAGATTTGCCTTCAATCAAGAAAATTTAAGATTCATCAAAATTATACATAGCACCATGTCTTTGTTCTTGGTGTCAGTCTAGTTTGGTGCTTTTATAAACTGAAATACTTATGCCTTATGGATTGGGCTTGTTCAATGAGGATCCAATGAATGCACTATAATGTTGAAATGATTCCAGAATTGACCTTTCAAAATTTAGTCAGATAAGAAGAGCAGATGTGTTATTGGATAAAGTAATTATGGAAGATATGATAGTATATATGAGAACGGGTACACCCTGAAAGAAGTGAAATGGCGAACTAGGACTTGGGCAACCAATCCCAATTATTAGTTAAGATAAATCATAGTTGAATTGAGATTTTGATTAATAAGGATGTGTTGGTTTGTCCTTCTAGTAGAAAAATTCTGTTTTACCCTTTTCGGATGAAAACTTAATTTATTGAAGAGCAAAGAATGTGATATGATTGAGGACAAGCGATTTTCTAAACCAAAAATAGAAGGATCTAGAAAAAAAAATCGAAGACGAGTGAACTTCAAAATTCAAATGTATCTGGGCCAATTGTTAGCGGATTGTATAAAGCTTCTCATTTAGTTTCATTCACAGCTTTTCATTTTCATAATATTTTTTTCCAGGTACTATAGGTTTCCTCTTAATAACCAAAATAACTCTCTTGGTCATTATGCCTTTTTGTTTCTGTTTCGCCTCCTGACATCCTTGGTCATTCCTGCAGAAGAATTGTGGCTGAGCTGGAGGAACAAGTTCATGTAGTTTTGGCAAATGTCTAGGGGCCTTAATTGGGGTCAGTGGCTTGGTCGTGGAATATGACATTGCAGCTTTATGTTTTTATGTTTTATTACTTTTCTCATAGTTCTCTTTATTATGTCCTTTTACTAACCTTTAAAGAACTTCATATATTATATTTCATATTATTGCGAAACATTTTGTTACCTCTTCCTATGGGTTTAATGAGTTTTCCCTTTAAAGCATTTTGGTCTCTTTTGATTCTCATTTTCTTAAGTTTTATTTTGCTTTTGGTGATATTTGAGTAATGTTGTGTTTTGTTCTCCTTTTCCTTTTCTTTTCTGTTTCTATTTTTTTTCTTTATTTTTTGCTTTGTTTCTTGCCGCTGTTCTATTATCTCTTCCATAAAAGCTAGACATGATATGGTCTGTGGATATCTTATTTTCCATGTTACATTTTTTATGTTGTCTTTGGCATTTGGTACATAAGGCTTTTGTCTTGTCTTTATTGTTTTCCCAAAGACTTGCAGCTGATGAGTTATTTTTAAGATTTACTTTAGGATTGATTATTTAGCGATATTTTGGTGGTGTGTTCATTTGTTATTTGCATGGATGAGTAATTCTAATGTGTGCCTACATTTGATCCTCATCGTTTTTCCTGACTTATTTTGTTATCATGTGGAAATTGAACTGTTGAACCATAACTCTACATTCTTTTTGAGTAATTTCCTTTTTCTAAATAATCAGGAGAGCTCCTCTTGCAACTTCTCCATCTTTGCAGTCTCTAATATCTTTAACCTTTTCTTGAGTACTCTATTATAGACATCGGTTTTTCCCCATTTGATGTCAAATGAGTCGAGTGTAGGTATCAGTTTCTGCTAAACTTGTTCTATAGTTTATTGGTGATTATCTAATCATTAATTAAATAAAAAACGGCTTCACTTTTTCTACTTTCTTCCATCGGCTTTCTTCCCATAAGATTAGGTAACTTCTTTAGGAGGGTAGTTACTACAATTTGTATCCTCTATCATTTTTGGAGAATTATATTATGTAAATTCTTTGGCATCAGATGCTGAAGAAGAAAATAAAATATTTTTGTCAAGTTTTAACTTGGTTCTTATGTTATTCTCTGATCTCTTTTATTTCCATACCATTGTATGACCTTGCCCAAGTACCATACAGTAGCCTGAGAAACAAGCCAGTAAGTGTAAAAATTGAGGAAAACGTACTTTGCAAGTAATCTATTTTTTCCAAATATTTTCACACTGGGGAAAAAAATAAATTTGTATTATGAATTTACTTCATGGTGAATTATGCATTACCCAATTTCCTTGTTAGGACAATAACTAATCCTTTTTTTTCTTGGATTTTCTATTCTATTTTTGGGTCAGGTTGATTTTTTTGAATATTAAGTTTTATGTTCGCAATTTTGCAGAGTTTTATACTAGTCCTTGAAAATGAAAGGAAGATTTGCTCCTTTGTTTGTTCCTGGCATCTTTTCTCTGTTAATCTTTATGCTAGTTTTTGAGCATTTTTTACACTAATTCTTTTCTTTGTATCGTTGAGTAAATTAATTTTTAGTCTTGAAGTAATAAAAGCCCTTTCATGCTTCATTATTTTTATGATTGAACATATTGATATATCAAAATTGGAAATAATTTCTGATGTTTTTTTCCCTTTTGTTTTCATCTTCCTTTGTACTTTGTGTTTTCTCTTTCTTCCTTCCATTGTCGTTTTACACGGAAGTTTATGACTAACTTTGACTCACCCCATCTGCGGGTTATATAGATGAACAATGTTTAAGAGATTCATTTGGCATAATATGGAGGTGATCTTGGTGCCTTTTGTTGCAACTATGAACCCTTGAGGTTAAGCTGAGGGAAAAGGGTTGGATTTATTTTTGTATTCATGCTTCATTTGATGAACTGACTAGGTGAGAGGTACGAGGTACTTCTGGAAATCTACTCTGTAACTAGTTTGCTAAATCACTGTAAAGTTAAGAATAGAACAATTATTTTTACAACCTTGTGCACTATTCCTGGGTATTGAGGTTTCTTCCTCTGTTTTGTATTCGATTTCCATTCAACCTTATCTCGTTTGATGCCTTGGCATTTGTCATGTTTTTCATATCTCGGGTTTCTTACTAGGATAAGCGTTCACGTGAGGTTCTTTCGTGCGCATTGTTTTAGAACTAGCAGCAGAAATTGTGGATAATTACTAGCATGATTGTTTTTCATAGTTTTATGGCTCTGATGATCGAGTCATTGTTCACGCGGACGAGTACTGTCTTACGTCTATGCTCTTTACACGGGTATTACTAGAATTCAAGAAAAAATAATCAAGTGCCCAAACATGCTCATAATCATCGCTCTTTTATCTTTTTGCGTTATCGGTACTATACAACATATGGGATTTTCTTATTTTCTTTCTTTAATGCTGATTTAATACTGTGTAATTCAACTTAAATGCGTTTATTAAGTAAAGAATGATATATTGTAATAAAATAATATAATGTGTCAATGTGATGTAACATAAATAAGGTCTGAAGATACACATACATGTATATAAACTGTATTTATATAAATAATCGTCCCAAAATCAAGTCTAATATTATTATTATTATTGGAATAATTATGGGAATCCAGTCATTTACCATCAAATGCATGCAGAATTATACCAATAAATCATATGATAATATGGTGTTGACATTGCCTCAACCTGAGTTCTTTCTAAGACTCTATCTAGTTATGCAAGAAACATCAAAGACATTATCCTAAATAATCCTCTTCTGCTCCACAGGCACTCATCACTAGCACATGGATGCAACTTTTGTAGGGATATTTTCCATGTTTTTACTTCTTCCTCTTCTTTGGAGGTTGGAGGGTTTCTTCCTCATCCTCATTGTCCTCCTCCTCTTCTTCTTCTTCCACGACTTCTTCATCCTCGTCTTCATCGTCACCCCCTTCTTCTTCTCCATCGTCATCGTCATCCTCATCGTCGTCTTTGTCGTCGTCTTCGTCCTCTTGTTGATCATCTTCCTCGTTCCCATTTTCTTCCTTGTCTGGACCTTTTTTATCACTATTCTTGTTATCATCATCAGGGTTTACATCTTCGTAAGAAAGGTCCTCCTCAGCTTCTCCATCTCCGTCCTCATCTTCGTCCTCATCCTCATTTTCACCATCATCATCAGCGTCTATTGCCTTGCAGGGGCAACAGGTATGATGGTCTCCTCTCATCTTAGGTTGCATGGTCAATAGCTTCATGTATTCCTGAAATTATAGATGCATCTTGTCGGATGAATTAGATGAATTTTGTCATCGTATATGTACTATAAATATGTAATAATTCTTCCTAGACTATTTTCTTCTCTCTTTTTTTCCAAGAAGAGAGAAAAACAGATATGTAATCCAAGTAGGCCATGCGTTCCCCCTATTTTGGAAGTATTAGTTAGTCTTACAGTGACAATAAATTTTGTAAAATATTACATCATAAATTATGTGGCCTAAAATGAATTATTTCAAAAGATTGGGGCAAACAAATCAAAATTTAGGTTGTGTTTGATTGCAAGTGGAAAATTTGGGTGGAAAGAAAATATTTTCCATGGAAATGAATGACCAAGAAAATTTGGATTGGAAAATGTTAACAAATTTTCCATGGAAAATAATTGGGTTGGAAAAGGTTAACAAATTTTCCATGGAAAATAAATTCTCCTATCCCACCAAGAAAATATTTTCCTTGAAAACAAAGAAAATATGGCCAAAAGTGGAAAACATGGAAAATATTTTCCATGGAAAATCAAAAATTTCAATCAAACAAAAGATGAAAAATAAGTGGGAAAATACATTTTCCATGGAAAATTTTGCCAATCAAACAGACCAAAGATGGAAAATGGGTGGAAAACTTTTATTTTCCATGGAAAATGAGGGAAATCAAACACACCCTTAGTGAAAAAATAATTGAGCAAAGCTAATAGTTGAGATGTTGTAATTAATAACTTGAATATGAGATCCACCATTATTCATTAAATAGACATGTTATGACTATGCTATTGCTAAGTACCGATGTTTATGAGTCATTTCTCTTTGATAATAAAGTTATATATAAATAAATATCACATAAAGGACGATGAAATATTGAAAAATAAAACTCGAGACTTGCTGAAGAATATTCGAGATGTTGTAATTAATAAAGTGATATTGAAATAAATATTATGTAAAAGATGATGAAATATGGAAAATCAGATTCGAGATCTGATTGAACATATACAACTTAACGCAAAACGCGACGTAAAATCAAGCTGAGTTTATAATTTTTTAGGTTTTGACAAAATTGAATAAATCAATGACCGAGTCAACTCAGTTAATTTCACAAACTTTACCTGGATTAGAAATAGGTGCTGAATTTTGACTAGAGCCGAGACTAGCAAAGAAGCTAAAGCCGCATCACCACCGGTGCATGTTAGCAGGCTCTGTTTAACCATAGTTACACCGAGGGAACCGTAGTTAATCTCCATACTTTACTGCACAAAGCACAAAGCACTACCTGTGAAATACGGACCGTCAGATCTAGCCAATCTAAGTGCAAAACCGTCAGATCTTAATTAAGAAATCACATCAAGAACAGCAAAAGAGATTTACAGATAATTGAGAGGAAAGAAATAGAAGACGACAAAACTGTACTTTTACTCGGCACAGAAATCGAGGGGGACAAGGAAAATCTTCTGAAGATATATGATTTTCAGTGTAATTCTAAACTAAAATACAAACATCGGTGTCAAAATTCATGACAATTCAAGCAGAATTTTGCAAAATTACAGATTACAAAAATGATATAAAAAAATTAGAAAAATCGGAAACTAAGAAACAAAATTAGGCAAAATTGGAAATTAAGAAGAAATGGATGAGAAAAGCTTACCTGAAGCGGAGATCTGAGCTTGGATTGGGAAAATATGGTGATCCGGAGAGCTAAAAACTGGAGAAACTGATATCAGATTCAACTTTCATTATCGACCGTCAGATCAAGCGGAGAAAACTATAGAGACAAGAAATGTAAATATAATCTCCCAGAGTAGAAACAAAGTGTGCGTGCGTGTGGGGGGTGTTACTGAGGTAGTTGCCCGTAATCTCCAGATGGGGTTCGGGCAGCTTTTTGATCAAGTGAACAGGAGAAAATTATCCAGTGGGCAAAAGCTGCCCGGATTAGAGTTGGACAAGTGTGGTTTAATTAAAATATTAAATTAAAAAAATCAAAATTTACGATGAAAACTTTGCTTTGTTTTGAAGTGAAAAAAGTCAATTAAATTTATGAGAGTGGTGCTTTTTAACCATGGTTAAATTGTCTAACCATGGTTGATAAGATAATTAGTTGGTCAGTGGGCTTTTTTATTTTTATTTTTTTATTTATAGTTTTAAATATATGGGCAAATTTAAGTGATGTGATGTGATAATATGATATATATAAGTTTGTATGTGATTCGATTCAAAGCTTCCAACTTGGCTACGAATATTTTAGTAACAGGTCACATTATCTTTACAAGTTACAAACAAAAATAATGTGACAAATTGTGTAGAAGAATTCTCATTTTGTTTGGTACTGGATAATTTCTTTTACCAAAAATAAAGAAATATTTGATTTTCGACACATGTCGAACATTTTAAAGTTTACCTCCTATCCCAGACAGTAACACAAACCAAGTAAATTTATCCCCCTTCATTGATGTGGGAATTGTGCTGAATGGCTGGGTGATCAGGTCAATTTTTTATAATGGCCGTTGACCCATTTTAGTGTGTAAATTATCAAATATAACATTGCCTTCTTCTCTGCTTATAATTATTTCAAATGATTTCAAATTCATTTGTTTGTGAAAAAAGAAAAGATTTCAAGGTTAGAATCTAACACATTTCAATGTTAAAATCCAACCCATTTTATTTATGTAAGAAATTTCATTTCAAAGTAGAAATTCATCATTCTCTAACTTTTTCTTTTAATTCACGGTGAAAATTGTGGATTTTGTAGTATAAATAATGAAAATATGTATAAATCTAAGTATGAATTGTAATTTTTTATTTAAATTTCTACAAATATGAGTTCATTTGATGTGAATTAATTGAAAAAATTAGTTATAATTATATAAATTTGCGTTAACAGACTCATAGTCTGTTGACATATGTTCACACCTCTTAACAAACCATGGGTATGTTAACATGTATGAACACCTATTAAGGCCAGACCAACATGCCTGTTGTTAGAGGTGGCAAAATTGGCCCGGCCCATGTAGCCCGCCTTCTTGGGTTGGGTTGGCCCTAGCCCAAATAAAACCGGGCCAAGATGGCCCGGCTCATCTAGCTCGCAGGTTAGTTGGGCCGGCTCGATTTTGATTTTGATTTTTAATAATTTTTTTTTTAATTTTTTTTTGTTCCTTAACACTAATTAACTCATTTTGTCAATAACCCCAATACATAATTCAAATAATATCAATCTAAAATAATCTAAACCAAAGTCACCAATAAACATTAGTTCAAAAATCTTAGGATCCAACATAAAATTATTTAGATTTAATTAAAATTTAGTTTAATTTAAGTTTCAATCCAAAATATATTTGGTGTGACAAGTAAATTATTTATTTTAAATTTACTTATAAGTAAATTTTTTAATTTAAGCAAAGCATGCTTATATCTTAAAACAATAAGATTAGCAGATTTTTAATATTTGTATTTTTTTTTAAAAAAAAAGTGTCTACAAATAGTTTACAATTAACAAAAAAAAATTATTATTTTAAAAGAAAATTGACGTTTATCTATTAACTAATACATAAGAGCCCCAATTTTATAAATTAATCTTTTTAAAAATATCTATATAGTCTAAATTTATCTAAGATTGTAATTGATGTAATGTATTAGATTGTATAAAAAATTTATTTAAAAAAGAAAAGAAAATTAAAATAAGTTAGGTCAATGGGCTGGACTGGACTAGCATATTTCTGGCCCATAAAAAACTGGGTTGGGTCAGCCCAGTTCAGTTTCATGTGTGGCTCTATTCTGGCGGGTTGGCCTAGCCCAACCCAGCCCATTTACCAACTCTACCTGTTGTGTTAATAGTATGTTGGGGAAATTACACCCATTACTTTACAATTCAAATATAATTTTAAAACTACTTTTAAACTGTAAATATTCTAAAATTACTGTGTAATTTTTTATTATTTTAATATATTAAAACAAACAAAAATAAGGAGATGAAACTACATTCTCCGTTTTCTTCTCCACAAAATCATTTTCACCCGAAAATTGTGGAATTAAGATATTGAACATAATCAAAGATTTAATCTATACCATTGTTTGCCCAACATTTGTTGCATATTCTGCTAATTTCTGGGTTCTTCATCTCAAATCAAACAAAACCATGACACTTCTAAATTTCTAGGATTCTTGAAGAATCAACAAATACCATTTTCTGTCCAAATATTGATGAATATTCCGGTGACTTCTTGATGCTTCACCTCAATGAGTTGCCCTCGCAAAACCCTAAGCACGGATCATTAAATTTTTGGTTTTAGCAGCCAACGATTCATTGTTAGTGTGGCGAAAATCTCATGAATGAATATTCCAAATCTTACATTAACTCGGTCACTGAAAAAAAATAAAAAGAGTGGTCAAACAAGAGGAACAAGTTCGTCACATACTCGAAGCTCAATTTCATTTGTCTGGACACACCCACTCCCAAGAACCATTCGAAGATTGAAGATAACAAATATGGAGTTAATATTGGAAGTCGGTGGCGGATAAATTTGTGTTCTGAGAAAGATTTAGTAAAATGTCAAAATGTTGGAAAATAAATTTCAGAAAAGCTAACCCTAACTCCTAGCTGGAAGAAGATTAACAAATCTCAAGTACATCTATCATTCATTTTGAACAATAAGGTTTTAGAATATATTGATTGTGGATTCCGCATTTTGATTTCATGATAACATGGTTTTTTTTTTTGACATTGTTGATTTTTTATTTTTTATTGATAAATTTATCATAATCACATAAAATGAGAAGTTCAATGGTAACATATTTTTTCCGACTTATTTAAGATTATTACAAATTGTTTTTTCTAATGCAATTTCACGTTATTAGAGATTTTGTGACAACAAGCGCAACATATTTTTAACATTCAGGGCAATATATTGCTTTTCTCCATATTATGTAAAATTGTTACAAATTTTGTAAGAGCAATTGCAACATTTTTCTTAATAGCCAATGCAATTTAATGACAATCGCAACATCTTGTTATTACAAGTATTATATAACACAATAGAGATTTGTAACAGCAACTGCAACATGTTTATTACATCCGATACAATGTAACGACAAACGTAATATATTGTTTTTTTTTTTTTTTCAATACAATGTAACACTATTATAGATTTCGTAATAGCCACCATAACATATTGTTAACAAGGTTAACAATTAGTTTTTTTCCAAATTACACTCAACAGAATTCATATCAAATATGGATCATAACGTACATCAAAAGAAGAAGAAATACATTTGTATCATCTTTTTCAGAAATATTGACTATGAAGAATTAAAGATTGTGTAAAATTAAATTCTACTCGAATAAACACGCATTGCAGCCGCTCTTCAATCAAAGAATATTATTTTTTATTTCTTCTATGCTTTCACGTCTTTTGCAGGAGAGAGATCAAAGAGAATAGGAAAGATTGTGTTATTTAGTTAAAAATAGAATCCTATTTAATGAGAGAGATTAAAGAGATTAGGAAAGATTGTGTTATTTAGTTAAACATGGAATCCTATTTAATATGGTAAATTGAAGTAATGAAGGAGTTTGTTACATAAATTAAAGCAATTGAAATTTAAACAAAAAAAAAAAAAAAAAAACAAGATCCTCACAATCCAGTAAATTTGGAATAAAAAATATGTAACAGTTTTTTTTATAAATAGTAATATAAAATGGCTTATTAGTAAAAATTTCTCCAGTATGTTAGCAAAAACCTGTTAACAGATTCATGGTCTGTTAACAGTTGTGAGTAAGTAAGAGTATTTATGTCTTTTATGTTTAAAAGAGGCCTCTAAAACTTATTTGGTATAAGTTGA
Organism: Forsythia viridissima; assembly: GCA_030279155.1. Classification (NCBI taxonomy): domain Eukaryota; kingdom Viridiplantae; phylum Streptophyta; class Magnoliopsida; order Lamiales; family Oleaceae; genus Forsythia; species Forsythia viridissima. The sequence continues at coordinate 36,035,679 of CM059038.1, read as the reverse complement.
ACTCTTCTGCAATTACGAGGGTTTGACAAAGTCATTTAAAAAATTCATCCCCTTCATTGTCTTTAAGATGTTTAATCCTGCTATGCTTTGTAAAATTATATTTTTGCAAGCATTGCATGTTAAGAAAACACAAGCAAACTTTCATCAGAAATCAATACAATGATATAACAAAGACAGGTTATAGAAACTAGCATTTGAATACTAGGAAACTAAAATTTACTAAATAACCAGATTATAGAGTAAATTGTGGATTGGAGAATACATCCATGGTCGGGAACTCTAATTCTCACAAACGCCTCCTTTTACTCTTTACACCATGTTAATGTCGAACAACAATATCTTTTTCATTCACTTTCATCGTCACTCTCCTCCAAGTACAAGTGGTTCATATTTTTTTCAAGCGGAGGAAGTCCATCATCAGAATCATCTGAACATCCATCCTTCTCATGGTTAGAGTCATGATCTTCTCCTGAAATCCAAGAAGAAAGCATAATTTCATTTCCCAAAAGGACGACAAATAATAAATATAATGTTTCAAGCATAGTGGCCATTGACCCGGCTTAAGTCCTGAGCCGGTAGCCAGCGGGTCATTGGTTGAACCGACAGTTCATTGCTAAATACAAATCTAAATAAAAAATATTTTTAGCAAAAAAAAAAAGTATAAAAACAAATATAATTTTAAAAGCACATCATAAGATAGAAATGTTACATAAAATTAGTATGATGTATTTTTTCTCTTTCATATTTTCTTAGTATATTTATAGTCGCGTCTGTATTATTGCTTTTTATTTCCTTTATCATTTGCCAACGATATCTTTTGTTATGAACTTTAATTTGAAATTAAAGGATAGATAATTTTGAAGATTTTGGCAATCATAGAATAAGATAATTTATTGATTATGTATAACAATTTCATATTTAAATTTTGCATAAGTATACATTTTAATTTAGTTGTTATCATTCACAATTCAGGTAAGCAGTGGACAGTCTTACGTTTCAACCTGGAGGTCTCAGTTCAAAGCATAGGTGGTGCAGTTTAAAATTTTTGAAGAAACCCGGTTCGATATGTAAAAACAGCCAGGTTTTACTGTGTTTGACCGGTTTTGGCTTATTATTGACAGGGTTGAATGTAAACCTGTCCAATAGAGCTACCTGGACCGGATCAGGGTCCAGTTCTGGGTTTAACAACTATGGTTTTAAGCCACTAAGTCTGTGCTCCTTCCACAGGTTGCTTTTAATGATAGTACTTCATTTACTATTTTCTTGTAGTTCACAAAGCTCAAAACAAAAATATTTATTGAAAATCTTATAAACTAAGTTATTTGCTCAATAAATTAATCCCTATGGGTAGAGAAAATTTAAAGGCTAAAGTAACAGCAAATTAATTAAAAAGTTGGGAAACAAAAATACATGGTACAAAATTTTCAAATGGGCAAGCACACAAATGTGGACTTGCAGTCTAGCAAGCTTCACTTCAACTCAGTTAAGGCCCGGATCTGCCACTGCAGCTTGAGTATGAATTAAATGGGAGTGGCACATTATTAGGCCAGCTTGTGTAATGTTTTTTACAGTCAGTGTGTTGCAACATAAATCCTTTTCTTTGTATCTAAATTACTATTTTTCTTCCTTTCTTTTTGTGTCATGATGACAAAAATTACAATAAAATGAAATCAAGCGCGGTATCAGGCCTACGGTCAACAGAAAGGACATGTAAAAGCCGTTTTCCTGACCACGGAAGTCCTTGGAAATCCATAACTAATATTACAATGATTTCAGTTTTATATTATTAATTTATTCAAGAGTAGAATGTACCTTTTGAACTTGTGGGGACCTCCGGTCCTGGAGAGGTTTGCTGGGAAAGCCAGCTGTTTTGCACGGCAATCATGTCAGCACTGTTCTGACATTCAGAGTATGCCTTCAAAAGTTCCCTGCATCAGTAAATTGCGAAAACCTAATTCCATTAGTCTCAAATAGGCTAAAGCTCTAAAGAAAATTTATAATACAATGTGCAATGCAGTCAGTCAATTATGAATTGAAGGTAACAACTCTATAAGCCTCGATACTAACAAATTCCTCTCACGATCAAATTACTCGGAACAAGCTCAGTTTCGAGTTACCATGGAACCATAATTAGAATTCAAGAAATAAATCCTATATTTAGTGTTTTGAGTAATAAAATGTAGGTAGTAGTTTTAGTTGTTTGGTTAAGCACATAGAGTAAGGCAAAACTATGCCTTCATAATATATGGAATAATTAAATTAAGTCTATGCTGATCAAATTAAAGTAAAAGTACTACTCATCTCGGACCAGCCTTAAGCATCTTAAGGACAGTCATTCTAGATTATTGACTACAGGGAGCAATGGGCAGTTCATGAAACTTTAATACTGTTTGAGGACAGATAGATAGAAAGGTAGACTGTAAAAGTATTTCTCTGTAATCGCTTAAACAGGAAATGAAAGCACAGGAAACATGTCAAGGCATTATAAGCAGGAAATCATCCCATCCAGCATATATTACCTATTAAGGGACAAGAAAGCGTGACCCCATTTGAACTTCCCAAGCAACAGATTTGCAGTTTCCCTCTCACCACTGCTCCAATATATAAAAGATCATAAAATGCATAGTTAGATAACTTACGCAGGTCTTCAAAATTATATCTACAGAATCTTTAGATAACTAGTATTAATGATATAAATCTTTAGATAACAAGTATTAATGATAAAACTTAAGTAGTTCACCCAAAATCGTGTGGAACAAGGTAATTAGAAAGAATCGGAGTCTTTGTTGTTTAACTTTGGATATGGTCCTCGATTGAGATAGTAGAAAAGGGCCCGTGAAGTTGGCAATGGTAAGTAATATCACAGCAATGGCATGAAAATATCAAATTGGATAGGCCATGGGGTAACCAAGTCTCAATATTTTCAAAGAATGAAAATAGAATATAGTTATTAAAAAAAAGAATGGAGGTGATGAGGCTACAGGTCTTCAACTCAAAATACAAAAGCAAAAATAGAACCTGCCCTGACAATTTGCCAACATTCTATTAAGAAACACATAGTTGAAGGGGGTGAGATGGATAGATAAGACCCGAGTCATTATAAAAGTCAAGTGCAGTCTCAAGAAATCATCTACTTAAAAGAATCAATTTGAGAAAAAAGGTGAAACTCCAGAGATAAATGCTAGGTAGAATACTAGGGTCCATAAATTTCCCATAGGCTGGTATCATCACTATCAGATCCACAACAGAGGAAGCAAAAAATGAAATAGGGAAGATCCCGGAGTCAAGGAACGTATCAGAGGAACAGAAGCTACCACAACTTGATGAATTCAGACACAAGGCACTAGAATAGCATAAAAATGCTAAAAGAATAGCTTTGACTGCAAAATACTTAGTGATTCAAGACAAGGATTGTTTTAGAAATTAAATCAATAACATGCCAACAATGGTAAAAATAGTACCCCGTGAATCCATTGTTAAAGGTAAAAGGACTCAAGTTTGTTACCATATGATCAAAGCTGCAGCCAGCGCCTCAACACAAGAAAGCTGACATGGTCGACCATAATTTACTGGATTTGCTGCCACCAACCACGGCACTGCAATTCCATAAGCATGTGTAAATCTAGAGAAACTATAGGAAGAAATAAGCCAAATTTTATGTTATGTTGCATGGAACCTCATGATACAAAAATAATTCCGATGATAATAAAACACCAAAAGTTATTTTTATAATTAGTCATCCCCTAAATTAATATAGGGCGATCACCTTCCATATTGAGCAACTTCTATTACTGTTATGCATTTCTTGCTTTAGTACAAGTAATTTACGAAACCTGCTAGCCCTTTAGGGTAATAGGAAAACCAGACAAATGGTTCTAAACACTGTTGTTGCACATCACCTAGTTGCCTAACATAGCTCAAGGAAGCCAAAATACATCGGAGGAACATTCTTTGAGAAATAAAAGCTACATGCCCGTCCCCGCTAATTATGATTGATCTCTGTCAGTAGTAATATTTTAGAGAATTTGACAGGAATTTCTTTCTGAGCCCTACCTCTCCAAAAAATAAATAGATAAATTGATAGATAAGGAATTCTAGAAATAAATAAAAATAGCCTTATATGTTCATGTCACTAGATGCATATTTGAAGGTTGCAAAATTATCCAGAATGTCTAAAGGACTGGCTATTATAGCCAAATATCATTTCTCCATTTAACCGTTCCTTCTCAGATCTCACCTACATCGGGATTGGTTTACAGCACGTGCTACCTGGCTTCATATTTTAAAACTTAAGAGCTTTCTATTAACAACTGACAAAATGATCATCCTATAGAAAGCAAGACTGTCAATTGTAAAATTATAATAAATTAGTAATTGAGGAAATGTAAGGATGACATACAAGAATAATATGATAAAATAAGTGCATGTCACTAGATGAATATTTGAAGGTTGCAAATGAAAGGATATATGGCAGCAAGGAGATCCAGTGAAACCCATACATAGACGAGGAGCAGCACACCGCAGCTTAGCAAAAGGTACATCTTCTAGACGCGCCCATGAGCAATCAACGACAGCTAAACCTCTCCTATTAATCAATTCATGATCTTGAATTGAGACACACTGAGTCCCAACAGGACTGAAAAATAAGGAGGTTTCAAATCAAACCCAAAGTTTACTTAATAAGAACGCACAAAAGATACTAAATCCTTTCAACTTTAGCCAGGGGTAATCCTTTTAAATTTTACACAATGAACACAGAAAATACATAATCAACAAAGAATAACAACAAATGTACTATATAAACTAGCAATAAAATCCTTTCAACTTTAGCCAGGGCCCAGGGGTAATATTAACCATCTAAAATTACTTTAATGGAAGAATTACATTGTATAGGGATCAAGATGGAAATAGATTTATCCAAGTTAATTATCATCATACTTGAATAGTAAAACTAATATTGGCTCAATATATATACCTGATCAACAGTGGTATGCTCCACATAGGATGATTGAGGATCAAAGCAAATGGAAACATTAGATGCTGAAAAACTAGAACCTGTGATTATCATACTCCAAATGTGTCGTGCTAAAAAATTCAGATGTTGTATTTATAGTTGCTATATACATCCCATTATTGACTGTTTATCTCTATCTAGGAAGATTGTTTAATTTGGTAAAAATTTTCATTTCAAGTAAAGTTAGAGTATCTAATACTTATTAGTTATTACATTACGATTGGTCAATTTTCCTATCAAAGAAGTCATTGAATTTCAAGACAAGTATGCTTACATTTTTATAATTTTCTTAATCTATTTTATATTAATAAGATTTTATCATCTTATTCTCTAATTGAATAATAATTAATTTTTTAATAAGGCTAATTGAGGAGGAGAATGTAGCTCTCAAAGGATAAGTCAAATATGTTATTCGTTTGTCTATTCAATTTCTACTATCTGGCCAATGGGAAAACCGGAATAAAAACAATAGAAGAGTTGTTGGAATATGTAGAGGTTAAAAAATTAGATTATCTCTATTAATATATTTTTTCAATTATGTAGTGTGCAATTTTTTAATAAATTCGATTTGTGAATTTTTTTAATTAAATACCTTATTATTATTTTATTAATAATCCTAGGATGGTAGTTTTTGGATTCTTGCTACTATTATTGTAATTGAAAGCGATCAAAACTGTTGGTACTTATCTTATAAACGATGTCCAAAGAAAGTCAGTCCAATTGACCAACGTTTTTATTGCGAAAAATGTGACAAGTACGATAACACCGGAATTCCTAGGTAAAACAACTATCATACCTTTTCATTATAATGTTTATTAATCAAATTTTTAAACTCGCATCTTTGTCATCAATTGAGTGGTTGATTGATTAGGTTTAAGGTCCAAGTACGGGTTATTGTTAGGACTGGTAGTGCTTCATTTTTATTGTGGGATCGTGAATGTTTGCAGCTATTTGGAAAGAATGCAAACGAGTTACGAGATTACATGGTGAAGGTAATTTTTGTGAGAGCGGAAGATCAATAACCATAAAACTGACTATTATAACTGTTATATAGTCTAACAATTAATTACATGTGTCTGCTGATGAATCCTCTACTACTGAATACTATTCTACTGAGATTGATACTATAGTGGAAAGGAAGATGATGTTCAAGGTTCATGTCAAACTTTAGAAAGTTAGTGAGCGTAACGAAGTATACACCGTTATGATATTGACCGACGATAGTGAGATAATTTCGAAATATATCTCGAGATGTTTTATAGAAAATCAAGTTAGTGTAGATTACATTAATTTGTTATTAAATAATTTTTTTCTATGTTTAACGTTTACTTGATTAATCTAATTAAAAAAATAATTATATTCAGACTTTCGAGTCCCTTTCACGACTTGAACATACTGATGCTGTTGAGTTAAAGATTATTTTTATTTTAAATTTTGTTATTACTGTTATTATTTATGATAACATTGTGTTACTAATAATTCAACTAACTTTGTTTGATATTCAGAACTTTATTTCTGGCAATAAGGTCAATACCCCAAATATAACCCCAGTAAAACAATTTAATGCAATAATACTTGAAGATGGTGATTCATCTAAAGATATATTAGATGGTGATCCAACTACTCAAATGTCAAGCAACAAGATAAAAAGATTTGTGAAACAAGAAAAAGATTAATTGTTATATGATCATTTAATTTTTATATTTTTATGCATTCCATATAGGATGACTTCATTTGTGTTATCTGTTTGTTTAATTGCCTTTTGGTTTAATTCTATCAGACTCAATTTTATGTTCAATTAAATATGATTAATGCTTTGTTGCAGGACTATAAAACATGTGATATCTTCTATTATTTTTGGGGTGATACGTTTTAATTTGATTATTATCCATAATTAAATTGCTTAAGTTAAGTTATTAATTTATTTAATAATCATTATTAATCTGAAATTATTAAAGGTGTGTTCGATTTTTATTAAAATCATATTTTTTGGTAAAAATTGATAAAAGTTGTTGAAATATGTGGTTGAAAAGTTGTGGGACCATGAAATGCATGGTTTAAATTAATTTTTGACTTTAATTTTAGCTTTTTAGCAAAATCAAAATTGAAAACAAACGGGCTCTAAATAATTTTTAAGTCAAACAATAAGGGTGTGTTTGATTGGTTTCCATGGAAAATGAAAACATTTTCCATGTAAGATGGAAAAAAAAATCCACCAAATAGGTGAAAAAATATTTTCCAAGAAAGTGGTCAAAAGTGTGCTTTAGGTGATTGTACTTTGAAAATTATTTTCATTTTCCATGTGCAATCAAACAACAAAAAGTGGAAAAGATTTTCTATGGATGTGACAACATTTTCCATGAATGTGACAATTTCCATGGAAAATGTTCCAATCAAACACACCATAAATCAATTTCCAATTTTTTGAGGTACTATTATTGTTATATATTATATAACATTATATTGCTTAATTGCTTAATTTATTTATTGATCATTAATTCGCCAAATAAATCAACTTCAAGTTGCTCATATATACTATTATTGTTTTAATTTTTATAAGATTATATATATTATATAAAAAAAGATTATAAAGTATTTTATAAAAAAAATATTATAGGAGTATTTTATATGATGTTAAATAAATATACGTTTTAATTTAATTATTATCCATAATATACTTGCTTAATTAATTAATTTATTATATATTAAATCATCAATAAATTTTATGTCATCAAATAAGATTACATATATAAGATAATATTCAATTTCAAAGTGTATGTAACCTCAATTTTATCATTAGATTGATAATAGTCAAAATTAATTACATCTATGTCATTTATATAAGAACGATTTTCATAATATTGATTATAGTAATTTCTCGATTTATCAAGAATCAAACTTCATAATTATTTAAGTTGGATTCGCGGATATCAATTGCCATAACTTCTTGGTTGTACTTAATACCTAATGTATTAATTTTTAATTCGTAATACTGTCTTCATTTTTTTCGAACAATGACAAGTTCCAATATGTTTCAAATTAATTACGCATATTTCAATAATATATGAATGATTTACATGACCTCGAAAATAGGCATTTCTCAATTTATCACTAATCAAAATTCATAATTATTGAAGTTGGTGTTTTTTTTTTTTTTTTTAAATATCAATTTCTAATAGAATATTATATATTTGACGATTTTGTAGTTGATTCGATTACAATCAATAAGCTTTCATATATTTTTATCAAGCATACTTTCAAAAAACACAACTGCCGTGCATCGCACGGGTGAAACACTAGTTATCATCATACTTGAATAGTAAAACTAATATTGGCTCAATATATATATATATATATATATATATATATATATATATATATATATATATATATATATATATATATATATGATCATCAGTGGTATGCTCCACATAGGATGATTGAGGATCAAAGCAAAAGGAAACACTAATTGCTCTCCTATTACTCAAGTGCACACTTTTTATATCAAAGATGTCAAGCAAGAAAGAGATCTGAAGCATGCAGATTTTATTCAGCTTGAGCCAAGATGTGTTAGATCATGTCAGGGAACAAATGAATTCATTCTTACCTTTTTATCTTACCTTTTTATCTTAAGATGTGAAATGGAATATGACCGATATTGAAAAGCAATGCATAAATTTAAAAATCATCATTGACATAGAGGAATAGATCATCAAAATACATTATAAAAGTATAATGATGTAACTACCTCAAAACAATACCCCCGAATCCATTACCAACTCGTAACTCCTGTAAGATTGAAAACTCAAATTAGTAGGAATTATGTGACATCTCGAAAAAAATAGCGTTATTTGAAACTTAATTTGCAAATGCAAACATTTATCTGTTACATGTTCAGATTTATTAGTCAAGGATCAAAACGTTGAAGTTAGATAAATACTTTCCTTCAATAGTCCAAACCTTGCAAGTTTGCGGCCTGTACACCTTTTTGCATCACATTGGCCAAAATCCTGAATCCAGAAATCAGAAATTTAGCTTCACATCTTCTAAACACATATGTCAATGAAGTCTAACTTAAGTGGCAAAGGCTAAACTTGACAGCACAAGGTAATAGGCTCAAGTCCTAGACAACTTTATCATTAATTTCATTTTGTTAGTTGATATGTTAAACAGATTATACTCAGTTGTATCAGTTGCTACTATCATTTTCATTCAAAAAAGAGTCCAAAACATGTACTAGTATTTAGAACAAATAAGTGCTCTGTGACGGTATTATGAATACCTATCGTCTCAGTAATAAACAGACCTGGTTAAATTCTTATTCCATGATCGAAAATGATTTAAACTAAATTAATTTGAATTTCTAGTCCACATGGATTTCTTGATCATAATTTTCACACCAATCAGAAGAAAAAGATAAGCAACCACGAACCAGGTTGAAAATTATTATACAACACTGACACCAAGCTGATGACATGGGATTGGTGTCTTAGAATCAGAACTAAGAAAGTTTGACTACTAACTAAATTGATTTTTCCCAAATTCCAATCTAAATTTCCAAAAGCAGGCTCACAATCCAAAAAGACCCATGAATGATGAATCCCAGGAAAATAATCCCAACTGATAAAATCAGAAGCCAATTATGGATAACAATACTTGATCTTAACTCCAGCAAACAAATAATATGCACATAGACAACAGACACATCACTCTCTTGTACTATACATACCCACATTGCAAGCTGAATTGTCGGACCGCTTTGCTCCTCCTCCTCCTCAGGTGCTGTCAAAACCATACATGAAGACCTCTATTTCAGATAATTCAAAAGTGGGTCCGTGCCAAAAATTAACCTTTCCCCAAAACAATTTATCAAACATCTTACATACATAATATACATACACAAATACGAAAAAAAAATTATATGTAAAATAACGAAAAATCCGGCAAGTTAAATACCTGGGTCGGTTGGTAAAGACCCACCATCGTCCCTGAACAATTTTCAAACAATAATTAACAAAAGGAAAATAAAAACAAAGCACAAAAAGAAGATACTGTGTATAAAGAGCTGCAAAATATAAATGTACGAGGATGTGAAGTAGAAAAAAATAGTGCCTGCCTATGTAGGAGATCAGATTGTTGATGGTCGCGATGCAAGTTATAATTGTTCTTGAATCGCCTCTGCTTCTGCTTGTTGTGCCCCATAATCGCTAATTGAATTGCCGCTGTTATATTGACTATTGAGTAGTGAGAAGAAACTGATACACCAGACAGACGTGGTGTTCGAACAATTTACGCTCAACTTTAGGTTAAAAAAAATATCATTTTTGATTCATCAAATATATATCTTTTTTTGAAGGATAAATTCACGCTCGGTCACTGTTTGAATACTTATGAACTCTAAAGTCATATGCTTAAAATTTAATTTAATTAAAATTATATTTTATAGCTAAAAGACCAACATACCCCTAATTGTAAAAAACGCTAATTGTGATACTGTTTTGTTGTGATACTGTTTTTTGGTGATACTATTAAACCTATGATTTTGTACTATTAATGAAATATTTTAAGAACAATATTTTAAAAACAATATTATTTTCCCTCATACGATATCATGTGATCTAATTCAAGAGAAGAATAAAAAACATTGTTCATAGTTTTATCTAAGTCAGGTCTAGATCTGCCATTTTTGTCTTTAGATGAGAACCCTTGGCATGACTTCTCTGAGTGAGACCCATTAACTTGAGAATGATTGACAGTTCTTCTTTTTTCATCTTGGCATTGCTCTGAAGTATGTATTTGCTTTTAAAGGACTCAGATACCTTGGAAGAGCTTTAATTTGCAGCAAAAGGATGTACATTTATCTATGATACTGTTTTAGAGGATTTGTGATACTATTTTGACAAAAAAAAAAATTAAAGATTGCAATTTTAAGTTAAAGAGACGACTTCAAACGGGTAAAATCTATCATACGCAGTGGCAAAGCCACTGGTCTTGACCGTCTCATCGAGACCATTCCAAAAACATATTATAATAAAAATTCTGAGCACGTGTGCGAATTCTATGTTCATTTCTATTGTGATACTATTTTTTGTGATACTGTTTTACATAGTATAATATCAAACAACACACATGACTATGATACCATGCTTTTATCTTTGATACTATTTAATTAGTTATGTGTGTTGTTTGATATTGTATAATGCAAAACAGTATCATGGATTAAAACATGGATTAAAACAGTATCTAATTATATTAATGCATATTACCTAAACAAAACATTATCATGGATTAAAAATAGTATCATAGACAAAATTAAGACATTCAAACAATATCACAGATTCAAACCTTGCCATAATTAAACAGTATCAAAGATAAAAGCACGGTATCATAAATAAAACTCATTCCACATAAATTCAAACAATGTCATGGATTAAAACAGTATGAAACAATATCTGTGATACTGTTTTCTATAATACAGTATCAAACAACACACATGACTAACAATGTTTTCTGTGATATTGTTTTTCTATAATACAATATCTAACATCATGCTCTTTTTTAACAATGAGATCTTCTTGCCACTTCCTCAGCCCAGAGTCATAACTTTGGAGGACACCATGCTCTCTTTTAATTCTCTTTTTGCAACAGAGATTATTCACTAGCAAATGTCCATGATAGTTTTGTAACTGAATAATTTTCTTACATTGTTGTACTTTCTCTTTACTAGCAAATATCCAGGATGCCAATTGTACCACAATATATATCTAGAACAATAATGCATCTGAATCAAGTACGACATTTTTGTTCTCATAGCAGACGCAAAATGAAGTTTCTGAAAATTAGTTGCCTCAGATTTTGACTTTTCTTCCAACGTCTTGATTGCAGCATTTAAATCCAATAGTTTCCAAGAACAATTAAGAAACACCTCAATTCAATCATTATCCACTATATCGGATATAAACGACTGCAATATCAGGTATAACCACTACAGATGGCTCAGATTTTACTATAGGAAATTAAAAAGTAATACTGCGCCGTAGAAGCGCTTGCCGGAGGTCGCTGGAGGTCGCCGGAGGTGTAGGAGGTTGTCGTCGGACGTCGCCGGAGGTTGTCTTTGGAGGTGGTGGCGGAGGTAGAGGTGGAGGTGGAGGATGTTTGTGGAATTGGAAGATTGTGCCAATAGAAAATATGGTTAAATGGGTGATTTTGGAATTAATTTAAAATAGTGATGTAAAGTATGACTTAATCACAATTTTAAAAAAAGTTTTGACATAATTTGAAACAAGTCATATGGAGATGACTTATTGACAATTTTCTCTTTTTTGAAATAATAACAATTAGGGTTTTTTATTTTTTACTTTTACTAATATAGTATAAAATAAATAACTGAAAATTAAGATCTATTTATAAGGTACAGAGAGTCAGAGACATACACTTTCTGCAATTGGATTCCTAAAGAATTATAACCTAAGCATTATCAATATAAGTCATCACTGTATGTAAATGATTGATCTCCCAAAATTGGTACACACGTTCTAATACTCCGAGATATTATTCAATTTATTCTCGACTTATCTGATTTAATAATTAGAGAGTTTTCAATCGGTATATCCACAATTTTTTAAATGGTCAATTAAGTTAACTAATTAGTTGTCTTGCAACACATGAAGTTAATTAAAACTTCGTTATGCAAGATTCAACATTTTCAAAAATATTGGCCGATTTATTTATTTCAATGTTTCAATACCTAAGACTTCTGAACTTGTTTAGTAGTGAGTATTGATGTTCGAAAGTTTAAACATGTTTATTTAGATCTTAGTCACGTAAGAATCGAAAATGAAAATTTGTGGTATCAATTCAGTCTCATATTCACTAAAAAGTAAAAGTAAATTATACTCAAATATCTCAGTTCAATCCCATAACTACACATGGTAAAATTTTGAAAACACATTATTAAAGACCGTAAAATGATGAAATTTTGAAGCATTGAACCCTAACATAGATTGGGAGGTAACCGTGCATTCTCAAATTTGAAATTCAACTACTATTATTTAAAATTTTGAATTCAAATATGAAAAAAATACGTGTTTCAATTAGTAATTAAAATTTAAGTTTTAAACAATGAGTTTCAATAAATTATTTTATCGTTTAACATTCTTGTGTTCATGACATATTTACTAAGGGTCCGTTTGGCAAAGCTGTGGTGAGTAGAGCTTTTAGCAGTAGAGCTTTTTGCAGTAGAGCTTTTGATAATAGAACTTTTGTTAAAAAGCAGTTGACTGTTTGGATGTGAATTCAAAAAGTGCTGTGAATATTAAATTGAGTGTTTGGTTGTATAATTATAGAAGTACTTTTCTATAAATTTTATATTTATTTGATTAAACAGTAATTAATTATTATATATCTTATATTATTTGTTTTAAAATAATTTTTTTTATATAATATAATAACTATTAAAATTAATATATTAATTTAATTATAATAACACGATTATTTTATTATATTTGATTAAATAATAATTAATTATTGTATAACTCATATTATTTTTTTAAAAGAAATCATATATTTTTATATCCTATAATAACTATTAAATTTAATATATTAATTTAATTATAATAACATGATAATTTAAGTATATTTGATTAAACATTAATTAATTATTTAAATCAAACATATTATATAATTTGTATTATATTATTTAACAAGCCAATATTTTTTTTAATTTATATAAGTATATGAAATGACAATTTGAAATAAGTAATTAATGTAGTAAATAAATTAATATTTTTTGATATATTAATAGTAATTTTATTAATTTTGAAGTTCATTAAATGTTAATTACAATTTCCCGTAAAAGCTCAATTAGAACTTTTTAGAGAAGCTCCAAATTTGGGCTTCTCTAAAACAGTTTTTTTAAGCTGTTTTTTAAATCAAAAAGTGCTTCTTGACTTTAACCAAACAACAATAAAAATAATTAAAAGCACTTTTACTCTTTAGAAAGTGCTTTTAAACCTCAAAAAAGCTCTTCCAAACACACTATAATACTAAAATATAACGTACCACAATAAGTATAAAATATTATTTTTAAGAGAATCTCTACTATTTTAAAATATCAAGTAAAACGCGAGCTTAGCAACAAGGACAAGAGTTTCTTTCTATCATGTATTGTCATTGTCTCTCATATTTACAGTATGAATAATACTCCCAGGCAGAAAAAAATAAGTAGTTTTACACAAATAAGTTATTAATTGAAAACAATTACACAAATATATATATCGTATATTATAAAAATATTGGTACTTAATATTTTTTTATAATTATTAATTTTAATTTTAATTTTAAATTACATTTAATACCATAATTGAAAGATAAATAAACGATAATCATTGTAATCCAATACTGCATAATCTTTGATTATGATGTTATTCTCTCAATCATCCTAAGATAATGTTAAAAAATAAATAAAAAATCTCTCCCCTAACCAAAAAGACTTCACATAGAGATTAATAAATTTTATTGAAAGAAAACAAAAATTAATCTCTCATCCGAACTTCAGTCTTCAACGGCGGCCGCGTATAACATAAGGTAAGCTTGCTTCAAATCCAAGTTTCATTTTGATTCTATTTCATGATTGTGAGTATATAAATTCATATTGTGGTGTATATTGTTAGTGATTATAAAAGAAATGAATATTAACTAGAGGTGGCAAAATCGGCTCGGCCTGCAGGCCCGCCATGTAGCCCGTCTTTTTGAGTTGGATTGGCTCTGGCCCAAATATAACTGGGCCAGGCTAGTTGGGCCAGTCCGATTTTGAATTTTTTTTTTTTGCTCCTTAACACTAATCACTCATTTTGTGAATAGCCCCAATACATAATTTAAATAATATCAATCTAAAATGATCCAAGCCAAAGTCATCAATAAACATTAGTCCAAAAATCTCAGGATCCAACATAAAATTGTTTAAATTTAATTAAAATTTAGTTTAATTTAAGTTTCAATCCAAAATATATTTGGTGTGACAAATAAATTATTTATTATAAATTTACTTATATATAAACCTTTTAATTTAGGGTAAATAGCACAAAACGTCCCTACCTATTGAGGGTATTGTGGAAAACGTTCCTACATTCAAAATTTTGGCATTTTCACCATTACCTACTGGATTTCCAAAACAAAACGTCCTTCAGTCCAAAAATATAGGGGTAAATTAGTCCAACCACTTTTTTCACATATATATTACTTCTTTTAAAATTGGAGGACTTTCCATGCAATTTCCAAAATTGCATGACAAGCCCCCATCCCCAAATTTCAGATCTAATAAAGAATGAAACCAAATTAAATTAAAACATTTCACCCAAAATAAAGATCCATACTACGAATCACAGAAATTTTCCACCCCACCCCACCCCACCCCACCCCACCCCAATAAATACAGTAAAAAGAAAAAATTTAAGAAAGAATTTATTCGAATTTAACAAGTACAGACTCAGAAAATGTTTGTCAACAAATCTGGAATACGGAATTCATAATATTTTGGATATTCACACTCTAATGGAGGCGTGGACTCGCGTATAAAAAATAATTACAAAACGAATACAGAGCCCCTTTCAGTTTTCTCCATTTAACTCTTAATTCTTCACAAAACCTTCATTGGCAAATTCACTGTACAACACAAAAAGTTCTGTAATTGAATATTCAGTTTCTTGAATTATCCGGAGCCTCAAATTCTATGGGTACCACGAATCAGAGGCAGAATCCACGAGCCGACGCATCATTATTCGACCCAAATGTTCCATCCACACCATCGTTCTGTGATTTGTAGTATGGATCTTTATTTTGGGTCGAACGGTGCAGTATAGCGATTGCCCTGACTGTTAATTGTAGGATTAGCACTTCCACCAATTGCATACATCTCCCATTTAGTAAAATCATTATTCACCACATGTATATACCCTCTCCTGCACCTTGGCATCCTCTGCACCAACCCTTCCCCGAAGTGATTGAAGGCTATTGTCACCTACACAAAAATATTCATAGCACAAAACCCGAAAATGTCCGGGATTAAGCCCTAATGTCAATTACCAGAAACACAAATAAGCAAACACACTACACGTTTCTAACCTGCATTCCTGAATCAACCAAGTACTTGTCATTGTGTCCCAATAGCATGACCTCGTCGTGGTGAGAAAAATAGCTGTTAGAAATGGTAATGGCAGTGGACCCCAGAATGACATCGATCAACCCATCGTTACAATGTGATAAAGCACAGTGATCAATCCAAATATTCCTGGAACCAGAAATGGATATCCCATCGCCGTCCGATTTGCCTCTTGGATGACGGCGTGGCGGACGGTGCCGGGGGTGGGGTTGACGGTGTCGTGGTCGGAGGAATCAGTGACTAGGTACATTTGACCTCTTTTTCCGCCCAATGCTCCTTGGCCAAATCCAATGGCGCAGTCCGCCAAACGCTGGCGGTTGGCAGCCCAGTTGGGGTCGCATCTTCAGCAGTCATCAATTGGATTGCCGGTTAGACATTGGGATTGGTCTGATAACATGAAAATTTCTGTAATTCGTAGTATGGATCTTTATTTTGGTGAAAGGTTTTAATTTAATTTGGTTTCATTCTTTATTAGATCTGAAATTTGGGGACGGGGCCTGCTATGCAATTTTGGAAATTGCATGGAAAGCCCTCCAATTTTAAAAGAAGTAATATATATGTGAAAAAAGTGGTTGGACTAAGTTACCCCTATATTTTTGGACTGAAGGACGTTTTGTTCTGGAAATCCAGTAGGTAAGGGTGAAAATGCCAAAATTTTGAAGGTATGGACGTTTTC
Organism: Forsythia viridissima; assembly: GCA_030279155.1. Lineage (NCBI taxonomy): Eukaryota > Viridiplantae > Streptophyta > Magnoliopsida > Lamiales > Oleaceae > Forsythia > Forsythia viridissima. The sequence continues at coordinate 36,018,831 of CM059038.1, read as the reverse complement.
CACAATACCCTCAATAGGTAGGGACGTTTTGTGCTATTTACCCTTTAATTTATGCCAAACATACTTATATCTCAAAACAATAAGACTATCATGCTTTTAATATTTATATTTTTTTTATAAAAAAAGTGTCTACAAATAGTTTACAATTAACAAAAAAAAATTATTATTTTTAAAAGAAAATTGACGTTTATCATTAACTAATACATGAGAGCCCCAATTTTATAAATTAATTTATTTAAAAATCTCAAAATATATAGTATAAATTTATCTAAGATTGTATTTGATATAATATATTAGATTGTATGAAAAATTTATTTAAAAAAAAGGAAAAAAAAAAGAAAATTAAGATAAGTTGTGTCAATGGGCTGGACTGTGCTAGCATATTTTTGGCCCATACAAAATTTGGTTGGGCAGTTTCATGTGTGGCCCTGCTATGCTCAACCCAGCCCATTTGCCAACTCTAATATTAACATATAATACTCTTCCTTAACCAATGATTAGCATCATGTTATCTGAATTCACGTAAGATTATATATTACAAATTCAATTTTCGTGTAGATATCTTTACCATACGTAATGTTCATTATTGTTAAATGTTAAATTGTTACCTTGTGTTGCATTAGTTGTTACATTCAATGTTTATTAGTAGATATTATCAGTTCAAAATTCATGTAGGATTATATATTAAATTATTAAGTTGTGTTATGTTACAATGACTGTTACATCCAATGTTTAGCATTTAATGTTATCGTGTGAAGAATAAATCAGGATATATTATTTCAAAATTGAAGACATGCAATTTGGGGATTCTATTCAAAATTGAATTTAGTGTGTCATAATATAAGAAAGTGAGTAAACTATTTTTTATATTTTTCAATTAATTTTATTTCAATAGTATCATTTTATAGACCCAACCAATTAGCATCGGGTCAGAAGAATGTTCTTGTAGGCTGAGCTTGGCCATTTCGTAAAATTCAACTCACTAAAATGGAATCCAGAATTTTAGGTCATTTTTTCTATTATTCTTTTCCAATACAAGCTTTTTTCTCTTCTAAAAAGCATCATTCTATCTCCAATAGCATATTTATTTTTAAAGAGCATCTTGCACATAATAAATAATATTTTTAAATTTAAAAGAATAATTTTTGATACACTCTAAAAAATTCTTTATTCTTTATTTATTTATTTTACTTTTTTCAACAATCATTTTTTTCATCATTTTTTAATTAATATATATATTTTTAGATGTCAATAGTTAAAATGTTAAAAATATAATTTTAATTATTTAAGAAGTGGAATATTGAAACTTGCAATTTATTAAATACAATTATTACAAATACTAATAGTTAAGCTCACTCTCTACTATAAAAAGTTAATTAAAGAACTTATTATAACATAATTTTATGGATTGACTTTTTTAAATAAATAACATTTTACATTTAAAGAGTATTTTTCCAAATTATATAGATTGTTATCTAAATGGCACGAATGATCGATTTGCGTGACATTCATGTCTAACGAATAGACATTCAAGTTCAACTGAACTCCTATACATTCTATACATTCTTATCTCAGTGTCTTTTATTTTCTTACAGTAAAAATAAAATCATATTTAAATTTTTATATAAAATTTAAATTTTAATCAGTCAGCATGTCTAATAGATATATATTCAGATGTTCTGTTAGGCACGCAAACTCAACAATTTATTTGATTATGTTTCTATTTTTAGAGCATTAGATTTTTTCTATGTTTCTCTACATTTTATTTATTTTTATTTTAAAGTAGATAAAAGACAAGTATACAATAGTATTAGGTTGTAAATAGAACCCATTGTATACCAATTTTAGACTTGAATGTTTATTTATTACAAATCCACGCAACATATACAACAACCCATAGAATGCAATATATGTTCAAAATTTTTTAATCTAGACAAAGTTATATATAATGTTTATTTTTTTTCTACTATATCAATTTAACAACGTCTCTATTAGCTTACATTGGAGATAATTTTTTTAAATCTATTTTATTTACCCAACACAATCTTTAAATCAATCTACTATTGTATAGGAGATGGTCTTAAATTCTTATGGCTAAGAAGATATTCAGATCTTGCAATTATGTTATTATGATTCAATTGTGATCAATTTTAGATTTGATATTGTATTACAATAAATGTATTATTTAAGGTTTAGGGTATTAATTAATGGGTTAATTTTATTGAAGGTCACTGAAGTTTTAATAAAATTATAAAACAATCACTGAAGTTATAAAGTTTCAGCGCCGATCACTGAAATATATTAAAGTGTTCACCAACGGTTACTTTGTTAAATTTCCAGCTTGAATTAATGACGTGTCACTGTTAAGTGTCTATGTGGCACATAATCGATTGACATTTGGTAAAAATTGTCGCCACATGGACTTAATATACTAATAACAATATATTCGAATCACAAAGGATGCATATAAAACCTGATGATCTAGCTACAATTTCAGAACAATATCTAAATCAGATCCCCAATTCTTCATTCTCAATTTCTCGGTTGGGGGAAAAATTAAAGTTTTGGGAAGGATTTGGAGATAAGAATCGGGTTTGAAGGGATGGAGAATTGGAAATTTGATTTAGATATTGTCCAAAAATTGTAGTTATGTCCTCATATTTTAGGTGTATCATTTGTGTTTCGAATTTAATATTATTAGTACATTTAGTTTACTTGGCATCAACTTTTGCAAAATATTGACTGATTGTGCTACGTGGACACTTAATGGTGACACATCATCAATTCATGCTAAAAATTTAACAGAGTGGCCGTCAGTGAACAGCGTTAGTATACTTCAATGACCGGTGCTAAAACTTTATAATTTTAGTGACCGTTTTATAATTTTGCTAAAACTTCAATGATTGCTAGTGAAATTAATCCATTAATTATTTACGAATGGTAAAACTTAGGGTAAATAGTACTAGAGATCTCGAACATTTGAATATTAGGGTTTCAAACTTTTGATGTCTAACAACTGTGATCTTAAACTTTTCAAACGTTTGTGCCTAAGGTCCTTTTATGAAAGAAAACGTCAGTTTAATCGTTAAATGATCATTTCTATATGACAATTCTACCCTTATTTTAATTTAGGATAAATAGATATGAGAGTCTGCATGGCAAGAGGCCCTGAATCTTTGATTTTTAGTACTCAAAATTCCAAACCATTCAAACGTTTACGCTTAGTGTCCTTTGTAATGGAAAACATCAGTTTGACTGTTAAAAAGTCAGATTTTGAGTAAAATGATTAGAGTATTCATATTTAATTTTGAATTAGATAAAAATAAAAATGAAATAAAGATAGAGAAAAAATAATAATAATAATCATCTTCTCCAATTTGAAACCACCCACCATAACCTTACAGGCACTATTGCCACAACCCAGCACCAAAAAATAAAGTAACTAGTATTTGCAGTACTTGAGAAGTCGAGCACCTCTCAATCCTTTATATCTTTGTCGAAAACCACGCCATCCAACTCTCTTGAAACCTACGCCATTTGTAGTAGATAATAGAAAAATAATCTCAAGTGTTGCTTGATTGCTAATTTTTTATATTTTGAGGTTGAAAAAAAGAGGTATTATTTCAATGATGTCATGACTATTGGTTTGTATTTCTAAATTGTTAATCAAATTATTAGTTTGAAATAGTGGGGGTGATTATTTCATTTTTCAATTTTTTTTAATAGTCAAACTAACATTTTTCGTCACAAAAGAACCTCAAGCACATACGTTTGAATGGTTTGGGATATCGGATGATAAAAATCAAATATTTGGGACTTCATTGTCACAAAGTTTAAAAGTTAGGAACTCTCGTGCTATTTATCTTAAATTAAAAAAATGGTAGAATTATCATTTCAATTAAAAATTGAATACTTAATGGTGAAAATGACGTTTTCCGTCACAAAATGAGTATTAAGCGCAGACGTTTGAAATGTTTAGGACCTCAAGAGCTAGAAATCAAAAATTTGAGACTCCACGTCACAAATAATGGCGGAGCCAGACATTTTAAGTTGGGGGGGTCCCAAATTGACATACAAAAAATGAAACAGCATAATATTGATGTATTTTTTTTTTTTTGAACATTCTTTACGAGTTTTCATACTTTATTTTATTTATACACTATACTATACACAAACAGATAAACAAACTCACTTGAATAATTGTTAGACCTTGATTCCGCATCAATATGTTAGTTTTTCTTCCAAACATATAACATAGACTACTAATATACAATATCTAAAATAAGTCTAAAAAAAAAACAAATATCAAACTCTTATTGTTTACGTTGTCTTCTATAAAATAGGAAGATCCGGTACACAAATAAAATTAAATATCACTCAAGCTCAAAAGAAAAAAGAAAAAATCAACTGAACACAATATGTATTCACAAGCAAAGTGTATTTATTAATTTTTATTTATTAAAAAACGACTTATTTTAGTGTTCCCTTTACTTTGAAAAATTTACCAGTGGATTGACGAGCATGAAATTTGTCCCATGCTTTAGCGTCTTGTACATCGTCTTGATTTTTTTGGTGGTCTAGCAATTGAAGATTTTAAAGGTAAAATTTAGGGATTGGATTTAAAAATTTCGGAGAAATTATTATAGGGTGATTTGTTGAGTGATTTGGAAGAAATTTGTAGATATTGGAATGTTGTAATCTAACTTTTGCTCAATTTAGAAAACAGTGAAGAGAAATGTGATATTCAGATTTCAGATGGTTGAACATGCACTGAAATTGAGAAATTGATTAATCATTTCTAATTTTGTATTATTAATTTTATGAGTTCAATTGTTCCATTAAATAGATATTTGGTCAATTGCTTCAATTATCATATATTAAATTAATATTAGATCAAAATTAAATTTCATGTTAAAAAATTAAAAAAATTAAAAAAAAATTCAGAAAGTTGGGAGGTTCAAGTCTCCCCTAGGACCCCTCCTCCCATCTTCACCTCTTGTCACAATGTTTAAAAGTTTGAGACCTTTAGTTTTATTTACCCTAAATCTTATGAAACAAGTACACGTATGTGCATCTAAAGCCTAAATTACACCACAAAATTTCTGTACAAACTTCTCAAAACAAATTTACTTTCAAATTTATTAAAAATTTATAGTGTGATTTATAAGCACCCATTATGGTAGAATACGTTCGAGTTCGTAAAGCCTTCTTCATGTGTGTAAAGATTATAGACGTGATAGGGATGACAACAGGACTAGACGTGGGCGGCCAATCTATCAGAATTTTCCAGCAAGGCGAGAGCGAGAGCGAGAGACAGATATTAAAATATCACATTATATTAGTTTACTTATTTTTTAAATATGATTTACATATAAAAATTAAAAATAAAATAAAACAAAAAATAAGTTTTGAGGAGAGGATCATATTCCACATCCTCGCCCCGATTTCTCAACCAGGTCGGACAATGCGGAGTGGAATAATTTGCATCTCTAAGATATGACACCAATATGATCTATGATAAGTACAATTTTGTACTTATCTGAACTTACAAAAAGGGACAATTATGAGTACTCTTATATTTTTTCAGTATAATTGTGTATTGTTTTTGTTCATTATAGGATAATAATCAAATTCAAGTATCAATCTGACAAAAAGACGAAAAGAGACTTGAAGGGCATAACGGGCACCAGTTTTGGCAGTTTTCTGATGAGATTAGAACTCTACAACTCCAAGATAAAACAACAACTTAAACACACGCCTTAGAGGGTTGGAGAACATTATAAATAAGGCAGATAATAGCCAGAAGAAGGGAGACGAATTTTAGGAACAAGATACAAGAGGAGAATCGAAGATCAAGGCACGGGATTGAAGATTTTTCAGCCGGAGTCACGGGTTGTATTTATTTCTTCTTCTTTTTCTATCGCCGGATCATGATGAAATCAATTATTGTCATAATTGACGAAATCATATCCAGCTAATTTACTTTTTCTAGGATGAACGATGAAACTTCATGATTTTTAATTAATTAGAAGTTTTTCCGTTTTAGTAATTAATTGCTTTTGGGTTGAGTATTCTTTATGCAGTTTTCTATTATTTTAATGCCTGATCACCATTAGAATATATTGTGATCTATATTGAAGTCGAGAGATTCAATATAGATTAAGCACGTGGTATTGAATAACATATTGTCCAATAATAGATAGAGATTACTATTATGATTTATGAAATCTATTTAGGTGTTCTTGAGATTTTAATGCATGTGTTTATGTTCGAAGCTTAATTAGAGATATTGAAGTTCGCATAACATATAGAATTGATTGACCATCGAGAGAAGCTTTCGATTAGTTTAGGATCACCGATTTTCAATCTAAGGTAATTATAAACTAAAGCGGTTAAACGGATATTTGATTAAGAAAAGTGTTGGTGGATTCGCAAATCCTAGTGTTAGTAGATCTTGAATTCGTTCTCACTATTTTAAAGTTAATTGTTTAATAATTTAATTTTAATTAAAATAGTATAGAATCACAAAAACCAAATTGAATCTGTGTTTTCATATTGTTAAAATTTAGGTTATAAATTAATAGGTTAAATTAATATCTAGTCCTCGTGGGTTCGACATCCTTCACATCACTTTATTACTTGTAAACGATCCGTCCACTTGCGGGATTTAAATCGCACAACAATCTAATACAACAATATTTGTCAAAACAAAGCATAATACACTTACTTTTTAGTTAGGGTAAATATCACTGGGGGTCCCTAACCTTTGAACCTTATGACGATGGGGTCCCTAACCTTCTATTTCTAACCCCCGAGTCCCTAACCTTTAAACAGACGCGCGAACAAAGTCCTTCTGTTAAAAAAATCGTTAGTTTGACTGTTAACTAGTCAAATTTTACGTAAAAAGACCAATTTGCCCTTTTCAAATTACAATAAAAAATAAAGAAAATAAAGAAAAAATTGCAATCAAGTCCTTCATCAACTTCTTCTTCTCCAACTCACCTCTACCAACTCCGGCGCCGGCTCCAATCATTCACCTTCACCAACTCCGGCGCCGGCGAGAAGCACCATTCACCTTCACCAACTCCGATTCCACCAACTCCGCACAAAACTCATCCACACCATTGGCTATTGATGATTATTAGGGTTTGGAATTGTGGGTCCAGCCGTAATTTTCCACGCCTCCTATGGAAGCGACATGCGGCGGAAGTGGTGGAGTTGAGAATGTGAGGCCAAACCCAGACGAACGAGGCAGTAAAGGACGAAAGGTTTGAGTAGATGAAGAAGAAGAAGAAGAACGGGAGGAGGATTGACAAGATGAGTCACCGCCACTGCATCCTCAGCCATGGCGAACGTTCTGAGCCACCGTCGAGTTTGCTTTCTGGGCTCACGGATCTCAGCCGCCCACTTGCCCCAGCTCCGCTGCCTCACTCCTCTATACTTAAACTTTCCATTATCCGGCCCACCTTTGCCTTTACCACTCTTGTTACTCTTGCTGTTATCTCCGACGGTACTGGTGGCGCTGTCACTGCTAGTGGTGGTGCTGGTGGCGACTTGGGAAATTGCAGAAATGGGGTGGCTGAGATCCGTGAGGTGGCTGGTGGCGGCTTGGAAAATTGCAGAAATGGAAATTGCAGAAAATGGTGTAAATGGCACGGCCGAGTAGATCTGATGAGCAGATCTTAGATCTGCTCGATTTTCACATCGTGATCTGCTCGGTTTTCACGTCGTGCCAGAGAGATCTGCTCCGTTGGCACGCCGGCGCCGGAGTTGGTGAAGGTGAATGATTGGAACCGGCGCCGGAGTTGGTAAAAGTGAGTTGGTGAAGAAGAAGTTGATGAGGGACTTGATTGCAATTTTTTCTTTATTTTCTTTATTTTTTATTTTAATTTGAAAAGGGTGAATTAGTCATTTTACGTAAAATTTGACTAGATAACAGTCAAACTAACGATTTTTTTAACAGAAGGACTTTGTTCGCGCGTTTGTTTAAAGGTTAGGGACTCGGGAGTTAGAAATGGAAGGTTAGGGACCCCATTGTCATAAGGTTCAAAGGTTAGGGACCCCCAGTGATATTTACCCTTTTAGTTATTAACAATACAATCCTTTTTTATATTTTCAAATGCCTTACTATTTTTTTAATTATTTTTTTTATGACTCAGGTGTCCAAATTTCGTTTGACTAATTTTGAGAAGTGATCGCCTGGTTCACCACCTAGATAAATCTGGATGTGGTCACATGTTATACACACTTGAGTCGGACATTTGACGATTCTTCTCTCTGTGGACCTCTGCCTTCCAACATCATTTTTTTTAAATATTGCCTTCTAACTGTCGTGGGAATTCAAACATTCGATACTTTGTAGAGAACTCTTATATTTTACTACTGCGCCATGCTGTGGGGATATTTTCAAATGCCTTATTAAATATACAATACAAGTTTGATAAGAAATAATATATTTCATTATATAATAATAAAATATGAGAAGTTAGCATGATGCATCAAATTAATTGTGTCCAAAAAAAGGAGAAGTCGCGTACAAAAAGTTATAAATCTTTAATTAGTGTATTATGTCGACATCTTTGATACACAATTTTATATAATAAAATTCGATAATTGAATAAAAAAGATTTTAACTTTGAAAAATGAAGTTTCATGTTAGTCACGACCTTTATTTTGTTTCAAAGTCGTAAATAAAATTTACCATTTATTTCAATTTGGTCACTCAATTAAAATTTATTAATTTTTCCAACAGAACGTTTAACATGGTATCTAAGTAACAGTCTTCCACACATGATATTTCGTTAGAAAAACTAACAAAATTTGAATAATTTACCAAATTGAAATAAAAAAATTAGACGACCACAACATGAATCTTCACTATAAATTGAGCGACTAACATTATTTTCTACTCTTTGTTTACTGTACTATCTAATCTTAAATACATGCATCCATATTCATGCCATGCCCCATTGAAGAAAGAATAAAAATTTCTCAACATTTGGTGTTAATTAATGAATCTTCACAAGTTGTGACATACACATTAGCCACTCTTAGTGGAAATGCACTTTATAAAGGTGCAGTTGAGTCAAAAAACTCCACAAATGGGAATAAAAAAGCATGTTGTTGCGTGACGTATCTTTCATTTATTCCAACATACAAATAGAGAATATGAAAAGGATAATCATTTCACAATCAGCCATTCACTCATTTGTTCCACCATATTTGTTATATCTTCTTTACTCACACCGTCAACTCCCACAATCTAAATTAATTATTATTTTTGCTCTTATCATAATTATCTTTTTTCACGTAAGTGGATAAATCTGTGCGTTATACTATTAACTCTATCGTGTTTTTATTCTCATTTGTATTGAATATGTACATATTGTCGTGGATAAATATATATTTTACACATGTGAATGGTTTTTACACTTACGTGAGTGCTTACGTGTGTAGTGTGCAGGAGCGGAATCAAGATTTTTTGGAATGAGGACTACTACTACTACTAAAAAAAATGTACATTACAAAAATTAATTTTTTTTAGAACGAGATCCCAGACTACAATCCGATCCTGCCCCCTACCCCTACCCCTACCCCTACCCCTACCTTTTCATTTTTCTATAAAAGAAAGATAGAGACTTGACAATTTTGGTAAGAATGAAGATGCAAAATTCTCTAACGGGTATTGACAAGCATAAAAAGCAAAAAATGTTAGTTCAATGGAAGTTTCTATTATTCTTTCACTTTTATGTTTACCATATTTCACCTAAAAATTTAAATTACTAAAGATATTTTACTAAAAAATTAGGTGCAAAATTTAATTTTTTTTTAAATTAATGACATTGAAACTTAAAAAGCTTAGGCCAATAAGGGCAAAATAGTCATTTCACTTTCAAAAAAAATTGAAAAGTCAACATTGTCAAGCTACACAAATGGTTGTTTTGGCAAAAAAATGTGTAGTGAACAAGCCCTAAACTTTGGTTTGGGATAGCATAAAAAATTTAAAGTTAAAATTAACAATTAATTTTAACTACACATTTTCATGAGACCCACAATTTTTAATCAAATTTTCAACCACACATATCATCAACTTTTACAAAAAAATAACTAAAATTTTTATCAAACAGCCCATAAAAATCGAAACATTATTTGATTTAAAATCTTAAATAGTTATAGATAAAGTAATTTATTTATTTACGTCCTCATCACTTGTATTCAAAACTCAAAGAAATAGGAGGATCCAATTACAAGACTTGCAATCTTTGTATTTAGATTAAAAAAAAAAAAAAAAAATTCTTTACTTAAATTAGAAATATTAAATTGAAAAAAAATATTTCACAATATGGATAATATAGATATAGTAAGTGAATAAATGTTAGTGCTATGAGCTGTTGGTGTACAGAAATTACGTTACTCAGATCTCGTTGCACTGTAAGAATGTCTGTGTTTGGCACAACAGCTTGAATGGAATGCTATACTTGTCAACAACTAGTAGTATTCTTCTTTTTCTTCTCTTTTATGATTAATAAATAAATGTTAGGTTGACAAAGAAAGGTCGTGTTATAGTGCATAAGTAGACCTACATTTTTATGAGTTCGACATTTCTACAAGCTACTACTCGGAAAAAATAAAGTGTATTACACAAAAATACAAGCTTCGAACAAAAAGACACGAAAGAGAATGTTATTTGGTATAACTATTCGGTGAAATATGTGGAAACATTTGTATTTAATCTAGACTTTTAAAAATTTTGATTGACATTTTCAAGTGACTGATTTTGATTGATTTCATTAACTTTTATTGACTTTTATAGATTTTAATAGACTCTTACAGACTTTTATGGATTTTTATATATTTCATTTTGAAAAATTTTCTTAGACTTTCACAGACTTTTATGGACTTTTATAGACTTTGTTTTTTCAATTAAAAATTTTGAATATAAAAATTTAATATTCCACAGTTAACAAAAATTGTCACGAGAAAATTTTAACAATAATTTATTTAATTATATTAATATTAATAAATTCATAAAAATTAATGTTCTATTTAATTAATGCTGCAAGTAAACTACGTCAAAAATTAATGATATAACTCACTTTATTTTTTCTTTTGGCTAAAACTATAAACTTTCAAATGGCTTGTGGATAAATTTAAAAAATTATAGCATGCGATTCATTTTAAATTATTTTCCAACAAATTTTTTTTATCAAGTTCATTATCTCCCTTATTATATTTAATAATCTATAGGTAACAAGTCATTAGTCACCACAATTGCATAAATAAATAACCAAAGTATCAATTTAGATGAAGAAAAAAAAATACAACCATGCTCATCAAGATAAATAGAAAAAAAAATAAAAAAATACAACCATGTTTTTTGCCTTCTCTTTTGTTAAAATTTTTGTTAAAATATAATTGGTGAGGTCGTTGTCAAAGACAGCACTCAGTCTAAAGATATATCCGGAAGAACTACCAAACTGATTGACTTTGTACTAGAGGATTTGGAGTACGACTTTGCAAATTAACTATAATATTTATTATGTGTGAAATTAAAATGTAATTTATTAGTGCATATTTATTAAAATATGACAGTTCAATTTTTTTATATACATAATTTGAACAGAGAAAATCAATTGTCTTGCACTTTGTGGGGGTGATTATGCTGATGAAGTTAATAATATTTTGGAATAACCAGTAATTATGTTAATTCAGATATGTCGTGCAAAAATACTCAGAGGATGGTTTGAGGTGTTATTTGTTTTATGTAATAGTTAATTATTCAGAAAAGACCAGTATTATATATGCTATAACTATTAACAAGAGTCAAGGTCAATCGCTATCGCATGTAAGACTTTATCTGAAAATACTAGTTTTTAGTCATTGACAATTTTGTGTTGCAGTCTCTAAATTGTTATAAAACGTGTAGAATTGACGATACTAATTTGTGATAGAGATGTAATATCATCCAATTCAACCACAAATATTGTCTTCAAAGAAGTTTTTCAGAATTTGAATTAACCATGTTGAATTTTAAACTTTCATTAAAATAACATTATGTAATATATTATTATTTATATGATATTTTTGTATTTGATTTGATTATCACCAATTTATTTTTATATATCTTTATTGATATAATTATCACAGAACACAAATTTACACACCGCACGGGTAAAAAACTAGTCATTATAAATATGAAGTTCTATATTTCTAGATTGCTTTTTTGGATACTCGAGTCAAACTGGCAACAAGAAAAGATGATGTTGTCATTCCAAATTGTACTACTTTTATTATTTAAACCAATAATAGGATGACAAGATGACGTGGCAACTCGATGAAGTTAAGGATAACAATGTCTCTAAAGGAATTGAAGGGCCATTAGGTGGAAAGGTTGAGGTTAGGCAGGTAAAGATGTTGCAAAAGTATAGTTAAAAGATTTGTATACATGTATTAAAAAACAAAATACACTGGAATCTAACAGCTTTGAGGATATTTACCAGAAAAAATTAAAGTTAGAAAGAGATTAGGATCTGGGGAGGAGAGACCAAGTGGATAGAATGTGCTCCATTTGTAGCTAAATGATTATACAAATCTATGTCTCTTCGATTGCATGAGACGACAATAAATCATTCTAAATCAAGAATGCAGTGATAGATATTTCTAGATTAGTCTAAGTTAATTATATGTTATAGTACATTACGAGAGAAAAAAGAATTATTTTATATTAAGATAAAAAGTAGTTATATAGATAGAACGTGAGAACTGTATAGATAAGACGTAAGGTGTTTAACTCACACTTGAATGAGAGCAAGAGGTACTCCACTGTTTTTTACTTGGCCAACCCCATCAAAAACTGAAAAGCGTGATGAGTCGTTTGAGGTCGAATAATTTTAATTTTCTTGATTAGTATTTTAACGACAAACAATTTTATTTTATTTTATTTAATCCTAATAAGTCGTGGGTCTGGTTACCCGAGCTTAGTTCAACCCATGCTAAACCATAAACCATTTATAGATTAGACTATTTTGGATTTGGACAATCTGATCTAACTAGTCTGGGTCAGAGTCAAGATTTTTAAAGATGAGACTTGAAAAAAAAAAAAAAAAATTTACACTTCAAGACTTTGTACTGCTACTAGTTTTTTTTTTGCACTCAAAAAAGTACATTTTTTGGGGGCATGACTAGATTATAGTCCGATCGTGCCTCCTACTTCTGCGTGTGCAACTAGTACACTTCTGGTCACCAACTCACCATTGATTACAAAAATAGAACACTCGTATACCTAAGTAAGTAGATATCTCCCCCACCCCCACCCCCACCCCCAACCCCAAATCAAACCCAAACTATATGGATATGTAGATACGTATGAATGTGTGATAATAATTAAAGTTTATAATTGACTTGTTAAGAGTTTGGGAAGCCTACAAAAATAGAAAGTGAAACAAAAAAGAAAAAAAGAAAGAAAGAAAAGATAGACAATTTCTATTCGGTTTCTCATCTTTCATTTATTACACCTTTAAAGCTACAAGGTTGTGGGGTTACTGCACTTATGAGTTATGCCTCAATTTCAAATGGATAATCTAAATTCATTTGGTCATAATTGGGACACTAAATTTATATTTTTTATTTCAATGAAGTCAAAATTTTCAAGTCCATTAGATTGCAAGACCTAATAATTGACATGATAGCGTACACATCTTCAAGAATGTTAATAATCATTGTACCATTTCACTAACTCTCTGTCAGACCATGCAAGAAGTGTTAGTCACATTTCAATCGTGGTGCTAAAATCATACCATTGCATTTGTTATCGAGTTTTTAAGTTTATTCAAGAACATATAAATTAATATGAAAAATCATTATAAGTCTTGTAATCCATTGTGATGGGAGTGTAAATTGTGTATACAAATACAACAATATTATATATAATACGGAACAATATAATATACAAACGAGACGAGTGTGATGACGATGTTGTGGATGGGGGCGAATTAGCAAAGGCTAAAGATGTAGTGAGAGTGACCTGGTGCGCATATTCAGATTGCACAACATACAAAGAAGAGGGTTCGTTAATTGCTTGTTTGTTAGTGAAGAAATTGTGGCCAAACACCCTATTCAATATATAATCTAATCCAATTGACTGTAGTTCACGATAAAACACACTACAAATTATAATATCTTTTCACCACCCTTTCCCCACTTACATATAATTTTTTATATATATTATTTTAATTAAATATTCAATTTAAATATAAATATTTTGGAAAGATGTTGCGTTAACAATCATATTCATATTCGATTCTTCTTCACTGCAACCTACATGGAGGAAGATGGGTTCTGAAACAGTGTAGTCTACTTTCAGTTTCTTTTGTGGAAACTTGCAAATTGAGAGGGAATTCTTATTCACAAAGTGGGTTTTCTCCAGTATTATTAAAGGTTGATGTTTCTCCCTGTATTTTTCTTCTTTTGTTTGGTTTCAACTAGTGTTTGAAAACAAATAATACTTGAAAGGCATATGTTGTTACATACATGCTTTTCTTCACATGTATATGTAGTGTTCTTGCTCTTTCTGTTTGTTGATTTGTGTGTGTTTATTTATGTTTGACTCTGTAATAAAGATTTCAGTTGCTCTTTCTGTTTTTATGTCTACTAACAAGCCCCAAAACAAGTGCTTTAGGCAGTTTGATTGATTGTTTTTTATTTGCATAATAGAGAAAGGTGTTTGCGTAAACAAGTGTTCTTGGAAACTTTTTTCTTAATTGTTCTATTCATGGAAATAGGAGAGATAATAGTAGTATTGAATGCTATTTGGGACAACAAAATGATTGACTGGAACCGGATCATTGATTAATTTGGATTTGTAATGTTGTGTAAGGTTCTAATGGATTAGTTTCTCTGTTGTGTGTTGGAGCAGTGTTTTGTTTTGTAGGTGTTTTTCAAGAAACTGTTTTTCTCTTAAGCAAAGGTGTTATGGATTATCGTCTCTGGTGCATTATTAGTCTGGCGAATTTCTAACTTTCTGATGCAAAGACTAGAAATGAGGATTTTTGGATGCTTTAGCTTGTCAAATGACTAGTTCTTTATTATCAGACTTGTGGATTTCTGGTGTGAATACTTTTTTATCAAGTTCAGTGGTATACAACAGTGATAAATTCGGCGAGGCCCTTTTTTTCCCCCTAGTCTATTATACCATGCACTGCTCAAGAATGGGTTCATCGCAAATTTTATCTGGTCTTTTGGTGAAAACTTAAAATTCTTTATTTGTTCGTTTCCTTCCTCCAAAATCACATGACACAGATTTATTTAAATGAAAGTAGCACCAAGCCCTGACCTGGCAGAGAATATATGGCTAAAGAAAAGTTCTGTGGTGACCCTACCTTCTTTTGGAAGGTTTTGGGTAGTTGCTAATATATGCTATTCATATTGCTCATTGCTTCTGCTGCCAACTACCAAATTAAAGCATCTGTATGTTTAATCAACTATGAACATATTAAGTAGCAAGCAACTACATAGAATTTCTGACAAGTTCTCTGTTCAGAACTCTAGTCTTATTGTTCACTGTTTATCCCCTTTGCTTTTCTCAGAATTGAGTTCAAGTTGCCATGTTTTCATAGTAAATCAAAATGTATTTCTTGTATGATTTATTTATTTATCAAATTAGGGTAGTAGCTCATTGAGTTCTGTTGACAAACAGTTAAAACAGAATGAATTCCACATCGACACAATTTGTTCCCTCAAGAAGGATGGGTTTATGTGAGCCTATGCCCCAAGTAGGCATGTGGAATGATTATAAAGAAAATAATTGTATGCACGCATCTCAGCCAGTTATTCTGGAGGTCGACTCTAGATTTGACAACCAGGTGCAGTTTGTTTTATTTATCATTTGCGTCCATTGCCTTGTGTACTTTTGACACATGTTTATCAACTTATGTGTTATATATGTCCAGTCAGAGGATACTTCACATGGAACAGTAGGACCTTCCAATAAATATGATCAAGAAGAGAATAAACCAGTTGATAAGGTAAAGACAATGTGTTACTTTGTTGACTTTTGTTTGGTTAGTAAAAATACATTTTCATATTAACAGCTATTTTCTTCTCTTTGTATAAAACTTTTTCTTTGTATTTCCGGCCCATGTTTTCTCTATAACTAAAAGCTAATTACTAATGAATAAAGAATAAAGCTATACTGGAATTCCTTGAATAACACAAGCAACCTGTTCATGTACTTTCACCATTTTGTGGTCTATTTTGGTCGTTTTGAAGCAAGGCATATATTCTGAATCTCAGTTATTATAAGTTGGTACTATCCATAAGCCTACTCTGAAATTTCCTATAATTTTGTTGGTAATCTGACGAGATCTGCTACTTACAAGATGAAATTTTTTCTTCCATATTTATAATTGAGAAAATATTAATAAGAGACATTTACTTTTGTTCGTGCACACACTGAGACATTTAGAAAATGTTGAAAAAGAATCTCACGCAGTTAACACAAGAAAGTTGAGATGCTGGAGCAACTTCATGGCTGTAATATAGCAATTGGTTCTGTCATTAGGGAGTGCAGCTCCATTGCTGTGAAAGATTTTATGGTTGCCAGTATATGGCACTACAAGAAGTTTTAACCTCTTACTGATCTTAGTGTGGAGCTTGTATGTGAGTAATACTATGATTGTCAATTTTCTTCAGTGCATATAATCCTGCCTTGGTTCCAACCTTTTAATGTTTTTTGAAATTTAGTTTATCTCTTGGACAAGTCCAGAAGTCCACTGTTGTATTCAACTCTCATCGTCAGCAGTTAAAATAGAGAATACATGTCCAAAATTGTTGACAAACTGGAATTTGATTTGTAGGTAATGAGACGCCTAGCACAGAACCGCGAGGCCGCTCGCAAATGTCGTCTGCGGAAGAAGGTATGTAGAGTCTATGGTTGCAGTATATACCCATATGCGAAATAGGATTTCTTATTATTCTTTCTTCCTTACTAGAAAAGTATTTTTTATTTCTGATTTGTCCAACATTTTGGTATACAAACCATAAATTGTCTCTGTACTTTTTTTGTAGGCTTATGTTCAGCAGTTAGAAAATAGTAAATTGAGACTTATGCAGTTAGAACAGGAGCTTGAACGGGCTAGACATCAGGTAAAGAAAGACTGTTTATTATTCTCCACATCTTTGTTTTTCCACTTTTCAATTCATTCCCACGGTGATTGAGCAGTACTTTTCAGTATTCATCTCCTTTTGTTCTTCAAAGCGAAAGACATCTAACAAGAAAATGTTATAATGCAGGGATCGTATATAGGTGGTGGATTAGATACCGGTCAGCTAGGTTATTCTGGAACTACAAACCCAGGTTTGCGGGTTTATCTGTCACCATTGCCCTAACTTGAACCTTTTTTTGCTCAAATGTTGTAATAACCTGTTGATTGCACATTTCCAGAGCTACGTTTTAGTTAGTTGCATGCTCAATGCATTTGGTTATCATATTCTGACTGGAGAAATAGTTAATGAATTTCCCATTCTTGTTCTCCAGTCGCATAGAGACAGTTGAAAAAATGATAGTTGGTTTCATATGGAGTGTCGATAAATTCATTGGAAGTCCGTTGTTCAGATACGTCCCCAGATATAGATTCCCGTGTCTATCAGACTGACTGATTGGGTAATGAGAAATACAAGCTAAACAAATAGCTATACCCAAGCAGTTTTATATCCAAAAGAACGTGTGCCATTTTTTATAGAATAGGTTTCTGAAAAATAATAGCATTTGGTTCTGTAGGAAACAATGTGAAAATTTCTTCAGTGTTGTTGAAGTTATGTTGCAGTAAATGAATCCAAAAGGTCACATTTTTCTATAAGTTGCCTGCTAGTATACCTTCTAATTGAGGGTAGTGCCTTTTAATTTTTATTTAGTTTCATCATTTTACCTTCAAGTCTCTTTCTCTTTCGAGACACTTTACATTCTTCTCTTCAAGTTCTCGTGCCTGAAATAAGCTTTGTCTGTCGAACTCCAGGTATCGCTACCTTTGAAATGGAGTACGGACACTGGGTGGAAGAACAAAATAAGAAAATCGCTGATTTGAGGAATGCTTTGTATTCTGATATTGGAGATGTGGAATTGGGCATTTTTGTTGATGGTGGCATGAGGCACTATTTTGACCTCTTTGCTATGAAAGCAACAGCTGCAAGGGCTGATGTATTCTATCTTATGTCTGGCACGTGGAAAACATCAGCTGAACATTTTTTATCATGGATTGGGGGCTTTCGGCCATCAGAGCTTTTAAAGGTAATGCACAGTTCCCTCCAGATTGTGATGCACTTCTTACCTTTCTTTTTTCTGATTAAAATAGAGGCAAACAGGTTCTTGGAATCTGAATAGTTACTTTAGATAGAACTATATGATTCAAAAGGAAGTTGTCCAGATCCAAAAGTTCATAGCTAGACGTATTGGATCATTTGTTGTAAGTTTGTTTTCTATCTGATCGTAGTTAGATGCTAATATCAAGATCTGATTTGAAAGATTGAGTTGCTGTGGCCAGGATATCCACGTGGATAAACTAACTTTTTGTCTAATCTTCTGCAAACCAGTTCCTCATCTCGATCAGTATCCTCTCCCAATCTTGTCATTTTACTCTAATCAGTTAGGCAAGTTATGTAATATCCCCACCTTAGTTGTTGCTTCCTTTCTTCTCTTGTCTTCCTTGTCATTAAAATCAACTCTCTTTTGTATATCAGTTGTCCTCAACTGATGATGGAGAGTGTATGCAAAAACCTTAAACAAATGTACCATGGATTATGTGATCTCCATACTTTCTATAGTCGAGTAAAAATTAAAAGATAAGAGTTGTATCCACACATTTCATGGGACTTGTGAAAAAGCTAATCAAATTGTTCATTAAACGTTAAATCCATGATTCCCTGTAACATTATTCTTATCAACAGGTTCTCATGCCACATCTTGAACCCTTAACAGAGCAACGACGTTTGGAGCTTTCTAACCTTAGACAATCATGTCAGCAAGCAGAAGATGCTTTGTCACAGGGATTGGAGAAACTCCACCAAATTCTTTCCGAGACTGTAGCAGATGGTCAACTGGGTGAAGGGAACTACCTCCCGCAGATCAGTGCTGCAATGGAGAAATTGGAAGCTATGGTGAGGTTTGTTGGTCAGGTAATACATTGTTGTTACTTGATTTTCTGATTTGTGTTGTTTAGTGTGCTATCCTTTATCTTCTTCACACATTTGCCGGAACAACCATAATTGTGAATATTAACGTGTTTTATATCTCGACATTATGTTTCAAATTGTAATATGTGACGATTCGAATCTTTAACGATCCAAGTGTCACTAAAACTTAAATAAAAGGACCGAAAAGAAATACATAATATTTTCTTTATTAAATAATGACAGTTCAACCTTATTTAGCATATGTTTGGCATAACTTAAATTATAATTTCAGCTGGTCAAACTAGTCAAACATAATTTTCATCCACATATTTCATGGGACCCACTACTTACAACCACTTTTTATCCACACATTTACCAACTGCTTATAATATAAGCACTTAAATTATAATTTCAGCACCTCCAAACATATGCTTATAATACATATATTTAAATAGATTGGTTCTACATAAAGAAATAA
The DNA here is from genome assembly GCA_030279155.1 of Forsythia viridissima. Classification (NCBI taxonomy): domain Eukaryota; kingdom Viridiplantae; phylum Streptophyta; class Magnoliopsida; order Lamiales; family Oleaceae; genus Forsythia; species Forsythia viridissima. The sequence continues at coordinate 35,999,189 of CM059038.1, read as the reverse complement.
ATTGAAGATAGATAGATGTTGTTTCATAAATTCTCATGAAATAACCCGCAACTGTAATTATCTCCATACTGACAGTCTCGAACTGCTAATTTTCTAAAAAGGAGAAACAAACATAACGTGAAACATAACGTGCGTAAGTAATTTTCTTTTCTTGTATATGTATTTCAATAGAATTTCATACTTGCATAGGGAGACATGAGGATTAGACCGAACTTAGATAATACCAAATTTTCGTGCGCAACGCTCCTAAACTCCGGTCAATTCATGATCATAATACTTGATATATCTTGCATAATGTGGACCATAACATAAACATAGTCGTGAAATAACATATAAGAAGAATTACTCTTAGATCAACATAACATCACACTTACATTTTATTTGAAACTTGAAGAATTTGAAATTCTTCTCTTTTCTCTCTTATTCTAAGAGTAAGAAGAAGTGTGTGTAGTTGTGTGTTTCTTTTTTGCAAAAAAGGTGGATATTTATACGTGAGGTTGGGGTTTGCCATGCATCAAAACTTTCAATTTTATTAATTACCTTCCTATATTACATTATTAGGAAAGTATATATTCTCACCTTAAATTATGTGTGTGATTAAAGACTGATTTAAACTAACCATGTAATCGTATGCAATTATATATACATTAGCATCTAATTACTATTTTATGTACATATTCTTACCTTAATTTTTCGTGCATACATTGAGGGGAAAAAATCATGATAATCAATTAATTATAATTCTCAATCATGGTAATTAAGTAATCATAACTTTCCATATTTTTCCTAAAATCAGGTACTGTATCAGTACCAAAATAATTTGCTGTTGCAAAAAATTGCATCATGCTCCTAAAACTATTTGCCATGATCAAATTAAGTCCCAAAACTTTCATATTGTGCAATTAAGATTGCTAGTAATGAAATTTTGGGGTGTTACATAATCACCAAAAAAGTAGTGGCAATTTTCTTTTAATATGGGGAGATATTGCAAAGGGACTATGGGTGTGGAAATAACTATCCCTAGAGATCTGGTTAGTTTTTCACTCATATTATGTAGTCTAATTGTGTCAGCTTATTCAAAATGCCTTTATATGATGGAATTAATTTAAAGGCTCTATGCCCACAAGAACCTTAGCTTTTTGCAAAGCCGTCTAAAATGAGCTCGACTTTATCTTTTGATGGAGAAGCAGTTCAATCATGGTTAGTACTAAACAACTGGCACTCCTTCAAACATTTGATGGTTAGCCTACCACTGAAATTTGTGGATACTTTGCAATCCTCATTTTGAAAGAAACTTGGGGAATATTTCTTACTATCACAGTGCACAAGTGTATGTACTCTTCTATGCCCTTTTTAATAATTATAGACTGATAGCAATATAGTCCAAGATGATGTGTATGTAATGGTTGATGTCTACTAGGATGTGTTTGCACAGCTCAATACAATGGTCAAACATTTTTCATTTTTTGGTTTCCTGCAAACAGGCAGATCATCTTCGCCAAGAAACACTGCTGCAGATTTCTCGCAACCTTACTACTCGCCAAACAGCTCGTGGCCTCCTTGCTCTCGGGGAGTATTTTCAACGTCTTCGGGCTTTAAGTTCACTTTGGGCTTCTCGCCCTCGTGGATCTGCCTAATTATGCAGAGCCTTGATGTACTACACGAAGGATTTTCGCGTCTGCAACTCATGCATCATCAGCTAAATCTGCATATTGTTAATGTCAAGTATAGTATAGATATGAAAATTAGCTGCTGCCATTTTTTGATCTTCCTATGATTGAGAAGTTGTAATTATGATTAGGTAGTCTATCAAGAGGAAGTTTGCATATGCTTTTTCGTTCTCTTTTATTCGGGTCACCGTTTTTTTTTTCCTTTCTTATTTTGTTGATTATGCATTTTTGTATGTCTGTTGCAAGTCTGTAGAACTCATTGTGTAAATTGACATTAAAATCATCTATATTTTGAGTGTCTTTATTAATTAGCATACTTGCTGGTGGTTTCTGCGTGCTTATGGAGCGGAAAGGTAAAAATCACCATTCTATGGCTGGCACCACTGGTGATGATGCCAATTGCCAAATATTGAACTCCATAAATCAGCTATCACACAGCAATAAACACTTATCACGCGGCTTGCATCAATTGATGGTGCACAAGAGAGCGAGCACATGTGTATACATAACAAAAACACACGATAAATAATCTGCTGTACCACGAGCATTGCCATCAACAATTGTAATTGCACACAAGTCAACATTATTCTTTAAATCGACATTCTTTCACCCTTCTTTTGCAATAGGATCAGAAGTTATTCTGGAGTTCTTTCGTATAAATTCGTTTTACTTCTGAAAATAAGCTGCTCTTTTTAGTTGATCCCTTGACGGCTTCAACATCATCACTTTCTCACAACTTTGATATGGCGTAATCCAGTGCATCAACCAGGAAATCTACACAAGGAAAATCAATCAGACGCTCAAAAACATATAGTAATAGCTTTCCACGAGATAAAATCCTGAATTTTAGAGATTAAAATGCTTCACTGTTGACGAATTGCATATACAGTACAGAAAAGAATGAACTTGCTGAAATACCAAAGAGCCATAGAGAATACCTGCATCATCTCTGGTGAAACACATAGGAGGCTTTATTCTGAAAACATTTCCATGAAGTCCACCTTTCCCGACCAGAACACCGAGTTCTATATACAAGAAAAAACTTAGTACAACGGCTGAATTATATAGGAAATGCAGAAATTTAAGTTTGTTAATTCTTCCTCTGTTGAGTTTTGACTTGTTTTACAAACCTCTAAGCTTTTCAAACAATACTCCTGTTTCTGCCTTTGCAGGTGTCTTCTCTTTTCTGTCTGTAACGAGTTCTATTCCCACCATTAAGCCCCTTCCTCTCACATCTCCAATTACTGAGTAAGAAATTAGAAGAATATTAGTTAATAGTTACCATCAAAGTAAATGTAATGATTTCAGAACATTTTCGGCAATGAGAATATCACTAATCAGAAAATCAAAGAGAGATTTAATCTTCTAGATTGTTTGTTTCTTCTTTTCGGGTTTAGGAAACTAGTAAACAAGTTTACGCGCTAGGGTGATTTTCTTTTCTTAGTATAGTGGTGTTGCATAACTTTCTATGTAAGCATGTCACGATAACAAGATTATCATCCAACTCCAAAAGTCGAGAGAGATTATAATGTCGGCTTGTGTGCAAAAAATTTACCTCCAAATTAGTTATGAGATGAAATAGCTGTGAGTGTTGCATTAATCAATATGTAAAGCAATTGATTTGCTAATTATTGCATAAATTGGAACGCCCCTCAAACAGGCAAGTCATGATGTTCTATAGAAACAGGAGCCAAAAGGATCAATTTACTAAAATATACGAATAATAAATTGCCATAGAGTCGCACTCTAAGCAAAGATCAGGTCAGTGTGAGGTACATTCTATACGGTTTAATCTTATTTGGGAATTTTTCGGATGAAGAAAAGGTCCACGAGAAGAAAAAGTCGAAAAATTGTAAAATCATAAAAGGTTAATATGCAATAGTTGTGAATGTAATTTAAGCCTCACATTGTCAACCAAATTCAGTTCTATATTAATAAAGCTAATAGCAAAACAAAAGAATATAAAATTTGAGGGAAATATCATTAAACAAAGTAAATGATAAATTTATAAGATGCTTGGTTTAAGAGAATTACTATCGTGCTTTTTTTGGAGATCGTTTAGACGCTGGATCATGTGAGAGCCAACCTCCGCACAATGCTTTTGACGTTTCTCTTTATCAAGAACCCTGAGAACTGCAAGTCCACCAGCCGAGCATACAGGGTTGCCTCCAAAGGTGTTAAACTGTACTTTTTGAGCCAAAACACTAGCTATTTCAGGGGTCGTTACAACAGCTCCAAGGGGTAAACCGTTGCCAATGCCCTGAGGAGTATATAAATTCCCAAGTCAAGAGTTGTGCTGGATGTACACAGTAAATAAAAAGAACAAAGTCCAAACTAATTGAAAAACAAAAGAAACTACCTATAGGTCTCTCATATGATACAGTCAAATTAGTACCACCAACCTTTGCCATGGTAACAATATCAGGAACGACACCTTGTGTCTCGAAACCCCAGTAATGACTTCCCGTGCGACCAAAACCAGTTTGCACCTCGTCAGCAATGCAGACACCACCAGCTTTATGAACCATGTCATATACCAGTTTCAAGTATCCTGGGGCTAATTCCACAGCTCCTCCAACTCCCTATAGTTGTCTAGTTGTCAATATGTAAGAATTGAGGTTCAAAAGCAGGAAGATATAGATCAATTAATTGTCAACTGGGATTATTGGCTGCAGTTAATTTATGCGATCAAGCTCCAGTTTCAGAGCATTAGAAGGAGAAGATATCACCACAAAGGCACGAACCTGAATTGTTTCAGCAATAAAACCAGCAACTTTTCCTGAAGTACCGTGATCAATGTGATCTTGTACATCTTCAGCATAATGCCTGGCATCAGAACCAAAGACTCCACGGTATGGGTTGGGATTTAAAACATGATGAATTTCACCCTACAAAATTTTATTGCAGTTTACAGAAGTTATGAGAAGATTAAAATAGATGTGGGATATCGTGTTTAGAAATTGTCGAGACAACTTCTAAATGTTTAACCCAGCGAAACAAAGACACTCCTAGGGTGGCGTGTTGGTGAACAAAAAATAGAAACTAAAAATGTGTGACTTTATAGGTTAACAAAAAATATATAAATAAAGAAATAATATATAAATGTGTGATTTTATAGTATTTTAATGGATGTGTCGAACCTGTGGTATTGGGTACTTCCATGTGTTAAGAGCTGTCAGTCCAATTGTATTAGAACTCCCGCCATGATATGCATTTCTTAAGGCAATCATGCCAAGGTTGCCACTGTACAGTCGTGCCATCAACATAGCTAATTCATTTGCCTCGGTCCCTGAATTTACAAAATACACAACCTGCAACCAAGAAGAATGACGTTAAAGGATATCGTAGAAAATGTCCCATCAGGCTTGCCCAACAGAGCAGAAGATTTAGGATGTCAACATGTTTAACCACATAGATCACTGATTGATGGAAACTAAAACGCTCCAAGAGAGGGAAATACCTTTAGGTTTCCGGGCATTTTAGATGCCAAGGCCTCTGCATAATCAGCTATTGCATGGTGTAGATATATTGTTGTTGCATGCTGAAGAAGCTTGCTTTGCTCCGTTATGGCATCCAAAATGTCAGGATGGCAGTGACCACAAGAAACTGTAACTATTCCCGCAAATGCATCAAGATAACGCCTTCCACTCTCATCATACAGATACTGCATTTTCCCTTCAACAATGTTGAGCTGTCCAACTAACAAAATGTCAGAATCATAGAGTATACATAATGTGACAGCGCAGAGCCTGAACTGGAAGAGGAAAAAGAAAAAAGAAAGAAGCCAGTTGAGTTTAGGGGTGAAATTGAGCCTTCATGAGTTGAGCTTGGAGGTGTTCAAGCTCAGTTTAATATCTGTCGAGAAATTGGCTCATAAGCGGCCAAGTGAATCAAAGTATTGCTACGAAGTCAAAAATTGTAGGCAACAAATGTTAACAGTACTTAGCCGTAATTAGAAGACTTTTGCCTTTGCAGTCTCTTGCAAGCTTTTGTTGATTTTGGCAAGATTTGTTTGCTAAATTGTGCAAAGTGTCTGGCAAGAATGCAGTATAAATACGGGTGCTTGCCCATTGCCAAAACACACCAAGAAAGAGATAAAATCATTAGTTACTATTCAAGAAATCCTTCTCATAGTGGTTTGTAAAAAGAATAGAGTACTATGAGTGTGGTAAAGTTTAGTGTGAGTTTTCTTGGGTTTCACTTCTCAGTGAGAGAGAGATACTTCGTGATTATAAAAAAATTTCACAAAAATGGATAAATTTATGTCTTTGACACCCCCGTGCCTTATTTTCCTCTATTTTTCTTGACATTTTTTGAAACAAGGATCCTGAAGGGTAAATCTGCAAAAATATCCAGATTCCTAACAATATCATAGATGGCCTTAAGAATTGTTCAAGTTTGCCTTGTTTATTCTTCAGGCCAAGCCAAAAAAGGTGTACAGGCCTACGAATATAGTCAACCTCATCTCATTACAACTCCCGATCCGACCTTTAACAAGTTCTAGATGAGTCGAGCTCAAACAGCTTCCAAATGGCTTAAATGTAGTTGAGCTCCGTTGGAGCTTTTGCATACCATCTGTATTAACTTTACCAACCATGCTGGGTGCATTTTATTGCTGTCACATATACTAGTTCCACAATATATAATTTTTCAGGTAAACTGAATAATAATAATCCCCATTAAAGGTATATGGTATTATATAACACGAGTCATATAAATTATAGCTCATTGTGGAGCACGTTTACAAATAAATGAGAATACAGAGAAATTCCAGCAAAAGCAAAAAATCAATTCATAGAAATGGAAAAGGAGAATTCATTGGCAAAACTCGCAATTGAACACAAAAATTCATCAACACAATTATTTGAAAAGTGGTAAAAAAATCTTAAAGGAATTGAAACCCAAACCGAGATGAAGAAAAAACACTTTTCAATAAAATATTCAATAAATACAAATAAACAAGCAAAACACTTAAATAAGAGGTCATAGCAATATTTCAAACTCTTCTCTCTGTCAATTCATCAAACTAACACCACACACATACACATAGAAACTCATACACAAGTACAAGTAGTGCAAATGGACTTACGGGTTTTTGATAATAATAGAAAAGAGAAGGACCCAAATACTTCTTGCGCTTCTGGAGGACCTCATCGGCCAAGGGACCCTTGTACGGCTTCGGCTGGTAGTCAAAACCCGGCAACTCCGGCAGGGCCAAAGACGATGCCGAAGCCGAAGCCGAGAAGCCACGCTGCAGTCCAGCATTATCAAACAACAGCCACTTGGACTTCCTGAATGCTCCTGTAAAACTGCCAATCGAAAGATTTCTTTGCCATCCCATTATTCCAATTTACACACACTCACACACTCACTAGGCGTATATGTATGTATGTATGTGTAAATAAGTGGATTTGGTGCGGAGATGAAGAACTAAATACAGATTTAGGAGAAATAATATAGTTCGTTGGAATTTGTAATTTGGTGTGACGAATTTTAAAGCTTATCGAGTGACAACGATCACACTCAGCACTGAGAAAAGATTCCATCCCATCAACTGTTTTTGGAGGTATCTTTTCAATATATAATTTGCATTTTGCCCTCAATCCAACCTATTTTCAATTAACTAGTCATATTTGAACGTGAATTGCACGTTATTCCTAAATATTTTATAATTGCTCTAAAAATTATATAAACTAATTGCAACATAATTGATTTATAATTCACTTAAACAACACCTCAAACTATAATTATCAAACTGCAAAAAATATAGTTTAACATTACATAAATCATGTGTATTGTTAAGACAGCAAATATTAATAACAACAAATCAATCCAAACTACTGCATTCAAAGCACTAATTAATTTGGAGTGCATAGACTAAGAACATCTACAACAACTTAGCTATAATTAAAAAATATTTTAAAAAATATTTTTAGCATTTTAAAGAGTATATATAAATTTAAAGAGCAATTTTTTTTAAATATTTTAACCGCCTCTTTATTTATATACTCTTTATTTTACTTCTTCCAAAAAATATTTAATATATTTTCATCTTCTCATTTTTTTCATTTGTTTCCTCCTAATTTGTATATATATTATTTAATTAAAGTCAATATATCATGAATTGAAACTTGAAATTGTTTGAATGTATTTAATAATAGAGAATGGGTTTTGGAGAGCCAAACTCACTCTTTAAATTAAAATGTTAAATTGAAGCGTATTTTTAAGTATTGGCTCTTTAAACTGAAGAACATTATATGTTTAAAGAGCTTGTTGAAGTTGCTCTAATCTATATTATATCTGAAAGGTGAGTCCCCTCAAATTCTATAGTTATTAAAGTATTTAAGATTTAATGAAGGGAAAATGGATGTTTAAAGAATCATGACATGTCAATTATTAGCTAGAAAATTAAGAATATTATTGAAATAATTTAAGTGTAGTAGGAGTAGAATTGTCCAAAAAATGATTCACATTTTACATGATTTATATTATCAATTTTCAATATCTTCAATTTTTTTAATTTTTAATTGTTAATAATTAAAATATTAAAGTAGCAATTACAACAAAGACAATAAAACACCGTTATTGATAACATGTTGCGCTGTATTGTATTGTTCGATGTTGAAATATATATATATATATATATATATATATATATATATATTAAATTAAATTAAAAATTAAAAAAGTTTCAAATGTTAGTTGTGATTTAAGCTTTGATGATTAACGAACATTTGATATCAAATCTTATGGAATGATCTCAAATGGTGCATTTTATGAAGAATAAAATAAATAAACTAATTTTATTGTGAGATAATGTAATGATTGACTACATAATATTATATTTTGTTGGAGTAGTAGTTTCTTGTAAACAATATTGTTGGTGTATATTTTCTTTTTAATAGACGTATCTGATTTAACGTCGTAAATCAAATGGCAAAGTTGACAAGAGCTCTACTTTTTGTAAAAAAGTTGAAAAATACTTTTTTTTTTTTCAAAAAATACTTCATTTTCATGGTTTGATTTAAAAAATACCTTATTTCATTAAAAACAATATTTTATAATGTGGCATGATGATGTTGTATTTATTTATTGTATGATAGTTCATGTACTTTATATAATATTCACTTTAGTCCTTTTATTTTCAATTATATTTCAATTAAGTCATCTAAGAATTATATCATAGGTCCTTAATCTTTTACATCTTTACACTTTAGTCCTCAAATTTTTATTTATCTTTCAGTTAAGTCTCCAAAAATTGCATCTTAGGTCCTTCAACCTTTTACATATTTACACTTTGGTCCCCAATTTTCAATTATCTTTCAGTTAGGTCCTCTAAAAATTATATCTTAGGTCCTTCAACTTTATACATGTTCATAGTTTGGTCCTCCAAATCCTTGATTTTAGTGGCCAAAATAAGTGCAATTTTAGTAGTCAAAATAAGTGCACTTTCAATTAAATATTTGACTTTACAGTCGAATTTTCACCTAAAAGAACAAAATAAATATTTGTATACAATTTTAAATTATGGTAACACATATGTTACTTTAATTTAAATTAGATTAACATATATTACCACCACCAACTATCATATTTGTATACTATTTTAAATATAATAATAATTATAATCATATTTTACAATTTATTTTCTTTGATAATTGTTTTAAAATACAATATTTTCATAAAATCAATTTTTTCATTTTTTCATTTGAAAAACAAAATTTTACACAAATAACATATGTGTTATTTCATCATTTTCATTGAAATTAATACTTTATAATTACTTATTTTATTATTTTTTTAAAAATATATTATTTTTATTTAAAATTAATATTTTAATTTTTCATTGAAAAACAATATTTTTACATGGCTAACATATATGTTACTTCCTCATATTTCATTAAAATCAATATTTTACCATTTCTTTATTTTTTTAAATTTTTTAAAAATACATTATTTTTATTTAAAATCAATATTTCAATTTTCATTTTTTAAAAAAATATTTTTATATTAGTAACATATATGTTACTATGTGTTACTTGTTCATTTGCAATAAAATCAATATTTTATAATTATTTAAAAAATTCGTTATTTTTCTTTAAAATTAATATTTCAATTTTTTTTTATTTTAAAACAACATTTTTATATGGGTAACATATATATTACTTCCTCATATTTCATTAAAATCAATATTTTACCATTTCTCTATTTTTATAAATTTTTTAAAATTACATTATTTTCATTTAAAATCAATATTTCAAATTTTTATTTAAAACAATATTTTTATACTAGTAATATATATGTTACTATGTGTTACTTTCTTATTTGCAATAAAATCAATACTTTATAATTATTTAAAAATACGTTATTTTTCTTTAAAATTAATATTTTATTTTTTTATATTTTAAAACAACATTTTTATACAGGTAACAAATATGTTACTTTCTCATTTTTATTATATGTTATTATATGTTACTTCATTATTTTTCATTAAAATCAATATTTTACTATTTCTCTATTTTTATAAATTTTTTAAAAATACATTATTTCTATTTAAAATCAATTTTTCAATTTTTCATTTTAAAAAAATATTTTTATACTAGTAATATATATGTTACTTGCTCCTTTGGAAAAAAATCAATATTTTATAATTATTTAAAAAATATGTTATTTTTCTGTAAAATTAATATTTCAATTTTTTTATTTTAAAACAACATTTTTACACGGGTAACATATATGTTACTATATATGTTATTATATATTATTTCCTCATTTTTCATTAAAACCAATATTTTACAATTTCTCTCTTTTTATAATTTTTTTTAAAAATATATTATTTTCATTTAAAATCAAAATTTCAATTTCTTCATTTGAAAACAAATTTCAACATGTGTACCATATGTGTTACTTCATCAAGTTTATTAAAATCAATATTTTACAATTTATATCGTTTTTTAATTTTTAAAAAATATATTAGCTTCATTTAAAATCAATATTTAAAATTTTTTTATTTAAAAACAACATTTTTACACGAATAACATATGTGTTACTATATGTTATTTTCTCGTTTTTATTAAAATCAATAATTTATAATTTATCTTCTTTTTATAGTTTTTAAGAAAATACATTATTTTTATTTAAAATTCATATTTCAATTTTTTTTTAAAACAACATTTTTACACGAATAACATATATGTTACTTCACAATTTTTATTAAAATCAATAATTTTTACACTAGTAACATAGGTGTTACTATTACCAATTACATTTTACCACTACTATCACACATCTTATATTAGCACCACCACTACCATAATCGAATTCAAATCTGTTATCACTATCCACAACTATAATCACATCCACCACAAATGAGGTAACACATGTCTTACTATATTTTATATTAGGATAACACCGGTGTTACCATCACCAACACTACTACTACTTCATCACCACTAATTTAAATTAAGGTAATATATGTGTTACTATAATTAAAATTAGAGTAACACTTGTGTTACAACCACCACAATTTTCTTTCATTATTGTGTAGCTCTAGCACCACCATTAACATGGGTAACATATGTGTTACTATATGTTATTTCCTCTTCTTCATTAAAATCAATAATTTATAATTTATCTTTTTTTTTTATAGTTTTTAAGAAAATACATTATTTTTATTTAAAATTCATATTTCAATTTTTTTAAAACAACATTTTTACACAAGTAACATATATGTTATTTCATTAAAATCAACAATTTTTACACTGGTAACATATATGATACTATTATCAATCGCCTTCTACCTCCACTACCACTCGTCTTATAACAGCATTACCACCACCACAATCGGGTTCAAATTCGCTACCACTATCCACAACTATAATCACATCTACTACAAATGTGGTAACACATGTTACCATATTTTAAATTAGGATAAGACAAGTGTTACCACCACCAACATACACGTGAAACGTATATGTTATTTCATCATTTTCTTTAAAATCAATAATTTTTACACTGGTAACATATGTGTTACTATATTTTATTTCCCTGTCTTTATTAAAATCAAAAATTTAAAATTTATCTACTTTTTCTAGTTTTTAAGAAAATAAATTAATTTCATTTAAAATTCATATTTCGATTTTTTTTTTTAAAATAACATTTTTACACGAGTAACATATATGTTATTCTATCATTTTCATTAAAATAAATAATTTTTACACTGGTAACATATATATGTTATATTACCAATCGACTTCTACCACTACTATCACTCGTCTTACACCACCACCATCACCACAACCACTACCATCACAATCGTGTTCAAAATCGCTACCACCATCCATAACTATAATCACATCCACTACAAATGTGGTAACACATGTGTTACTATATTTTAAATTAGGATAACACAAGTATTACCACCACAACAAACACGATTAACTTATATGTTACCATATATTTTTTTAACCAAAGAGAGCATTATATAGAAGCATGAACAACTGAGGGATGAATCCAAAATCCTCTAAAATAGAAGTATTTGTTAAAATAATGAAACTTGTCTCCAACAACAAAAAATTCAAATAGCTAGGTTTCAAAAGAAGCTTAAACACTATATGATCATCCATTAAACTTGAGCAATCTCTCGTTGCCAACTGTAACTCGAGCTCCTTTCTCAAGGACTCTTCCTTCTCGGATAGAATCAATTCAATGTGGCAAGGAGATGACATATAAGGGTTTATTCTTCCATGAGCACGGTATGTGCGGCGCCTTTGCTTTCGAGCCTGGTTCACCTGAATGTAAGAAATGTAAAGTGCATCCACATCCAAATCTTTAACCTCAGCATTACTTTCAGCATTCTTTAATAAATTTAAGAAGAAAGTAGCAGATTTGACAGGTCAGCACCCCTGTCCATTAGAATGCCTGTTCTTCGCCGCAGTTCGCCCAACACCTCCACAGAAGCGAGTGAAGGGTATGGCCTGTCTGTAAGCCAATACATCCTCTAAATGAACTCGGAGATCAGATCCCCTGTCCTTGCAGTATGTGGTAGAATTATCGGGCTCTCTTAAATACTTCACCATCGCAGCTGCTTCCGCGGCGAATTAGGGAGGAGAAAGTGCTTCAGGGGTTTTCTTAAGTAAAATTTGTTGAGTATTTTGGTTATTGAAGTAATTGAATTAAAATTAGGGTTTGGTAAATATTTGTATAATATAAAAGAGGTATTTTTCATTAAGTATTTTTTGTTTAGGGTATATATTAATAAAATTTAAAATAGAGTAAGTAATTGAATTAAAATTAGGGTTTTGTAAATATTTGTATAATATAAAAGAGGTATTTTTCATTAAGTATTTTTTTGTTTATAGTATATATTAATAAAATTTAAAATAGAGTATATTTTGATTTTTTTAAAAAAGTAGGTATATGAGCTAATTAGTTCTAAATCAAAACGTCATAATTGTAATTAAGAGACAAAAATTAAAGAAATGTCAATGTTTGCATATGTTGTGAAAATATTGTCGAAAGACAGAAATAAGATGAGAAGAACGTTCTATATATGTTAATAAAATTAAATTAAAAATTAAAAAAATTTCAAATGTTAGTTCTGAATTATAGTATATGTTTGGTGGAGTTTAAAAGTAGATTTTTTTAGAAATTTTAAAAAACTTGGTAAATGTCTAGTTGAAAAATTAATAAAAATTGTGGGTCCCACAAAATATGTGGTTAAAAATAAGTTTGAAAAAAAAAATAGAGTTTACAAAAAACTGAACCAAACATACTCATAATCATTGTAATCTAATGTATTAAAAATAGTCTTTCATCTTCATTTCAGTTTTGACAACCATGATTTGAATTTTAAAGCGGTAATAATCTTTTCATCTCCATTTCAAAGTTCGGTATTTTTTTTTTTTTTTGTTGAAACTCATTTCTCATTTTTTTTCATCTATGTAATGTAAAACAAAAATTGAGATCATCTTTTCACCTTTATTTTAATTTAATAGATTAAATATTTTAAAAATTTAATTGTACATTTAATAAATTGTTATTAATTTAATGTACAATAATGATGAACACTAAAAGAGTAATAAATAAATTATTAAAAAATAATTATACATTAATAAATATTAAAGATGAATATGAAATTTTAAAAAAAATTATAAAGGTAGAATAGTCAAAAAATGTTTTTCCTTTTAGAAGTAGTATAGATTTTAGAAAAAATATGCATTTAATGCAAAAATTAAGATAAACATACTTATATTTTCACACCTATTATTATTATAATTAAAACAATAAATTTTATTTATATTTTTCTAATATATCCTATATTAATATAATAATAGTTATACTTGTTGATAATAAGATATATTAATTAACTAATTATACTATCAATAAAAAAAGTAGATTATAATTTAAGATAGATGAAAAAAAAAATAAGCGTATTTGTATAGGACGGAGGAATATTATTTTGATTTACTTAACTATGAACGTAAAATTTATTTTGGCAATATTTTATATAGAAAATGTCTTTTTTCCACCCACATTCCCACTTTTGGGGTGTTCGAATGACATATTTTTTCCTAAGCAATATATTTTCTGTCTTCTGGTCGTGCGACTATATTTACCTCAAAAAACTGGAAAATTTTTTCTTATGGGAGAGGTGAGATGGGTTTCATTCTCTAGAGAAGTACACTACTTCTTTCATTCTCACTTTGCCCTCTCTCTCTCCCATCTACCAGATCCAAAAAAAATCTTCTCTACCAGCAAAAATCTTGAAGAAGGGAATATTTTAATTCATCTTCTCCATTGAATCAAAAGGATCTATTTTGTTTCATCTCCTCCAAATCTATAAGAGGCTGCAAGGCATTTATGCCAAAGACGCTTGCCAGTTCTATATGCTCTGGCATCTGTTGATAAAAAATGACTAATGGAATTGTGACACTCTAGTTGTGGATTCTGTCAAAGAATGCCAAAAAAGAATGGAACATTGTTGTGTGTACATACAAGTATATATTCATTACATAATAATGCAAGCATTACTATATTTCTTCCTTCTAAATATTCAACTTCATCATATCAAATCAAATCAAAGAAATCAATCTATATTTCACCTGCCTTCTAGCTTATATTTTCATAAATTTTAATACCCAAAAATATTTTTATGTATATTTCAACAGCATTGAATTAGCAGAAAAATATTGTTAGATAACCAAAACAATTGAATAAATGAACAAAAATTTAGGGTACAAATTTTCACTTCTTTTAACATATTGAGAGAGTAGCAAATCATACATTACGCCATTAAAATTGGTGATAAGAACAGAACAGAACAGAAAAGAAAAGGAGAATGTAGGCACAAGACCACGAACCCCACACTGGAGTCGAATGGTAATGCTTTGGCCATTAGCAGTTGAGAATTTGATGGCTAGATTCGTAATGTGGACTATAAAGTACTAGATACTAAAACTAAAATTGTGTCCAGTCCCAAACATTGCCCCGAAGGTATAGAGATCAATGATCATCTGAAATTCCCACAGTCGAGGACATAATGTTTTTCCTTTGCCTTGCCACGTGTAGTTTTATTTCCTGTAGTAGCATCATTCTTGTAGTGCGTCCTGGTTTCTGCCAATAGTTCTATATAGAAATCCAAATGCCATGAGAGCCATATTTCAGAATAGCCATACCACCTCCGGACTAAATGGACAAAAAATAAAAAAAGGACAAGAAAGAGCACCATCGGATCTTACCCTGTCCCTGCATACAACAACGTGAAACAACAGTGAGACCCATAGCAATAAAAGGTAATGCATGAAGTTCAAGAAAGTTTGGTAGTGTAATAACTACTTTTTATGTAAAGATTGGTAGTGTAATATAAAGACGCCGACACCAACCCGAGAATCCCACATATCTTCCCCTAAGGTAGCTACCATAGTCCCTGTATGCCCTGCAATATTGCTGGGATTTTAAGTTGTAGTGCTTCAGCTTTATTTGGAACAACCCCTACTGGAAAAGAACCTTAGGGCAAATTTAAAGTTTCTCAACTACGAACTAATAATTCCCTTTTATTTTGGTTAACAGTAACCAGTTACATTGATGTGCCATTAACTGAGACGAGAAGGTCCTATTGGATGCTATAGAAGAACAAAATCTAATATAAATAAAACAAAATGCAGTCTATTAGTTGCTAACACAAATTCATAAAATCACTAGATGGGGGAAAGAGAGACCATGCTGACAATTTGTGATCCTGAAAAGCTTAGTTGCGTGTATTACTCCAAGATAAACACATTGCACAGTAGGTGTTGAAAATTCAATTCTTTCCTCAGAAAATGGCATTAGTCTTGAAGTTTCCTTTGGGAGTCGGTAAACACGAGCCTTTATTTGCATCTAGAAATGTTAAAATCAATCAGTATAGTGCAGTTTACTGATGAAATAAAAACGTAGTACAGCTCAAGAGATAGAGAATAAACCATATGTTTAGTGTGGTGAGGTATGTCATATGACCAGACCAAGTTTTAAGATGATTACCAATAACACCACTACCAACTCCCCACAGTTCCAGTTAAGATATTCCACTATAGAAATGTGAGGAGGAACCACAAACGAGCAATTCCTTGGGCAAGAAAGGTCAAAACATTGTCGACTATAGCAGAATCTACTTCAGCTCTTTTCAAGTTTTTATAGAAATATGACCCAATTACGGCAAGAAACCCCAAAATGAGCAGAAAGTCATTTACAGTTCATCTCATGCTTGAAGCTTCCGCTTCTTTGAGCCTGGGTGAAGATACTCCATCGCAGAATCAAAAAGTATTCACCTTGAACAAGAAAATTCTTAATTAAGAAATGCCACAACTTCATTGACCATTCCAGATTCTTCCACCTCAGCTGGTCCAATGTTTCCTTCAGAATATCATCCAATTAGGTGCATGAACCAGAACTAGCAGCAAAACATTATCTATTCTCACGTGCTTGTAACTGCAGCAAATTGACTCTCACAACTAATGCTGCTCATCCCAAAACTTTATGCTTCTGACCTCATTAAGTTTGTCAATTCTCGGTCAGCCACTGTCAAATCATTCTGCTATCCATACAAGGGATACTTTATAACATTCCAAACTTACCAATAATCATGACATGAACATGAACCCCCTTTAAAGTGGTGGAAACGTGTAGCATCTCTAACAATAATTTCTCTATCAACAAGTTTTGCGATGAATTTGATTGCTGAATGACAGTCGTTACAAACTCTAAGGTTTTTAATGATCCTTAAAGTAGTACCATCTGGAGTGTTCATTAATGCAAATGCAATGGCGAGCTTTTCACTGTGTCTTTTAAGAATCTGTTCTTTCAATTCTTGATCAAGATCATGTAATACTGAAGCAGTATCTGGAACAAAACCCATCTTTTTAATCTCCTCCCAAATTTTTGCTATCATCTGATAAATTGCATCTCTTTGTGGATGAAGCAAATCTTCAGCACCAAAGACATGGACTTCACTCTTAATTTGCACCCAACTGATTCCTTGTTCTTTCTTCACCTGTCTATCCTTCATTGACTTTCTGACCCGAGCTGCTTCGTTCCATTTTCCACAAGCTGAATAGATGTTAGCAAGTGCCGAATAGGCCCCACTATTATCAGGTTCAATTGAAAGCAATCTTTCAGCTGCAATTTTTGCCAGCTCCACATTTTTGTGAACTTTACAAGAAGCTAAAAGTGAACCCCAAGCTATGACATCTGGTTCAATCGGCATGTTCTCTATAAAATCTTGTGCTTCCCCTAGCAATCCCGCACGGCCAAACAGGTCAATCATGCAAGCATAGTGGCTAGAGGTGGGTTCGATCCCATGCACATTTTTCATCATTTTATAGTATTTACGACCTTTAGCCACCAATCCCACATGTGTGCAGGCAGACAGAACACCAACATAAGTTATATGGTCTGGCTTAATACCAATCTCCAGCATGTTCTCAAAAAGTTGTAAGGCCTCCTCTCCGAGCCCATGTTGAGCTAAAGCCAGAATCATGGATGTCCAAGAGACTGCATCTCTATTCCATTGTATTACATTGAATACCCTCCGTGCGCAATTTATATTACCAGCCTTAGCATACATATTAATCAATGCATTGCTCACAGAAACTGCTGATGCTTCCCCCAACTTTACTGCAATTGCATGAATTTGTTTACCATGATTCAAAGAAGCCAAGTTAGAACTGACACTCAACATAGCTGCTAGAGTATAGCTATTAGGCTTTGGACCTTCTTTGATCATTGATCTGAAGAGCTCCATTGCTTCATTGTTGAGGCCATTCTGCACATAGCCAACAATCATCGCTGTCCATGCAACTACATCAGGATCCTTTAATGAATAAAAAATCTGTCTGGCAGGATCTAAATCCCCAAGCTTGACGTAGCTATCTAATAAGGCTGTAAATGCTATAACGTTTAAAATGGAAGTTCCGAACTGCTCTAAAATCTTTTCTGCTATTTTGACACTGCCGCCCTTCGAGTACATGGAGATCAACACATTCCCTACTGGCCCAAAAGTATCAAATTCACTTCTAATGATATGAGCATGGATTTGCTTCCCTAATTTTATCTCCTCAAGATTTGCACAAGCAGACAACACACTAGCCAGACTGTATCTATCAGGCTTTAATCGAGATTCCTTGAGCATCTTTGAGAACATATCCAGTGCTTCAATATCAGAACCGTGCTGATTATAACCCGCAATCATTGAATTCCACGAAATAATATCACGTTCAGTCATTTCCTCAAACTGAGCCAGCGCAAGGTCTACCTGACCCATTTGCATATGCATTGATATTGTGGCATTCCAAGTTGAAACGTTCTTTAACTTGATTCTATCAAGCACAGCAACTGCTGTCTCAACATCACCTGACTTTGCATACATATTTACCAAAGAATTAGCTATAGATACATAGCCAGAGAGGCCAAGTTTAACAACAAATGAATGAACATTCCTGCCTATATCCAACGCTTCATACGCAGCACAAGACGCAAGAATGTTAGTAACCGTGTATTGGGTAGGTATAATTTTCCGTTTCATCATCTCCAGAAACATCCAAACACCAGTCCCAAAATGACCCAATTGATTATATCCCACAATCATCGCTGTCCAAGAAACAGAATCAGGGTCGGGCATTTCAAGAAAGATACAACGAGCTTCACTTATCATGCCCTGTTTGGCATATGCAGATAAAAGTGTGTTATATGAAGATGTAATTTTCACAGGCATTTCATCGAATATGCGGCGAGCATCTCGAATAAACCCATTTTTTGCGTATGCATTCATAAGATTATTCATCAAGTACACGCCTAAGTGAAGTCCGTACTTTATTATACGGCCATGGATTGGTTTGATGGTAAACGGATCGTTGGTTTTGAGGCTTGTTTGGAGGAGGGATGCATATAAATCTGCCTGAGATGCGAAAAATGGCATAATAATAGACCAAGAGTAAACAAACTAATAGCAACGTGGATATAGATAATAAATCATTTAGCGAGTTTTGTTGAGTTTTCAATTGCAACGGTCAAGTGGAGAATAGTAACTAACAACTCTCACCATTAGGAAAAAAACCCCAAAACTAAAATTGAATAGAAGTTATAAATCAAAATGGAAAATTGAAATTGAAATGAAATTCAAAGTGGACTAGTGGATTGGGATAGTGACTACCAAGACCGATCTCCTCCCCACTAGTGGGGAGCTTATGCTCCCCACTTGTCCAACTGTGGTTGGAGGAGCATAAAGTAAAATACTAGTTGTAAAAATATAAAAGAGAAGAAATATAAAGGAGAATATGTGTGGAAAAATATAATTCTCTGTATTGATTCAATTGAATGAATAATTGAATAAGAGTACAATGCATATATATACTAATAATAAAAGGATCCTACCTAAAATAGGAATATCACATACATATATTTTCCTATATACAATTCTACTAACAAGGTAAATATATGGAATATGGTAAGTAAATATATTTGTTTTAATACTCCCCCTCAAGTTGGAGCATGTATGTCAATAGTGCCCAACTTGCGAGTGAAACTGTGGAATGCCTCCTTGCCTAGTGCTTTAGTAAATAAATCTGCAATCTGATTGCTGCTTGGAACATAGGCAGTCTTGATCTCTCCCTTGATGATTCGTTCACGAACAATATGGCAATCTATTTCAATGTGCTTTGTCCTCTCATGATAAACTGGATTAGCTGCAATATGTATTGCTGCTTGATTGTCACAATATAAGGTTGCTGCTTGTGGGTGATCCACACATAAATCTGTCAGCAACTGCCTCAACCATGTAAGCTCACAAGTAATTGAAGCCATTGCCCTATATTCTGCTTCTGCTGAAGATTTGGACACAGTTGTTTGCTTCTTGCTTCTCTATGATATAAGTGCATTTCCCAAAAATACACAATATCCCGTAACTGACCGTCGTGTAGTAATATCTCCAGCCCAATCTGCATCACAAAATCCCGCTAGCTGCAATTTTCCATTTGATGGAAAATATAATCCTCTGCCCGGTGCTCCTTTCAAGTATCGGAGCAATCGGTGAACTGCATCAAGGTGGGGTTGTCTAGGTGCATGCATGAACTGACTGAGTGTATTGACCGAATATGAGATTTCTGGTCTAGTGATGGTGAGATAAATGAGCTTCCCTACCAACCGTCGATAATATGTGGGATCTTTCAACAATTGTCCATCTGTCGAATTAAATTTTGATGACTGCTCCATGGGAAATGCTGCAGGTTTTGCTCCAAGTAATCCGGCCTCTTGAAGAATGTCAAGAGTATACTTTCTTTGATTTATCGAGATCCCTGATCTCGAGCGAGCAATTTCTACTCCAAGAAAGTATTTTAGTGTGCCAAGGTCCTTCAACTTGAATTGAGATGCAAGAAACGTCTTCATGGAAGAAATCGCTTCTTTATCGTTTCCTGTGACAATCATATCATCCACATATAATAAAACAGCTGTAAATGAATCACCACTGGTCTTGGTAAAGAGTGAATAATCTGCATGTGACTGTTTGAACCCAAACTGAATAATAGCAGATACAAATTTTTGAAACCAAGAACGAGATGCCTGTTTCAATCTATATAGAGATTTATGAAGTCGACATACAACTGGTGTCTCCCCCTGTCGACGAAATCCAGGTGGATGAGTCATATATACTTCTTCATCAAGGGCACCGTGAAGAAAGGCATTGTGGACATCCATCTGATGAAGCGTCCAGTTGCGAATAGAGGCAACAGCGAGTAAGCATCTGACTGTTGTTAACTTTGCAACTGGAGCGAAAGTTTCATTATAATCAATCCCTTCTCGTTGTGTAAACCCCTTAGCCACCAGCCGTGCTTTGTAACGTTCAACAGTACCGTCAGAATTAAATTTGACCTTAAACACCCACTTACAACCAATAGGACGAGAACCCGGAGGAAGTGGGACAAGGGACCAAGTGTTGTTTTCTTCCAAGGCACGGATTTCATCATTCATAGCAGCTACCCACTTGGGATCCTGACATGCTGCCTCAAATGTTGCTGGCTCAACAATATGAGAAATATTGTATGTAAGGGCACGATGAACAGAAGAAAGATTGCTATATGATACATACCTTGATATAGGATGTCGAGTGCTGGACCTGACCGGAAGAGACCTGGTTTGAGTAGGCAGAGCATGATTGATATAGTAATCTTTCAGGTGAATTGGGGTTTGAATTGATCTTGTGGATCGTCGAATTTGGTCAATGGGTATGACAGGAGGTTGGTGTGGCTGTCTGTTAGGTGAAGGTGAGGAAAACTGCTCAACCGGTCGACCGATATGTGGAGACGGTCGACCGTCTGAGCTCTCTGTAGAAACGGATGAGGGAAAAGGTTGACTAGACGGTCGACCGGGTGAACTCTCTGTTGAAACGGATGAGGGAACTGGTTGACCAGACGGTTGACCGTGTGAACTTTCTGTTAAAACAGATGAGGGAACCGGTCGACCGGTAGGTCGACCGTTTGAACAGTGTGTGGGACTCTCAGGCAAAGAATCTGTTTTTGCTATATGTTGGTCCTCAAGGTCAGGTAAATGTGGCAAGTCAACATCCAGAGGCATAGATTGTGGTAATGGGATGGAGTTGGTTTCATCATTTTGTTGGGAGGCGTATGGAAATATGGTTTCATGGAATACGACGTCTCGGGATATTATTAATTTTCTGTCGGTAAGGTCATATAAAGTGTATCCTTTTTGTCCTGAGGAGTATCCAAGAAACACACACCGTCTGGCTCGTGTGTCAAATTTATGGCTGGGCTTAAGGTTGGTGGCAAAACATAGGCAACCATAGACACGCAAATGGGAATAAGGTGGTAATTTCTTGTGTAATCTTTCATATGGTGATTTGTGTGAAAGCAATGGAGTAGGTATACGGTTGATAAGATAACAAGCCGTTTTGATATGTTCCCCCCAAAATTTTAATGGAAGGTTAGCTTGAAATCTGATGGCACGGGCTACATTAAGGAGGTGACGGTGTTTTCTCTCTACCACTCAATTTTGTTGAGGGGTATAAGGACATGACCTATGAAAATTGGTGCCATTTTGATCTAAAAATGCTTGCAAGGATAAAAACTCTTGGCCATTATCAGATCTTAGGGCTTTTATAGTCAGACTGTGTTGTGTTTTAACCCAAGCAAAGAAATTCTTAATTATGCTTTGAGTTTCAGACTTGTGACGCATGAGGTGTACCCAAGTATAACGAGAAAAGTCATCAACAATTGTAAGAAAATATCTAGCACCAGAATAAGAATAAATCCTATGGGGTCCCCAAATATCACAACGAATCATATCAAATGGTTTATTGCTAGAAATTTGACTAACCTTAAAGGGTAGTCTAGATTGTTTAGCCAAATGACAAACATCACAAATATCGTGGGAATCAGAACTAATATCCGAAATACTTTGTGCTAGGAATTGAAGAGGTGAGGCGGAAGGGTGACCAAGACGTCTATGCCATAGGTTGGTTGACCCACTAGTAGTATGATGTATTTGTGGTTTTTGTGAAAGGTAATATAGGCCGTTACTCTGCCTTCCCAAGCCAATCGTCTTCTTCGTAGTCAAATCCTTCATGACACAAAAATCAGGGTAAAATATCACATAGCAACCTAATCCTCTGGTAAGTTTACTGATAGATAATAGATTAACTTTGAAGTTGGGAACATGAAGCACATTATCAATAGTCATATTATTTCCCAAGTTAACTGCACCAATAGATTTAATAAGAGCATGACCCCCATTCGGTAATTGAACAGTTTTGTGCTTTGGCATAGATGTATTCTCAACGATCTCATCCTTCGTCACATGGTCAGTGGCCCCGCTATCAATAATCCATTAATTTCTCAAAGAAGTAGTAGAAGAATTGATACCTGGTGTGTTAACATAAGATTTATCATTACCCGTCTTGTTGTTTAAAAGTGTCATGATCTGCTCGTATTCCTTGGCTGTAAGCGTTCTTCCTTCCTTTGGGTTAAGTGCAGAAGCAGCAACGGTGTTTGTGAAGCGTTTGTTTCGTGGCTTCACGTCCTTCCCATGAAACTTGTGCCATAGAGGGAAGCCATGTATGAAATAGCAGGTATCAATAATGTGGCCAGTCATCATACAGTAGGTGCATTGTCGCTGTCCAGTTTCTGTCGAAACGGTCGACCGATAAGATGAAACGGTCGAGCGGTTAGGCCGATCTTCACTTTTCCGGTTTGATCTCCAATTGATTGAATGTTGTCCTGGTGCTTTGATTTTCTCATTAAGTAGTTTAGAAACGGGGATTAAGCCCGGATGATCGGATTGCTGTATAGCCATGAGATCCGATTGGGCAATGGTCGCTTCTATAATTTTTCTATCATCATTTGTGCGAAGCATCGTCGCTCAGAATCGTCGCTCTGATACCATGTAAAAATATAAAAGAGAAGAAATATAAAGGAGAATATGTGTGGAGAAATATAATTCTCTGTATTGATTCAATTGAATGAATAATTGAATAAGAGTACAATGCATATATATACTAATAATAAAAGGATCCTACCTAAAATAGGAATATCACATACATATATTTTCCTATATACAATTCTACTAACAAGGTAAATATATGGAATATGGTAAGTAAATATATTTGTTTTAATACTAGTGAGCTCCCCATTTGGACACTTGTCCAACTGTGGTTGGAGGAGCATAAAGTGTCCAAGTGGGGAGGAGATCAAGGGTGTAGTAACTACACGTATATAAATGAAATTTCTCACGAATTCGCAAAAATTTATTGTTCAAAATATTATTAATATGTTGAATGCGAATTCACTTTAAATAATCTTAAGATTCAAATCGAATAGTTGTCCCCAACACGATGATTTTATTTGTTTTAAAAATTAGTGTATGTTGAAGACTACCTATCATTTACTACATTGTAACTTATGAAAGTTGATTGTGTTTTTAGATTATGTTTGTCAGTGCTTATAAACACTTATAAACTGGTCAAATATTATTTTTATCTACACATTTTGTAGGATCTACAATTTTTATTTATTTTTTTATTTACATATTCTGTAAGTACACATTGCTTATAATCTACAAAAATCTATACCAAACATACACTTAATTACTTTTATAATTGGTTATTTAAGATTTGGGATGTGATGAACAACTGAAAAATTGAATAACATTTGTGGATATACAGGGGGCTCATGGGCCTCAATTTGTAGGGTGTGAAAGAATTGTAAGGAAGTTGGTGCCACTAAAAATGGTAATACGTTTTAAGGGCAGGCATGTTTCGTACACACTAGTTGAACAATATTTTTCAATACAACAAACAACATTTTAACTCATTTTTCTTACTTAAACTATCAGAGTGCGGTCCAATCAAATATGCCAAAGAGTCTATTATCTAACATCAATTGGGAAAAAGGTGAAGGAAAAAATGAGAGCTTAATGTTTGAATTACTGATAAATTAGAATATGAACTTCTTTAGTACTCAATAACCTGCAAGAAATCTGCCATTAGTAGACATATTTCTTTTAGCCAATTTCTTGGCTACATAGTCTGAGACACATAAGTCATACTATCATTTATAATGTTGTTCAGCTTTGCTGCAAAGCTAGTGGAAAGCATGGAAGTTAATGTCTTATTGATATCCAAACATTTGCTGATATAGGTTCTCTTATCTTAACTCGATAGCTCTGTAACTATTCCTTTGTCAACATTCCTCCATATTTTGTAACATCATAACCCAAACATCGTCCAATGTATCCATAGTAAAAAGCCCTCATGCCATCTTTTCGAAATTTGGATCCTCAGCCGGCTTAAGAAGCCTCTCCCACGGAAGCTTTCCTTATGTTTTACTTGCCTGTCTTGTGATTAGGAGGTTAGGGTAAGTGATTTTACAATCATCTTTTTATTTCAACAATCTTATTTCTCTATGTTTAATTTGATTATCTACAAACTGCAGCTGATTGTATTGTAATAAGATAAATATCATGGCTCTCATAATACCATTGGCAGTCATTATTACAATCACAAATGGAATACCATTCCCTTTTACCACTCTACGTACTCAAGAATTACTTCTTCAAAATTATTAGGGATAGTAAAATACTCGCCCTATCCCCCGCATTGCCCTCCCCAAATGAGGTGGGGAATCCCCGCCTCGTTAGGTTATCGGGGTGGGGACGGTCCGCAGGAAACATGATCTCCACTTTGAATTTTCCGATAATATTAAAAAATTGTATTTAAAAAAGAAAAAAATAATATTAAAAAATAAATAAGTTTAAAAATTCTATTTAGAGGGAGCAAAAAGATTTATTTGTCCTTCATATTTTTAAATAAAAATAATAATACAAAATTGTGACTAAATACTTGTTTCTCGCTTCAAAGCATCCTAACAGAATTTTGGACGAACATGGACAAGATTGTACTGAATGCTAAAGAGAAGTTTTGCTTGATCACTACTACTTTATTTAATCTCTTACATACTTTCTTGTAGTGAACTTAAAGCTACATCAAATTAGTTAGACAAGAATAGAGAAAAATTGTGAATTGGCCAAATTTAGAAACCAGCTGGAAATCCACCCTTTCTTGGATCACTTACTGCTACAAGTTTTCTAGATGTTGATGAATCCAATTCCTCCTGTACTACAAATTGGCATATTGTCCCTCCAAAAAGACTTTGTAGGACATGTCCCTTCTTTTTTAGAGCATCCTGTGTCGTTTGAGGAACCTCAAAGTGATCGCCTGTCACTGCTGTCCAATTCTCATACTGTAATACATTGGGAATAAGCTGCACAAACAATATCACCATTTCCAAATCTTATTTATGAGCGTGAGCTTTATACTAAAATAAATAGAACAAAATTGCACTGGAACTCAAGAAGAAATAATATTGCAGCAAGAAGATAGAACAGAAAAGCAGAATAGGGGAAAAAAATTGGAACTTCTTTTCAGCAAAGGCAGCCAATCATATTGTATTTTTCCGGTTCTTTATATCTGATACTGGCCTACATATTTAAATAAAAAAAAATACAGATCTCTTTGCTAACATCGGCCCTTGATTTTCATTTAATGTAAGTCTAAATCATGCCTATTACATAGAGGATGCTACAAAGACTAAATAGTCATATCAGCACACTTTTGCACCTCCCACATTCCTTGCTATTGTAGAAAATTTGACTTGGAGTTCTGATAAAAGCTTCAAACTCTTTCATTCTCCTCCTTGAAGCTTTTAGTTAATACTCCAACTTGATGATTCAAGTCTTAAAAAAGACCTTTTGGCAAAGGCTTTGTGAACAAATCAGCTAACTGCATATGAGATGGACAATATTGGAGATGGACTTCTCCTTCTTTCTCAGTCTGTCTAACTGCGTGAAACTACTCCTTAATATGCTTAGTTCTCCCATGATTGACTGAGTTTTTCGCCACAGCAATGGCAGATTGGTTATCTACCACCATGATTGTAGTAGGATTAACCTGAACTTTATGCAAATCATTCAAAATTTTCCTCAGCCAAATGGCTTGATTCACAGCTACTGCTGCAATATATTCAGCCTCTGCAGTTGATTAAACCACCACCATTTTGCTTATTTGAATTCCAACAAAATGCGATCGAAGTGTAAACAAGTAACTAGAAGTGATTTTCATATCATCAATAGAACCAGCCCAATAAGTGTGAATATGCAATCAAATCTGAGCCAACTCTCCCTTCAATCCCTGATAGTCCATTTGATGTATCTAAGGAATCTTTTAGCTGCACCAAAATGTGTTTGAGATGGTTTGTCATAAACCTTGAAAGTAGACTTGCTGCAAACATTAAATTTGGTCTTGTTGCTGTCAAGTAGAGCAAACTTCCCACAAGGCTTCTGTATTCCTTCTCTTTTGCAGGCTGATCAACATCTTCTCTAAACAACTTGGCGTTTATTGCGACTAGAGTATCAATTGGTTTGCAGTGCTACATGTTAAACCTTTTCAAATTATGAAAAGCATACTTTTGCTGAGAAATAAAAATTCCATCTTCATTTTGATCAATTTCAACACCTAGGAATTACTTCATTTTCCCCAAATTTGTCATCTCAAATTCTTTTTTTAACTCATGAGCAAAAAATTCAATATGCTCCATGCTACTTCATGTGATAAGCAAATCATCAATATACAACGAAATGATTAAAATATGAGAGTTCTTATCCGTTCTAACATAGAATGTGTGTTCACTCTCACTCCTCCAGAATCGATTATTACGTAGATAGTAACTATCTATTCTGCTATACCAAGCTCTTGGGGCTGCATCAAACCATACAAGGCCTTTTTAAGTTTACACACATAATCAGGATTGGAACTTTAGTAATTGTTCAACAAACACATCCTCTTCTAATTCTCCATTGAGAAAAGCTAATTTTACATCTAATTGGTGTATTTTCCAACTTTTTTGAGCTGCTAATGCAAATAACAACCTTATTGTATCATGTCTTGCAACTGGTGCAAGTGTTTCAAAGTAGTCAACACCACTTTCTTGAGCCAAACCTCTTGCAAGTCTTGCTTTGTACTTGTAGATTGAGCCATTTGGATTTACTTTAGCTTTGTAAATCCACTTCACTCCAATCACCTTTTGATTTGTTGTTTTTGGCACCAACTTCCAAGTTTAGTTTTTGTGAATCATCTCTATTTCATCGTCTATAGCCTCAATCCATTCAGGATATTTTGTTGCTTCTTCATAGCTGTTTGGCTAAATGATTGCCATGTAACACTTTTCATAAACATCATTCAAACGTCTAGTTCCTCTAGGAGGTGGACTAGAACTTGAAGACGTCTCTGATGGACCTGCAGTTGAGGAACTTGACTCCGAAATAAGTCGCTAAATTTCAAAATCAGAATTGGAAGTGTTTTGCTGCATCATAAATGAAAACTGGATAGATTGTTGTTGTGGCTTGGCCTTCTCCCAATTCTATTTGGCATTTTCATCAACATTCACATTTCTAGAAACCACAAATTTCTCTAGATTGTACAATCTATAGCCTTTTGATCGAGAACTATAACCAAGAAAAATTCCTTTCACAACTGCTTCTCTTTTGGTCTGGAACATGAATATAACACAAAGAACCAAACACTTTCAAATGTTTTTCTGTAGGTTTAATCCCACACCATACCTCAATTGGTGTCTTGTCCTTCACCGCCTTTGTTGAGAGTCTATTCACTAAAATTTGTTTGGCAACTCTTTCTCAGCTAACATGCACCTAGCCATCTCCATGATTGATCTATTTTTCCTTTTTGCTGCTCTAATTTGCTGTGGAGTATGAAGAACAGTGAACTAATGATGGACTCCATTTTCTTTACAAAAAGTTTCTTGAAATGTACACCTTGCCAGTCTGAATTTTACATCCAGATTGTGTTTCCACAAAAGCTTTAAATTTCTTAAAGACGTGAAACACATCTAACTTGTTTTTCACGAAATACACCCAACACATTTTAGTTAAATCATCAATAAAGAGCACAAAATACAAGTTTTGATTGAAAGAAGTTGTTTTCATAGGGCCATAAACATCTGTATGTAAAGTGTAGTTGTAATTTTT
Organism: Forsythia viridissima; assembly: GCA_030279155.1. Classification (NCBI taxonomy): domain Eukaryota; kingdom Viridiplantae; phylum Streptophyta; class Magnoliopsida; order Lamiales; family Oleaceae; genus Forsythia; species Forsythia viridissima. The sequence goes on along the minus strand of CM059038.1, from coordinate 35,970,438 downwards.
GTGTTGCTCTCCATGCACCATATGTAGGAAATGTCTATCTATGCATTTTACCCAAGTAACAACTTTCATATACTCCTCAAGGCTCTAAAATTTGAAGAAAGTCCCCTTACCATATCATATGAATGTAGATAGGCTAAGGACTTATAATTAAAATGACCACATCTTTTGTGCCACAAGCTAGACCCATCAAGATCAACTTTTGATACATTTGCAACTACACTTTGCCAATGAATGCTAAAATTTTTGTTCTTCATAGCTATAATGCCTATTCCTTTGGCTATGATAACTTCTTTTGCTTTGACATTTGAATTTATCTTGCAAAAATTTGCTCCATGTTGGTCATATGATTTGTACAACCACTGTCAATGAACCAAGCATCTTTATCATTCATATTAGCAACATTAAATACAACAAACAAGTGATTTTCGTCCTTTTTTTCATGTGTAAAAGCAACTTGTTGATTTTGATACCCTCGATGTTGTTGTGGTGTTTGGTCTGTAATTTATCTCTACAAAACTTTTCCAAGTAGCCATAATTTTTAGAAAATCTACATTGCTTATTTTTCCAGCAATTCTTCTCAGAATGATTGGTTTTGTGGCAAACTCCACAAGGTGGATAGCTTTCTCCTATCCCTTTGTTGTTTCCTTGATGGCTACTGTCTTCTCCTCTCTTTTTCCCATCATAATGCTTCTTTTCATCTCACGCTCTTGAGTATTTCGGCTTGTGCTTTGCAACAAAGGCTCCTTCAACTGAAACATCTGATCTTGCAGATTGTCTTTGCTTATAAGCCAACAGAGCACATGTAAGCTCAGTTAAGGAAAGACTTGACAAGTCCTTTGTGTGCTCTATAGTTGTTGTAACTGCATCAAACCTCTCAGGTAGAGTGATTAACACTTTTTGAACCAATTTCTTGTCTAATATTTCTTCTCCATTCAGCTTGAGTTGATTAACAACATCAACAACTTTTGAAGTGTAGTTTTTAACCATCTTAGCTTTTTTCATCTTAAGATTCTCAAACTCTCTGCTTAAGGCTTGCAACCTTATAACTCTTAATTTCTTTGAGCCTTTAAACTCTTCTTCAAACTTATCCCAAGCATCATTTGCTATAATCATAGCCACTATTATGGGAAAAATAGTTTTAGACACACGTGAGTGTAAAAATGGAAGTCCCTTCATGTTCTTTATGGATTGCTCCTTTTGTTGCTTTAGTTGTGTCATTGAATAGTTAACATCAGCTTGTGGTCGTTCATAACCATGCTCAATCACTTCCCACAGATCGTGCGCCATGAAGAAAGTCTTCATTCTAATAGACCAAAACTCAGAGCTTTCTCCTCCAAACATAGCTGGAGTTGCCTCCAAACATAGCTGGTGTTGGAAGTGAGGATAGGTTGGATCCTGCAATTTTGCTTATTTTCACAGGCCTTTAAGATCAGTGGAAGCTCTGATACCAAATGTGAGCTTTATACTGAAATAAATAGAACAAAATTGCACCAGAACTCAAGAAGAAACTAATATTGCAGCAAGAAGATGGTTCAAAAAAGTGGAACAGGGGAAAAAATTGGAACTTTTTTTCAGCAAAGGCAGGCAAACATGCTATATTTTTCCTGTTCTTTATATCTGATATTGGCCTACATATTTAAACAAAAAACTACGGATCTCTTTGCTAACATTGTCCCTTGATTTTCATTTAATGCAAGTCTAAATGATGCCCATTACATAGAGGATGCTACCAAGTCTAAATCAGCACACTTTTGCAACCTCCCACATGCGTTGCTACTAAAGAAAATTTGACTTGGAGTTTTTATCTCTTTCAATGAGTCATGAAGTTTGCTGCATTTATCTCGACTTCTGAATCATAAAGCTTATAATCCTGTTGTCTTAATAAGAATCGCAAGGGAGATAACAGAAATGTAACGATGATTAGTGGTCACCTGAGCATAAGATCTTGGAGCCATGACAGAGGAGAGTGGATCCATTCCTCTTGCAAAGTAATTCAGAAATACTTCTGTTGTGCCAGCAATTATAAGAGATCCACCACTTGCACCAATAACAGCTTTCAGTTTTTTCCCCTAAGATGCCAAAAAAGGAAAAAAAGAAAAGAAAAATGGAAAACCTTAAACAGAAGCACAATTTAAGGAACATTAAACACAATAAAGGGACTGATTGTGTCATTTTCATGTTGGTGCAGCATTAGACAGGTAGATAAACTGCAAAGGTGACTTATGTTACCTTGAGGACAATTGCGGGGTTCATGGATGACAATGGCCTTTTGCCTGGATAGATAAAATTGGCTGGTGCAGGCGGTGGAATATTTTCCAAATTCTTTGCAGGCATCGAGAAATCGTCCATTTCATTGTTAAGAAGTATCCCAGTAGTTGGTGAAAGGAATTTTGAGCCAAAATATGAATTTATCGTTGTGGTCATGGACACAGCATTTCTTTTACCATCTACAATGGATATGTGACTGGTGCCATGATCATGAATCTGGTTCCACCTATTAGGAAGCTAAAGATCCATCAAAAGCAGTATTTGGAGTGAGATTGGGTATTTAATAAACATTTACAGGAGCAATAACAGTGTGTTCTCAAATCAGTCATAAAAATTCGACACGAGAAGGTAGAAAAGAGGTGTAGAATGAACAAATCAGATGACCATCTCGAGATGCTTACTTTCCACCATAATGACTGGCATTGAATGTCATATTATCAAAAATTGTCTTTCTCAACATGGCTGCAAATTTGGCTGACAGCATATCCTTAAAAACTTCTGTAATATTGACAAAATCCGGATCGCCAAGGTTCATCCTCATGGAAATTGCATGTTTCAAAGCTTCAATTTCTCTATGGATCATAAGGGAATCAGATATATTTAACAACCCATCGTACTGCACGAGGATGTTTAGTATCTGGGGCAGTCCCAAAAGGCAAAAAGTGAGGGAATTTAGGGAAAAAGAAAGAAGTTAAAGGGTGAAATTTGAGTTTTGTACTTACAAGTGACATTGCGGCGCCTCCACCAGAAGGGGGAGGCATAGCAAGTATTCTAACCCCCATGACGTCTACTGAGATCGGTTCTCTCAGTTTAACTCGGTAATGCTGCAAGTCTCTCATTGTTAATATTCCTCCGGCCTTCCTCACATCTTTAACCAGATTGAATCCAATCGTTCCATTATATAATGCTTTCACTCCATATTCTGATATTGCTTTCAGTGTTTTTGCCAGTTTCCTGTTATAAATTATATCACCTGGCTGCAAAAGGCTACCGTTAGTTGTGAATATGGCACGAAGTCCCTTATCCGTCATGATGCCTGATTCTGTTTTCACCATTTGCATATGAAGATACGGTGAAATCTTGAATCCATTATGAGCAAGTTGTGCAGCTGGTCTTACGAGTCTGTCCCAAGAAATCTTCCCATATTGTTCCCAAGCTTCGTGAAGACCTGCAAGTTCTCCTGGGACTGCGACAGAGAGTGCACCACCAGATTTTAGGACAACATTTCCTGCGTACATGTCCTGGAAAAGAAAGCAACGCACCTTACTTAAAGTAACTCGATTTGATCCTTACTTCATAAAAATAAGCACTTCAAAATGATCGGTTTGGTAACCAAAAGAGCTGAAAGATGCTAACAACTTATTAGATACCTCGGAAGCTTTATTAGGAGCGGTTTCTCTCATATCAAAGGCTTTGGTGACCCCATCAGATGATCGGACAAGCATAAATGCACCACCACCAATGCCACTAGAAGCAGGACTCACGACGCCTAAGCAAAGCGCTGCAGCAACTGCTGCATCAACTGCATGACCACCTTCAAGAAGAACATTCCTCCCTATGGTTGAACACTGCCCGTGATCAGTGGCAACAACCCCATTATTCGCTCTAATTACCTCTCGTCTTGTACTGGCTAAACCGGTACTTAGACTTGAACTCAGACACAATATTGAAAAAAACAGCAGCAATATAGAGGCTGAATTCAACATGAGCACAGCTGTAAGTTAAATTCATCGAAATTAATCCATATTCAACAATCATAACTATGACTTCTTCAAAAAAGAGAATATAGCATCATGAGAACTCCTTGGTAACTGAAAGAAGAAAAAAATATCGAGTCTCTATTCCTTTCAGGTCGTCCAATCCATTGTACGAAACATGCCTTTTGTGTATGAAATGTGCATTAATTAAGTGATTTAAGCATAATGCATCAAGTATAGAACAAAAAAATGAAAAATCAGCCGGTACAATAGAGTTCAAATTCATATGCTATAATCTCTTCTGAAGATTTTCGATGAAGAAGGAAAAAACAGATAAATAAGAAAAACCAGCAATGGGGTTATTATCAACTCACATGCCATAAACTGTTTATGGAGAAAACCAACTTCAGATGAACCTTCTTAAAATCGGTTAAGCAGATTTTTCAGACCTTGATGACACTGAGAAAGTCACAAGTGTTGAGCTGTGGAAGACTGTGTCATCTTCTACTTTGATTAGTTATGCCTGTTCAGATCTACATACAAATGGAATCTTTTCTTAAAATAAATAAGAGACAATGGTACAGGTAGCTTATATTATGGTAAAGATTTTTATAAATTATAAAAAGTTCGATTTACCAAATGTGTGGGTGAAAAAAAAAATACGAGTTTTACGAAATGTATAAATAAAAATATTGTTTGATCGATTTATAAGAACATCTCCAATGTATTCTATCTATTGCAGTCTATATGATATATAAAATAGACGGACTTCTAGTTCATATGGTACTATGTCTATAGAATAAAATGTTAAAATAAAATCCATCTTCAATGTATTCCGTCTAAAACTAATACTACCTATTTTGTGGCATTAAATTTTTTATAAAATAACAATAAAAAAGCCTACACAACAGTAGAGATTTAAATTTGCTGACTCACTCCGTCTAAAAATTTATATAAATTTAGACAGATTTCTAGACAGAGTATATTTTTTGATGTGTCACATTAACTAGACGGAATCATCGTCAGCATGCATTAGAAATGATTTTTTATAACTCTTTCTATATATACTTATGTGACACGTCTAAAAAACTATAGACAGATTACATTAGAGATACTCTAAGTACTTATAAAACTCACAAACATACTCCTAGTGTTTCAATATCACACGTTTCTTCTTTCTAACCTCTAGATTTGGAAAGCGGGGTCGCCACTCACAAAGTGGACCGGGCTGAGACTGACCACCACATGCGTATGGACCACCAAATTTATCATTGTGCTTTTTAATTCAAATTCTTTTTATTTTGGGAAAATTTATACATATACCTTGTAATAGAGGTCCAAATTGAAAAGTTGAAAAGTAATTATATTAAGGAGGAATGGTCTACTCCCCACTATGAAGAGTAGTTATAATTCTTATTAGACACGTATTCAGTGGTGATTGGATAAGAATTTGACAAAAGTGTTTGACACTTTTTCTTTGTCCAACCCTCACTAGACATATGTCCAGTAGGAGTTATAACTACTCCCCACTATGAGGAGCAATCATTCCTCTTATATTAAGACTACAATTTTTATTATATATGTTATATTTTAATTACAATAAAAATCTCCTAATTTTTGACATTTTAGTGCTTATATCTCTAGCATTTTTGTCAAACTTTTATATTTGTTTTATTTTGTTTATTTGAAAATACGAGAGACAGAAAAATCTTATTACTCTCCTAATTAATTTTTTGGATAAAAATCATAATTAAACACAAAGATAAGACGTGTAAATTAATAGGTTAATGATAAAAAAATGTTCAGGACATAAATACAAAAATGAGCAATAGTTGAAGACCTTCGTTACAATTAAAATATGGTGTGGTTAACAAATAGGGTTAATTATACTCACAGTCTTTATTCTTTCAGCTTTGTAACAATATCATTCCTATTTAATTTTATTCGTAGTTAATGTTCTCATTATTTCATTAATTCGCACAGATGGTCCTTGATAAGTGTATTTTGTACACTTATTAGGACCTTTAAACTAAGCTTTTATTCCGTCATTTTATTGAATTATTACTTAATTTTGTGTTTTAATCTTCATATTTCAGTTTTGGACCTGTTTAATAGCAATTGGAGAAGAATGGACGGAAAGAGCAACAACTTGGTGAAATCGACAAGTAAATGGAGTTTTTGAAGTGAATATCAAGAGACAAACATTGGAGCATGAGGAAGAAGATAAATCAATAAGTTTAAGGTGTTTTGGAGTGACAATAAAGAGTTGAATCAATGGTTGAGACACCAGAAAGCTAAAGAACCGAATTGAGAAACTACCTACCGACGCATGTGGAGAAATTAGATCACAACTATTGATATTAAAATCTTCACTAGGCAAATGATATACCATTGGAAAGATAATTGAATTATAAGTCCAACACTTTTTACGGATCTCAATTTGGAGTTTTCTACAAGAAGTTATGGTCATTTGAAAAACAGCCGCCGCATAGAAAAAATGCTGAACTGCGCGATCGCCCACGACAAAGCGGGGCGATCGCCCGGAGCCCTTTTTTGGCAGCAGAATGCAAAAGAACATGCCTGCGCGACCGCCCGGATTTGTACTGGGCGATCGCCTAGTGTATTTTCGGCAGAAACGTAATTTTCTTTCCTTTTTGAGTCCTGATACACTTAGGAAACCTTTGGGACACAATTTTAATAAATTTTTGGGATCTTTTAGGGCACAATTAGGTAGGTATATATATGAGTTGTTAACTCATATCAAGGGTTGTTCGGTTTTTGTTGAGTTTTTGGGGAAGAGAACATTACAAGACACACCACACGGAAGATCAAGATTCATCTATCCAAGAACGAAGATCAAGATCAAGATCAAGATTTCTTCTCTCTCAAGATTTCTTCGTTCCGGGTTATGAATTCCATAGTTTCTTCTTCTCCTTCTTCTCTTAGTATTAGTATGTTAGGCTAGTTTATTTTGTGCTAGGATTACGATGAAGTTTGTAATCTAAATTCTTCCTTCTTGAGACTTGATTTTTGGCAAATTTATTTCATGATAGTTTTGAATAATTAATTTTGATTTATATGAATCTACAATTATTTGATCAATAATTGTATGATTGTTGTGGTTTGTTTTACTGTCGAAAGATCAAAAGCATGCTAGACGCTATTTTAATTATCTTAAAGTCCGATAGGGGATAGAAATATACCGCTATGCTTTAGGTGATCTTTAATTATCCATAGAAATTTAATGCTTTCATTTGTATTCGCATTCGTCATAGAAATATAGTCGAGTCATGCATATGAATAGGTTTAGCATTATTCGAAAGAAACTGTTGAACAATCTAGGGATATTGATCTTCATAACTGATGTAATTTGTCAAGACCAAGAATCAAGATAGAGGAATTAACGATTATAGACGGATTCGGGATCCTAGTACTCTTCTTTCTCAATTTTAAAGTAAACTTTATTGATCTAATTTTTAGTTATTTGATTTATAATTAGTTCATTGTTTTTAGTTCAAATTCTTATTAGTTCTTAAACACCAAACATCAAAAGTTCAATAGATTCGGTTAAGGTTAATATAATTGAACTGAATTATCTAAATCCTCGTGGGATCGATACTTGGACTCAACATCCATTTTACTACTTGAGCGATCCGTGCACTTGCGGAATTTTTAAAGATACAAAATCGCTATCAAGTTTTTGGCGCCGTTGCCGGGGATTTAGTTTTAGTTCTTTTCAATTATTTTGACACTAATTCGAACTTATTTAATTGCTTTAATTGTTTTTATTATTATTATTATTATTTTAGTTATTTCAGTGTCTGCTTTGTTTCTTTTCAGGCCATTGCATGCGAAGTGTGAGACACGAGTCTCTAATTCCAATTGATCCAGAGATTGAGCGCACTTTCCATCGTAGGCAGAGAGAGACAAGATCAACACACCAAAAAGACAAAAAAAAAAACAGCAAGGCAAAATGAACAACAATGAAATTGCTCAGGCGAGGCAGGAGATTGATGAAGACAATATGCTGGTTGGAGACTTTTTGACTCCACAGATTATCCAGAACCAATCTAGCATTGTCTACCCACCTTTTGGGCAGCCGAACTTTCAGTTGAAGACTAATGTCATTCATCTATTCCAGAATGGTCATCAATTCTATGGCAGAGCTGAAGAGAATCCACATACACATGTTTCCAGATTCTTGGAAATGTGTCAACACTTCAAATATCAAGGAATCTCAGACGACGCCATCCAGCTACGTTTGTTCCCACATACTCTTAGGGACAAAGCTCTTGAGTGGCTGGACTCACTACCAATTAATAGCATAACCACCTGGAATGATTTAGCCCAAAAATTCTGCACTAAATTCTTCCCGCCAGCAAAGGTTTCGAAGCTGAAGCATGACATTTCAATATTTCAACAGTCAGAAACAGAACCCTTTGATGAAGCGTGGAACAGATTCAAAAACATGCTAAGGAAGTGTCCTCATCATGGCATTGGCAAGGGCCAACAAATTCAGTACTTCTATGCAGGACTACTCCCTTCATGTAAAAGTATGATCGACTCTTCCTCTAACGGCTCCTTATCTACCAAAACAGTTGTTGAAGCTCTAGAGTTGTTTGAAAGAGTAGCCACCACCACTGCTATGTGGGCATCAGATAGAGTCATACACAAGAAACCTGCAGGGGTACATGAAATAGACATTGTCTCGGCGTTATCTGCAAAAATAGACTCTTTGGCACACAAAGTGGAGAGCATGTCACAATCAGCATATGCGATGCAAACAAAGAAATCAACATGTGAAGAGTGTGGGGCAAATCACAGCACATCAGAATGTCCTATTCTCTCACAGCAACCAGAGCAAGTCGAGTATGTTCAAGGTGGTCTATACCCACAAAATAATCAATTCTCCAATTCATTAAATCCAGGATGGCGTAATCATCCAAATTTTTCCTGGAGGGATAATCAGAATAACAACAGACCACAATATTCTCAGTATCAACAGCCAGAAAAGAGAGTTTCATTAGAAGATGCACTCGGTAAATTCATCGAGAGGACTGATAAATTCATAGAAAAAACTGATCAGTTCATGAGACAGACAGAAATCAACTTGCAAAATCAAGGCGCTTCAATTAAAAATTTAGAAACACAGATGGGTCAGATGGCAGTTGTTATATCAAGTAGACCACAGGGTACCTTGCCAAGTAACACCGAGGTCAATCCTAGAGAGCAAGTACATGCAATAACTACCAGAAGTGGGGTTCAGTTACCAGAAATTCATATAAAAAGACCAGTTGCAGATAAAGAACAGGTACCTTCCACTGATGAGGAGCACGTGGAACAGACTGAGCAGGCAGTAGATATTGGAAAAAGTTCAGTTACACCACAGACTAAGGCAGCCGTTCCTATCAAATCATATGAACCTCCCATTCCCTATCCACAAAGGTTAAATCCAAAGAAGAAGAAGCACGATCAGCAATGTGCAGAATTTCTCGATCATCTAAGGAAGCTTCATATCAACATACCATTTGTGGAGGCCCTGACTCAAATGCCCAACTATGCCAAGTATATGAGACAGCTGCTTTCAAATAAGAAAAAATTAGCAGAAGGGGATATAGTACAACTTACAGGGGAAGTTAATGCTATAATGGAGAGGCAACTACCAGACAAAAGACATGATCCAGGCAGCTTCACAATTCCAATTACCATCGGTAACCTCATGATTGACAAGGCATTATGTGATCTTGGTGCAAGTATCAATTTAATGCCCCTCTCTATTTTCAGGCGATTAGGAATTGGTGAAATTAAACCTGCAAAATTTAATCTTCAGTTGGCAGACCGGTCTGTTAAAAAACCATTTGGAATAGTGGAAGATGTGGTAATGAGAGTGGGAAAGTTATTATTTCCCATTGACTTTGTTGTTCTAGATATGCCTGAGGATGCTGAAATCCCTATCATCTTGGGACGTCCCTTCTTAGCTACTTCAGATGCCCTTATTGATGTCTCACGGGGGATATTGACATTGAGAGTTCAGCATGAATGGGAAGTATTTTATATGTTGGGTAGAGATTCAACACCTCGACCACCTCTTTCTTATTGGACAGGTTATCAAGTGGAGACTTTAAAGAAATTCAAGAACAACTTCTTTAAAAAGTTTTGGGATACAAAGCCACCAGAAAAGATGAAAGACAAAGGTAAACAAGCTGTTCAGATGCAAGAAGCTGCCGTTGGTGAACATAAAGTTGAAGCTGAAGTAGTCATTCCTGAAGTACAGGTTGGAGCTGTTAAATGGAAGATGAAGAACAATCAGACATTAAGTCAAGCTAATGACTATAAATAAGCGCTTAATGGGAGGCAACCCATTTTCTAACCCTTTTATTTACTCGCTTTCTATATAGTAGTTTTAATCAGTTTAATTAATTTATTAGTTTTATTTATTTATTTATTATTTAATGCCCTTATCAAGCCTTCCTATGTCAATTGCAGGATGTCCCCTTTGCAAGGTACATGAGTCCTATCCCACTTCAGTCCACTTCAATCGGACCTTCAACCAGCTAGATCCATCTTCTCCACATCTATCTCCGGGGAGTACCTGACTTTTTCCCTCCTCTATTTGTTTTATTTTGCTATTACATTGGGGACAATGTAATGTTTTAGTTTGGGGGTGGGTTAAGTATCAGGATACTAAGTATTTTGAGTTTGCTTATTTTTTTCGGGTTCCAAAAAAAAAAAAAAAAAAAAAAAAAAAATTTCTTTCATAGTTATTGTTGAATATCTTGCTGCCAATGATGAAATTTGTTTGAAGTTAAGTACATTTTTAGTTAGAATATTAGACAACACTTTAATTCGTACTTTTACCTGAACACTTATCCATGTTAGACTAGATTTGAAGCACATGGCCACTGTTGACTTATCACTTATTGGAAACATGACTTGAGTATATGTGTTGATATTATTGACTTAGATCATTGTGAAAAATTTCGTTCCTAAATTTTTAGACTAGTAACCAAACTGTTTGAGAACAGTTTGGAGGTGTTAAAGTACTACTTGTGTTTTGAGAATTTTGATGGTTTTGACTTTCTGAGTCTCATCTTTGGTTGAATAGGTTATAGTAAAGGAATCTAAACCGAGCACTACTTACTGCTGAATAAATAAAATAAAATATCTGACTCGAGCAATTAAGCCTGTTAGGGTATTTTAAAACCTGGTGCCCTAAAGTCATCTGACTTGGGAGTCATCGGCCCAAAGCTCGTTACATGAGTCCAAAAAAAAAAAAAAAAAAAAAAAAAAAAAAAAAATTTACATCTTTACTTCTCTTATAGCCTGTGGGACTCGAGCAATTAAGCCTGTTAAGGTATTTCAAAACCTGGTGCCCTAAGGTCATCTGACTTGGGAGTCATCGGCCCAAAGCTCGCTACAAGGGTCACATAGAAAGCTAGTATGAGAGAAGTATTGCACAAGATGTAAGATCATTTATATGAGTAAAATAAATAAAAAGTGCTAAAGGTGCTCGGTAAGGATTGCTAGATTAAAACCTAAGAGACTGAAGATGAGAATTTAGAAATCATTCACCACCCTAGTTCTGAAAATACAAGTTCTAATTTTACCACTTTATTTGAAAAAAGCTTTGTGTTGATCAATAGGAACCAAATGTGCTAGAACACCTCGGGATTGGAGAGAAAAACATAAGAAGTGTGTAATTTACGAGAGGTGTAAGGAATAAATGACTACAAAGGGGTTCGGGATTGTAAAAGTATCAACAACGCAATATGAGTCGTGGTCTAATACATGAGTAAGTTCAATTTCTGGTTAATCACACACTCACTAAAGGTCGAGCATTGGATAAGTGAAAATTCTTTGTGTTGTCTAATCTCTTTCTAAATGTATTGCTTAATTTTCCAACTTGAGGCAAATGGTAAGAAATTTACATAACTTCCTGTTAATTCTTTTAGCTTAGTTTAAAGTTCTAATTTATTTTTATTTTTGTTCGAGGACGAACAAAGGTTTAGTTTGGGGGGTGTTTGATAAGTGTATTTTGTACACTTATTAGGACCTTTAAACTAAGCTTTTATTCCGTCATTTTATTGAATTATTACTTAATTTTGTGTTTTAATCTTCATATTTCAGTTTTGGACCTGTTTAATAGCAATTGGAGAAGAATGGACGGAAAGAGCAACAACTTGGTGAAATCGACAAGTAAATGGAGTTTTTGAAGTGAATATCAAGAGACAAACATTGGAGCATGAGGAAGAAGATAAATCAATAAGTTTAAGGTGTTTTGGAGTGACAATAAAGAGTTGAATCAATGGTTGAGACACCAGAAAGCTAAAGAACCGAATTGAGAAACTACCTACCGACGCATGTGGAGAAATTAGATCACAACTATTGATATTAAAATCTTCACTAGGCAAATGATATACCATTGGAAAGATAATTGAATTATAAGTCCAACACTTTTTACGGATCTCAATTTGGAGTTTTCTACAAGAAGTTATGGTCATTTGAAAAACAGCCACCGCAGAGAAAAAATGCTGAACTGCGCGATCGCCCACGATAAAGCGGGGCGATCGCCCGGAGCCCTTTTTTGGCAGCAGAATGCAAAAGAACATGCCTGCGCGACCGCCCGGATTTGTACTGGGCGATCGCCTAGTGTATTTTCGGCAGAAACGTAATTTTCTTTCCTTTTTGAGTCCTGATACACTTAGGAAACCTTTGGGACACAATTTTAATAAATTTTTGGGATCTTTTAGGGCACAATTAGGTAGGTATATATATGAGTTGTTAACTCATATCAAGGGTTGTTCGGTTTTTGTTGAGTTTTTGGGGAAGAGAACATTACAAGACACACCACACGGAAGATCAAGATTCATCTATCCAAGAACGAAGATCAAGATCAAGATCAAGATTTCTTCTCTCTCAAGATTTCTTCGTTCCGGGTTATGAATTCCATAGTTTCTTCTTCTCCTTCTTCTCTTAGTATTAGTATGTTAGGCTAGTTTATTTTGTGCTAGGATTACGATGAAGTTTGTAATCTAAATTCTTCCTTCTTGAGACTTGATTTTTGGCAAATTTATTTCATGATAGTTTTGAATAATTAATTTTGATTTATATGAATCTACAATTATTTGATCAATAATTGTATGATTGTTGTGGTGTGTTTTACTGTCGAAAGATCGAAAGCATGCTAGACGCTATTTTAATTATCTTAAAGTCCGATAGGGGATAGAAATATACCGCTATGCTTTAGGTGATCTTTAATTATCCATAGAAATTTAATGCTTTCATTTGTATTCGCATTCGTCATAGAAATATAGTCGAGTCATGCATATGAATAGGTTTAGCATTATTCGAAAGAAACTGTTGAACAATCTAGGGATATTGATCTTCATAACTGATGTAATTTGTCAAGACCAAGAATCAAGATAGAGGAATTAACGATTATAGACGGATTCGGGATCCTAGTACTCTTCTTTCTCAATTTTAAAGTAAACTTTATTGATCTAATTTTTAGTTATTTGATTTATAATTAGTTCATTGTTTTTAGTTCAAATTCTTATTAGTTCTTAAACACCAAACATCAAAAGTTCAATAGATTCGGTTAAGGTTAATATAATTGAACTGAATTATCTAAATCCTCGTGGGATCGATACTTGGACTCAACATCCATTTTACTACTTGAGCGATCCGTGCACTTGCGGAATTTTTAAAGATACAAAATCGCTATCAGTCCTCAAATAATTTTTTGACAATTTTGCTCTAAGCTTAAATAAATTAAAATAACAAAAAATAAAAAACTTAATAGAAAAATTACAGTTGAGATCTCTAACTTTTTTAAAAGTACAAATAAATTCTAAACTTTTTATTTTTATTTTTACAAATTTTCACTTCACAAAATTTTTTATAAAAATGAAAGAAAATGAGAAAAGAATTTTAAAAAATTCAAAAAATAAAAAAGTCTCATCTTCCTCACCTAACCATCCGCATCCTAAATAGTCACCCCACCAGACCATTACCTCCACCTAAACCACAATAAATACAAATCTTTGTCCATTACATATGGTTGCACCCTCATCTCATTCAACTCTTTTGTCTTCATCCTACTTCAATTTTCACCAATTTCTTCATCAATAATGATTGTATTCTCCCTTCTCCTTGGTCTGCTTGTTTTCATTCATTGGGAAATGGATTTCTTCAAATAGTTACTAAAATTTAAGAAAATATTAACAAAAAATTAGAAAAATTCACGAAAGGGAGTAATTGGATTTTTCTGGGTACGATACAAGCTTCATATACTTTGGTGCAATAGATTTGTGACTTTTTTGCACAAATGGTCCCTATTTTTTGTACTTATTGTGGGTTGAGGACCTATCATTTTATTTTTGACAATTTAGCCTCTTATTTCAAATATTTTTTTTGCCACAATGGTCCTTTTCGTCCAATTCCGTCATGTTTAAACGATAGTTCATTTTGTGTATTACAAATATTTCATTTCTTGAGGGTATTTGTGTCATTACACTATTGTGACTCTTTACCAGCGAAAATTAAGAGACATTGAAAAAGAAGAAGATATCAAGAGACTCTTTACCTTCTGCCATTTCATTTCTTCTTCAACTGATGTGCAACTTCTTGACATCAGTTGAAGAAGAAGAAGAAAAAGAAGAAGAAGAAGATATGAAGAACCTTTTTGTTTTGACATCTTTCTTTTTAGTTTCTTTATTGTCAATAGAACAGGCACATTTTATATTTACTATTGTCTTGTTTTAATTTTTTGGGTTTTGTGATTGCTGGGAGTGTTGTAAGTGTTTCCATTTGGTGTAATTTACAGATATGAAGCAATTGCAGTATGTTCATTTTTATTGTGAAAATTTTTGTTGATTATAATGTGTTACTTATATCAGCCAAGTTATTTTGTTTTGCATCAATATGGGGACCAATCCTACTAAAAATGGTATTACGATAGGGACCAATTATACCAAACAAACTCAATTATTAGGATCATCCATGTTATACAATGTATAAGATAAGGACCGATCATGTCAAACATTCCAAAAGATAGGAACCAAACAGGCCAAAAACCAAAAATCATTTTTTCCCATTTGGTGATTTTGCACCATACAGTGAAATGAAAAATACAACGTCAACACCAGAAGATTTTCCTACAATCTACATAGTAAATAACTAAATACCAATGTTCAGAAAACCGGACCGGCCATCGACCCGGAAAAGGCAACGGTTCAAAGGTCAAAAGGTCGAACAGGGTTGAACCAAGGTCGAACCGGTTTCAATTAAAATATTAAAAATTAATCTAAAAATCTCATAAAATTTCTAAAAATAGGTTATTTTTAAATAAATCAACGTTTATAGATAAAATTACTCACAAAATTTGGTTTAAAATAGACTTTTCATAAGTTTCAATTAAAAAATTAAAAATTAATCCCAAAAAAAATCCGATTTTCATTAAAACCGGACCGGTTCAACCGGTTTTTCCTGTTAAACCTTTAAAAACCCCGGTTTCCGGTCCGGTTTTTTGAAGGGCGGTTAAATAGGTAAACTGGACCGGTTTTGTGGCCGGTTCCCGGTTTTCCCGATTGAACCGGCCGATCCGGTCCGGTTTTCTAAACACTGCTGAATACACTAAAGGGAGACACTTACAATACTCCCAACAATTACAAAACCCAAAAAATTAAAATAAGACAATAGTAAATACAAAATGTGTCTCTTCCGTTAACAATAAAGAAACTAAAAAGAGAAATGCCAAAACAAAAAAGTTATTCATATTTTTTTCTTCTTCAACTGATGCCAAGAAGTTGTAGAAGAAATAAAATGGCAGGAATAGTGGCAGAGAGTCTCTTGATATCTTCTTCTTCTTTAACTTCTCTTGATTTTCACTGACAAAGAGTTACAATAGTGGAATGACAGAAATACTCTCAAGAAATGAATTATTTGTAATGCACGCAATGAACTACTGTTTAAACATGACGAATTGGATGGAAAGGACCATTATCGCCAAAAACGTTTGAAATAGGAGTTAAACTGCAAAAAAAATGATAAGTCCTCAACTCGCAGTAAGGGCAAAAGATAAAAACCATTTGTGCAAAAAGCCATAAATTTGTTTGACAGAATGTATAAATATATATGTGAAGAGATTGGAAAAAAATGTCAAGCTATAGAATGAGAGTTTGAAAAGTTAAGCAAGGTCTATATACGGTTTTTTTTTACAAATGATCATTGACTTTTGTATTTACTGCAGGTTGAGGACTTATCGTTTTATTTTTGGCAGTTTAACCCATATTTCAAATGTTTTTGACGACAATGGTCCTTTTCGTGAATTTCCATCCAATTCTCCGTTAAATTTGACCATGGAAAATTTTGAATTTAAAAAGTGAAGGAAAATTTGTAGCAAAAGTTCTAAATCTTTCAAAAAGTGTTGAAAAGTCCCCAAACATTCTAATCCTAACACATATGACCCAATTTTTTTTTTATAATTTTACCCATCACTTAAATAAACTAAAAAATAACTCTTAAACCTTTTAAAAAATACAAATAAGTCCTAAATATTTTTATTTTTATTTTTTTACAGATTTACTCTTAAAATAATAAAAAATGTGTCATCAAGTCCCAAAACTTTTAATTTTGTTCACCAAAATGACATTTAAAATGTGTTTGATTAAAATAAGATTTTTTGGTAAAAGTTGATAAAAGTTGTTGAAATGTTGTGGGACTTTAGCTTTTTAGCAAAGTTAAAATTGAAAACAAATGGACTTTTAGAGTCTTTATAGATTTTGTCCAGTGATCCGTTAATTAACAAAAAAATTATATCAATGGTCAAAATTTTAAAATAAATTAATCATGGGACAGTGGTCTGTTATTATTTAGTAATTAGTATGAAAAATAAATTAAAATTTTAAATTGGTCAAATTTTGATCATGTGTATAATTTTTTTATTAATTAACGGACAACTGGACAAAATCTATAGAGACTCTAAAAGCTTGTTTGTTATCAATTTTGATTTTGCTAAAAAGCTAAAGTCCTACAATATTTCATGGTCCCACAACATTTCAACAAATTTTACCAAAAAATCTGATTTTAATCAAACACATTTTAAATGTTATTTTGGTGAACAAAATTAAAAGTTTTGGGACTTAATGACACATTTTTTTTATTATTTTAAGTGAAAAAAATAAAAATATTTAGGACTTATTTGTATTTTTGAAAATGTTTAAGAGTTATTTTTTAATTTATTTAAGTTATGGGTAAAATTGTCAAAAAGGTTTGGGTCATATGTGTTAGGATTAGAATGTTTGGGGACTTTTCGACACTTTTTGAAAGATTTGGAATTTTTGCTTCAAATTTTTATTTACTTTTTAAATTCAAAATTTTCCATGGTCAAATTTAAGGGAGAATTGGACGGAAATTCATGAAAAGAACTATTGCCGCAAAAAATATTTGAAATTAAGGTTAAACTGTTAAAAATGAAACGATAGGTCCTCAACCTACAACAAGTGCAAAAGTTAGGGACCATTTGTGCAAAAAAACCGTATATATACACATAGATATAGAGAGAGAAAATATGTGTCAAAGGTGTGGACATGGAATTTGAGAGAGGGAGATGTAGCATTTTGATTTATTATTCTTAATGGATTTAGAACTTTTTGCATCAAAATCAAAATTTTTGAAGAAGATCTCTCTCTCTCTCTCTCTCAAATTCCGTGGGCGGGGGTGGATTGAGTTGGGTGATTGTAGGAAGATTTTTTTTTCCCCCCTTTTTAATTTGTTTTGGATAAATGTACTGTATTTTGTATTTTAAAAATATAAGGGACTTTAACTACAATTTTTCTATTAAGTTTCTATTTTTTGCCATTTTAGTTTATTTAAGTTAAAGGTAAAATCGTTAAAAAAAAACCATTTTGAACTATCTGTACGAATTAATGAAATGATAAAGACGATAGTTACGAATAAAATTGAATGTGATGATATTATTACAAAATTGAAAGAATGAGAACTGTCAGTGTAATTAACTCTAACAAATAATATAGTGTGAATATAATTACTTTTGTTGAAAATGTTAATTTATATATGATATCATCCCACAATTTCCACTCAATATAATTCAAAAGAGTAATTATATTAACACTATATTTTTTATTTGTTTCATCACTTTTTAATTACATTTAAGGTCTTCAATCATTGTTCATTGTAACACTCATGCTTAAAACTTTTTTTTATCGCATTCTTGTCTTTAACTTTTTATTGATTAGAACATATGTGTCTAATAACAGTTTTTGTCAAAAAACCCAATGAGAGGGATGTAAAATGATTTCTTTGTCCATCATATTCCCTTAAAAAAAAAAACAATAAATACAAAAGCACGACAAAATATTTTTTCGTCATTCAAAGCACACAAACAAAATATCTTAACATGAACTATCATTAAAGATGAGATGTGTTAATTAATTGAAGTTAAATATAAGAATTCGACAAAAATAAATTAAGTAACATAAGTACTACAATAAACAAAAGTTGACAATCTTAACTGCAATTAAAATATAGTGCAGTTATGCCCCCTGGGGCACAGCCAAGTTGGCAAAGGACGGGCATTGCGGGGCTTGCAACCTCAGGGTGGGGAGTTCGATTCCTGGATGGAGCAGCTAGGTGATGTAATATTCATTTATGGGTGGAGCAGCTTGGTGATGTAATATCCATGGAGGAAGGCTCCCTTGGGGCCAGGAGTATAAAGGGTGCACGAACCCTGGTCAATTTGGGCATATCCCGCGATTTACCTCCACCCATCACTGAGGGGCCGGGGATGGGTGATCCAGGATATAGTCTGGTCTAACTGGGATACCTGGGTATCAAAAAAAAAAAAAAAAAAAATATAGTGCAGTTATAAAAAATTATAGAATCAATACAGCCACCAATTCAAAATTCAAAATTCAAAAGTTCAAGAAAACTCTAAAATCAAAAGTCCATTGATTTTTCTTCTTCTCAAGACGCTGGGAAAAGGTAACATATATGCATTTATAATCAGGATAGATTCTAGATTTTCTATATAAATCGGTTGTTAGGAATAATATGAACTTCATATACATATTTGAAAACGGAAAATGTTACAATCTTTGTAAACAAAATGGAAGAAACCTCAACGCAATGAATCCTTAAATAAGTATAAATATTTGTAAAAAGGAGAATTAAAGAAAATGAAAAAATTACTCAGTTGCAATTAATTTTCTTTAAAATGGTGTGTGTTGGGCGGGAAGATAGAGAAATATGTTGTTTTTACTTGCAATTAATTTTTTTTAAAGTCAGCCTAAGCTGTGTCTAGGCTCCGGCTAAGTATGAGGCATAGCTTCTACGCCTCACACTTCACTCTCGCTTCGTCCTTGTCTCGTCCGTGCCTAAATCTCGTCTACACCCGAAAAATTTAAAATTCGGTCTCAACGCCTAACCACGCCTTACGATTTTTAGAACATTGGCTGTTTCACATTTCTTTTTATAGTTATTCATTCAAATTTGACGACAATTTTGTATTTTCCATAATTTGAATGTTGATTTGAGATGGAAAGCGTGATCAATGACGACATAAGATGTTATTAAGGCGAAAGGTTTAAGAGTTGATAAAAACAGATCGGGTGTGAACTGCAAAAGTTGTGAAACACTGAGGCTGATGCATGCAATTTATACCCATTGTTCTCGGGTGGCATCTTTATCGACTGCTAGCTAGTGTAAATAATCAAACAAAACGATTGATTTGTACTAAATATGAGTTACTTTATATACATATTTGGATGTATAATACAAAAAAGGACCATGCTATATGTACATTCTCAATTACACCATCACTTACACCATGTGATGTGTCAAAAACTAGTTGGGTGAAATCATTATTTATTTGGTCAAATAAATAAAGTGATCCAATCATTATTTGACACATCCCCATGGTGTAAGTGATGGTGTACATTTTGAGTGTACAACTAGCATTTTCCTACAAAAAATTGATAAAATCTATCAAATCCATTAAGTGCAATCATCGATCGTAACGTAAAGCTGGTTTACTTGGACGTTTTGTCATCAAATTTTCCATCAGAAAGTGACATTATATGCTGCTTAGAAAAGTCCCTTTTGTCAGCATGTTCGTTTGAGCTTAAATGTTTAAGTAAATAAGTATTTTATTTACACTAAATAATTATTTTAAAAAAGAAGTTACTTTCAAATAAATAACTTTTGTTTTATTTGAAAGCAAGGAAACATCTTTTTGGCTTTTTCCCTACAAGTTTTTTTTCTTAGCCGAGTCAAACATGATATGATCGAAATAAAAAGGAGAATTGGTGCAAATGGTCCCTAATCTTTTCATCAATGTAGAAATGATTCCTAACGTTTTTTTTTTTTTTTTTTTTTTTTGCATAGAAGACTCTAACTTATATATTTTAGTGCGCAATTGATCATTATTTGTAATTGAATTCACGATCTTTGCAAAAAATGCAAATGGGTATTGTATATTTATTAAATAATATTTAATTTAGTATCTTAAATATATTACTATTGCCGTGTCAATTAAATTTTTCATCAGAGAGAAATGTAAAATTATTTCGCTTTAAGTATATATAATTGCTATGTAATTTGAAAAACTTGAATAAAAATTAAGTTAAATAAATAAAAAATTGACGTATATAATTTTATAACATTGAACCAATCTTATTATTTTTTTAAACATAAAAATACTAATAAAAATAATTTTCACGTTATATGTTTTTTATTTTTGAATGATAAATTAAAATATGAAGAATACAATTGGAGCTCTAATATTTGAAGTTAATAAACGAATAGCTCAATTAAATAAAAGTATTTGAGCATCAAGTTTGTGAAAAACTTATTTTTCTTTTTATGTTGTAACGATAAAATAAAAATTTAAAATTTAAATAATATAATTACTTAATAATAATAATAAAATAATTATATTTAACATATTTATTAATAATTATGATATTAAATTTCAGTTAGTTTATAATAGTTCGTAAAATATACAAAACAATGTAATATATTATCAATTTGGTCAATAAAGTGTTAATTCAAAAAAAATGAACTCGTTAGTTTTCTTTAACTTTTTATATAAAAAAAAATTATGGATTCATTTGCATCTTTTGCAAAGATTAGGAATCCAATTATAATTTTTTTAAGAGTATATTTGTCATTTTCATCAAATAAAACTAATTGCACACTAAAATATATGTTAGGGTGTTTTGTACTAAAATGCAAATGCACTAAGAACAAAGGTGAGGAGCATTTGTGCCAATTTTGGTCTATATATACGATAAGAAATGCCAGACAACTTGAGAGCAATAGGAATCTTATCCCAAAACCATGTTTTCTGCCTCTTTAATTTGGTACGCACTCATAGTAGTTGCAGTGTTTTCTTTCCTTCATGGATTAACAAAGAAGAAGAAGAAATTGCCTCCTGGTCCAAGAGGAGTCCCAATTTTAGGACACCTCCACATGTTAGGCAAAAATCCCCACCAAGATTTACACAGGATAGCCCAAAAACATGGTCCTATAATGTACATGCAATTTGGGTTTGTCCCAAACATCATAGTATCCTCCCCTCAAGCTGCCGAGCAGTTTCTTAAGACATATGACCTTGTTTTTGCAGGTAGACCACCCCATCAAGCAGCTAAGTATCTTTCATGGGACCAAAGGAACTTGTCATTTGGGACGTATGGCACTTATTGGCGCAATATGCGAAAATTATGTACCTTAGAATTGCTTAGCAGCCTTAAAATCGGTTCTTTCCAACCTATGAGAAGGGAAGAGCTTGGACTTTTGGTTGAATGGCTAAAACACGCAGCACTTGAACATGTTTCTGTTGATCTTAGCGCAAAGGTTTCGTCTCTAACTGTTGAAATGAGTTGTAGGATGGTGTTTGGTAAGAAGTACGAGGACAAGGACATTGATGAGAGGGGGTTCAAAGTTGTGATTCAAGAGGGAATGAAATTGGTAGCCATTCCTAATCTTGGGGATTATTTTCCTTTTCTAGGAGTGCTTGATCTTCAAGGATTGACAAGGAAAATGAAGGCACTTAGCAAAGTTTTCGACCAATTCTTTGAGAAGGTTATTGATGATCATGTTCGAGCTGGAGACAAAGGCCCAACCAAAGATATTGTTGATATCATGATGTCCATTATGCAATCTGGAGGGACCGATTTTCAGTTTGATCGACGTCATGTCAAGGCCATTATGCTGGTAATATGTACAAATTTTTACTGTTATATATATATATATATATATATATATATATGAAATGAAAATGATACATTTAGACTCATAAGCTTCTCCTTGTCACAATACTTACAGAAATGAATTCAATACAAGCGCATATTTTGTAGTGATGAAATTATTTTTTTAGGACTGAAATTATACGTTGTTGGTCAATGTGTGGATAAAAAGTAGATTGTAAATTGTAGGCCCTAAGAAATGTGTGAATAAAAAATATGTTTAACCAATTTGACTAGCTGAAATTATAATTTAAACAACCTCATACATGTGATAAGTCAGCCCTTTACAAATCAAACTGACTATTAAAAAGTATTTTGTTTTCTCAAGAATGATATAGCATGTAACATTTTTCTAAACAAAAAAAGTGTCGGAAGGCATTTACCCCCTCCACACAACCCCCCACTCCTACACCTACCCTTATCCAAAATTAAATTTGCAGAAAAGCCACCCACCCACTGAAGTTAATTTCCCCCCACCCCATGGCTACGGTAGGGCTATGATTTCCATCAAGAAAGAAGAATTTACAGCTACCATAAGAGCTACCTCACCATTATATAGAAGGGCTTCTTAGTAGTCCTTCCTCCAATTGATTCAATAGAAGGGCTTCTTAGTAGTCCTTCCTCCAATTGATTCAATGGGACTAATCTTTCCACGTTGGCAGTGGGCACCATAACTGGTGCCACTGTGGGTCCCATATCATTCCTGTTTTGTTTCCTAGCACAATTATGTTCATATATCTATTGCTCAAGAACTTATGAATAGAATATGATCTAACAAGCATCAGTTGAAGCGCTGTAGGAATTTTGGCTGCATTTTTATTGATGAATTCTCGGTGTGTGTAGTTATCGGTACTGATTTGATTCAGTGGATAAATTTATCATTGCAGGATATGCTCGCCGCTTCAATGGACACTGCAGCATCATCAGTTGAGTGGATACTCTCCGAACTCCTAAAGAATCCACGAGTGATGAAAAAAGTCCAGAAAGAGTTGGTAGAAGTAGTCGGCTTGGACAGGATGGTTGAGGAGTCGGATTTGGAGAGTCTAGAATATTTAGACATGGTCGTGAAGGAAACCTTCAGGCTCCATCCCGTGGCACCATTACTAATTCCTCACTATTCGCTGGAAGATTGCACTGTTGATGGCTACCATATACCAAAAGATGCACGAATTATCGTTAATACATTTGCAATTGGACGCGATCCAAATGCATGGACTGATCATGAGAAGTTCAATCCGGAGAGGTTTGTTGGGAGCAGCATAGATCTTAGGGGACAACATTTCCAGCTTCTGCCGTTCGGCTCTGGGAGGAGAGGGTGCCCTGGAATGCAATTGGGGCTCATCATGGTTCGACTTATCGTGGCACAATTAGTACATTGTTTTGATTGGAAGCTGCCAAATAATACGTTACCTTCTGAGTTGGACATGACCGAGGAATTCGGCCTTGTAGTCACTAGGGCAGAGCATTTGGTGGCTGTTCCCACCTATCGTTTGCAAAAATAATCAAGTCGAAAAGAATTCCTAGAATTTAATCGTTATTTGCTGAATCTTCGCTCTAAGAACCTTTTATTCAGTAGAACTGAATACCTTGGGTGTAGACATGCAACTTTAGGGCTGTATTTAGTCACCTGATACCAATAAATACAGCCTTAAACCATGACCAGTACGTGCAATTTCTTTGTATATTTGACAAGATGATGAAGTAAGGATTGTAAGGTTGTCGAGATGCTGAATTAATGATATCAGAATGGCATTTGGTTGAAACCAATTATCGTATATGGTTGTTGCAATCAATGGCGGAGCCAGACATTTTAAATTGTAGGGTCTCAAATAGGGGTGGGCCAGGAGAAGGGGGGAATCCTCTTGTGGGGGTTCGGGGATGGCGTTTTTTTTTTTTCCCCCTCAAACCACAATTACTAAGTCTATTTTTATGAGAATATAATTTTTTTTATAAGTCATAGTCTTTAAAAAGCTTACATATTCTACTTTTTTTACACTTTTTTTTTTTAAAACCAATTTGTGGTGAATGGATAATTGGGTAATTAGAGGGTAATTAATCATTTTGCGAGGTAATTTGGACGGTGTATAATGTATCAAGTTTGCGTAATGGATAATTGGTTAACTAGACCTCGCTTTCGTTTAATGTCTTTCAAATTTAATATGTGTGTGTTGTTTAGGATTGTAACATTGATTTTCCATTATCATTTCTAGTAAAGTGTTCATGAGTGTAATTGTTTATGGGGTTTTGACCAATATCTAATTATTAAATCTACACTGTTCAACCTTTTTTGTTTCAGAAAAAAGTTGCAGCCTTTTAATTTTTCTCAAAAAAATTTTATACTCTAAAAAGGTAGCAAATGCAAATGACTATAAGGTATATCTAAGCTGATTATTTACATTTTAAAACCATTGTGAAATATTAATCCATGATTAATTCAGGTTTTGGAGTTGATTATCCTATGAATATTATTGTTATTAGTTGGAGAACATTAGTATATGCTTAAATCACAACATGCATATAAGGCTTTCACTTGTTTTTCCTAACATTAACCTATTCTTTGATCATGATAGTAAATATATGCTCAAGCTTATCTATTATTTGTATTGGATAGAAGATACTCACATTGCTTTTATTCTATTTTTTCATTCAAATAGGAGCAAAAGCATGGTCACATACCTGATCCTATTGAGTCATTCAATTTGGTTTACAAGAAAAATGATAAACACAAAAGTTGGATTGATGATGCATCTGAACAAATGGGGATAAGTTTGATATTTTTTAGGCAATTCCTTATATTTCTTCTCACTAACAAGTACACATTTAGAGATAAAATTTATCTTTGTAAGCTACGATATCACAAGAGTTGACACAATTGGTTGCTACCCATGGCGAGGAGACCCTAGAACTGAGGTTGTAGGCATATTTATAAAACCCGGCCCTGCCTGGCCGGTTCGATCGGTGACCAGATGACCTGGGTACTAGACTGGTCTGGTTACATTTAACCAGACGAGGACACGACCTGGAAAAAATTGAATAAACTAGGAAAAAACCGTGCAACCCAGTTACTCAGGTTTTAGTGGTAAACCAGGGTCTGTTTCTATTTTTTTTTCCTTATTTATGTAATGGTAACTATATAATTTTTATAGATGAATTCAATTTGGTTGATCTTGATACCGGTGATGATGGAGATAATGTTGATGGAAATGAAAATTTAGGTAATACAAGCAACACAAATTTCGACTTTAGCATGACAGAGACTCCATCATTTGTACAATGTGAAGGAGTTGGAGAATTTATGACCGAGACTGCAGCATGGATACGTTCTAACCCTTGTTAAATTAATATGTTCTTACATGTAATTTTATCTCAACTTTAGATTGTCAAAGGCACACTTACCAATTTTTTTTTATAATTGTTTTAAGTAGTAGAATCGTGTTTCA
Organism: Forsythia viridissima; assembly: GCA_030279155.1. Lineage (NCBI taxonomy): Eukaryota > Viridiplantae > Streptophyta > Magnoliopsida > Lamiales > Oleaceae > Forsythia > Forsythia viridissima. Next base: position 35,944,767 of record CM059038.1, on the reverse strand, counting down.
TTTCTTAGAAATTGTTTTGATAGTTTTTGCATTGACCATATAACTCAATTTAATAACTTTTCATAATTGTTTTGATAATTCTTGTTATGAAAAGTTTGTTGTCTTTACTATTTTACAAAAAAAATGGTTTATTTTTGTATTATAAGTTAAAACTAATTAAGGGTGTAAAAATAGGAATTGACCCGTTGGTTCAATCGTTAACCCAGTGTTGAACTGGTGACCCATTAACCCGCTGCCAAGTTTAGGTCGTTCTCCGAGTTGGTTTTTATCACTATGGTTGCAAGCATATGTAACAACAAGGGGCTTTGAGACTGGTGATAGAATTCGTGGTTATGGGGACATTGTAACACTAGACATGGTGCCTTAGGTGCAGCAAACTCAATCAACATTCAATTCGTAGATCACGTTGAGGGCGAGACTATGCTTCTTTGGAGTCTAGCTTTTTGGATTTGCAATCTAAGTACGAAGAATAACAGAAAGATATAAATGAGTTGTAGCATATGATTTTATCTTCACAACATCAGTCTTCAAATTCACAGCCACAACACTCTCCATCCCAACTCCAGTCGTCTTCACAACATAGGTCTTCGCAATCTCAGACACAACTATCTCTATCCCAATACCAATCACCCACCCAACAACGATCTTCTTCCCAGCATCAATCACTCTCACAGTAACATTCACCATCTCAACATACTCCATCTTCTCATCGGTATCCACCATATTCCCAGCTCGCAATTATCATTTTCCTTCGTCATCCCGGTTCTAGTATTTTTAGCCATACCATCCATCCTTGTACCCACTGGTGTCTTATCCTCATTGAGAGTTCTCAAGGATACTCAATTACCCATACTTTTTACAACAAATTATGCATTCGGATAAGATGAGTAGTCAACATGATTAGAGTTAGCATATGTTGTTCTTATTATACACTTTTTAGGAGAGATTTTGATACTATTAACAAATGACTCTATTGTTAATTGTTATTTACTGTATGGAAAATATAATGTTATGTTTGATTATGTAGATTGACATCTATTAGAATAACTATATTTGATATTAATATTATCTCAATTTTTGTGATTGGAAATATTTAATTATATTAAATAAATAAATAAATAAATAAATAAATATATATATATATATATATATATATATATATATATGCAGAATTGGTTTTAGATCTTCTTAAAACAAGAAACTTAGAACTTAAAAATATTAAAGAAAGTTTAGATTTTATTAAAAATCAAAATTCTGTTATTTTAGAAAAGATTTCTAAAGTAGACTTTTCTCAATTAACAAAGATTTTAGATTTTAATAAATCTAGAGAAACAGAGTTAGACATTAAAAAGATTTTTATCAAGACAGAAGAATCTATTAAAGAACTAAAAAGTTTGATCCTTAGTTAATGAACAAGACCGATATCTTAGATAAAAATTATATTGAAGCCCTTGAATTCTGTAGTAATTTCCACAAAGAACCCAAAGTTATAACAAAGTTAGATTCTCAAAAGTCATCAGAATCAATCTTAATAAGGCAGAATAACTTTATTATTACTTTACTAATTTCTTTACATAAAAAGATTGACAGTTTAGATAAAACTAAAATAGCAACTTCTTCATCTAATATAGAAAACGATTTAAGAAATTTAACAAGTCAATTAGAAAATTTTACTCTAAAGCCTTCAGGTAAAGAAAAAGTAACTAGAAAATTACCTAAAGAATTCAAATTTCCAGGATGAGTTTACAGACTCCTTTTCTAGGAAGATCTAAAACAGTCACAGAAGGAACTTCAAGACCTAGTACTTCAAGTATAGACAGATCCATTTTAGATAGATTGTTAAGAAGAACTGAACAAAATGATCAAAATATTGAAGAAATTTTAGATCTAGATCAAGATTATGTTAGATTTCAAACCCATGGATTAAGACTCTTAAATCCAGAAGTCCTATACAATAGAGGAATTTTCGAGTCTAAAACACAATTTTTTAGACATAGTAGACAAGTTTCAATCCAATGCATAGGCAGTCAAGTAAGAAAATTAAATTTAATTTCAGATGATTCTAAAAAAGAATTAAAAAAGAGAAATTATAGATTCATGCATTTAGGATTAATTGTTATAGGAATTAAAGGACTAACAAGAAAAAATTTAGGGTGTAAGACTTTAATTACAATTTATAATGAAAGATTCAATAATATAGACAAAAGCCAGATAGCTAGTATGGAAGTAGACATGAATAGTAATCATGGAATAATTTACTGTAATCCAGATTTCTTAATGACTATAAAAGATTTTTCAGATAAGATTAAAATAGGAATTCAGACTAGAGGATATGAAGATATTGATAGCGGAGAAAATCTTTTAATTCATATAGGATTTTTAGGAAGATGTTCCGTAAGTGTTCAGACTAAGTATAAAATTTACATAGACAAAGTAGTAAATTTAATGAGTAGTAAAGGCATTAATATGGTCAAACCAAAAGAATTCTCACCAGAACAACTTGCAGGATTAGAATGGGATTTAGACAAGTTCTTAGAACAAAAAGAAAAGACAATCATTTCTCCAACAGAAGCTTTAACTTATAGAGATATACATGGAAGAACAAGTCTTACATTCATAAACTATGATCAAGTAGAAAGACAATCAGAAGATAATGAGGAAACAGAATCTGTTAGTGAACCATTCATAGATAATGTTCATATTGAACTATTAGGGGAAGACTCAGATAGAATCGTCTTTCCTAAAGAATTAGAAATGAATTTAAGTAAAGAAAAACTACTTAAATTAGAAGATGAAATGTACCTTAGTAAGCAGATTAATGAAAATGAATATTTATACTATGATTTAGATCAGAACATTAGGGTAGGAATTATTCAAGAAGAATTTAATGATAACTTTTCAGAAGTAAGTTATGAAAAAGATCTTATGGATACACAAGCATATAAGACCATAGATGATACCCTTTTCGATAAGACTATTAAACATGAACCTTTTATATACGCACCAGGATTTCCTCCTAGAAGACCATATACTAAATATGAAGAAACTCAAGAAGATTTAAAATATGTAGCTAAAGGTAGTGAAAGACCATTAGAAAATAGAATAGAATTCCAAACTACAAGTAAAGCCCAAATTTTAAATTTAACTGCACATGACCCTCAGATGTGGACTAATGTAATAGAAGTATGGAAAAACACAATCATAGGACATTATATTAGAAATTTCCAAGAAATGGAATCATTAGACATGTATAGATATTTAGAAACATTTTTAGGAGAAAGTACTAAGGCAATGTGGGAAGCCTATAAACAAGACAAAAAAGAAGAATTTGAACAATTAGTCAGTTTAGGAAGTAATCCATATAACTTTGTTAATAAGATACAAGTACTTATTACATGATCAGATCCAAATTCAGGACAGATGAGTGTACAAAGAAAGGCTATGAGAGACTTAAAACAACTTAGTTTATATAAATGGACTAAAGGTAAATACGTTAAACAATTTTTAAATGAATATCATTATTTAGTTTCAATTTCAGGTAATACATTTAACCAAGAATTAGGGCAGAAGTTATTTCACAAATTACCAGGCCCGTTAGGATTAGAAATTACAGAACAATGGAATAATTTAAAATCTGTAAAAGAATTTCCAGAAAAGAAATGGAGTATAGGACATAGGATACAACATGTAATAAGATGTTTAGAAGATAAATGTGTAACTTTACAAATACAAAAACAACTTAAGAAGACAGACTATAAATTCTGTAAAGATATTTTTACACCCCAGACTTATGGTGCCTCAAAAACCACAAAGAAAAAATATAGAAAAGATAAAAAAGGTAAAAGAAAACCTTTAAAGAAAAGATATTTTCTCAGAAGATCCAATAAGAGAAAACCCTACTTGAACGAGAATAAACATGTTAGAAAATTTAAACCAGACAGAACCTATAAAAATAAGCTTAGTTGTTTTGTTTGTAATAGTAATGAACATTTAGCAATAACATGTCCTAAAAGACTAAATAGTTATGATAAAAAGAGTACCTTAATAGAATGTACTAATGAAGATTTAATTTGTCTAGATGAATATATTTCAGATAATGAATCAATTTATAGTACAGTTTCTATAGAAGAAAATTTTAAACAAGAAGAAAATTCAGACTACGAAATTTTAGAAGAATTTTCAAATTTTAAAATCAGTGAAGAATCAGAATCGGAAGAAGATTTAGATTTAGTACAGAATACAATAAACAATTGTAATCATAACTGGCAAAAAAGAACTGGTATAGATAGCATAGCATGTTTCATTTGTAACTGGTATCCAGCTAGAAAACTTAGAGCTAAGTGTACAGAGTGTTATAAAGAAGCATGTATTAAATGTTTAGAAATAAATAGTTTAATTGAGAAAGAAGAAACTAAGCCAGAAATTACATCAGAACAAATTGAGATTTCTGAAATTAGAATTCTTAGAAGAAGAATTGAAAACATAGAAGATATGCATAAATTATTAGTTCAAAGATTAGAATTACTAGAATCTAATAATAAAGGTAAAGCAATCATAGAAGAACAATTTTCAGAAAATCCAGAATTAGTTCAGATGGTATGTAATTCAGAAAAACTTAAAAGTATCAAAGTTAAATGTCAAATTAGAATAGAAAATTATATTATAAGATGTTTAGGATTAATAGACTCTGGATGTAGTAATTGTATAATTAATAAAAAACTGATCCCAGAAAAATACATAGTAAAGGCAAACAAACCAATAGAAGCCCAACAAATGGACGGAAAACACTATAAATATACAGATCTTTTAAGACCTAATAGTAAAATAAGTTTTGAAACAAACTGTGGTCTTAGTATGGAATATACATTACCTAGAGACTCAACATGGGTAAGACCTTTAAATCTCAAAGATTCAGATTTTATTTTAGGATTAAGTTTTTTATTAAAAGACAATGGTAGCATTACAATTACAAAAGATTTTATACATTTCCAGAAACATACATTATTCAGTCCAACCCAGACTATATACTTTCCATCAGAGTGCTCTGAGAAGCGTGGTGGGAGTAATAATAAAAAAGAATGTCCCTGTAAAGTAGAAAGAAAATGCCAGCTAATAGAAAACCAGAATTTAGAAGAAGAGGAATTAGAAAATGAAATACATAATATAGAAGACTTTGATTATAGTCCTATAGAATTCTTAGACAATGAAAAAATTTATTATACCCTAGTAACAGAACAAGATATAGAAAGTTTAATCTCCAAATTAGAAAAAATGGAAATTTTAGGAGAGAATGTGTTAAAATATTGGGAAAAAGACAAAGTTACTTGTGAGCTTAAGATTAAGAATCCAGAATATATAATTAGATGTAAAAACATAGAAGCCACAAATTTAGATTTAGAAGATTTCAAGATGCATGTTGAAGACCTTTTAAAATTAGGAGTAATCAGAAAATCAGACAGCCCTCATAGATCAGCTGCTTTTATAGTTAGAAAACATTCAGAAATAGTAAGAGGAAAGAGTAGAATGGTATTTAATTATAAAAGACTTAACGATAATACAATAGAAGATGCATATAAATTGTCAGATAAAACAGTTTTAATTAATAGAATTCAGAATTGTAAATTTTTTAGTAAGTTTGATTTAAAGTCAGGTTTTTGGCAAGTTAAAATGCACCATAATAGTATAGAATGGACAGCTTTCACTTGTCCAGAAGGACATTTTGAATGGCTAGTCATGTCTTTTGGCCTTAAGAATGCACCAAGTATTTTTCAGAGAAAAATGGACAGTATTTTTAATAAACATAGTAAATTTGTAGTTACATACATAGATGACATTTTAGTTTTCAGTAAAAATAGAAGAGACCATAGAGGACATTTGCAGATTGTTTTTTCAGAATTTATTGCACATGGTTTAATTATTAGTAAAAAGAAAATGGTGTTATTCAAAGAATTTATAGATTTTTTAGGAGTAAAAATAGGACAAGGGAAAATATCCCTGCAACCTCATATAGCACAGAAAGCTCTAGAATTTCCTGACAGATTAGAAGATTTAAAACAGATCCAGAAATTCTTAGGATTAGTTAATTATGCTATGCCTTTTATTAAAGATTTAGGGAAGATTGCATGACCTTTATATTCAAAGACTTCTCCTATAGGACAAAGACATTTTAATATAAAAGATGTTAAACTAGTCCAAGAAATTAAAGAAAAAATTAGAAAATTGCCAGAATTAGCAATGCCTCTAGACACAGATTTCTTAATCATTGAGACAGACGGTAGTATTTCAGGTTGGGGAGCAATTTTACTATGTAAACCTAATAAATACGCAGATAAATCTACAGAAAGAATATGTAGGTACAATAGTGGAAACTATAAGGAAAAAGGAAATTTAAGTAGTATAGATGCAGAACTTCTAGCAATTAATTATGCTTTAGACAGTTTTGAATTGTTTATAGTTTCTAAAAAAGAAATATTAATAAGAACTGATTGTGCGGCAATAGTTTCTTTCCATAATAAGTTAAAATTAGACTCTAAGAAGAGTAGTAGAAGAAGGTGGTTAAATTTTATAGATAGAATTACAAATACGGGAATTAATATAGAATTTGAACATATAAAAGGAGTAGATAATAAAGCAGCAGACATTTTAAGCAGAATGTTAACAGTTAAAGAACTTTAAATGATTGTTTAACTGTTTGGTGTTTCTTTTACAGATGTCCAGACCTCCATTAAGACCAGGAATCCCGCCAGGGAATTCTTTTGCTTCTTCTGCTTCAATTCAGACTTCACCTAGTCAGAACAGACAATTTTACCAAGAACGTCTTAGATTTGGTAATCAAGAATTAATATGTTTTCCATCTAGTAACATTTCTTTTAAGATTTTACCGCATATTTCAATTTCAAAAGAAGAAAGATGTCTTTTAGACAACTTATGGATTTCTTACAACAAGAATCCAAAAGACCAGAAGTATTTTCTTGCATCTTTAAACCACTTTCAGAGCATTTTAATCAGAATGGAATTAGATATAAATTTTAAGTTGTAATCAAAGGAAAAAATCCAGGTATTTTTCATTCATGGTTAGAAGTCTTAGACTGTATTAAAGATTTCAAAGACCCTCTTTATAAAGGATTTTCTAGTTATCAAGAAGCATTAGATACTGCAAGACAGTTGATAGGAATAAATTTTTATGTTTCTCCAACATTAAAAAATTTCCAAGATCCTCCTTTAGACTTTTCTCCAAGCAAAGATAAGAAAATCTTTTGTACACATTGTGAGTGCATGCAGAACAATTTTAGAATCATTAATGAATCTAAAGAAGCTTTACTAGTAGAAAGAACATCCTTACAAAAGAAGATTTCTTCTTTAGAACAACAGATTGTGAATTTGAAAATGATTTATCTAAAGGGTACTATTGAGCCCAAAAAGTCAATAGCTAGTCCAGTCCAAACGGTAGCTGGTAAAGACTCAACAAACCCGTTGATGGTTGTGGACTTACCAAAAGTCCAACAAACTCAGGGAACTGTTGATTTCCCTACTAACTCAGAAAAGACCCAAATCTGGGATACCCTTGGCTAGCCCAGTGGCAAATTCGATTTTTTAGTGGACTATTCCTCAAGTCCATCTCACAGTCCATCTAAAAATCCAGACTCTAAAAAAAGCCCATCCCAAGAATCGAATCCTCAAAATAGTAAAGGAAAAGAAATTTTACAAGATAGTCAAGACCCTGAGGATGACATTGTTCCTTTAGACAAAATCCTTGCCCAAATTCAAGAATGGCAAAAGAGTGAGAATAAGAAAACATTAAAAAGAAAGACTGTAAGAAAAAAGAAAAATAAAAAAGATTCCGAAAAGAACCTTGGTACCATTATTGAAGAAGCTTTAGAAAAGGTTTTGTTAAAAAGAGAAAATAACAAAGAAAAAGACATTCAGTGTCAAGAACATGAAAATCCAGAACCAGAAAATTCCGAAGAAAATGAAGATTTTAGAGGAGAAGATGAAAGAATTGGCTGCAACAATTCAGACTCGGGAATGTCCTTTTCCCCTACAGCAGAACATAATTTGGATACATAGAAAAGACAGATCTTTGCTATCAATAGTCCAGATTTTCCAAGACACTTGACAGAAGATGACAATCTCGAACAGAAGATTTTTCAGATCATGCCAAAGAACTTTGCCAGACAAGTCGCTGTTTACCTTTTGAAAAAATTTCATCCAGATGCTGAAATTTTGAGACTCTGCCAAAATCCAAAAGACGTTTCCTTTTGAAGATTCTCAGACAAACAGAAAACGACAAACAAGTTACTGTTCACCTTTTGAAAAAATAAGCCAGTACTGTAGACTTTTTGAAAAATGAAGATTTCTGTTGAAGATTTTTCCAGATCCCTTGTTTGTGAAGACAGAAAAATTTTGGCCAGATGTTTCTCGGTGAAACGCGTGCCAAAAGAAAAAAGAGAAAAAGACAGAAAGTAGGCAACATGTAGAAAGAAAAAATCTTGCTTTCCAGATTTTCTTTTAGACTTTTTCTTTCAAGCTCCCAAGAATTTTGCTATATAAGAGGGAGTGTTATTCGTAAGAAGAGCATGGTGAGAAAAAATAAAAACCTTTTACTCTCATTACTCTCTTACAAAAAACCTTCATCCTATATAGAAGAAATTCTCAATCCAAAGATTGTACAAAGCTTGTAATAAGGTATATATTTTTGAGCTTATATTTTAATTTTGTTCCATAGTTTCGGGATTTTTCGAAAGGGAAATCCTTAGTAGTAATTTCTCTTATGTATTAACAGATCTCCAAAAAATATGAATTTTTATGAAGTTTTAATTTTCAGTTTTAATATGTTGACATTTGTTGAATGTTAATATTTGTTGAATTATCATTTCATCCTATGCATGTTATAAAAGCATAACTTGATTTTTAAAAGCCATACTGTTTCTAAATTAATCCTGAGTGACCCAAATGAGTAAGGATTGTTGGCCGGAGTGAGCCTGTGATATCCTTTAGATGTTGGGGAAAGGGAATCAATTAATTTAGGAATTTATTAAGGGAGTGCCAGTGGTAACCTTAATGAAAAGAATCAGGTTCAAGTTAACATGTCTTAGGTGGTGATATTTGTGTTATAATTTTCCATTAAAAAAAAAAAAGGGAGATTTGTTGAGACATTTAGAGAATTTATGAAAAGGGAAGTACCGAGTAGGATAAAGTACAAATTTTGAAAAACAAAAAATTTTTATGAACCAATCAAGCTCAAATACAAATGAAGCCTCTAGTTCAGGAAGCAAAGAAATTAAATTATCCTTAGAACTTTTAGAAAGTTTTAACTTCTTGTTATTAGAAAATAGTAGAGAATTAGAAAGAGTAAGAAAAAGCTTAGGACAGAAATATAAGATTTTAGACAAAGTAATTAAAGAATTTTCAGAATTAGATTCATCTTTATTAGAACAATATATTATTTTACAGAATAAAGATCTCAATTTATTAGAACGAAGAATAGAAGAATTACAAGAGGTAGTCATATACGAATCAATAGACCCAAACAGTCAATTTATTGATTATTACTTAAAAATAAAAGAACTAATAGAAAATTTAGACTTCCGCATTAAGCAGATTAGACAAACCTCTGCTAATACGCAAAACTCTGCTGACCCAACCTTGAGATAGACCATTCTACGCCAGTGGCTGAGCCTATCTCTTCGCACACACCCCCTCTCTCTCTCTATATATATATATATATATATGTATATGTGTGTGTGTGTGTGTGTGTGTGTGTGTGTGTGTGTGTGTGTGTGTGTGTGTGTGTGTGCGCGCGCACGCGCGCTTTTATTATTTACTATTTATTTAATTAAATTTAATTATATTAGGGGGCATATAGATGTGCCTCAATTTAATTATATTAGGGGCACATAGATGTGCCTCTATAATTGATATGAATTTATGATTTAATTAATTATGGGACATTTATAAGTGTCCCTATTGTTTTAAACTTATTTGGGGTGTTTAATTAAGTGACCCTATTGTTTTCATTTTAATTTGAGCATTTAATTAAGTGCCTTTATTATTTTAAATTTAATTGTGGCGTTTAATTAAGTGTCTATAATAGAATTACAATCCTATGTGACACACATATTATTAGGGGCATTTTTACTATCCAATTCGCTCCTATTTATTATTAGGAGCGCCATTTATAAGGACATTTGCTAATCCGCCTTTCCTTCTCTTATGACATTTTAACTTTGTTTTTTGCCCCTATATACATTAATTGGGGCAATTCTAGATGCCCATAACATTCTCAAATTCAGTAGTGATTTGAAAACTGAAAATGATACAATGTAAACAAAATGGAAGAAACCTCAAGGCAATGAATGAATCCTTAAATAGGTAGAAATATTTGTAAAAAGGAGAATTAAAGAAAATGAAAAAATTACTCACTTGCAATTAAATTTCTTTAAAATGGTGTGGGTTGGGCGGGGAGATATAGAAATATGTTGTTTTACGTTTCTTTTTATAGTTATTTATTCAAATTTGACGACAATTTTGTGTTTTCCATAAATTTGAAGGTTTATTTAATTTCAGACGCAAAACGTGAACAATGACATAAAGATGATACTAAGGCGAAAGGTTTAAGAGTTAAATGTAAATAAAAACAGATCTGGTGTGGACTGCAAAAGTAGTCAAACATTGAGGCCGATGCATGTAAAACAATTTATTTGTATTTTGTACTACAAAAAATTGATATCCTTACAATAATATAAGAGTCTTAAATTTTTTACTGTTCACATTTTCGTCCTACACGACGTCGTTTTTCAACTTATTTTTACACCGTCATTTTGTAATATTTTTTATGTTGCTTTTCAAGGTTAGCACACTTTTATTGACTATAAGGATAAGGATTACAATTGGAATTACATTAAATTCAGTTGAAATTCAGATTCATTCAAGGAGGAGTTTTGTCTTCTTTTACAACTTTAATCCAAATTTGTTTTATTCTCTATTACTTTTGGAGCTCGGCGCTGAGTTTTGTGAAAGATATCTTACAGTTACAGTTAAGATTTGTAGGTATTATTACAGCAATTTTAATTTTTAGTGTTAATTGGAAGTATTATTACAATAATTTTTAAGGTGCAGTTGTTGTTTACCTTTTACAATTATCATTGATTTTTTACTTATTTCAGTTGGATTTTTGTAAATAGAAATGTTTCTTTCCTCTTGTCCTTGTTGTGTCTGCTTTATGCTCTTGGATAATTTCCTTAATAATATAATCAATTTTTTTATGCATTTTAATCAACATTTTTCCAGTCCAAACAAGAAATGAATTAGTTTCATTCAAGGAAAAATATCAGCAAAATTGAAAACTCCTTCATATGATGCTGATTTTGTTATCTTATCAGTAATATTAATTTTTTCTCATCTTTGCATTTTCTCCCAACAGCAGCTCTACAAACAATTTGAGCTAATAAAACCTAAGATTTATTGGTTGTCCTACCAAGATTGAATCAACCAAACGAGTCAAGAAATTTCTTCTTGGATAACACTAACACAGTAATATGTGGCACACATACTGTGATTGCCGAGACAGTTCGGCATCTTGGCAACCACAGGTTGGTTGCCGAGATGCCTCGGCAACCACACACTGTGGTTGCCGAGCATGTAAAGCATCTCGACAACCACAATGTGGTTACCGAGATGCTTAGCAAGCACAGGCTAAGATGTTATGCTATCTTCACAGTTACATGTGGTGGTTGTAGGCTACCAAATTGTGGTTATTGTGATTCCCTACCCAAGAATAATAGTAGTTTAATCTTTTACAGTTGTCACCAAAAGTTCTTGCTAAATTAGTTGAAAACCATATTTTCATTTTGTTAATTTAGTTTCTATTAAACCTGGTTATTTGTGTGGTTGCGGAGACAGCTCGGCAACCACAGTGTGGTTGCCGAGAGTCAACCACCCTGTGGTTGCCGACTTGCCTCGGCAACCAGACACTGTGGTTGCCGAGCATGTAAAGCATGTGGCTGTCGAGATGCTTGACAACCACAGGCCAACTTGTTCTTGAGATGCTATACTATCTTCACAGTTACATGTGCTGGTTGTAGGCTACCAAATTGTGGTTATTGTGATTCCCTACCCAAGATTTAATCTTTTACAGTTGTTACTAAAACTTCTTGCTAAATTAGTTGAACACGATATTTTCATTTTGTTATTTTAGTTTGTATTAAACCTGGTGATTTTTTTTTTTTTTGGTATTTATTTGAAGCTTTTTTCTTTTTGCTTTATTTTATATAGGTGTTGTGGATAAATGAATACACAAGAAAAAAAAGATTTGAGGAATAAAAGAAGGAGAGAATTGTATGCACAGAGAAAAATTGAGCCAAAAAAGAAAGTTACTAGGTTGCACGGTAGTTCAAGTTTATCAACATGCAAGTATTTCTTAAATTTATATAATATATATTAAAATTTTTTTCAATATGCATTATAATATTGGATTTCTATTTTGTAGTTGATAATCAAAGAATAGTTGATGAAGGTGATATAGCTGTTGAGGAACTTGATATAGTTGATATAGTTGATGATGATATATTAAATAATAATTCTAATATTACACAATATAGTAAATATGTTGTTATACAAAATATTCCCACAAAAACTCATATATTAACACCACCAACAATTTGTAGGTACTGTAAAGCTATAAAATTTGAGAAAGAAACTAAAGGTTTTTGTTGTTGTGATGGTAAAGTCAAATTGAAACTAAATTCTTGTCCTGATGAATTGTATGAACTATATACTACCAATTCCAATGAATCCTTACATTTTAAAAGTAATGTACGCAATTATAATAATCATTTTGCATTTACATCATTTGGAGTAAAATATGATCAAAATTTGGGAAAATCATACAAAGGTATATATACATTTAGAATTCAAGGACAAGTTTATCATTATATAAATTCTATTATACCTACTGATAACAATCCTTCATTTTTACAATTGTACTTTTATGATACTGAAAATGAAGTACAACATAGGTTACAAAAATCAGATAAATTTTGTCAATATATGTTGAATAAATTAATCAATATATTGAAGATTAATCCATATTCACAATTTTTTCGTTCATTAAGTAGTGTTGATTCTTTAGAGTTATGTAAGATACAAATTAGATGTGATGCGGGACTTGATCAAAGAGTATACAATACACCTTCAGCATCACAAGTAGCTGCAATATGGGTTGATGAAGATCCTTCTATTACTACTAACACCAGATCAAGAGATATATTAATACATTGTCATTCTGATAGTATACATAAAATACATTACTATTTTGGTTGTTATGATCCACTTCAATATCCATTATTATTTCCTTATGGTGAATCTGGATGGCATGAAGGTATCCAAAAGTATTGTTTAAACAATGTTGATTCTTATAATATTGTGAATAATTTGTTAGATATAAATGTTATAAATTCTGCGAATCAATTAATTGAAAACGAGAATTCAGGTTAATATTTTAAACATAGTTTATTATTTTATTTTTATTATCAAACTTTATTAATTTAATTTATTTATTTGCAGTTATGAGAAGGCCTAAAAAGAAACTACAAGTATCTTGCAGGGAATATTATTGTTATAAGTTACAGGTAAGACCTACTAATAAGTGCATTTTAGTTCATGCTGGAAGACTTTTTCAACAATATGTGGTTGATATGTATGTTAAAATTGAAACAAGTAGATTAGATTATTTTAGAAAAAATCAAAATGAAATACGTGCTGAATTATATCAAGGAATTGTTGATAGTGTACAAAATGGTGAAAATAGAGGTTATAAAATTGGTAAAAAAATTATTTTACCTTCTTCTTTTATTGGTGGCCCCAGAGATATGAAAAAAAGATATATGGATGCAATGGCTCTGGTTCAAAGGTTTGGAAAACCGGATATATTTTTAACAATAACTTGTAATCCAAATTGGGATGAAATAAAAAATGAGTTGAAATATAATGATATAAGTCAAAATAGACCTGATTTGATTACTCGTATATTTAGAGCAAAATTGGAAGAATTAAAAATTGATTTATTTGAAAGACATATTTTTGGTGAAGTTGCTGTTTATATTTATGTAATAGAATTCCAAAAAAGAGGCCTTCCACATGCACATTTTTTGTTAATTCTAACACAAAATTGTAAAGTTAATAACACAGATTTAATTGATGAAATTGTTTCATGTGAAATACCTAATAAAAATCAAAACTCTCATTTACATTCTGTTGTAATTAAACATATGATACATGGTCCTTGTGGTATACTAAATCCTAACAATATTTGTATGAATAAAGATGGAAAGTGTAAAAATAAATATCCAAAAGAATTTATTGCAAAAACTTTTCTTGGAGAAAATTGTTACCCAAATTATAGGCGTTCTAATACTTATCAAACAATTACTATTAGAGGTAGTTTATTAGATAATAGATGGGTTGTACCTTATAATCCATATTTATGCGCAAAATATGATTGTCATATCAATGTAGAAATATGTTCAACTGTAAAAGCAGTAAAATATTTATATAAATATGTATACAAAGGACATGATAAGGTAAATTTTTGTGTAAATAATAATACAAATAATGTCGATGAAATTGAAAGATATCAATCTGCTAGATGGATATCTCCACCTGAAGCTCTTTGGAGAATATATGGATTTATTTTATCTGAAATTTGTCCTTCAGTTATATCGTTACAATTACATCTTGAAAATAACCATTTAGTAACATATAAAGATTCTGAAAATTTGTTAAATATTATTGATACAGATTATAGAAAAATAACAATGTTAACTGAATTTTTTAGAATGAATACATGCAATAAATTTGCAAATACATTATTGTATAGAGAATTTCCCCAGTATTTTGTATGGGATACACAAGGTAAAATATGGACAAAAAGAAAACGTGGAAATGTAATTGGAAGATTAGTTTCAGCTAACATAATTGAAGGTGAAAGATATTATCTACGAATTTTGCTTAATCATATTAGGGGACCAACATCTTATGCCAGTTTAAAAATAGTAAATGGTATTTCTATGCAATCTTTTCATGAAGCAGCTGTTGCATATGGCTTATTAAATGGTAATAATTATTGTGAAATGTGTTTGGAAGAAGCTATTAGTTATGAAATGCCTTCTTCTTTAAGACGTTTATTTGCTACAATATTAACTTTATGTGGACCTGATGATCCAAAAGCATTGTGGATTAAATTTGGTAACTTTATGTATGATGA
The DNA here is from genome assembly GCA_030279155.1 of Forsythia viridissima. Taxonomy (NCBI): domain Eukaryota; kingdom Viridiplantae; phylum Streptophyta; class Magnoliopsida; order Lamiales; family Oleaceae; genus Forsythia; species Forsythia viridissima. The sequence continues at coordinate 35,929,505 of CM059038.1, read as the reverse complement.
CTATGTCAATGAAGGTTTATCTGTTATAAATGCCGAAATTCAAGCTCTACATTATATCAATCATATATTAGAAGAAAGTGGTAAAAACATAAATGAATATTCTGTTGTACCATTTCAAATAACTATAGGAGAAGAAGAAAGATTAGCTAATATTGTTAGCGAAGAGATGGCAAATAATGTAATTGGAAATAATGATATGTTATATACAAATATGTTAAATAAAGAACAACAATTAGCTTATGATGAAATTGTGGAACATGTTTTAAACAGGAAACCTGGAACGTTTTTCATAGATGGACCAGGTGGTACAAGTAAAACATTTTTATATAAAGCCTTGCTTACATTTGTTAGATCCAAAAATCTTATTGCATTGGCTACTGCTTCTTCTGGAGTTGCAGCTTCTTTATTACCTGGAGCACGAACTGCACATTCAAGATTTAAAATTCCTTTAGAAATAAATAGTGATATTACATGTTCTGTTAGTAAACAATCTGCATTAGCAGATTTGTTTCGAATGACAAATTTAATCATTTGGGATGAGGCACCAATGATGCATCGTTATGCTGTTGAAGCTGTTGACAACATGTTAAAAGATATTAATGAAAGTAATTTACCATTCGGTGGCAAAATTGTTGTTCTAGGTGGAGATTTTAGACAAGTATTACCTGTTGTTCAAAAAGGGGACAAAGAAAAAATATTATTGGCAAGTTTAGTTCATTCTAGCTTATGGCCACATTTTAGAAAATTTCAATTAGTCCAAAATATGAGAGCACAATTAGATCCATTATTTTCTCAATTGTTACTTAATATTGGTGATGGGATTCAGATTGAACATACATGTGGTATGATTACGCTTCCTAACGAAATAATTATACCATTTGAAGAAGAATACAAATCTTTACAAAATTTAATTCACATTGTCTTTCCTAATTTAGAACACTATATTACAAATTTAGATGCAGTAATTAATAGTGTTATTTTAACTCCAAAAAATGAATGTGTTGATTTAATAAACAATATTTTACTTAAGGAATTACCTGGTGAAACATGTACATATTATAGTTATGATGAAACATTGGAACAAATAGATCAAAGTATTCACGAAGATTTTTTAAATACTTTAACTCCAAATGGTATTCCACCACATGAACTTATATTAAAAAAAAATTGTCCTGTTATATTACTTAGAAATATTAACCCCTCAGAAGGATTATGTAATGGAACAAGATTAGTTTGTCGATCATTTGAACGTAATGTTATTCATGCTGAAATTTGTATTGGAGAATATAAAGGAAAACATGTTTTCTTACCAAGAATTCCATTTATACCTCTTCAAAGTGATAAAAATTCATTTCCTTTTAAAAGAACACAATTTCCTGTTCGCCCATGCTTTGCAATGACAATAAATAAAGCTCAAGGACAAACTCTAGATTTTGTTGGTTTATATCTTCCAGAATCTGTATTTTCACATGGACAATTATATGTGGCATTATCTAGAGCTAAAACAATAAGTTCTATTAAAGTGTTGATAAAACCACTTCAAAATTCACATTTACATTTAAAGTGTACAAAAAATGTTGTCTATAAAGAAATTTTAGCTTTAGTGAATTTATAGTATCATTATTTTTATTTTTTAGTAGTTGTTTAATTATGTTCAACTTTACGCCTCCTATTAATTTACAGTATTCTATTTGTGATGATTATTCTTTAGCTTTCCCAAATATTGCATTTCAGTGTATATTAATCATTACTATATTTATAAATAAGGTATAAATGATTTAATTGACTTATTACATTAAAATGAGTTTCTTCTAATAAAATAATCTCATGTGTTTATTATTTTTTTTCCTTGCAGGAAAATAAGAAGTTGAAGAGGGGATTATAGATCGTACACATTTTCTAATTGTTTTCTTTCACAGTTTATATAATGCTTTTATTTATATTATTTTTGATATTGTAATATGATATTGTAGAGATTTCCATTAATATATTGTAATATTATTTTTATATCTGTGATTAATGCTGACATTATTTTTTAAATATTTATATTCTTGTTCCAATAGTTATTGCATTATACCAATTGTTTATTCAAAATAGGAAATGTACAAGATTAAAATTATAAATATGTATTTCGCCGAATTGATTAATTTTTTTGTGTGCTAATTATGCAATGATGAAACTATACGTATAGCCATTTTCTACAACTTTCCTTTTTCACATTTTTTAAAAATTTACAAATATTTATTTTTTACTGATAAAAATTGATACTATACAATTAAATAGACCTAATTTTTTTTTAGTATATAGAGAATTTAAAATTACCTATACAATAATCTTCTAATTATTAGTATAAATATAAAATGTTTTTTTCCTGTAGTACTTTTTTTTTAAAATATTTATCTATTTTTGACATTTTTTTTGGATGAAATTTTATTTATTACTATTCTAATACTATTAGATTACTATTATTATGATATGATGTAATGTATATCTTTAATTCTAGCCGTAAAAGTTTTTAGGTATTTAATTATTACAACCTAAATTTGTCAGTATTTCATTTCATGTATATCTTTATCTTTATTTAAATAAATCATAATAATGAATGTATATCTTAATTATTAGATAAAGAGAACAATAGAGTACAAATGTAATTCAACAAATTTAATTATTTTTTGTCAATTGTTTTTATTAAATTTTTTTCCCCTTTTAGTTTTTTCCTAAATTTCACAAATATATATATTGTTACTAATAAAAAGTTGAAGAATAATGTAATTTTTTTGCCTATAATATTAAATACAACAATATCCATTACTCACTCTTGTGATACAGTAAGTAATAATACGTATTTTGTTTACTTGTATTATTATATTGTTGTAAGGATATAGATATGCTAAACATTAAATTAAGCTGAGTAGCTATAAAAGTTTTTGATAGGATATATTCTGAATAAAAAACAGCTTCTCATTTTGAATCAATTTATGTAGCTCTTATACTTGCTAATTTGTATACAATTTAATTATATACTTCATTTCCTAGATATTTTAACATATTTTTTTTTATTAATAAGAAATAAAAATAATACAAAATTTTTAATATAAGAACTGATACACTTACTGATATTTACTTATCAATGGTTCCTAACTCTTGCCTAGATGACTTAACCAATACATATTTGTTGAGGTAGCCAATATAATTGCTAAGTCCGCAATAGGTTGTTTGGGGTGGTTACACAAGCACTTTCAAATTTTAGCACTTTGTAATCATTCATTGAATTTACACTTTCTCCGTCTGTTCTTACATGTCATTCACATATCTTTTTAGGCCAAAGTCAAATTATGACTCTCTGCTCTAAAATTATAGATTAGTATTACTATCATTTTATTACTACATCTTTCATCTATATCTCTTTGGTTGTTACTGCTCAGTAGGGTATTTAATTATTCAAATCTAGATTGTCAGTTTAATGTATATCTCGGTTGTTTGATTCAAAATGAATATTGAATATATATCTTCTTAAATAAATTATAAAATTTTGTGCTTATTAGCTGCTTCTCTTACTCTTTTTCTTCACAGATCACCTAAACAACTAGCTTTGAAAATAAGAATCAATTTGATGTCTAATAAATTATCAAACTATTAACTATATTTTATTTTCTTTCCTCTGTTAATTTTCTAATATATATAAATATATCCTTACAATATATACTAAAAAAAATGTAAATAACAACATAATTTTTTTTCTTATAATATTATTTAAAATTACTTTCTATAATAATATATGATAAGCATTAAATTATGCTGGCACCTATAAATGTTTTTGATTACTGCTACCGCGTAGCTGTTATCAACATTTATGGCAATGTCTTAGTCTACAATGTCTTAGCCTATACCAACTTGGTTAATGAAGATTATTATAAAAAGATTGCATAATATCAATCTTTTTTTGTATAGAATGAATTTTTATCATTTTATTACCTAAAGGAAAAAAAAAAAAAAACTTTGTTTTTTACAACTACAAATGGTTGCCGAGCTAGCTCGGCAACCAATCAAGGTTGCCGAGCCAGCTCGGCAACCATCCAAGGTTGCCGAGCCAGCTCGGCAACTATGGATGGTTGCCGAGCCACCTCGGCAACCAGATTTGGTTGCCGAGCTGCCTCGGCAACCACATTTGGTTGCCGAGCCACCTCGGCAACCAAGGGTTTGTGGTTCGGCAACCACATTTGGTTGCCGAGCCACCTGGGCAACCAAAGGTTTGTGGCGGCAACCACCTTTGCGGCAACCATTGTGAACCTTGACGGCCACAATGCAACTTTAGGAATCACATTTGATTGCCAAAGTTGCAACTTTGGTAACGAAAAATGTATCCCAATGCACCAATCTCCAATAACAATTTCTCCTGAATCAAATAAACAGACCAAGGGAAGGAAAAGAGGTGGAAATACTTAGAGTTGGATCTTGCTAAATTAATTGATACTGTACATAAATAACACTAGATACATACCAGTGAATTTACATATTACAATTTCCTTATAGTAACAAAATAAAACTTTGGTCTGGACTTAGAATACCAAAGCTTGTCAATGTTCTATTTCTTACGCTTCCATTTCCTTACAGTAAATATGACTACCGCTACTAATTAATTACCACAAAAAAGATATCCTCCAAAAAGGTATTCTGCAAACCAATAAAAAACAATAAAAATAGATTCACTATTTTCTTCTATTCTGCTATTTGTTTTATCCTTTTATTGTAAAGATAAGTAGTATAATATCTTATTAAAGTTACAAGAACAGTATTACACTTCAAAACACAGTTGAATCACAACTAATAGTTTTTACTTTAAAACTAAGGAACATAGGTTTATACAACCAATATTTACTTCTAAATAAATTTTTATTTTCATCTATATTTTAAACAAACTGAATCATAACCTGTTTAACTCTAACAGTATACTTCTTAATTTACTATATTTATTTTATTTTGTAGATTACTGTTTCTATCTATATTTGTGTATAAATACCTCTTCAATAAATCAAATACTCTCATCACTCACTCAATTACTTAGCTAAATTTTCGTACCTGTTCTTCCAATTCTCTTCAGTACCTCTATAAATATAACAAAATTGTAACTTGTATTGCACAGCCTTCAAAATGAGTAAAGAATTTCAATTGATTAGTAATGTTTCTCCAGGAAGTAGTGGATGGACAGTCAAAGTTGTGGTTGCTGAAAAATTTTCTCCCAGAATTGCTCAAAAAAGTCCAACCAAGTATCAAAATTTAATTCTCATGGACACAGAGGTAAATATTACTGCATTATATCTTTCACTTCTTATATCATCAAAATTTTTAATTTTTAAATTCTTTTTATGCATCAGGGATCAACAGTTCAAGCAACTTTATATGGTCAAAATATTACAGCTTTTCAAGATCAATTAACATTAGGAAACACTTATTTGGTATCAAATGCAATGGTTAAAATAACAAACCCAGAGTACAGGGCAAAATGTGGAGAAGTTCAGTGGATAATTTCAGGAAGAACAAGGATACGCAAAGTTGAAGAAAATAATAACGATCTCATAATGTCTACTTATACCTTTACTGATTTTGAAGATTTCCCTAACTATATGGATTCAAACATAGATATAAGTAAGTCACTAAAACTAATTTCTACACATTACACTAAACTTTTGAATGTTAATATACATTTTTTTTACTTTTTTGTTTTTTGTTTTTTACAGGTGTTGCTGGGATGGTCATTGATATAAAACCTAAAAGGATTATTCAAACCAGATATGAAAAAGAATGTCAAGTGCAAGATTTGGTGTTGATAAACAAAAAGTATAACATTTATATTTATTTCACTCCATACATATTTCTTTTTATATAATAGCTATACAATTTTTTTTCCTTAAGTTTTACATACTATTCTTTTTATAAATAATAGGTTCGACACAATTCTGTTAACCATGTGGAAAACCTTTGTGGATAACGAATGCAAATACATATCTGAAAATCTGAAAAGAAAACCTGTTCTAATTGGAAAGCACCTCAAAGTAACCTCATTCAATGGTAATTGATCATATTTTATAAACCTATTATTATCATCTTTGCATAACTATTAACATGTTCTATTTATATTTTAATGTACAGGTTTATCATTATCCACAAAAGCAGACACCTCTTTCTTCATAGATGGAGAATTTGAAATTGTAGAAGAATTCAAATCTTGGTAAATATATATTAATTAGTTGTTTATTTATTACACATTTGACTTCAAATTATAACTTATATACTTTTGTGTACAGGGGACGTACTAATTGTGAACTGATTGATGAAATTGTATGTGACAAATATTATTTGAATTTAACACTATCAGAGCTATCTTCCAAGCTTTGTATTCCAACTGATGAGAAAGACTTCACAGAAATAAAGAATATTCAAGGGCTGAAAACTGTGGTATAACTCTTTATACTTTAAATAATTGTACAAATTTTAAAAATTGTTTTATAACTTATTTATATATTGTTATATTGACAGAAACAATTTTTCTGGATAAAAGGGAAAGCATGTGTCACAGTTTTGAATCAGACTTATTGGTATATGAGTTGCAACAATTGCAACAAAATTTCAAGCGAAAATTATGGTGACATATACCATTGTGTGTTTTGTAAATGTCTTGAAGCTGAAGCAATACCAAGGTAATCATGACCAAATTAAATATTTTTAAACTTTTATTTACATTTATTTACACATTCTATTTAATTTTCATAACATAAATTTATTTTGTTTTTTCTTATAGAGCTAAGGTATACATGCAATTGATGGATTCTACTGGATACATTAATGCTACAGCTATTGGAAATCCAGCAGAATATTTTTTACAATCAACTGCTCAAACTATGATGGAACAACCATCGGTATTTCTTTTTCTTTTACTTCAATTTTACACTCATTTGTTTTACAACTTATCAAATTTCATATTAACAGACACATATAAGGTTATCTATGGATGAAGATGAGATATTTTATGTCAAAGCTATACAACAGCAGTCGGTACAACAACAGTTGCCTCAGTGCAAATATGAAATCCTTTTTATTATCAATGCATCAGAAGTGGAAAAAAAAAACAAAGACAAAGACAAAGGCAAAGCTCTGGTTGAGGATATAGGTGAACCTATAAGCTTCCTGGAACGAACAGCAAAAAGATCTTTGTTTCATTTGGATGATGCACCAATTACGAAGAAGAAATTCAACAGCTGTGTGATTGATGAGGCTAAAAAAAACCAATGAATTTTCAAACCATGTTTACTAAACAATGTTCAACTTTCAATTAAGATATGTTTTAAATATTTTTAGTTTATCTTTTGATATTGTAACTATATGATGTACCTTTAACTATAACATAAATATAAGAGCAGTTATTATTTTGGTTATCATATTTGTTACTTAAACCTTTAAATGTACAGTATTATGCAAAAAATTGCAAGGTATTGATTTGAGGCAAACCACAAATAAAAAAAAAAACAAGGAAAAATTTCTCTAGATTTACAACATGCCTCGGCAACTGAACCATCTCGGCAACCAATTTTGGTTCCTGAGTTAGCTCAGCAACCAGACCAGCGTTGCCAAGATATTACTCAAGACATCTTATGAACCACATTTTCGTCTTAGAAAATAAAATATCTTTACTTGTGGCACGTATATTCATTGTTCATATGTTTTAGTAATTGTATAAAATAATTTAAGTTCTTATTTTTTTTTTTCCACTTTAGTTTCATTACCAAATTTTGTTGCCGAGATCTCACGGCAACCAAACTTGGTGGCTGAAACATCTTGTCAACCATTTTTCTATGTTAAAAATCAAGATATTCCTTGTTTATGTTTTAGTAATTGTATAACTCATTTTTATATAGAATATAAGCTTGAACAATTTACTCATTTTTTCTTAAATACATTTGTTTTAATTAGCTTCTTGGAATTTATATTTCAGCCATTTATTGTTGTTATTAGTGAAAAAATGTTTCTCATATTGAGCTCATAATGTTTATAAATGCTTCATACATCTTTGCAAACATTCAAATATTAATTTTTTACAAAGCTAAGTAAACCTTTTTTGCTAAAGTTTCGACAAGAAAAAAAATTTTTTTTATTAACAAAATTGGGAAAAATTATTCTTTTTTTTGTAACCTATTAAAATACATTTATAAAAATACAGGATTTTAAAAAAAATAAACATTTCTACTATATATAAACATTTGATGGCTTGGCAATCAAAAGAAAAAAAAAATATTTAAAAAAAAATTTTTTTTTTTTTTTTTAAAAACATTGCCAAGATAGCTCAGCAATACAATTTGATTGTCAACTCACCTCAGCTATGACATATTTTTGGAAAGTAGCTTGTCGCATAGAAATCCTCTCTCCACCACAAATTTCTTCTCCCCAACTGTTACCAAGTAGTTCAGTTTTTAAGTATTTCAATGTTTGGATTTTGGATTTCTTCATAGAAAAATGGTCTTAAAGCTTTAAATGTACAAAATACATTTGCAAAAAATGACAAGTTATTCATTTAAGCTAAAACTTTTCCATAACGAGCGTCCATTTCCTTCCAGACTGTATATAAACATATAAACATTCATGTAATGATATTTTGACATACAACAAATGTAAATTGTTTCAATTGACTTGAATTTTTTATGTCATCTTGGCAATTTTGTTGAGCTTGTGTTAATATACAATAGTTTATTTTTATAATTGTATTTTTATAAGTTACAAAAATTAGATTAATTTATCCTAATTTTGTTAATCAAAAGAATTTTTTGTCTTATGGAAACTTTAGAAAAAAATGTGAACTTAGTATTGTAAAAAAACTAATATTTTAACGTTTGTAAAGAAGCACATGAAACATCTTTTTATTAAGTATTACATTAACAAGCTTAATATGGGAAACATTTTTTGAGCAATAATAAGAATAAGTGGCTAAAATTTAAATTCTAAAAGGCCAATTAAAACAAATGTATTTAAGAAGAAATGGGTAAATTGTTGAAGCTTATATTGTATAAAAATGAGTTATACAAATAAGTGCTAAGTAAAATTGGTCATTTCGGAGACATCAATTGATTCACAACATGGGTTGACAAACTTGGTTGGGTGATTTCTAGGCAATTACATCTGGTTGGTTGCCGGTTGGGGAACAAAAAATATTTGCCGAGCTAGCTAGCTCAGCAACCATGTCTGGTTGCCGAGCTGGCTCGGCAACCATGACTGGCTGCCGAGATGGCTCGGCAACCAATTTTGGTTGCCGAGCCATCTCGGCAATCGGGGGAAAAATTATATATATTTTTTTTTTTCGGAAGTATCAAATGTTTGTAAATTGTTTCCTTTTATTTTTATTTTCAATTGATCTGAAATTTTTTTGTCATCTTGGTAATGTTGTTGAGCTTGTGTTAATATACAATGCTTTATTTTTATAATTGTATTTTTATAAGTTAGAAAAATTAGATTAATTTATCCTAATTTTGTTAACCAAAACAATTTTTTGTCTTGGAAATTTTAGAAAAAAATGTGAATTTAGTATTGTAAAAAAACTAATATTTTAACGTTTGTAAGAAACACATGAAAGTAAACCTATTTATTAAGCAGTACATTAACAAGATGGGAAATATTTTTTGAGCAATAATAAGAATAAGTGGCTGAAATTTAAATTCCAAGAGGTCAATTAAAACAAATGTATTTAAGAAGAAATGGGTAAATTGTTCATAAAAATGAGTTATACAAATAGGTGCTAAATAAAATTGGTCATTTTGGAGACATCAATTCATTCACACGACGGGTTGACAAACTTGGTTGAGAGATTTCCAGGCAATTACATTTGGTTGGTTGCTGGTTGGGGAACAAAAAATGGTTGCCGAGCTAGCTAGCTCGGCAACCATGACTGGTTGCCGAGCCATCTCGGCAATCGGGGGGAAATTTTTTTTTTTTTTTGTTTTTTTTTTTTGCGGAAGTATCAAATGTTTGTAAATTGTTTCCTTTTATTTTTATTTTCAATTGATCTGAAATTTTTTTTTCATCTTGGTAATGTTGTTGAGCTTGTGTTAATATACAATGCTTTATTTTTATAATTGTATTTTTATAAGTTAGAAAAATTAGATTAATTTATCCTAATTTTGTTAACCAAAAGATTTTTTTGTCTTGTGGAAATTTTAGAAAAAAATGTAAATTTAGTATTGTAAAAAAACTAATATTTTAACGTTTGTAAGAAGCACATGAAAGTAAATCTATTTATTAAGCAATAATAAGAATAAGTGGCTGAAATTTAAATTCCAAGAGGCCAAAAAAACATTTTTTTTTCCTGTGGAAATTTTAGAAAAAAATGTGAATTTAGTATTGTAAAAAAACTAATATTTTAACGTTTGTAAGAAACACATGAAAGTAAACCTATTTATTAAGCAGTACATTAACAAGATGAGAAACATTTTTTGAGCAATAATAAGAATAAGTGGCTGAAATTTAAATTCCAAGAGGCCAATTAAACCAAATGTATTTAAGAAGAAATGGGTAAATTGTTCATAAAAATGAGTTATACAAATAGGTGCTAAATAAAATTGGTCATTTTGGAGACATCAATTCATTCACAAGACGGGTTGACAAACTTGGTTGAGAGATTTCCAGGCAATTACATTTGGTTGGTTGCTGGTTGGGGAACAAAAAATGGTTGCCGAGCTAGCTAGCTCGGCAACCAGTTGGTTGCCGAGATGGCTCGGCAACCAATTTTGGTTGCCGAGCCATCTCGGCAATCGGGGGGAAAAAATTTTTTTTTTTTTTTTTTTGGTTTTTTTTTTTTGCGGTAGTATTAAATGTTTGTAAATTGTTTCCTTTTATTTTTATTTTCAATTGATCTGAAATTTTTTTGTCATCTTGGTAATGTTGTTGAGCTTGTGTTAATATACAATGCTTTATTTTTATAATTGTATTTTTATAAGTTAGAAAAATTAGATTAATTTATCCTAATTTTGTTAACCAAAAGATTTTTTTGTCTTGTGGAAATTTCAGAAAAAAATGTAAATTTAGTATTGTAAAAAAACTAATATTTTAACGTTTGTAAGAAGCACATGAAAGTAAATCTATTTATTAAGCATTACATTAACAAGATGGGAAACATTTTTTAAGTAATAATAAGAATAAGTGGCTGAAATTTAAATTCCAAGAGGCCAATTAAAACAAATGTATTTAAGAACAAATGGGTAAATTGTTCAAGCTTATATTGTATAAAAATGAGTTATACAAATAGGTGCTAAGTAAAATTGGTCATTTTGGAGACATCAATTGATTCATAAACTTAGCTCTGGCAATCAAACGAGATAGCTTAGCAACCAATTTTAGTTGCCGAACCCGCAATCAGTAGAGGAAATTATTAGGCCAATCTTAACAGACTGGAAAAAAAAAACGTGTTCATCTTTTTTGCAATAAAAAAGTAATTGTTCATCTTTTCTACAAAACCTGGTAAATTCAATAAATATAAATTACAGCTCACTACCCGCAAAAAATTTAAGTAAATTGAAAATAAAAACAACATTGAACTGAGTACAATTATTGTGAATAACAAAACAACAACCCTTTTATTCAATCAAATCAAATTACATTGTTTAATACAAATTATAAATTTACAATTTCACTTTATTAAACATCTCTTTGATATGGAATAAAAAATAACTCCTTCTTGAAAAAATCAAGCATCATTTTATACCTATAAATAGGTATTTTGTCCACTCTCACTGCATCCAAAGGTAGTCCAGCTAATAGACACTCAACATACTTCATCACAAGTATACCCCCATCACTGCAAATAAAGTTTTTAAAACATTAGTAATTATACATAACTATTATTAAGAATAAAATAAATTATTTAAACTAATTACTAATTACCTGTATCTATCAAGTTGAGGTATATCAGTAATGGGTTTTCTCCAGTATTCCAAACGCTCAATGTTTGTACCAAGTTCTGGCACATACCTCCTAATCACATCTGGAAGACCTCCAATAATAGGAAGTACAGCAACATACATGGATGCATCATCAGCTAATTTTTGATAATTATCAAATACTGTGAGCTTCCACCTCTTCAAGTCCACATGAAACAATACCCAATATTTGTTGTGTACAAGATATGGCCATAGTAAATAATTACATTCCTTCCATTTTTTACCAAAATTTTTAGGAAAATAACCATTTACATATCCCATCACCATGTTATCAAGAGAAGAAGAGGAAGAAGAAGAAGCAGCATGTTGTACAATTTGCCCTCTTGGATCCAAAAGTTTAACTCTAAGTTCAATCATAAGAGATCCAAAACCAGAATCCAAGACTGCATACTTATCTGAAAATATATCCTGGAAATTTCTGCTTCTTGCTCTGATCAACATTAATCCAACATCCATATCCTTTTCATACAATACATCATACAACATTATATTCTTATATATACTACCATTAATAAATATACTTAATGTATAAGTTAAAAAATATAATTAATCTTTACCTCGGAGTTGAGTGGATATTCAGGATTCCCAAGATCCATGAGCTTCTCTTTATTCAAAGTATAGCCCCCATGCAATCTTATAACATCACTACAAAAAAGGACAAATACGTTTAGAAAAATGGATAACTTAAATACTTATACCAAATATTATAACTTATATTAAATATTATAACTTACCGAGATTTTGCACGACTCATCCAATTAGCAAAATCACTTTCAATTTTTTTTATCTATGTCGCACAAAATTGGAATGAACGCATCAATTGATGTCTCCCCTACATCAGTACGTTCTATTTCATTTCCACCACCACCACCACTACCACCACCACCACCACCACCACCACCACCACCAGCATCACCAGCTTTGTGAACATTCATCCCTTCAAACATTCTCTGGATTTGTCCAAAAGAACTTTGGAACTGATCCTGCAAACTACCAAATAAGCTACTCTGTTCACCCCGAAATGAGTCAAATTTGCTATCTATATATTGCTGCAGTTCCTTCACATCACTATTGGGTTGTAACTCATCTAAACGCAGCAATAAGTCATCTCTTGTGTTATCAATATAAGATCTTTGCTCATCTAATCGGGTATCAAAATAATTTCTCTGTTCATCGAACATAGAGCTCAAATTTTCATATGTTACGTATTCATCAGAGTAGTTGTAACCTGAAGTTGAAGGCCCTTGAGAAGTCTCAGGAATATTTTGTTCTTCATTATAATAATCCATATAAGTAACGTTTCTTGCAGGCCTTGCAGGCCAGATATCATCGGGTAACTCCTCCTCGTTACTTATATATGGGGACCAACTTTTATCAAAATTCTCATCTGGTTCAGCTGGTGGTATATTTCCTTCATTTCTTTCTTCCTCATCCACTTCTTCTTCAACCTCATCAACATGTTCATCAACATGTTCTCCCCCATACTCAAACTGATCCACAATAGGATCAAAACGACAAAAATCTAATGATAACCTACTTTGTTTTTATTTTACAAATAGTGCTATAAAACGTTCATATCGACCTACAACTTTTCACTACATTTTTCACAAACGTGCAACGCACGGGCCAAAACTAGTCTATAAATAAATTCCATTAAATGAAATCATAGATCGTAACGTAAAGCTGGTTTACTTGTCTGTTTTGTCATCAATTTTTCCCATCAGAAAATGACATTATTTGCTGCTTAGAAAAGTCCATTTTGTCAGCACGTTCGTTTAAGCTTAAAAGTTATGTAAATAAGTTAGTTTTAACTGAAATAATTTTTTTATTGGTCAAAATTAAAAATAATGACTTATTTTAAAAAAAGAAGTTACTTTCAAATTTTTTTTTTGAAAGTAAGAAAACTTCTTTTTACTTTTTGCCGGCAATCTGAAGAGTCATATTCTAGAAAAAAAATCTTTTTTTCTTTTCTTAGGCGAGCCAAGCATAATACGATCGAAATAAAAAGGAAAATTGGTACAAATGGTCCCTAACCTTTGTCATCAGTGCAGAATTGATCTCTAATGTTTTTTTGACACAGAACACCCTAACTTATGTGTTTTGATGTGTAATTGATTCTTATTTGATGAAAAAGACAAATATGTTCTTAGTTTTAATTAGAAAAAAATGTAATTATGTTCTTAATCTTTGCAAAATGTGCAAATGGGTCTGGTACATTTATTAAATAATATTTAATTACACTATTAAATATATCGCTATTGTCGTGTCAATTAAATTTTTCATAAGAGAGAAATGTAAAATTATTGCACTTTAACTATATGTAATTGTTGTGTGATTTGAAAAACTTGAATAAAAACTAAGTTAAATAAATAAAAAAATGATGTATATAATTTTATGACATTGAACCAATCTTATTATGTTTTTTAACATAAAAATACTAATAAAAATTAATTTACTCATTATGTGTTCTTTATTTTTGACTAACAAATTAAATTATGAAGAATACAATTGGAGCTCTAATAAATGAGTATCTCAATTAAATAAAAGTATTTGAGTATCAAGTTTGTGACAAAATTATTTTTATTTTCATATTGTAATAATAAAATAAAATTTTAAAATTTAAATAATATAATTACTTAATAATAATAATAATAATAATAATAATAATAATAATAATAATAATAATAATAATAATAATAATAATAAATTTATTAATAATTATGAGATTAAATTTTTGTTAGTTTATAATAGTTCCTAAAATATACAAAACAATTTAGTACATCATCAATTTGGTCAATAAAGTGTAAATTCCAAAAAAAAAAAAAAAAAAAAAAAAAAAAAAAAACTCATTAGTTCTTTTTAAACTTTTTATAAAAAAATAAAATTATCGGACTCATTTGCACCTTTTACAAAGATTAGGAATCCAATTACAATTTTGTCTAATTAAAACTAGGGATAATTGCATCAAAGTCCCCAACGTTTCAAAATCGTTGAGGATATGTCTCTAACCTAAAAAAATAGCACCACACATCCCAACGTATGAAAAATTTAGCCTGGTAGGTCCTTTAGGACCAAATTGCCCTTTCTTTTAAATAAACAAAAAAACAAAAAACAAGAAAAAAGAAAAACATAATTAGAAACTAACTATATGTACCCAAAAAAATAAAAAGTAAAAAATATACCTAAAAAATAAAAAGTAACAAATATGTCATCTTCTCCAAAAGAATCTTTAAACTTTTATTTGTACCAATTTTGCCGAAAAACGTCCAAACTCCAATTGAAAATCTGCATGCCAGTAAGTTGAATTGAAGAAACCGCCCATTTCTTTGTTTTCCAAAAACAGTGCAAATGCTATAATGTGAAAGAACAGAAAATGGAGATCTGACAAAAAGATTTGGAAATTAAAAACAAAAAAACAAATAAGTGAAGGGAATGTGGCGCCAGTGGTTGTGTAATGTCTCCCCCAAAATGGTTATATATATATATATATATGAATATGTGATATTTCTCAGGCTCCTTTTCTTTTTCCCTCTCTGGCCTCTGCTGCATTTCCCATTTACTGCAAAACTGACTCTTGACATAACAACACTGTTACACCTCGAGTATGACAACAATAGACCCCAACCCCAGATTATTAGGTTTTTAGGTAAACAAATTTACCACAAAAGTTTGTGAATTATGGTACTGTACAAGTTATTTTTTACTTTTTACACATCTGTGTGTAATTTTTACACCAGTGACCACTGACCAACCTACGAGATATGGATTTTTTTGGGATTAAAACCTGATAAACTTTGCTGATATGTTAATGTTAGGCCTAGTAATGGTGCATTACTTTAGACAAGGTTGGGGTGGGGACTGTAGTCTGGGTTTCATGGCACCATAGGATGAGTATGATGGGACTTGATCTTAATGACTCAAAAATAAAATTTGGTAAAAACATCAATTCATAGGGTGAGTTTGTGGTGTTTTAATTTGGTAAAAATAAAATTTTAAATTTTATTTTGGAGAAGATGGCCTACTTGTTACTTTTTATTTTTTTGGGTACATTTTTTACTTTTTATTTTTTTGGGTACATATAGTTAGTTTTCAATTATGATTTTCTTTTTTCTTGTTTTTTATTTTTTTTGTTTATTTAAAGAGAATGACAATTTGGTCATAAAGGACATACCACGCCAAGTTTTTTATACATTGGGAATGTGTGATACTATTTTTTTAAGTTAGGGGCATATCCCCAACGATTTAGAAACGTTGAAGAGCTTTGATGCAATTATCCCTTAAAACTAATGACATATTTGTCTTTTTCATCAAATAAGACCGATTATACACCAAAATACATAGGTAGGTTCTTGTGTATCAAAAACAAAAGTTAGAGATCATTCCTACACGGAGGACAAGTAGATAAAATATAGTGAGAACGAAATCTACCCTTTTCTTATATATGCAATCACCGTCCACCGGTGCGAGTTCATGCCTTTCTTGGTTGGATCAACAAAACCGGCCATATAAAGCCAAATTAATATGGTGGGGACAAATAGGAGCATTCCTTTTTGAAGGACCATTTGAGCCAATTTCCCTTAGTTTTAAGCTTTCCCAGACATGCTCTATCCTCTATATATAGGATAAGAACTGCAAGACAACTTGAGAGCAATAGGAATCTTATCCCAAAACCATGTTTTCTGCCTCTTTAATTTGCTACACACTCATAGTATTTGCAGTGTTTTCTTTCCTTCACGGATTAACAAAGAAGAAGAAGAAGAAATTGCCTCCTGGTCCAAGAGGTGTCCCAATTTTAGGACACCTCCACATGTTAGGCAAAAATCCCCACCAAGATTTACATAGGATAGCCCAAAAACATGGTCCTATAATGTACATGCAATTTGGGTTTGTCCCAAACATCATAGTATCCTCCCCTCAAGCAGCTGAGCAGTTTCTTAAGACATATGACCTTGTTTTTGCAGGCAGACCACCCCATGAAGCAGCTAAGTATCTGTCATGGGACCAAAGGAACTTGTCATTTGGGACGTATGGCCCTTATTGGCGCAATATGCGAAAATTATGTACCTTAGAATTGCTTGGCAGCCTTAAAATCGGTTCTTTCCAACCTATGAGAAGGGAAGAGCTTGGACTTTTGGTTGAATGGCTAAAACACGCAGCACTTGAACATGTTTCTGTTGATCTTAGCGCAAAGGTTTCGTCTCTAACTGTTGAAATGAGTTGTAGGATGGTGTTTGGTAAGAAGTACGAGGACAAGGACATTGATGAGAGGGGGTTCAAAGTTGTGATTCAAGAGGGAATGAAATTGGGAGCTGTTGACCTCCAAATATGGCTGCCAACAGGAACCCCACGCCTCCTCTTCCTACGTGTATTTCTCCTCTTACTTGGACTGCCACGCGATTTATTCAACCACGCAGATATGCCTAGGCCCGGGTGGGTAGGTAACCAAGGATAAAGAGAAACACATTATGGGAGAGGTAAAAGCTTGAGGGCCTCTAACTAACGATTTCCCAGGTGGTTATAACACTTGAAGAATAATTAGAATAGAGGACTTGATATATGTGTGGTGAGAGTAATATTTTCAACCTCCATTTCTTGTGGAAATAAGCTTAGTATTTATAGGCAAATTCTACAAGAATGATCCCCTTCGATGTACGACACGTGGTTCCATCTGAAGGGTTCTTGAGTCACATCTTTGGTGTCATGTCATTAGCATTAATGAGGAAGTCACTTTCAGTCGCAAACTAAGGGGCTATGACTGTGACAAGCCGCATTGGCAGATAGTCCCATCAATCTTTCAGAGATTGAATCACAAGTTTGGTAGGGAATACTTTTTTAGCACGCAACCAGGGTCGGACTTTGACAGCATCGTTTGTCTAACTTCCTCGGCACAAACAGCATCGGTTGTCTAACCTCTTCGGCATAAATAGCCTCGGTTGACTAACCTCCTCGGCACAAATAGCCTCAGTTGTCTAACCTACTCGGCACAAATAACCTCGGTTGACTAACCACCTCGGCACAAATAGTCTCGGTTGACTAACCACCTCGGCACAAATAGTCTCGATTGACTTTGACCGCGCACACATGGAGCCCAAGTGGGATTGGGGCGTAACAATAGTCCCCCAAGTTCAGGACCTCTATCATTTATGAGGGGTGCTGGACTTGGTAGTGTTCGAAAAGTGGCAGATTCGTAATTGGGAGATTTAGTCCCACAAGGTCAGGATCTCTCATTTATGTGAGGTGCGGAGCTTGGAGTGGGTGAGAAATTCGAAGCGTAGAGGTTGCGCTAAACGATCTTCGTTGCTTTAGAGAGGCTTGCTACGAAAGAGCCTATTCCCAAGTGGGAGAGGCTAGGTAGTAGAAGCGAGTCTCCAAGGTTGGAGAGGCTTGCTGCACAAGAGCCTATTCTTAAGTGGGAGAGGCTTACTGCGGAAGAGCCTAGTCCCAAGTGGGAGAGGCTAGGTTGCAGAAGCGAGTCTCCAAGGTTGGAGAAGCTTGATTCGGAATAGCCTATTCCCAAGTGGAAGGGGATAGGTTGCAGAAGCGAGTCTCCAAAGTTGGAGAGGCTTGCTGCATAAGAGCCTATTCCCAAGTGGAAGGGACTAGGTTGCAGAAGCGAGTCTCCAAGGTTGGAGAGGCTTACTGCGGAAGAGCCTAGTCCCAAGTGGGAGAGGCTAGGTTACAAAAGCGAGTCTCCAAAGTTGGAGAAGCTTGATGCGAAAGAGCCTATTCCCAAGTGGAAGGGACTAGGTTGCAAAAGCGAGTCTCCAAGATTGGAGAGGCTTACTGCGGAAGAGCCTAGTCCCAAGTGGGGGAGGCTAGGTTGTAGAAGCGAGTCTCCCAGGTTGGAGAGGCTTACTGCGGAAAAGCCTAGTCCCAAGTGGGAGAGGCTAGGTTGCAGAAGCGAGTCTCCAAAGTTGGAGAAGCTTGATGCGGAATAGCCTAGTCCCAAGTGGAAGAGGCTAGGTTGCAGAAGTGAGTCTCCAAAGTTGGAGAGGCTTGCTGCAGAAGAGCCTATTCCCAAGTGGGAGAGGCTAGGTTGCAGAAGCGAGTCTCCAAGGTTGGAGAGGCTTACTGCGGAAGAGCCTAGTCCCAAGTGGGAGAGGCTAGGTTGCAGAAACGAGTCTCCAAGGTTGGAGAGGCTTGCTGCAGAAGAGCCTATTCCCAAGTGGGAGAGGCTAGGTTGCAGAAGCGAGTCTCCAAGGTTGGAGAGGCTTACTGCGGAAGAGCCTAGTCCCAAATGGGAGAGGCTAGGTTGCAGAAACGAGTCTCCAAGGTTGGAGAGGCTTACTGCGGAAGAGCCTAGTTCCAAGTGGGGGAGGCTAGGTAGCATAAGATGCTTTAATGAAAAGGCTAGGCCCTTGTGTGGGTATGGCGCTTCTACAAAAACTAAGTTCCAAATAAGAAAGCTTGTTTGTAGAGGCCCTTTCAATATCGGATGAGGCATGATATTATGCTTTTCTCAGCTAGTGCCATGCCTTAATGAAGAGGCTAGGCCCTTGTGTGGGTATGGCGCTTCTACAAAAACTAAGTTCCAAATAAGAAAGCTTGTTTGTAGAGGCCCTTTCAATATCGGATGAGGCATGATATTATGCTTTTCCCAGCTGGTGCCATGCCTTAATGAAGAGGCTAGGCCCTTGTGTGGGTATGGCGCTTCTACAAAAACTAAGTTCCAAATAAGAAAGCTTGTTTGTAGAGGCCCTTTCAATATCGGATGAGGCATGATATTATGCTTTTCCCAGCTGGTGCCATGCCTTAATGAATGGGCTAGGCCCTTGTGTGGGTATGGCGCTTCTACAAAAACTAAGTTCAAATAAGAGAGCTTGTTTGTAGAGGCCCTTTCAATAAGTCGTGAGTACCTCTTTGGGGAGGCATACGAGAAGATTTTACCCCAAACTTGATTAAGTACTAGTGCCTCTTTCTAGGTGTTGCAATTTCAAATCTAGTGATGGAACGATAGACGTGGCACTTCTATAAGGCCAGTGCCTCTTCTTAGAAGTCTAAACATGTAAATAATCGAATCTTGGTTTATAAGTAATCATATGTCGGTGCCTCTTCTCAGAGGTGTCACATAGGCTCCAACGACTTATAAGCATGCCTTAGGAAATTTAAACCATTAATCAAGTTGAATAAGCTTGTATATATAGTTTTCGAGTGCCTCTTCTTAGGAGCTTCAAACAAGCAAATAATCGAAACTTGATTAATGAATAATCAAATGCTAGTGCCTCTTCTCAGAGGACCTATGCTAGCCCCAATTAGTACTTGAACAACGTCATTTCTTCAAGAAAGCTCCTTTGTCTAAGGAGGTTTAAGCCTCTTCTTCAAATGACATATGCTAGCCCCAATTAGTACTTGAATAGCGTCATTTCTTCAAGAAGGCTCCTTTGTCCAAGGAGGTTTAAGCCTCTTCTTCAAATGATATATGCTAGCCCCAATTAGTACTTGAATAGCGTCATTTCTTCAAGAAAGCTCCTTTGTCCAAGGAGGCTAAGGCTTTTAGTCACGTTTCCCACAGACGGCGCCAATCTGTTGACCTCCAAATATGGCTGCCAACAGGAACCCCACGCCTCCTCTTCCTATGTGTATTTCTCCTCTTACTTGGACTGCCACGCGATTTATTCAACCACGCAGATATGCCTAGGCCCGGGTGGGTAGGTAACCAAGGATAAAGAGAAACACATTATGGGAGAGGTAAAAGCTTGAGGGCCTCTAACTAACGATTTCCCAGGTGGTTATAACACTTGAAGAATAATTAGAATAGAGGACTTGATATATGTGTGGTGAGAGTAATATTTTCAACCTCCATTTCTTGTGGAAATAAGCTTAGTATTTATAGGCAAATTCTACAAGAATGATCCCCTTCGATGTACGACACGTGGTTCCATCTGAAGGGTTCTTGAGTCACATCTTTGGTGTCATGTCATTAGCATTAATGAGGAAGTCACTTTCAGTCGCAAACTAAGGGGCTATGACTGTGACAAGCCGCATTGGCAGATAGTCCCATCAATCTTTCAGAGATTGAATCACAAGTTTGGTAGGGAATACTTTTTAGCACGCAACCAGGGTCGGACTTTGACAGCATCGTTTGTCTAACTTCCTCGGCACAAACAGCATCGGTTGTCTAACCTCTTCGGCATAAATAGCCTCGGTTGACTAACCTCCTCGGCACAAATAGCCTCAGTTGTCTAACCTACTCGGCACAAATAACCTCGGTTGACTAACCACCTCGGCACAAATAGTCTCGGTTGACTAACCACCTCGGCACAAATAGTCTCGATTGACTTTGACCGCGCACACATGGAGCCCAAGTGGGATTGGGGCGTAACAGGAGCCATTCCTAATCTTGGGGATTATTTTCCTTTTCTAGGAGTGCTTGATCTTCAAGGATTGACAAGGAAAATGAAGGCACTTAGCAAAGTTTTCGACCAATTCTTTGAGAAGGTTATTGATGATCATGTTCGAGCTGGAGACAAAGGCCCAACCAAAGATATTGTTGATATCATGATGTCCATTATGCAATCTGGAGGGACCGATTTTCAGTTTGATCGACGTCATGTCAAGGCCATTATGCTGGTAATATGTACAAATTTTTACTGTTATCTAAATATATATAAATGAAATGAAAATGGTACCTTAGGGCCAAACAAAATGTGATAAAAATGATTTATTTAGTTGACCCAATTTTATTGATAAAAACGATTCATTTAGTGGACCCAAATTTATTGGGACTCAGAATTAGTTTCTTAGAGCTTGTTTGATAGAATTTATTAACTAGTTTATTTGATCAAAATTGTTTATTTGATTAAGAATGATAAAAAATGTCAAGTTACCAAGACAAATTTTTTAGTAAAATAAATTATTTTTAATTAAATAAACTAATTTATAAACTTTACCAAACTAGTTCTTAGTTACATAAATGAATTCATGGAATTCCCACCCTGTGTGAGAGTCGGGCACTACCCGACATCGGACAACAGATAAGTCACCTCACTATTAGTCACCCCTTCACAAATCAAACTAACTATTAACAACAGTGAGTACAAGGTGAAGATGCCACGTGGGTAATATTTTTTTGAACCTAAACACTCCCACCCCGACCCCGACGCCGACCCCGACCCCGCAACAAAATTAAATTTGCAGTACAGGCTTCCACCCACCCACTGAAGTTAATTCTTAATTTGCCCTAGGGGCATAGGCGAGTTGGTAACGCTTGAGGTGACGTGGGGAGAAATCCTCAAGCAACGCAAGTTCGATTCTCGTGTGGGGCAGATTTTCACTAAAATATTGTGGGGATCTGTCCTGGAGGTTAGCCTATTGGCTCTCTCCTTCAGGTTCTGCTACTCGTGCACATTTCTCGATTTACAACCCGCCTAGTCAAGGGGCCTCTGACACAGGTAAGAGGCTTCGCATTCAGGACCATCCCACCCCACCCCACCCCACCCCACCCCACCCCACCCCATTTGCAACTCACCCCCAACATGTGGGAATTGAAACAAAATGTCTGACAGCCAAATTTAATTTCATTGCAGGGTAGGGGTAGGGGTAGGGGTAGGGGTTGTATGGAGGAGGGTAAATGCCTCCTGACACTTTTTTGGGTTTGAAAAATGTTACCCACGTGGCTTCTATTGAGAGTGGACATCATATCTTGTGTCTAATGTGGGTGTTATATTTCCTAGCACAACTATGTTCATATATCTATTACTCAAGAACTTATGAGTAGAGGTTTTGATCTAATGTCTCTGGTGAGCATTGTTATATGTCCATATGAATAGAATATGATCTAACAAGCATCAGTTAGAGCGCAATAGGAATTTTGGCAGCATTTTTCTTGATGAATTCTCTGTGTGTGTAGTTATCGGCATTGATTTGATTCAGTGGATAAATTTATCATTGCAGGATATGCTCGCGGCTTCAATGGACACTGCAGCATCATCAGTTGAGTGGATACTCTCCGAACTCCTAAAGAATCCACGAGTAATGAAAAAAGTCCAGAAAGAGTTGGAAGAAGTAGTCGGCTTGGACAGGAAGGTGGAGGAGTCGGATTTGGAGAGTCTAGAATATTTAGACATGGTTGTGAAGGAAACCTTCAGGCTCCATCTCGTGGCACCATTACTAATTCCTCACTATTCGCTGGAAGATTGCACTGTTGATGGCTACCATATACCAAAAGATGCACGAATTATCATTAATACATTTGCAATTGGACACGATCCAAATGCATGGACTGATCATGAGAAGTTCAATCCGAAGAGGTTTGTTGGGAGCAGCATAGACCTTAGGGGACAACATTTCCAGCTTCTGCCATTTGGCTCTGGGAGGAGAGGGTGCCCAGGAATGCAATTGGGGCTCATCATGGTTCGACTTATCGTGGCACAATTAGTACATTGTTTTGATTGGAAGTTGCCAAATAATATGTTACCTTCTGAGTTGGACATGACCGAGGAATTCAGCCTTGTAGTCACTAGGGCAGAGCATTTGATGGTTGTTCCCACCTATCGTTTGCAAAAATAATCAAGTCGAAAAGAATTCCTAGAATTTAATCGTTATTTGCTGAATCTTCGCTCTAAGAACCTTTTATTCAGTAGAATTGAAAACCTTGGGTGTAGACATGCAACTTTAAGGCTGCATTTATTCACCTGATACCAATAAAAGCAGTCTTAAACCATGACCAATACGTGCAATTTCTTTGTATATTTGAACAAGATGATGAAGTAAGGATTGTAAGGTTATCAATTTTGTACAGATGCTGAATTAATGATATCAGAATGGCATCTAGTTGAAACCAACTATTGTATATGGTTGTTGCAGCATCCATTTCAAAACGTCAAAGTGCAATGTGTGTCAAGACTTATATGTTGGTTTAATATATCATGATTTTCTAGTATGAGATGAACTCCAATACTTCCCTACACGCACAACTTTGACTTGCATATTCTAATCCTTAGCGGTGTCTGCAGAACATATCACAGTTCTGGATTGTAGGACATACACTCCATTCTGTGAAGTTCCTTTCATCTTCTGCACTGATCCTTTATACCCACCGGCCACCGTTAGGGGGCCACTTTCAACCTCAAAGATGTAGCCTCTGCTGGTGAGCATGCCCAAGAACAGCAAGTTCCTCTTCATTTATGGGACATACCTTACAGAAGTAAGGGTCTTTATAGTTCCATTATGCAACTTCAACTGAGTCGAACCAACTCCTTATTTTCCATTCACACTTTACCACTTCCCCCTGACTTGAAATAAATATATCAGTGCCTGGTCATGTGAAAAGGACAAGCAGAACTCGTAATCTACTCTCGATCCAAAGTTCCCGTTAGATGCCCCATTATTCTGAGGACAATTCCTTTTAAAATGTCCTTCTTTGTGGAAAATGTAACACTTCTCAGTGTTTTCACAGGTTCTTGACTTTGACCTCGACTTATTACTATTTCCTTTAGAGTTTCTGTCTGGAGATCTGCCCCTAAACCATCAGACACTCTGGAGTGGAGTAAAGTTTCTTGTCTGCCTTCATCTTAAGTTCCATGGATTTTAGGGAATCAGCATCAGCACTACATAACTTGTTGGAGTTACACTTCTATATTTTATGGCATTCACCCCTGGTAGTGACCTGAGGGGGATGACAGCCCGGTGCTCATCAGTGAAGTCCTCTCCAGTATTGGCAAGGTCCAAAGAAATCCTCTTGAACTCGTCAAGATTCTTGTCCAGCTCCTAGCTTGGATCCATTTTGAACCCATAAAACTTCTCTAAACAAATGGATTTTAATCGGGCTTGATTTCTTTATGTACAAATCGCCAACTTCTTCCAAACTTCAGCCGCAGACTTGGCATCAATTAATTTTCTCAAGTTGGTCTGATAAGTGTAAGAGCAATGAGCAAAAGGCCGAAACATTTGTTTCGCTCTTCTGTTGGTCTGTGATTGTAGGAGGCAGCTCTGATGGATCCTCTAAAGCTTTCTCAACTTTTTGTAGTGTTAAGACCACTCGCATCTTCATCCTCTATAAAGAGAAGTCCTCTTTCCCATCAAACTTCTCAATTTCACAGTTTTTTTTCTTTACGCAATACTTCTATTTCTTTTTTTTTTCCCCTTCCACGAACTCTAAAGTCATGATTAATTACAGTATCTCGAGAGTATCTCGAGATGATTGTTGGGAAAACTTAAACTTTGTAATACAAAATGGTGTTCTCCTGCCCCTAAGGGGCAGGATATGGTGAACCCACCGCTGACGTGGCTGAGCCATGTCAGCGGTGGAGTGATGAAATTCAAAATAATGGGGCTGCCCAAATTGTGTGCCCCAATATCACCTGCCCAAATTGTGTGCCCCATCATATCTTATCCGATCATCCCATTTTCTTGTATCTAAACGCCTCTCTCGCTCTATCGCGACAACCAGCTGGCCCATTTTTTATTTTTCGGCCACCTTGTCTGCGCTGTCATCTGGCACAAATTTCCGGCGACCTTATGTATTGTTCCCTACGCATCCATTGGCATTTCATCGTTGCACTGCGATACACTCTCCACCGGAGAAGTAATCACTTCGGCTAACATGACCCGGTGCGAATCCACTACGAAAAAGTATATATATCATCGAGTCCAGTCCGCGTGACAACCCAACCAGTGGTAATCTCATATTCAGATTTTCTGGCCCATTTGGTTTCCCCAATGATTGATACTTCATTACTGTTGTGGAAATCTGATGTAAGTGTTCGGGCAGTGATGAATTTATGCCGGTTATGTGTTGGGGAAGTGATGAAATTCTTGTGGTTATGTGTTGAGGCAGTGATGAATTTGTTGTGGTTATGTGTTGGGAAAGTGATGAAATTCTTGTGGCTATGTGTTGGGGCAGTGATGAATGTCTTGTGGTTATGTTTTGGGGCAGTGATGAATTTCTTGTGGTTACGTAATGAGGCAGTGATGAATTTGATCAATTTTTGTAAATAAATGAAATAATGATTGTGGTAAGAGATAAACGGACACGTATCTTGGCTTGGCAATTCGGAAGGCATGCGACTATGGGTTGTGTACAACCCTTATGTCAAATGCAACCGGTTAATTGCAGCCATGGCGTTGACGTAACTATCTTGCCCTCAATTACAATATTCGAGCCTCTTACTGAACGTTGAATACAATATGAAGCTGGTTATATTATTTTGAATTTAATGAATACTTGATGATTGTTGTTATTCGTTTGAACTCCGTTGCACATATAGGTAAGAAATGATGTCTTCCTCTAGTATGAATGATGCGCAATCATGTCTTAGATGTAATTGTAGTGCGTATATGAAGATACACACGTCCCACACTGAACGGAATCCTCTTCATAGGTATTGGAGATGCCATAATGTTACGGTACGTAACATAGTTTCAATTGTTGTATGTTGTTATATACCTTCACTAATTACTTACATTTTTATTTTATTGGTAAGATGGTGTCATGTGTAGAGGATTTACGTGGGCCGATGAGGTCGAACAACAAATGGAAAGTGTATCTAAAATGCACACTAGAGCTTTGAATGAATTGAAGGTTGATGTGATGAAGTTGTCGAAGAAGATAGACAACGTCATTTATGACATAGGAGCCCTCTGGCGTTTTGTAACATTTGTATGTATTATAGTAATTTCACTTATTGTAATCAAATTTATGTAATATTGTAACGAGTTTGTCTTAATATGTAATCTATGATGGAAGCTATTTTGTATATTTACATGTTGTGTCTATTATCAGTTCGTGTTATTATCAATTTGATTAATAGGTAAAAACAATAAGGCAAAAATACAGCTAGGTACACATTCATAATAGAAGTAAAAACATGACATAATCCATAACTCTTAATCTGGAATACATAATCCATAATCACTGACATAAACCATAATACAAAAAAAAAAAAAAACATTGTTGTCACAATATGATTTTGCTAGATACATGAACATTTGACGTTAGTACATATGTCAAAAAAACCAATTGCCAACATCATAATGACTACTTGCTTGTGACGTGAATGTTCCATCATCTCCTCCACCAAACTGCGTTCCATCGTCTTGGGCATCGTCTTGTTGGTCCACATCTGTATTTGACCTACAACAATGATTAAATTGCATATGATATTAGATACTAATAAATTAAAATGTTCATAAACCCAAGTTAATAGTAATCATGAACGCCAACTAACCTTTCATTCCTTAGAGGACATGTCCTCTTGTCGTGACCATGCTGTCCACAAATCCGACATTGCCTGTTTTGTTTCGCAATTGATTTTTCTTTTCATGATTTCAATCTTTTCCCACAACCATTTGCTCTTACCGCACTCGGATCTTGTATAGTGACACTGTCTGGGCGCGTAATACTTTTGAATCGGGTCGAACCAATATTACCTCCAGCTGCTATCTCTTTGACACTTAGATGCAATGACTCGAACTCACCGATGAGGAATGTGCTGCGCTCATCTGTCAAGGCAGCGTCATCAACAATCAAAGAAGCCTTGTGCGACAAGAAACCATGCCGTGCCATTAATGACATACTCGAAATGTCATCAGTGGACAAACCCGCGGTAAGATCATTTGGGTAACCCAACTTTGCATTTTTCGTCCATCTTGGTAATATGTACTTGTCCGGTAGAAGTAATACTTGTTTTTTTCTCAAGTAGCTAATCATGTGCCGACACGGATACCCATTGAATTCAAATGTCTGACAACTACACGAAATGAAATCAGTCTCCGTATAATATGTAATGTGTCTAACATGATCAAATGTTTTTCTATGCTCCCGTATCTCAACCACATAAAATTTTGATTCGCCGGATATAGATATCTTCGTGCAAATGTAGAAATGACTTTGATCAATTTCTTTTTGGAACAACAAAAATATTTTCTTTGTATACACATGAACCATTTGATTCTCCATCTGAAATTTTGATGTCAGTCGAGGTTGTTCGCTGATATCAATATGATTAGCAACCAACTCCTCATGTCACTGATGACGTAATGCCATATTTAAACGAGTAATAAAATCCATAAGTGAGTTCTTTCGAGTTACATACCTCTTGAAGATTGAGTGATTACTCTCTGACCGCTGACTACTGGACATTCCCGCACTGAAAATGTGATTCACATATGCTGGAACCCATCGACTACGAATAGCAAACATGTTACATAGCCATTCATTATTGGCGAAAGCCTCGTTTTCCATTACTGCAGCCCAACGTGACTCAAACTCATCGGGTGACTTCGAATTTTTAATAATATTTACCAACATGTAGTACTCATCGTTATACACCATGACATTAATCTTCTCAGAGAACTTGTTCAATATGTGCCAAATACAATACCGATGGAAGGTGAATGGCAAAACCATTGAGATGGCTTTAGCTATTACCACATCCTGATCTGTAATAATGATTTGTGGTGCTTGTCTAGGCATGGCTTCCAAGAACTTCGAAAATAACCACACAAATGACTCTGTCGACTCGTCACTCAATAAACCACATGCAAATAGAATGGTTTGCACATGATGGTTCACCCCAACGAACGGTGCAAATATCATCGAGTACTTGTTGGTGTTATAGGTAGTGTCAAACACAACGGCATCTCCAAAATATGCGTACGATCGACGTGACTCTGAGTCTGCCCATAAACAACGAACCAACTTATTGTCCGAATCAATCTCATAATCGAAGTAGAAATTGGGGCTTTTCTCTTTTTCAAATGTGAAATACTCAATCAATGTATCAGCATCATGACCCCGTTGCTCTTCTTGAACATTCCTCTCATGGTTCCTTATATATCTCTCAACACACCCAACCGATGATGGACCACCCGAGTCTATCTCTATAAGGCGAACTTGCTGACACGTTGGTATGTTAGCATCTGCTAACTGTTGTGTTAATGCCTTATTTGTTGCTGATACATGTCGATGTGAACGTAATAAATGTACTCGACTTGGCGTAGTAAGAGCGTGATTATGTTCCTCCACAAATTTATTCACCACCCATAAATGTCCTGTCTGTTGTTTCACAACAGATAATCTGGCATTGCATCCAGTCCGCGTCTGTCCACGATTCTTTCTCCAGTCCGTACCACAGCTCATTTATGTTTCATCTGATATGTGTCGTCTGTTTTTTCTTGCTTTGAGCAAGCAAAAAGTTTCCAGTAAGTTTCATTGGATTCTTTCTTTTTTTTTTACTATTGGCTATACGTGCACTAAAACCAGCTTCCCGCGCATAATGATTGTAAAAATTATACGCCTCCTCATGCGATTCAAACTCTTGTCCAATCTTCGGAATTCGACTTATGGAAACTTGAGGAACAAAAATATTATCCGCACTTTCAGCTTCCATTCCTATTCAACAACAAATACATTACATTATTCACAAGCAAGCATTTAACATTTCATTTGTTGAAGCAAAACGGGAAAAAAAAAATTAAAACCATAATCCAACTGAATACAAGTTTGGTTTATGCTAACAAACCATTTCATTCCCATTATTAGCTACAAAAAACCATTTATTTCGCATCTACCTCAACGATGAAATGCCAACGGATGCGTAGGGGACAATACACAAGGTCGCCGGAAATTTGTGCCAGATGACAGCGCAGACAAGGTCGTCGGAAAATATGGGTCGGACTGATGAAAATAAAAAATGGGCCAGCTAGTTGTCGCGAGAGAGAGAGAGAGGCGAGAGCGCGACAGAGCGAGAGAGGCGAGGGTTTTAGATACAAGAAAAGGGGATGACCGGATAAGATATGAGGCACACAATTTGGGCAGGTGATATTGGGGCACACAATTTGGGCAGCCCATTATTTTGAATTTCATCACTCTACCGCTGACATGGCTCAGCCACATCAGCGGTGGGTTCACCATATCCTGCCCCTTAGGGGCAGGAGATCACCATTGTAAAGTTGTAACCTTTATGAAAGGCGTTGGCCTTTGGATGAATGGCAACGTCCAAAGGCTATATATAGGACATCCATAAATGATTTTTGACTCAAATTTTTTTTTTTTTTTAATTCTGCCCTCTGAATTTTATTACAAATAAATCTTTCTTTCGTGTAAAAATTCCACTTCGATGTCCGTGTCAAAGTTCAGTAATAAGGGCAAAAGTTCTGTTTGTTGATTCTACGCTATTAAGGTAATGCTGCTTGTGTAGGAACGGAATCCATTCTATCTCTGTCTCCTCGTAACCTTGAGCACTCGAATTCGATCTGCTCAATCTGTAAGTTCATATTTAATATATTTTTGCATGTTTAATATTGCAGTATGGTAACCAATTCAAGAGCAAATATTATTGAGGCAAATGCATAAGATGTCTACAGGAGAACATTTTGTCTCGAGCTAATAAGTAAAAGAACATGACCTAATGCTTCATCTTGTTCTTGTCCCACATTACTGAAAATGGGCTCCTGACAATATGTTTGCCGCTCTCCCAAGAAATGGATCCACAAACCATTTGTTCAAGAATGCTCATGTTGCTATGGAACACATAACTGGTCTCAAATTTGAGTCTGAAGCTTTTCTTCTCTAAAGATGCACCAAATTTCAGCTTATGTGGTTTTACACTTATAGTGACTTTCTGGGCATTGGGATTGACAATCCTAACTCTGTAGATTTCTGGCAGAAACGATCCGGCATGAGTAAGCGTTCTTCGTAGCTCATGAACAGTGTTTCCAGGTCTGAATACAACAGAAACTGATGGATAATTGAGATCATAAGGTGATCCAGTGAGACCCGAGCAGGGTTTTGTTTTATTAGTGAAAATTTTCATCTGTTTTTGAGTGTAGTTCAAGCTGCACAAGAATTTGAGGTAATCGGGAGCATGAGCATCGTAGATTAGTCCTGGATCAGAAGCCGATAGCGGATTAACATGGCCAGCTCCTATGCTGATAGCAGTTGCTGTCACCATGTCCTCGAATTTGGCTATTGGATGCTGCACATTGTCAATTGTTGTAGCAGTCGTCATGAGTGCTGATCGGATGGCAGCAGCAGACCATTCGGGGTGAGCAGCCCGCAGCAAGGCAGCAACACCAGCAACATGGGGACAAGCCATTGATGTCCCAGAATCAACATTAAACTTTACCCTCCTGGGATCCTCCGAAGATCTTGTAGGAGCGACGTTGGAAGGCCATGCTGCAAGAATGTTGAGCCCCGGGGCGACAAGGTCAGGTTTAAGGATTTCTGGAACAATATAATTGGGGCCTCGTCCTGAAGAGCTCAGCACAATTGGCGCTCTATCTTTCCCTACTAGGGTAAGTGCACGAGTTCTGAATCTCGCCATGGGATCTTTAGTCGAATGAATATAAGACACAAGCTCTTTTGCTGCTTTGTAACCCAATGTTACAGCAGGCAATGTGTAAGGGATAGCCCTGAGTGCTTCTCCTTCAGAGGCATCATTTAATTGAATCAATCCCATCCCACCTGCTGCCTTAACTGAAAGTCCATTCTCGAAGGCTCGACTCCTACTGCCATTGCAAATTGCTATTCTTCCAATCACTTTACGAGGAACTAATTCCCGGTTTATACAATTTTTAAGATAGATGAGGGGGAAAAAATTTCTATTGACTTTTCCGGCATACAGCAATGAACCGACAAAGGATTTGTTGTTTCCTAACTGAATACGCACTGGAAAAGTGCGATCTAATGATCCAGATCCTACCGTAATTACCCATGGTGCAGTGTTGTGCACAGAAAATTGATGAGGTCCTAAATTTCCCCCTGAGCAGGACACGAAAATGTTTCTTTTGACAGCTGCGAACGTGCCTATAGCTATTGAATTTTCATAGTAATCTTCATCTGCAGACCCAAATGAGAGCGATAAAACATCTACACCATCCTTGATAGCACTCTCAATTGATGCAACAATATCGGAATCAGCACAACCTCCAATCCAACAAGCTTTATACATAGCAATCCTCGCATTGCTTGCAATTCCCCGTGCCTGACCTTTCGCAAAACCAAATATATTAGCATTCTTAACGTTGGATCCTGCTGCAGTCGAAGAAGTGTGTGTGCCATGTCCATTTGCATCACGTGGTGATCGATACTCAAAATCAAGTCGATGATCAGAAGAAATATGTTGCTCGGCTCCTTTGAAGAAGAACCTTGCACCAATGAGTTTTCTGTTACAGTTGCTAGAATTGAATTCAGATCCCTCTTCACACGTACCTTTCCACTTGGAAGGAATTGGCCCGAGCCTTTCATCGTTGAAGCTTTCACTCTCCGGCCAAATTCCAGAATCAACAACGCCAATTATGATATTCTCCCCCAAGTCAGTCTCCGGCCAGAGCCCATAATGCAAATTCAAGCCAAGAAAATCAGGCGAACGCGTAGTGTCAAGATTTATTCTGAACCTGTCTTCAAATACACCAGTAACTCCAGGAAGTTCATTGATGCTTTCGGCTTCTTGAGGAGTCAATTTTGCTGCAAATCCCTGTAAGACTTCATTATAAGTGTAGAAAATTCGTGAACCAGTTTTCAATTCGATCTTTCTATTGGTGAATGACTCAATCATAGAACTATACCATTGATCTTGAATCAAGAACTGAGGTGGCCTTAAATGGATATCTGTATGAACAAGATAACTTGATAAAACAGACTCAGAAGCATTCACAGAAATCAAAGATGGAATGAGTATAAGACTACTGAAAATTGCTGAGAAAACAATGCAGAAGAATGTGAAATCCATTAATGATCGGTGCAGAGAAAGTTAATACAAAATAAATTTTCCTATTAAACTAATAAATTGAGAGCATCTTTCTTTTACTTCAGGATCCAATGTTGTGTCCCCACCTCTTCCTGAACTGGAAAAAAGCATTCTTTTTTATTTTTTTCCAGCTTTCTGCTTGATTGCTCCATAAAAGAAAGGCAATTCAGATACTGAAATTTTGCATTAAACCCGTCGAGCCACCTCGTTTAAAAGGACTAGCGTATACAATTTTCTCGTGCGCTAGTCAAATTCATTTTCTTATAAAAGGACTGCCATAAACAATTTCATAAAAATGTTGTTGACTATGAAAGCGTAAGATGTTAGATTTAATTTTACCGAATCCATAAACAGATGATTATACATCTGTGACATAGTAACCATCATGCTGTAATTACCAAGATTAAAAACTGAAGCGGAAGCGTACCTGAATCCATGATTCTGTTTGATCGAACTGGGTTATGGTCTTCCAATTGATCCGTGGTTTTCTCCTTAGTGTCTCTTGTTGATGGGGATACAAAGAGTTGTGAAAAGCCACGCTCAATTGGGGACCATGACCTGTATATATAACTGCAGGACAGTTATTATGTTTCAATGTTGTTAAATCGGCCCCTCATCAATTTAAAACATTGTATCCGTCTCTACACTTTAATCTCATGACACTTAATACCCATTAGTCCAAAATAGTCTTTAGTGGATCACTTTATTGACTAAAACCTTAAGATAGCACCACACATTTTAATATATACATGTTTGGCCCCACATGTTGAATTTTATCCAACAATCTCCCACTGGGCCATACATGTATCCTTATAAATGTGCACAACCTTATGAGCTCAAAATTTCGCTATCACTGTTAAGGGTATTTCCAAACAATCTCGTCCATCAATCATATCAATGTAGGATCAAAGCGACTTTCGTTACATTAATCGTAACTAAATCCATCAATGGTCACATACACTAATACAACCAAATGACATAGATCAATCATGAGAGTGTAGTATGAAAATTACATGTTATGTGATCCAAACATGTCTATTTTCAATTGGTCCGACTTTATTCCTTAAGTGAGATCAATACCAAACATAATGTAACAGAATGGAATGAACTGAATACTTTATTTCTGTACAGAAAATTATCCAAATACATAAATGTGTCCAAAAACAAACATAAAGCAACCAAAATACAAACTCCCACTAAAACATGATATCCTCAAGAAATACAACACCCATACGAGCAGTGTGCTCATGAAAAACCTTGGGTGGTAATCCCTTAGTAAGCGGATCCGCAATCATGGAGTTTGTCCCAATATGCTCTATGGAAATCTGTCCATTCTGTACCCTTTCTTTCACAACCAGGAACTTAATGTCAATGTGTTTTGACTTAGTTGAACTCCTGTTGTTATTAGAATATAGCACTGCAGAGTTATTGTCACAATATAACTTTAATGGTCTATCAATACCATTCAGAATGCGCAGCCCAGTGACAAAATTTTGCAGCCATATCCTATGATTAGATGCCTCATAACATGCTAAAAATTCTGCTGCCATAGTGGAAGAAGCTACGAGTGTCTGCTTAGCACTCCTCCAGGAAATAGCTCCTTCAGCTAGCAGATATATGCAGCCTGAAGTGGATTTTCTACTGTCTTGGCATCCCGCAAAATCAGAATCGGAATACCCTACGATCTCTAACTGATCCGATCTGCTATATGTAAGCATGCAATCTCTTGTTCTCTTCAAGTACCTCATAACCCTTTTTGCTGCTATCCAATGATTCATCCCAGGATTACTTAAATATCTGCCCAGCATTCCAACAATGAATGCTATGTCTGGACGAGTACAAACCTGAGCATACATCAGACTCCCAACAGCTGATGCATAGGAAATCTTCTGCATTTCCTTAACTTCAAGATTATTTTTCGGGCATTGATTGAGACTGAATTTGTCTCCCTTAGCAACAGGGGTGTCCCCTGGTTTACTATCCTGCATGCCAAACCTTTTAAGAACTTTATCGATATAGCTCTTTTGTGACAATCCAAGAATACCGCGAGAGCGATCCCGGTGTATCTGAATCCCTAATACAAAAGAGGCGTCCCCAAGATCTTTCATCTCAAAATTCCTTGACAAAAAACTCTTGGTTTCGTGCAACATGCCTATATCATTAGTGGCAAGCAGTATGTCGTCAACATACAAAACCAGGAAAATATGCTTACTCCCACTGAACTTGTGATATACACAATCATCAACAATATTTATCTCAAAACCAAACGAGATAATCACTT
Organism: Forsythia viridissima; assembly: GCA_030279155.1. Lineage (NCBI taxonomy): Eukaryota > Viridiplantae > Streptophyta > Magnoliopsida > Lamiales > Oleaceae > Forsythia > Forsythia viridissima. Next base: position 35,894,556 of record CM059038.1, on the reverse strand, counting down.
GATGAAATTTGTAGTACCACTGACGGGAAGCTTGCTTGAGTCCATAGATAGATTTCTTTAATTTGCAAACCATATTCTTCGAGTCTCCTGACACGAAGTTTTCTGGTTGCACCATATAAATCGTCTCATCAATGTCTCCATTGAGAAACGCTGTCTTAACATCCATCTGATGTAACTCAAGATCAAAATGTGCAACAAGTGCCATGACTGTCCTGAAAGAGTCTTTCGTTGAAACCGGAGAGAAAGTCTCTTTGAAGTCAATGCCTTCCTTTTGTGTAAAGCCTTTAGCTACAAGACGAGCTTTATATCTTTCCACATTACCTTTTGAATCCCTTTTGATTTTAAAAATCCATTTACAACCAATGGGCTTCGCACCTTCTGGTAATGGGACAAGATCCCAAACTTTATTGTCTTGCATAGACTTATACTCCTCATTCATGGCATCAATCCACTTTTGAGAATCAGAACCCTTCATGGCCTGATGGAAATTGATTGGATCATCTTCCATCATTCCATTATTTTCCTCATGTTCTTGGAGAAATACTATAAAGTCATCTGAAATAGCATTTTTCCTTTCTCGAATGGATCTCCTTAATGGTATTGGTTCTTGAGGTTGTTGAGTTTGTACTTCTGGAATGGTAGGAGGTTCTTCAACATTATCTTGCTGAGGTTCCGGATATACTTCTTGATCAATGACAGGTACAGAGACCTGCACATTGTCAAAAGTAATAGTAGGAATAGAAATCGATCCTTCCTCAGTTTCTTCCTCAAAGACAATGTCTCTAACCTTATTTCTCCCCCCAAACTCAACATCCTCAAAAAATGTTGCAGTTCCCGTTTCAAAAATTGACTTAAGTGTGGGATTATAAAATTTGTAGCCCCTTGATCGCTCAGAATAACCAATAAAATAGCTGCTTACAGTTTTGGAGTCTAGCTTATTTTCATGTGGCCTATAAGGCCTAGCCTCAGCTGGACATCCCCAAATGTGGAAATGCTTTAGAACAGGTTTTCTGCCTGTCCAAAGCTCATAAGGTGTTTTAGCAGCAGATTTAGTTGGTACTCTATTCAGAATATAAGCTGCAGTCTTTAATGCTTCTCCCCAGAGTGATTTTGGTAAAGTAGAATGACTAATCATACTCCTTACCATGTCCTTAAGAGTCCTGTTTCGTCTTTCAGCTACACCATTCATGCTAGGTGATCCTGGCATGGTGTACTGTGGGACGATTCCACATTCCTCTAGGAATTTAGCAAATGGTCCTGGACGTTGTTCACCTGAACCGTCATATCTGCCGTAGTACTCACCACCACGATCAGACCTAACGCTTTTAATTCTTTTGTTGAGTTGATTCTCAACTTCAGCTTTGAAAGCCTTAACATGTCCAGTGACTCAGATTTTTCATGAATAAGATATAGATGCCCATAACGTGAGTAATCGTCTATGAATGATATAAAATATTGTTGACCATTCCAAGAAGCCGTAGGGAATGGTCCACAAATATCTGTGTGTATCAATTCTAAGACGCCCGAAGTTCTATTGGCACCTAACCTTTTTGTTTTGGTCTGTTTTCCCTTGATACAATCAATACAAACATCAAAATCTGTAAAGTCTAGGGAATCCAAAATGCCATCTGACACAAGTCGTTCAACTCTTGTTTTTAAGATATGACCTAAGCGCTTGTGCCATAATTTTGCCGAATTTTCTTTATTTAATTTTCGCTTAGTACCACGTGATTCCACATGCAAGGTTCCATTATATGACGCAATAGTATCAAGCAAATATAAGTTATCGTATGAACATAATGAACCAGTACCAACAATATTTGAATTTAATGAAAGACTAAACTGACAATTTCCAAAAGAACAATGATATCCAAATTTGTCCAATAAGGAAATAGAAACCAAATTTCGTCTAAACGACGGTACAACAAAAGTGTCTTTCAAATCCAAATAAAAACCAGTTCCTAACAATAACCTAAAAGTGCCTATTGCTTCAACTTCCACCGATTTTCCGTCGCCCACAAAGATGAATCTTTCAGCATCATTTGGCTTTCGGTAGAACAGGCAACCCTGCATAGAAACACTTATGTGAGTAGTAGCACCAGAATCTAACCACCAAGTGTTTCTAGGTATTGAAGCTAAATTAACCTCAGAACAAACCAAATTAAGAAATGTACCTTTCTTTGCACGCCAAGCGTTATATTTGGTACAATCCTTCTTTAAATGTCCAGGCTTTTGGCAAAAGAAACAACCCTCTTTGTCTTTATGTTGTTTCTTCTGTTCTGGACCCTTAGTAGCTTCATATTCTGTTTTTCTTTTCTTGCCCTTATCTTTGGAGGTACTTGCCAAGTTAGCAATTTCAGTTCTGTCCTGCTTCAACCTTTCTTCCTCTTGCACACAATAAGAAATGAGCTCATTTAGAGTCCATTTCTCCTTTTGACAGTTGTAACTGACCTTAAATTGATTGAATTGTGCAGGAAGTTATATTAATACTAAATGCACGAGCAAGTCATCAGACAAGTCGAGCTTTAGTGCCTTAAGTTTTGAAGCAGTATGAGACATCTGCATGATGTACTCCCTTATGCTCCCCTTGCTTTTATACTTCATTGAAATCAAGCTTTGCAGAAGCGTGCTTGTTTCAGCCTTATCGTTTTTCGCAAAACGCTTTTCAATTTCAGCAAGGAATTCTTTGGCATCAGTTACCTCCTCAGATACTGCGCCCCTAAAGGCTTCTGGAATGCCGCGCTTAATGATCATAAGACTCATGCGATTTGAGCGTTCCCACTTCTCAAAGTTCCTCTTGTCATCAGGTGAACTTACATCCGTAAGAGAAGCAGGTTTCTCAATCCTCAGAGCAAGGTCGAGATCCATGCAGCCGAGAACAATTAAAACGTTCTCTTTCCAATCCTTGAAGTTTGACCCATTAAGCATGGGAATTGAATTGATATTTGCAGATATTGTGGAAGTGGATGAATGAGCTGTATAGAGAAAGAGATAGAAATAGCTTACATTAGTACTTTATTATGCAAATAATAATTTCAAATATATTGGTAAGGCCCATCACAAGATACTTAGCACAACATCAATATTTAGTCTTTGGACAGAAATATTGACTCGTAAGTGGTACCTTGATGTAGCAATCAAACACTGACAATAAGACATGTCAATCAATAAACCTTTCTTTGGACCGATTTATTGATCACACGTTAAACCAAATAATCGTCACGCGTTTATCACCACAGGTGCATGTGAAATTCCAGCCAAACATTGACCTTCCTTTGGGCCGATCAATATCCGCATGAACAGCACACACACAAAACCTTCTAATATTCTAAGTGAATTAATTTCCACAAGAGAGGTTACTTTGGCAACATGTTGCTTCAATTAATTCACTTTGGAATATTATATTTCTCAAAAGAGTCCATCATACCAAAATTTGAACCTGGATTAACTGTTTTTGCATATCTTTAAAACTTTAGGATTTGAATTTTTAAAGTTCAAAGCTTTAGGATTAAGTAATCATTAAGTTGGAGGGTTAAATTGCAATTTAATTAAACTTGATTGGCCAATTATTAAAGATTTTAAGCTTGAAGGACTAAATTGCAATTTTACCAAAACTTTAGTGGCCAATTAATTAAAATCTTAAACTTTAGGGACTGAATCATAAAATTCAGAACTTTAAGGGCCCAACTTAAGTGATTACTAAAACTGTAGGGACTTATTTTATAAATTCAGAAGTCTAAAGGGCCAACTTAAATGGTTTTAAGACTTTAGGGTTTAATTAAATGAGGAAATGACCATGAGGACCATAGGTTAAATAAACCAAATTTTTACAAATTACAAAGAAGCCCTTTAGAAGTTCTAATTTCCGAAAGAAGTCCTTGGCCCAAAAAAAACGCAAACAGCTAGGGTTAGAAACCCTAGCTGCTGCCGCCGCCGCCCACGATCGCAGAGATCGCCGGCGCCGTTCCGTCCCTGCAGCGCCGGAGTGGCGCTGCAAAACATCCGCACGCAGCGTCGCTGCGTGCGACGCTGCTGCCCACGCAGCGCCGTCCCGCTGCGTGCGACGCTGCGGCGCGCCGGACGGCGCTGAATCCATTCCGACGACGGAAATCATCCAAGATGAATAAACCCAATTCGATGGAAACATTATACATATTGCAAAAATGGAAAAAACCACGTACAGAAATTGGAATCCATTTTTCTTGAAAAAAAATATATATATATATACATGCATATATATACATATATATATGCGTTTGTGTATATATATCCTACAATCAATATAATTACTGAAATTGAAATAATGTATTTCAATTATTGCACATATATACATGCATAACATATATATACGGATTCTTCGTTAATTTCAAAATCCATGAATTTATTATTTCAGAAAAAAATGAATTATGTCCACATATATTCATATCTGATAATACAACATGAAGGTGGCTCTGATACCACTTGTTAGATTTAATTTTACCGAATCCATAAACAGATGATTATACATCTGTGACATAATAACCATCATGCTGTAATTACCAAGATTAAAAACTGAAGCGGAAGCGTACCTGAATCCATGATTCTGTTTGATCGAACTGGGTTATGGTCTTTCAATTGATCCGTGGTTTTCTCCTTAGTGTCTCTTGTTGATGGGGATACAAAGAGTTGTGAAAAGCCACGCTCAATTGGGGACCATGACCTGTATATATAACTGCAGGACAGTTATTATGTTTCAATGTTGTTAAATCGGCCCCTCATCAATTTAAAACATTGTATCCGTCTCTACACTTTAATCTCATGACACTTAATATCCATTAGTCCAAAATAGTCTTTAGTGGATCACTTTATTGACTAAAACCTTAAGATAGCACCACACATTTTAATATATACATGTTTGGCCCCACATGTTGAATTTTATCCAACATAAGATATTAGAGAAGTGACACGTCACATTTGATTTTCTACAAAACGTGTCGAATAGCGGGCACAATGAGACAACATTATTTGAAAATCCAGCGATTTATTACACTGTAAAACTAGTTTGTCAACACTGTAAAATTAGTTTGTCATCATTCATCGTTAGGTGCAAATCAGCTTTATTCTCTGAAAATGACTTTCCGTTTCCTAAACCTTTCAGAAGTTACTATCACGTACATCTCGTATTTAATCGTGTTCAATCATGTCCATTTCAAACTATCACATGAGTTGTGCAAATAAATGCACAAATTCGTGCACTGACACAACCATAAGTTTTCAATGGCATTTCTCATGTGAAGGCTATCAGCTTTTTAGTTTAGGAAGTTGCATGAGAAATGTGAAAAAGGTCAAATCAACATTCTCGAGGGAAAAATGACTTATGTGATAAATAATTAAATATATAAAAATAACTTTGTATAATGTCGTAGTCTGAAGAGGAGATAATTTTAACAAAATTATATTGTTCTTCACAAAATAAGTTGGCCAAAATGCATCAAATTTAAAATCCAAATATCTTATTTGCTTCTTAAATGATACACATCAAGAATAAGTTAAGCAAAACAGAATAATTAAAAAAAAAAAAAATCAGACAAAATAGTATAAAGAGTATATATATAATGCCCGATTCTCACAGGGGTGGGCCCCCCTGTGTGGTGGGGCCACCCCTATGTGAGAGTCGGGCAACACATAAGCGCTCATACTATGAAATGAAATTGAACCAAAGCTAATATAGTCCAAGACTCTAGTGGCACATTTGACACAAAATATTAGATGGTCCTCCTACAGCATCATGCACCAGAGTCTAAACATCTTTGAACGCGCCATTCAGGACCTGCATCAGTAAGGGGTACCAGCGAGCATGTCCTTAGGGACATGGACTAACGTATTGAAAATAACAAGAATGAGCAACTCTAGAACTCGAGATCAAATTGAGAATTCGGTCAAATAATTAATGGATCAAACATCCCTTTACACAAAAATTGAAGGGAACTAGAATTGGTGAAAATGAGCCCAAATTACAAGGCAAAGGAACCAAATAAAAAATAGAAAAAATACACAATAAACCAGTTACAAAAGAATTAATTCCAAGGCACATGTACAAAATTTCACACAGATACGGAACAAAGATCTTCGAGGATTTGTTTGATGTTAGGCCTTTCATTGACAGGAAGAATGCACCTCAGCGATATGGCGAGCATATCATCCATTGCTTTCGAATGTTCTTCTCCACTTGCAATATCTCTGTCAATGCAATCCATACCTCGTCCTTCTTGATCACAGAGACGAACCCAATCTGTAAGATCAACAGCACCTGATTGACCAGAGATAATGTCGCCAGCACTTCTTCTTGTCAACAATTCCATCAAGATTACACCAAAAGCATACACATCAGCCTTAAAAGATGGGAAAGGTTTGGCCGCGCTTGCAAGTTCTGGGGCACGATATCCAAGAGCCCCCAGGTTCAGTATCTGCTCAGCAATGCCTGTTGGGGTCATCAGGCGGTGAAGACCATAATCTGTAAGCCGAACACTGTAATCCATGCCCTCCAAGAGTATATTTGTTGGTTTTAGGTTTCCATGTGGAATGCCTCTGTCATGAAGGAACATAAGACACCGAGCAACATCTACAGCAACTTTCAACCTTTGGTTGAACTGTAATGTGGAGTACCTCCGGGGTGTTGTTTCTGCATAAAATTACTGGTAAATATTCTGCTAAAACAATATATTCAAAACCACCCTGCACTGCTCAAATGTAGTCAGGCATGAACCAAAAGCCAATTGTAATCAAAATTAGTTATCTAAAAAATACATCTCCGCCATTAACATCAGAAAACGTGATGTCCATTTAATTTATATAGATTCCTCCCTTGCAATTACTAAAGAGGCTAATCCTGGAGCAAAAAAGCTTTAAGAAATTACAAATTCCAAAAAGCCATCAGATGACACAGTCCAGACCTATTCAAGGCGTGTATCAACATTTTGCAATCACAAAGGAAGAATTGTATTGGACTCCATAGCAATCAGATAGGATCATTTTCGTGTCATAGGCAATTTATATAGACAAAGTAAGGAAGAACCAAAAGCCAGTAACCAATTATTTTCCAGTTTAGAAACTGCGATGATTCTGGGAATGCCATAAAATTGCAACTAATCTGATTCTGTAGATCTTTTCCAGATATCCATACATTTTCCAGACAAAAAACCATAGTTTCAGATCCAACTTTGCTATTAAATGTAGGAAAAACAATATAGATTTATTTATACCTTAAAAATGGAACTTGTATATGAATAATTTAGTAATGAGAGGGTTGAAAGGCTTCTCAGAAGAAATTTATATAGCACAAATTTGTCCTGAGATTCAGTTAACTACGTCCATGGACAAATGTGGCCCCATTGAAGTGAAATTGCTAGTATTTATACAAAGAATAATAAAATAGGCATAAAGTAGATGATTCCCAGATGTATTAAAATAGCAATGTATCTTACCATAAAGATGTAAGGCCAAGCTATCCCCCTGGATGTAGTCTGCTAAAATGAGCCTCTCTTGTTCTCTTGGTCCCCAATAGTAAGCCCGTAAAGGAACAACATTCTGATGCTTCACCAATCCAATCTTTTTAACTTCTTTTGCAAATTCTTTCTTGTGTTTGACCAATCCCACCCTTAACCACTTCACAGTCAACATGTGCCCATTATCTAGGGTAGCTTTGTACAAAGTGCCATGGCTACTTCTACCAAGTACTTCTGCTGGAGCTCGAGATAACTCCTCAGCTGAAAATGCTAGTGAGGCATCCAGGAAAAACAGTTCTCCAGCCAATCGATCTGGTGAATATACATCCAGTGTAACAGGTTGCTCTATCGTGTCGATAAAACTAGGTGAGGAAGCTATAGGGGACCCTGGAGAAGACCTTCTTCCAGATGTTGTAGGGTGGATATCTTCTTGACTTTTAGTAGACGCCACGCCAATAGCCACTCCCTCGGGCGCTACATTCTCAACAATTTCTGTACCAGAAACCATTTTCCCAGACAACGATCTTGAATTTGAAGTCAGCAAATGATCATTAGAAAAGCTTAATGAAGTCGGAGGAGGCTCTGTGCTGCTATGGAATCTGAAAAGTGAAGGCCCACTAAGCCTTCCTAGTTTAACGTCTCTACCAGCAGTCTGGCCACAAAATCCACTTCTTACACGGAAATCTTGAAGTCGAGCCCGATGATAAGCTAATAGAACAAAAGCAATCATTGCCACAGCTCCAACACATGCAACAATAATAGCAACTCTGATACTAGATCTCGAGCTGTAATGTCGTGGTCCGTCAATATTATCGGGAACGTGATTCCTGGATGGCCAACCATCAGGCACATTAGTGAAGCTGTTTCCAGGAATAAATGAAGAACTGGGGAAGTGTCTCAAGTTCTCAGGGATATCTCCCGATAAATTGTTGTAGGACACATTAAAGTATTCCAGGCTCGATGAAAGCCCATCAGGAATGTGACTGTTGAAGCTGTTGTGGGATAAATCAATGTACTCCAGGCCACTGAGTTTGCCCAATTCTTTTGGCAGCTCTCCAGAGAAATGATTATTCGCAAGATTCAATAACTTAAGCCTCACAAAGTTACCTATATCAGGAGTTAATCCACCTGTCAAGGAGTTTCCTGAAAGATCTAGAGACTCTGTTGGTGGAACAGAAGGTAAAACTAATAATTCACTAGTCTGAGAGCCTTCAAGAGGAATTGATCCTGTCAAATAATTGCCAGACAGATTCAAATTTGATAGTGTTGTTGAAGTAAAGAAGGTTCGCGGAATCGGACCATCAAGTTTGTTAGAGCTGAGATCAACTTTGCTGATCTTTGGATAGGAGCCCAGTGTAGAAGGTAAGGTACCCTCTAAGGAATTGTTTCTAATACTGAGCAAAGTCAATCTTTGGAACTGTGTCAAGTTAGGCATGCTTCCAGTCAAGTTATTTGAGCTCAAATCTAGAATTTCCAACTTGGCGTTCCAATCCATCAGAACAGATATGTCATCTGATAGCATATTTCTGCTCAAATCAACAACCCGACAATTTCCTGATGAAGGCGGCAACAAGCCTGAGAGTAAATTTGATGAAATATTCACCACATCTAAAGTAGTTGAGTTGATATGCGGAACGGAACCTGGCAAGAGAAATGAATATTTAGAATACCTTTAAATAGAAGTTCGAAATAAAAGTAATTACAAAAAGGAAAATATCAAAAGACGACAAACACAAATAAGTGCTCCAACACGACGATATTGAGGTTTTCAGTTAACAGAAAGTGAAAAGAGTACATGCTTTTGCTAAAAACAGGCAATGTGAAATATGAGATTGCAGTATTTCTGAAGTAACTGATAATTACATTTATGACTCAACATGACAAAAAGCTCTTTTGAGGTGCCTTTTAAAGGTTACTCATACACCTAAATGGCCAATGCTATCAACCCATCCAAACAAAGGACGGCCAGTGTCTAATTACAGAAATTAGGCAGTATGATGTCACATGACCTCAATAGTTCAAGCTAACAGCATGCACACGATAGAATATATAATAAGAAATGCATTCGAAAATAGAACAATTAATCTGAACTCATATTCAATAACGTGGAATTTCACAGTTCATGTTCCAGGTAGAAAATATAGTAATAAAGTTAGGAGCCAACATTTAAAGAACTCGAGTTTCTCAGTTCAAATTTTCTAGTCAAGATACAAAGCTAAGGTATCCTTTTTTCTTATATCTTTAGCTGAAGCATTAATCTTGAAGACTTCTAATTGTGAATGGCACGGATGATCGTATCTTTGATCTCTGTACTCTTTTAGTTAACACTTCGTGTCATTTACTGACTACATTTGCGATACTCTCACTACAAAACTACATAATTCTTTAAGCTATGCATTTGGCCTTCAGATACTTGTATATGGTAAGTGAAACCAAGACCCCACAAGTTAAACATTCTAATTCTGTGACAATAATAACTGAATTAACGGCATCGTAGGTAGGCAATTTGAATGGTATGAATTTTCATCCTAATCTATTTACGTAAATGACAAAGCTAGAGGATTCTGTTTGACTCACAAAAAACTAAGCACATTGTTGTCAAACACAAGCAATTGCAGATACATGAAGCATAAAATCATTAACGGCCAAAAGTCGCCCCATAAACAGCCAAAACATATAGAGTCGGTTAAAGTTTCCACGAATAACCATAATTATTAACTAAAAAGTAATAAGTGCCGTCATCGTAAAAAGGGGCACACATTTTTTCAGTGACATGGCAACCAAAGTCACTGATCAATCAAAGTTCAAGGCAGATACTGAGATAATAACAATTCCAAAAGCCATAATATTACTGTCAGCTGTTGAAAAACAAAATCTCACCCGATAAACCGTTGCTACTGAGATCCAACTCCAACAACGGGACAGCACCCTGCAAAAGCCCCTCTGGCACCGACCCAGAAAGCTGATTACTTCTAAGCTGCAAAACCTGGAGATTTGGCAACTGTCCAAAATCCGGCAGCTCCCCAAGGATACCATTATCACTCAAATCCAAAACCCTCAAGTTCCGAAACAACATCATTGCATCACTACCCCAAAACCCGCCCCCCAACCCATTCCCACTCAAATTCACATACTGAACAGTATTAGCCAAACTTGATACATTTTCAGCACTCATTTCCATCGACCCATAAAACGTATTCCCACTTAAATCCAAGTGCTCAACATTCCTCAACTCAGAAATAAACTCCTGTAAATCTCCCTGCAGTTGATTCGAATGCAAATCTAATGCTTTTAACTGCTGCAAGTTTCTGATCCCAGGAGGGAACCACCCAGAGAAATTGTTGTTCGACAAATTGAGGTAATGCAGAGCCCAGAGGTTATTCAACCGGGCTGGGATGGGCCCGTAAAACTGGTTTCCAGAGAGATCTATGACCTGGAGAGAGGTAATTAGACCAACGGCCGGAACTAGGCGGCCGGTGAGGGAATTCCCGGAAAGGGTGAGGTTCTGGAGATACATCAACGGAACAAGGGTGGTGAATTTTAACTCTCCGACGAGGCCGAGGCGGTCTAGGGCAATGGCAGTGACGGCGCTGGTGGCGGGGTCGCAGGAAACGCCATGGAAGGTAGTAGGGCAGGCGGAGAGGTTAGCGGTGGGATCCGAGGGGAAAACCCATGTGGAGAAGATTTTTGACGGGTCAATTTTTATGCCCTTCTTGAATTCGAGGAGTGATCGGAATTCTGTTTCGGCGGCCGATGCATGATGGAAGAGGGAAAATGGGAGGAAAAAAAGAGTGAGAAAGAAAGTAAAAGTCATTTGTAGAGTGAGAATGTGGATAAAAATGGAGGTTAGGACTGAGGCATTTAGCGGTGGTGTTGGGAATCTTGGGATTGGGGAGGGAGATGGAAATAAGGGAGGGAAATTAGGGTTTCTATATTTGGAAGAATGAGTTGGTGGTGTCTGTGTGCATCTGTGAGTGTATACTTGGATGTATAGTTGTGCTGCGCTGTAAGTCTGTAACTTTGGCACTGTGAGCGAGTGTGTGTGTGTGAGAGAGAGAGAGAAGGATAGAGAAAGATAGGTGGAAGAGTGATGTTTGAATATATTGAAAGTGAGTTGTGAGGAAAGAGGTGAGGAAGGAGAGGATTTTGTTTATAAACAAAGTGGCTAATATATGGAAAATGAATAATTTTATTAATAATTATAATTGTTTCATTTATTTTTTATTTTTTAAAATTTGGATTCTCTTTTTAGAGAAAGAATGTGATAAATATAGTTCTATTATAAAATACGAATATACGATAAACTAAATTTACTTTATAACTTTTAATTAATTAACCTAAACACAAAGATTCAAATTTCCGACTTCTCTTCTAATTTAATAATTATAAGGATCTTAAATTTACCAAGTTCGAATATTTGTCACTGCTTAAATTATAATTTCAGTTGGTCAAACATATTTTTTATTTACACATTTTATGGGACCCACAACTTACAATTCATTTTTATCCACATATTCACCCACAACTTATAATATAAGTACTTAAAATATAATTTCAACACTACCAAATATATAAGTGACTTTAAATTTTTGTGTTTAGGTTAATAAATTAAAAGTTACTGAACTTTAATATTTTCTATATTTTTTAATTTGATCAACAGACATGTTGATTTTTATTTAAGAAGTCTCGAAGTGGATCAAAAATCGAAGTTAATTTCGACCATACAACTTACAATTTTGTTTATATTTAATCTAGACAAAAATAAATAAATGTTCCTTGTGTAATTTTTTAAGTTTTTTGTTTAGTTTATTTCTTGTGAGTTTTCTTTCTTTTTTCTTTTTTTTCCTTTTTCTTATTTTTTATTTTGAATATTAAATCATATTAATTTATCAGGCTTGTGCCTATGTTTGTCTACAGCAGCAACATTAGTGCCCTTGCAAAAGCCATTGAAGACTATGGTAATTGCAATATTGGTTGATAAGACGATGTGCTGCCATTTTCTCCAAAAATAAATTTATTTTTTTGTCTATAATTTTTGACTTTTCAATCTTTTTTACACTACCAAAAAATTTGAAAAATAAAAAAGTAACAAAAAAAACTCTACCAAACAAACTCTTAGTAAAATTTAGACAAGAGTTTATAGATAAAATTATATTAAAATTTTTGAATCACGTTGCATATTGTGGAAGATCTGACAATCATATCGATAGCTCTATCACCTCTTTCAAAATATGTGAATTATCACTACTAGAATAATTAGATTCCGTATAAGGATTAGATTTCAAGACGATATTGTTAGAGTACTAAATAATATTTAGTGATAAATATAATGAAGTGTCTATTGCTTTATTAGATCATTTAGCAAAAAAATGTCTTTTTAGACAAGAGTCCATCGATTAAATCATATTAAAACTTTTGAGTCACGTTGCATGAATAATGATCTTCTACCCATGGTGGACATGAGATCATTTGTCCACTGTGTGTTGTGTGGGCTGATGTGACAGTCCCACATCATCCCACATTATCAGTAGACAAATGATCTCCTACCCACTATGGGTAGGAGATCATTACTCCACGTTGCATATCGTGGAAGGCTCGATATTAATCACATTAATAGCCCTGTCACCTTTTTTGAAATGTGTGAATTATCAATAATAGAATAATTAGATAGCATAAAGATTAGATTACAAGATGATATTATTAGAGTTCTAACAATATCTGGTGAAAAATAGAATGCTAAAAGCAAGCAAATAAATTTATTAGAAATCAACATAAAGATTTGAGAACTAACAACTTGAAGCGACGGAATATAATTGTCAATACCACGGGGCTAAAATATATGTGCAAGTCTACTTTGGGACAACCACAGTGGAGTCAGCCTCGGCAATTCCCAAGCCTTGCCAATTAAAGAGAAAAAAGGATTAAGTAGAACAAAATCGACTGGATCAAAATGACTTAATCAAATGACACTTAGAAGTGACTTGATTATAACAAAATTTTGATATTTAATGACTTAATTGACAAAAATAAAAAGTTTGTCGACTCAATTCAATAATCGATAATAGTTGAATAACCTATATATTTTTTTTCCCGATGCCGTTGCTAATAGAGAGAAGAGGCTGGCACCAAATATACACACTGAAAGCGTGAGTGTGTGTAAAGAAATCGGTTAAAAATGGCAGTTTTTGGGGGGCGAGGGGCGTAGCATTGGTTGGTGGAGGTGAGTCAACTACATACTCTAAAGAACGGTACATTCTGAGTTTGTGACTCGGAGGCCCCACTCACCATTCACATGGATTTTTCATCACCAGCGGGGTTAAATTCGTCATTTTATTCAACCATCTCTTGTTCTCTTCATCTATGGTGTTTGCTTGCAGCAAAGTATACGTGCTTCAAGGAATCAATATATTCTAAGAGAACTTTTCTCATTCTCCAACTTGAAGCCTATTAATGTTTTGCTTCTTTTAGGTATGATTTGCTTCAACAATTTTGATTCTTTAAAAATGATTGAATGTAATTGCTATATCTCTCACACACGTGTCGCATACAAATTTCGAATTGGACGATCAATCTGTCTGAAGTATAACAATAACAAGTACAAGAGATAAAAAGGGAACATCCCACTCTTGAATCCACCTCGACGCAATAAGTGACCATAAGACACCGCGCACAATTGTTACATGTCTAAGTATGGACTACAATCCTTAACCTTCTAGAAGGTAGGCTCTATGTTCGAATCAATAACCAAACGTCAGAACATTAAATCCAAACGTCTTAGCAAAGTAAGTTCGAGCTAAAAGTAATCATTACAATTGTAATAGATGTCACAACAAATACACGTAATGTCAAACATCTAATTATCCAATTAACAACCTTAAGCTCAAAAGCTATGATAGTCATCATGATTACTCTAGCATACCAAATTGAATGAAAGAATAGTATTTGAGTCGCTCAAATTCCATTCGGTGTCAAAGTTGATAAAAGTAACAAAGGCTAAGTCGGACTCCCAACCTCTAAAAAAAAGTTCATTTTCACTCATACATGTATGTAGTCACAGATAATTCTCTCAATCTTTACTTGAGATTGATTATATTTCGAACTCACTAACATGAACATCATAGTCTTCGATCGGTATATTCTTTTTCTTTCAACGATCAATTAGACTAGCATGTCCTCTTATCTCGCATAAAGCTGAGCTCAAGGTCCAATTACAAAAGTTGATAAAAAAGTGCAACGTAATTACTTTTTTAGCATTAACAGTAATAAAATTTAAAGGGTGGAATTAAGAGGATGCGAGTTTTGAGTTTTCAAGATTTATTTGAAATATTTGTAATGAACTTATATTCGTAATTTCCTTTTATTTTCATACTCTTTTAGAGAAAATTTTACAGTTAGTCTTTGACTTGTTATCTCGTATTCAAAATATTTTATTATAATTGTACAATCAATTTTTAAATAATGGAATATTTGCATGTTTAAATGATGCCAATTTAAATCTTTAGGGAATATTTGCATGTTTTAATATTCAGAACATTTTATTTCATTAAATGATGGGAGTTTAAAACTTTTGTTAAGTTCTAATGTTTGCTAGTCTAACTTTATAAATCTGGATTTTACCTTTTGATTTGGAATGATGTCCAAAAATTTAAACTAAGGCAGTGTTTTTACGAGAAATCAAAATGTTTGACACCTTATTATCTAATGCCAGAAGTTAATTGCGAGAAGCGACCTCTTATCAAATTAGACTGAGTGGCTAAAGATCCCCAACCACAATGTTGTGGGGGCATCGAAGTCTATTGCATCGTCACATGAAAGTTAATCTATTACGACCGACAAAAAATTCGTATTCACTTTATCTACAACATTGTTTTTTTGCTCGTAGAATAACATAATGTAAGATCTTTTAAATGTAGTAAAAAAAAATAACTTCATTTAATAAAAAATAATATTAAATTTTAAAATTTACGATTTAAGAAATTTATATTTTCAAACACATTTGGTAAGTAAAGACATTTTTCTTATAAATAAAAGAATTTACTTTAAATAATCTTGTCGAAAACGATATAATTTTTTCTTTCTTAATTAGAAATAGGAGGGAATTATCTCACGTCTCCTTCAGGAGTCTATTAGAGTGAGTCACACTTTGGTTGAGAGCATCTTTTTTTACCATAAATTTTGAGAAGCCACGGTTGATAGTTAACACGTGAGACAAATGAGTGTAACATCAACCTATAAACTACATAATTCCAACAATGGACGCGTTTTGATATTATTTTTTACTATTTATAAAAACTAATTAAAGTTCAATCTTACAATTATAATTTGAGTAATGATATTTATAATCGCTCATTATCGTAGTTAGTCTATATAATATTATTTAAAGTCAATAACTATTAATAATTTCTCTAATTGAGTAATGACACGTAGGTTAACTAAGAGCATCTCCAATGCTAGACACCTTCTAAAAAATCTATGTGGCAAGAGGGAAAAAAATGAGGAGGAGGAAAGAGAAGAAAAAATAGATGAGAGAAATAAACACAATTTAATGAAAAAATGGGTAGAATGTGTTTAATAGAATGTCTAAAACTAGACGACATGTTGGACAACTTTCAATAATAAATGCTGCCACATCACTTTTATTTCCTCCAACTCATCGCCACATCAGCTGGACATTCAAAATAGAATGTAGTATTGGAGATGTTCTAAGGTAGTCAACGACAATGAATTACATTACTCTAAATTTTTGAAATATATTTATGCTAATTTATATATTCTCTGTGTCTCATAAAGATATATCTATTTCTATTTTCACACAGATTAAGAAAATTTAATTATTATAGTTAAAATAATAAATTTTACTTACGTTTTTCCTAATATACTCATACATTAATATAATGGTAGTTTATATTTGTTGATAACGAGGTACATTAAATAGGGACATATTGGAAAACTAAGAAATTAACTACGCTGTCAACAACGAAAGTTGATTATAATTTGGGACAGATAGATAAAAAAATAAGCATATTTTTATAGGACAGATGAAATACTAAATTATTTTACACAAAGATTATGAGTGAAGACATGGGACAAAGCTAATTGTTTGTTTAATATTTCAATATTTTAAATTACTTTGAACTTTTTTCATTTCTATAAATCTAACAAAATTAGTATTATATGTATTTTGGAAATTTCAAAGTTTTGAAATTAGTTTTTCAAAATTTCAACATTATAAAACTTTTAAAAAATATATGAGCTGTAATTTTCAAATTACGCTTATAGGTGATAAATAAATCTTTTTATCAGTATGTTCAATAGAATGTGACAAACCAAATTTGTCGTGAAATAACAAAACAATAACTTGAAAAGGTTAAAAAGTTAAAAAAGTTAAAAGATATGTCGGAAAATAACAAAACAATAACGTGAAAGTTAAAATAAACATGTAATAAATGTCAAATAGAAATTGACTGTACACGATTTTCTACTATACCATATAAAAAGTAGATTGCACAAGGTGCTCCTTTTTAGATGCATAGCCATTCTATAATTAGAGTATGTTTGTGTGTAATCTATAAACACTTATAAGTTAGTCAAATATTATTTTTATCTACACATTTTGTAGGATTAACTGCAAATAATTTACTAAAAATTTTACAAAGTATACTCTGAGTAAGCTGCAAAAATCATTTCAATTTCCCACTAGTTAATATTATAAATATTAATATTGATTTTTAAAGAATATATAAGAAATGAAATTGTACTCACCAAAGTTCACTGAGTCATAGAATTCTTTTATTTTTTCTTTTGAAATTAATTAATTATCTAACATGTCTCATATGTTAAATTTAATAAAATTAAAGAAGAATGATACGTGTCCTAACGTATAAATTGATCGCTGGCTGATTTGGATAAGATTGAGGAAAAATCTGGGCACGTCCGAATCGAGTCCTTTGGGTCTTCTGTAATTTGTGTTGATTAAAGTTTGCTAATAAATGTCCTATCAGTCACGTAGTGCAACTTTGACATCAATACAATTTATAATTTTCTTTTAAATTATTTTGTAAGTACTTATAAATTATAAATCATATAAAATTTATGAATAATAAATTAGTAAATTGTGAATCTTACAAAATATATAAATAAAAAACATGTTTGATCTATTTAATCAACTTAAATTAGAATGTAAACTTGGCCAAACATAGACTTAATAAGATATATAATTCTTCAAATAGAAATAGAGTACTTTGAATTGTGATATAAGGGTGTGTTTGATTGACACATTTTTCATGAAAAATGTAACATCTATGGAAAATATTGTCACATCGATGAATTTTCTTTTCCACCTTTGGTTGTTTGATTGCACATGGAAAAGAAAATTGATTTTCAATGTAAATCACTTTAGGGTGTGTTTGATTGGTGTGCATGGAAAATGGTGGAAAATGAAAATATTTTCTATCTAAGGTGGAAAATAAAATCTACTAAATAGGTGAGAAAATGTTTTCCAAGAAAGTGGAAAAAAATGTGTTTAAAATAATTGTACATTGAAAATCAATTTTCTTTTCCATGTACAATCAAACAACCAAATGTAGAAAAGAAAATCCATGAGTGTGACAACATTTTCCATGGATGTGACATTTTCCATGAAAAATGTGCCAATCAAACACCCTTAAAGCAAAACAAATTTCTCAAAAGAAAAATGGAACAAATAATAAAGATGGTTTCATTAACTAATTATAAAACCTCATAAGAGGTTCAACTACATGAAATATTGAAAATGAAAAGATCACGATAAATTATCTCGTTATAGAATAAAGAAATAGAATCGAAAATAGATAATTGTCGACAATATATTTATAATACAACATAATACACAATATTGTGAACGATAGTGGGGATGTTGAATCAAAATCCGTCAAAAATTGTCGACGTATAAATGATTGGCCAAAATAAAAAGTTGCAATCCAAGAAAAATTGAACTTACTAAAAACTTGAAATTTTTGGACCTGCAATCCAGTGTAAAGCCAATACTACTTATGCAAAAAGAAATAAAAAAAATAAAATCGTAAAATATAATACACGATTTTCAACACAATGACTTTCACAAAAATCTATATAGTCATGACCAATATAATATGTATATACACTCATGGATGATTTAATATTTTTGAAGCATATAGTTTAAGTTTTCAAAAAATTTAATCGATCAAAGTACATAACTCAAGTAATATTATCACGAGGGTTATTAAATACGTATTGTACTCTTTTTTCTTTGTTGATGTTGTCTCATTGGATTTTCCTGACAAAATTTTTAATGAGCAACTTTCATAGCATATTCAAAAGAATAATGAAAATCTTTTTTCTTCACTAGGGTTTTTTCTACAATATTTTTCTTAATAAAGTTTTAATGATGCATATTCTTTGTGTAAAAAACATCAAATGAGAAGTGTTATAAATATTATAGTTATGAATGTTCATAACCTACATTACATTTATCCTCAACATAACTATATGGTTATACTTTCGTGTGTTACAAATTGTATACGAGACTCCTGAAGGGAACAACAACAAAATCCATTTTCAAGTTAATTGCATTAGACCATCATTGTGACTATAATCAACCACGAATAAATGACTATCTTGTATGGAGATGGTATTGTTTGGAAGCTATAATAAGACAACAATACATAATATATTTCACATAATTATTTTATACAAGTTTTAGAAAGATGGTGGAATTGAAGACATTGACGCAAGAGATATGGATGACTCGATACAATAATTTTCATTGATTGAAATCAGGAGAAGTTACTGTACTCTTTTTTCTTCTCTCGAGTTTTATCCAATTGAATTTTTTTGATAAAGTTTTAACGATACAACATTTGATTACTCTAAATTTTTGATACTTTTTTTTTTTTCGTTTTGGTATTTTTGTCCCATTATATTTTTGCCTAACTAAAGTTTGTAACGAAACAATTATTATGTAAATAGTCATTCAAAAAGGAGTGCTGTAAAATTATAGATAAGACAATTTAGTCTTATCAAGATATCTAGCAAATAGTCCTAGTTATTTTTGAAGTTTATAACTTGATCAGATTGATAGAAGAGAAATAGATTGAGTCAAAACTAAAATGTATAATTATAATAATAAGTAATGATATTCATATTCGCTTACAACCGATAGTCATTTTACGTGACATTACTCAATTGGATGAATTATTCATAATTAATGACTATAAATACATTACTCAATTAGAGTAAATAATTCATCCAATTGAATAATACCACGTAAGATGACTATTGGTAGTGAGCGACTGTGAATAACATTATTATATTTTAAAGCACGCTAATAAAATTTTGGATAAAAATCGTCATCATAGAAAATATGTGCTAATTTATTAGAAGGTTGATGATGAGAATGTGATGAATAAAAGTCAAAAATATAAGTGTAACTGATACGTACAATTTTGTACTTATCTGAGCTCACAAAAAGGGAGGATTATGAGTACTCTTATTTGTTTTCAATTTAATTGTATGTTGCTTTCTTATTATTTTAGGAAATAATCAAATTGAAGTATCAATCTGACGAAAAGACGAAAAAGAGCTCAAATAGAAGAAAATGGGATGAAATTGCAAAAACAAAGAGACTTGAGGGGCTTGACATGCAAATTCAAAAGAAAGAAAACGAGGAACCGCCTCCATGTTAACCATGCGATCGCATGGTTAACTATGGCTGCGATCGCAAGGAAGTGCAATATTCAGCAGAACCGCTATACGCGGCAGCAGTTTGGTAGATTCCTGATGGGATTAAAACTCTACCAAGTCTAGGATAAAATAACTACCTAATTCACGTCTTGGAGGTTTGGAGAACAATATAAAACCAGATAATAGCCAGAACAAAGAGAGACGAATTTTAGAAATAAGATGCAAGAAGAGAATCGAAGATCAAGACACGGGATTGAAGATTCTTCAGCCAGAGTCACGAGTTTTATTTATTCTTTATTCTTCTTCTTTTGCATCAACATGATTAATACAATTCTTGTATTATTTTACATAATCATGTCTGGCTAATTTACTTATTTCTAGGATGAACGATGAAACCTCATGCGTTTAATTAATTAGAAGTTTTTCCGTTTTAGTAGATAATTACTTTTGAGTTGATTATTCTTTATTCATTATTTCTATTATTTTAATGCCTGATCACCATTAGAATATATTTCGATCTATATTGAAGTCGAGAGATTCAATATAGATTAAGCACGTGGTATTGAATATCATGTGGTCCAATAATGGATAGAGATTACTATTATGCTGTATGAAATTTATTTAGGTGTTCATGAGATTTTAATGCATATGTTTATGTTCGAAGCTTAATTATAAATAATTAGGTTCGCATATCGTATAAAATTGATTGACCATCGAGAGAGGCTTTTGATTATTTTAGGATCACCGATTTTCAATGCAAAGTAATTATAAACTAAATCGATTAAACGGATAATTAATTAAATAACGTGTAGGTGGATTCGTGAATCATAGTGTTGGTACAATTCGAATTTGTTCTCATAAATTTACTTTAATTGTTTGATAATTTAGATTTAATTAAAATAGTTTTTAGAATCACAAACCAAAACAAATTTGTGTTTTTTCATATTGTTAAAATTTAAGTTATAAATTAATAAGTTAAATTAATATCTAGTTATCGTAAATTCGACATCTTTCACATTACTTTATTACTTGTAATGATCTGTAAACTTGTAGGATTGACATCGCACAACAGTAACAATAAATAAAAGTTAGAGCCCCCCGGGGCATAGCTCAACTGGTGGAACAATCAACATAAGGCTTGCTTCCAGCGGCAGGGTGGGAGTTCGAATCTTGGTGGGAACCTGCGGCTGGATTTTATTCGGTATGGAGCAATCACTTTGGAGGCGGCTCCTTGTGCGCAGAAGTGTACGGTCGGATGAGGGGAACCTGGGAGCCAGTTGAAGCATAACCCGCGATTTACCTCCTCCAAGGTTCTAGGGGCAAGGGTCTTGGGGGTCCAGGATATAGTCTAGCGAAGCTAGGATACCTGGGTATCAAAAAAAAAAAAAAAAAATAAATAAAAGTTAGAGATTTTTAATGCAATATAATTAGCTTGTTTCTTATCCCATTTTTGCTTGACATTTTAATCCATGATTGATGGAGAAAAGACACGAGACCATATAATAGTTGGCTACCAAAATGTTACATCTTGTCCTCTAAAATTGATTTATCCATGTGAAATGAAAATGACACCAAAAGAATAGAAAAAATTGACAAGAATAAAAAACTTGAAAGTGATAAATACAGTTCATTTTAGATAATGATTTTTTTTCTTTTCTTTTTTTTTTTTTTTTTTTTACAATGTATGATATTTTAAAAATAATCTTGATGTTTAGTGAGATCTCGATAGTTTCAAGCAATACTAAACATTTACAAAATGATTATAAAAGTGTAGAATATGTTAAATATTCTGTGTTTAATCTAAATATCTTTCTGGACTCGATTGTAGAGTCAAGTTAGACATAACACATTTATATATATTTACGCACCAAGTGAGGAAAAGAAAAAGTAGTGACACGGCGGGAGAAACAAAGTAGAATATGTTACTGGAAAAATTTGGTCATCATAACCTAGAAAATGACTAAAATAATAATTTTTCATAAGCACTCTAGAATGAAAATAGTTTTTCCACAAAAAAAAAGGTAAAACCGAATTATATATTAATTATTTTTCTTGTTGAGATGAAAATTTCTTCATTATATTTTATGCCATCAAAAAGTTATATGTTTGCCTTGTCATGGCTTGTTTTTAAGTACAAATAATGCAGTAGTAAAGTATGAGGGTTCTCTACGGAGGATTGAGGGTTCGAATCTCCGCGGCACCTGGAAATCAACATTTCTTGTTGGAAGGCAGTGGTCCATAAGGAAGAGGACTGTCGAATGTCCGGTCCAAGTATGTATAAGTTGTGATCGCATCTGAATTTACCTGGGTGACGAATCAGGAGAGAAGGTCGCCACTACTCAAAATTAGTCAAGTGAAGTTTAGAATCTGAGTCATAAAAAAATGTTAATTAATAAAAATAAAATAAATATATTGTACACATTTGATATGTAGCAAAATAGACAAAATTTACAAACAAAAAAATAAAAATAAAAATAAAAATAAAAATAAAAAGGTCAAACTAATTTGTCAAGCTTATAATGGGGCATTTCTATACCTTTTACTCAACTTTTAAAAAGGGCCTTTCTGTTTCATAAAACGCGCTTTGTTTTGTGATAAAGAGTCGCACTTTAAGAGAAAAAGTAGAAATGCATGTTAGGATCCTTCAAAAGATAATTTTCTTTTTCTAGTTGTGCCTTGTTTGCTAGCATTGGCTTTAATTAGTTTAGTTATGTAGCATATATATACCCTTGAATATAATCCTCCGAAATACATGACCGGATTGATAAACTCCTTCCGTCTTATAAAGATAGGCTCGTTTTTTTTTTCCACACAGATTAAAAAATTTCATTTAATGTAACTGAAGCTATAAATTTTTGACACATTTTTTCTATCATACCCCTATTTAATATTAGTCATTCATGAATCTAATAAATTTAAATATTTGTTTTGGGTTGATAACAATGTAAATTAAATAAATGTATATTAGGAAAATAAAAATTTTAATACACCATCTATAAAGTAAGTGGCCTATAATTTGGGACATATAAATAAGAAAAATGAATCTATCTTTGTAAGACGGAGAGAGTATTAAATTAAATATCATTAAAGGACAATGTCATGATAGATATTTTTGTATTAATTTATCTAATTTAATTTACATATACGTCGATTTATTACAAGAATAACATTTGTAATGGTGAAATTTTTGCTATTGGGGTTGGATGGGAGTGAGGCGACTGCATTTATTAGATACCCGTCTTTATTTTTCTTTCTAACCATTGTGGGTCGGTAAAGTGAGCACATGGGTAAAAATAATTTCTACTGCTAAGCTCGACATACTTGGTGCCAACTTTGTATTGTGCCGAGCTTTCCCTAAGCTTTTACTATTTTTGGTTTGAACCGTGCGATATTGAACTTAGCCTTGGTAAAACATAGATGAGTTTTTGTAAAAGAGTTTGAACAGCGTGTACGGGTTCAAGTCGTGTTCATAAGAAAAATGAACTCGATATATATGTAAAGAGGCGGGTTATACATTTTTTTAATTTTAACACATTTTCTTGTTGAGAATTAGATACCTTAACTATATATCACCGATGGCAAACTATTGCAAAAGAAAATAGGCATACACGAACACACAAGTTCTATAGAGGTTCGCCTCAATTTGAGACTACATCATCTCCTCGTTGCTGTAGTAATTTACTATAATGAAAGAATCATTTATAAGAGAAATCTAAACCCTCAACCTCTCCCTTCCTTTGTTTGATGAAAATAAAATTTTAATGATGGTTCATATTTATGAAAAAAATAAAAATCAGGGCAATCAAAATTATAATTGTGAGATTCTAAACTATCCTTTACGAAATTTTAGTCCGGGAGCTCCACCCCCACACCCCCAACTTGACACATCTCTCTATCTCTCTGAGGCAATATTTAAGTGAGAAAGCAGCAGAGAAGCCAACCCATTCTCTCGGTGTTGGAGCTTACTGTTGTGGAATCACAAGACAGGTCAAAAGACATAACCCACTTTAATAATAAACTACAAGATAATGTATTCAACTCAGATTTTTCTTCTTTCCCACTAATTATAATTAAACCATAATCAAGTAGTATCAGTAGTCTTTATAATCTTGCATGTATAATCACTGTTGAAGTAATTGCATTTCCAGTTCCAAAACATGAAATTTTCTATCTTTTTTCTTGTTTCACTTTTGTATTTGCTGCTGCATTTTCTGTTGGTTATTCAAGGTGGAAATACTCATGAACTGACAAATGAACTGTCAACAGTGAATTCTGGGGACCTGAATTTGGTAAGCTTTAATTACACACACTACACACAGTTATATATGTATTTATATAAACTGTATCTATATTTAGCTTATGGATTAATGAGTGAGGTTGATGCAGGTAAAATTCAAGTGTGACAAAGAGAATGCTGTGTGCAAAGAGGATTCACAAGAACATATATTTGAGAATGAAGATTACATTTACACACAGTCCTTGCCTTAGTAACTTTTGTTCTCAGACAGTCTTACGTTTTTGATAAACTATTTAGTTTCTTTTAGTATTTGTTATTTCAGTGTCTGAATCTTGAATTTTCATTCCAAGTATTATAACCTTTTCAAACTGGTCTTATAGTTATTGATTCGATGATACCTATAAAGTTTGGTGATAGAGAATTAATTATTTTAGGAGGGCCTGTTATTGTTTTACTAGCTAACCTTTATTCTTTAAAACAGTTCAAAATGCCTTTTATTTTATTCACTAACTTCTAGCAAAGACTATTAAGTTTAATATTTTAATGTCTCAAATCTTGACCGACTTAATAAACAATAGATCGTCTAGCAGGAGGTGTTGTGCACAGATTGGCTATACATGTGGGGGAAATATAAAAAACTTGTAGAATCTGACGACTTTCCAACATACTCTAGTATATATGCTGTAAGTAATGGAGATTATTGGGATTTAGCTGGCTAATCTGGCCCCTAAATCAAGAATGTCTGGCCTAGTCAACTCTATTGTGGTTCAACCATTAGCATAATTAAGATTAAATTAACTAGTGATGCATTGTGGATTCAGATTAAATTGCAGCTGAGCCTGTACTTTGTACTTTGACATAGATACATACAAAAAATACATAACCTCAATTCAGCAAAGGCTTAAAGAGAACTTCAATTCAACACATTTTTAGGCTGACATAATTCAGATTCCAATTCATATATGCCAATATGACAAGTTGGGCACTGAATTAGAAAGGCATCAACAAGTAACACAAAGACACAGTCCACATTTGAAGGATAGAGATTCCATTGCAAATAAAACTGTATAGAAAGGACATTCGACTCGAGTCGACATTTCATTTCATTTCATTTCCATGGAAAGTATGTTTTTACACGGATAAGAAAAATTTAACATGTTATATACTATACATGGTTTTTTTGGCTCCTGACTCTAATATAAAGCTGAACTCAAATCAATTCCAATAACCACTACCGCCCTTTACAACAATATATCTGCATCTAAGGCTACAGGCAGATAAGCTTCAGCCCACCAGTAAAAACTCGAGCTTCCATGGACTTGGGGGAAAATTCTTGTTAGTATCATGGATATTGAGCAAAATGGTTTAGGTAATCTAACCAAAACCCGACTTTGAATCGTGAGCTCTATGTCATAATCAGATAGACGACAGGGTCTCGATACTCAAAGTACCCCCCGGGGACAAAGGTTCCGGAAAAACATCCAACTATCTGCCCTCAAATTGTGCTTCCTCTAAGATTATTGGAAGAGAATAGCTTGCAGTAATTTCGACTCTTAATCTGTACGAGAATCACAATATAAGTCTTAACAAGCATGAAACGAGCATAGTAGAAAATGCGTGTAATCTCTTCTGAAAAATCCAAATGTCTACAATAGCAACTAAATCAAAAATCACTCACCATATTCCTAAGCAGTTCCAGTGATCAGTCTCTCTCTTTGATCAAATTTCTTAACCTTGAAAATACCAATCAAAACTTGGAATCCAAAAAACGCACAGAAGATGTATGCAATCATTGCAGGTGTCTGCAAACAGAAACAATTCTTTAAGTTGAACATGAAGAATAGATCACAATGAACAATTGAATTCACAAAATGTGCAATGAATGGAAGACTAACCCGGATGGAGTTGAGGTATAAAATTGTTGCAAGGTTAATTAAGCTTCCAGCAGCAACTGCCTGTTAATTAGTGGTCCAAAATAGTGCAAGGAAAATGAAGTCACTAAGCAGGGAACTATTGTGCAGTAAAAAATAATAGCAATTTTTATATGAAAGATCAGCCTTGGAAACGCCTTAATTTTGTAAGGAATATAAGATTTCCAGTTGAACCTGAACAGAGACAAAGATGGGGTAGTTTGGCATATTAACGAATGACTTGCAAAAAAAAGAGCCCGAGGAATCCAACATCAACCTCCTTTTGTCAATTCGAGAAGGTTTCAGATAAACATTCTCAAGAACAGTCAATAAAGAGGACAAATATAAAATCTCACTCTCTCTCAAGTTGTCCAAATTGGAAGGATAGTACTTGGAAGATAAGGAATACATATCGGTATGCAATAGACCAGTCACTATAAATTATAAAACCAACTTGATATTAATTGCCAGATTGGTATGGATAAGGCTTTTTTTATTAGAGTTGTAACTCGATATGAAGCTAACTTACACTTCCAACTGTATTTTGAACAGTTGCAACACGTTGAAAAGCTCTCTCAGACTCCAAAGTCCGTACACGAAGCTTCAAATCACCTTGCTCCTATAAACAAGACACGATAAAGATCAGTTTAAATTTCAGACGTGCGAATCCGAAATTGTTAAGAAGTATCAAAACTAACAAATTATTTACCAGTCGCTGGATGATTTCAGCAAGCTTTTCAACTCTATCAGCCTGCCTAAATAAATTATAAAATGCACGGGATTGTCTATCCCATCTCTTCCTGAAGTCCTGAATAGAGCAAGACTAAGTATCAGTAAAACTTGTCTTATCACATCTTGTAATAATCTATTAGGACATTAGAATGACTTGAGAAGCCACCTTTACAACAACTTCAATACCAGCTTCACGAAACTTCAACAATTCTAGAGCATAGCTGCATTACATTGTACATGAAGTAGATATTGGTGAAACAAAGATAAAAAAAAAAAAAAGCCTTCGGATTTAATACTTTACTAATTGTACTGGATGCCTAGTCGTTTCAAATTACACTTACGGTTTAGCAATCTCCGTGATATCAAATCGAGGATCGAGGCCCTTCCCAATGCCATCCAACACTGTCAATATAAACTGGGTTAAATATCAGTAGTAGCAAAAGATGGCAGTTAAGTAGC
This sequence comes from Forsythia viridissima, assembly GCA_030279155.1. Taxonomy (NCBI): domain Eukaryota; kingdom Viridiplantae; phylum Streptophyta; class Magnoliopsida; order Lamiales; family Oleaceae; genus Forsythia; species Forsythia viridissima. The sequence continues at coordinate 35,867,035 of CM059038.1, read as the reverse complement.
TAAAATATGGTACCTGAAAATGCCCTAACAACAAAAGTGAAAGTGGCAGGAAAGCGGAAGGGTTGATCTGCTGCAATGGCTAACAAATCTTCACCTGTTAAAAGGATGAAACATCTATAAGAAGAAATTCCTTTTCATTCATTTTTTTTTTCCTGAAGCAAAGAGGGCTTAAAATGTAGGCTGATTGCTTTTCATCCAATGTCTTGGAGAGATAAAAGCAACTAACAGTATGACTAAATGGAAATGAGAAGAAGAAAGATCAATTAAGTTAAGACCAAAAGCTTGAACACAAACATGAAAGACTTTATCAAAGAGAGTTTAAATGCAAAGTTGTATAAAACCTCAAAGTTGTATAAAACAGTCACTTTCCACTTCAGTTGTGAAAAAAGTACCAGAAAGACGTAAAAGCGTAATTCATAGAAGAAATCCTACTCCTACCTTTCTTTCCAGGTTACTTATCTCAATAATCGTGATGTGTCATGATTCCAGAATTGCAAAATCTGTACTATTTGCCTAACTAAACACGTAACAAGACTAGTTTACCAATTGCAGCTAAACGTTGCTTCTTTTTTTCTACTATTTCCTCCTTGCTTAATGGCTTCTTGAATCCAAGTTCTGCAGTTGCCATCTCTCTTTCTCTCCTTTGTGCTGCGAGACGCTCTTCAAAGCTGCGCCATTTTAATTTTACCTTTAGGGCAATGCATGAAATTCAATACAAAATATTGAGAGAAATTCACGATCCGTATTTTTGTCTTGCTCAAGTATACAAAACTTATATTTATTTGACAACTTCTTTGCAGATAGAATACTGGTCTTTTCCAACAGGACAGTGTTCAGAAAAGTAGAAAACAAAAGAACCTATTTCTATCTAACACAAGGATGTTAAAAGTTAAAAGAAATCGTCCTTAAGAAAAACTTTCAAAATAACCTAATTTCATTATGTTATTACTTATTAACGTAGATATTATTAACTTAGCTCTTCTCATAAGGAGGAACTCTCTAAACAGAATCAGGGTTCTAACAATCTATTGGATAGTTTCCTCAAACTGAGCAAGGGTGAAGCAAAACCTTAGCTGAAAATTTATATTCAGTAAACTAACATGAATATATAAGAAACTCCGAATCACAATCAAAGTTGACGCTCCAATTTTGTAAAGGATGTACACAAATTACTACAACCCCTTATAACCACCCTTTTGAAAAGTATAGGGACACACTCTATATTTGAAAAAAGTAATAACAGAGAACAAAAGAGTTCAAAATGATGCATGACAAGATAAATTGGATTGCTACATTGCTGATCTATAAAAGACCAGTTCGACGTAAAGCTAACTATATCATATAACCACAAAAGCCCTCTTTTCTTTCTGTGGTTAGATTCGTCACTCATTACAAACCTTACCCCAGAACCAATTTGAGAAATCAAATAAATAAGTTGGCATAGATGCCCTTATTATTCAGCCAAAACTTAAATTGTCTTTAACAGGAAATGATAATGCAATCCAATGATACATTCAATTTTTTAATTGGCTATGAGTCGTGTTAGTTCCACAATGGAAAACAGGGTAGGATATTTTGGAAAGGCAGGTCCAGTGAGCAAACACAAGCTGATGCACATAATGGAAAAGAATTAGGGGCAGTTAGAAGTCAGAAGTGACCTCCTTCCATTCACTGTCCACTAATTGTTAACAAAAAAAAACACGAGAACAGATGATATTCTTAATTTAATGTGCTGTCTGTTCTTAGTTCCCAATTGTTTAGAAAGTAAATCAATAAAATTTCCCCATTAATGAATTTGCAAAAGAAGAAATGAATCTGAAAGGAAACGTCTACTGTTGAGCCAAGAAGAACCTGTTGAGGAAAAACTGTGCAGTTCGTCGGACCGCAGTCATATCTCCAGTAGGAACCAGAACACCCATCTGAACCATTGCTTGAAGGACCTGCAGTAGATATAAACTTTTGCTTAGTTAAAACATCACATCGATATGGTAATCAGACATGTCATTCATGTTAATAGCTGAAACTACACTAAATTCAGACATGACAGCGTGCCAGACTGCCAGATATTGAGAAACTATCACCTTATCAGAATCCTTCTCATAAACTCCATAAAATGTTTCTAGCAAGCCTTCTCTGATGTTAGAACTTATACTGCAATAAATAAATGTTGAGTGTTTATTTGCATATAAGATCAGCATGTCTAAAAGAAGAGACTCCAAGCAAAGAGAGATGTTTTTTGACAACAGGAAGCCATGAATCAAATTGCACCTTCCCATCATTCCGAAGTCATAAAAGATCAATCTTCCACCATTAACATCATCCACGGCAATATTTCCAGGATGCTGCAAAAACAAATCAATATCAAAATGCACAGAAACCACGTAATTCAGGCATTATTCAAATGTAAGCTTTATTATAAAATGACAGATAATTAATCAAAGATTCAGGGAGATTAAAAGTCCCCTGCAGTCTCCTTGAGCCTCGGGGCAAATTCCAATTAATTGGTTTCAAACACCATTTCTCATTAAGCTTTTCCTCTCATTCCATATTTGTTCTATCTAAACATGAAAGCGTCGATGGATCTTCCTTCAGAGAATTTAATCATTTGCCTCAACTGCATGTATAGTAAGCAAATCTATGTGAAGTATGTACTATAAGCTCATAGGATGACTTACTGGATCAGCATGGAAAAAACCATGTGATAGAATCTGCTCCAGGTAAGATTCAACAGCATACCGGCCCAACCTAGTGAGAATTAACCAGCATGAGAATCATATCGGCAATTGGAAATGTAATTTCTTTTTTCCAAACTCGGAAGCATAAGAATATTCACTTCATTTAGTTCATATATATAGGCTGATACCTCTGGCGATCCACACCCAACTGATCTAGAGCTTGTATGCGGTTTATTTTGATCCCAGGGACATATTCCATTGTCAGAACCTGCAGAATGTGAAAAGATTACACAAACCAAAAAAATTAGAGAAGAAAATCAAATATTCATCATTCAAACTTTCGTGATTTCTGAAAGATTAAACCTGTGGTGTCGTGTATTCCCAATATATTGTTGGGACTTTGACATAATCCATGTCTTTGAAGTTATTAGCGAATTTCTCTGCATTGGCAGCTTCCTTTGTGTAGTCAATCTCCTGAAATTGTTGAGGGAATCCCATTAATATATTTAATGAAAGTCCTCTAGAACAGAAAGCAATAGAACAGGAACATGATTAGCAAAATGTTACTAAGACCAACCTGGTACCACAAGAATTAAGGCTAATCAAGGCACCCGTCAAAACTGTACTTCATTTGTTTATAGATCTACATACATGTACCTCATGTATTTTTTGTCTACTCAAAGTGCAATCTACACTTAATTTCTATATTTATGAGTCACAACAAGCATACAATCTTAGCAGCAAAGAGTACAATTGTCATAAAACTGAATTGTATACCAACTGATTACCTGATATAAGACACTTGCGCACTCATCATAGATGGCAACCCAATCTCTTTTTGCACCATCGGATTTTGGATCAATCTTCTGAAGATATTCAGCTATCACCTGAAGAGACCAAATGATCAAACATATAAATGCATCAAGATGTCCATCTATTTCATGACAGGCGAAAGACAGCAGCAAAATATATTAACGAAACTAATGCAAGTGTAAGTGACATAGGAGACGTTGTGCAAACTTAAGATTACTCGCAGTTTTCTATTCATGATCACAATAAAATAGCAGCAAATTGGTGAGAGTTTTCTTTCCAATAATTACAATACGATATAGCACATCTCAAAGTGAATCGTAACAATCCGCATAAGCAAATACAATGTAAGAAAACCTCAAATATTAGTCACTAACCCTTAGGTTTTTAAGATCAATGTCGAATAGATCCTTTAGACCAGGCCTTTGTACTTTGACAACAACTTCCTGTCCCTTCAGTTTTGCACGATGGACCTGACCTGCAGCAGAAGATTTCAGTACTCTGATAAATCATATCTTTCCATGCGTAATTAAAACATGCAAATATGGTATGATTTCCTATAAGATAAAAAGTGAAAACACAAACCAATTAGAACTCTATGCATCTTCCCGTGCATAAATGAATCGAACTTACCAAGACTCGCCGCGGCAATTGGCTCTCGGTCAAATCTTTCAAATATATCATCTAAGGGTGCTCCAAGTTCTTCCTCAACTATTGACAGAGCAGTTTCTGATGGAAAAGGAGGAACTTGATCCTGCATGTGATAGAAATGAAGTTAGTTCTTTGTGAGATCGGTATTATCTAATAAATAATCCATATATCTAAAAGAATTTGTTTACTGTATAGAAAAGATGGTGTTCGTCCACCAATTGCAAGTGAAATTGATAATAATGATGATGATGATGACAAATAGATGCCTTATTACCTTTTTGGCTCAGCCAAAGTGCTCTTAGACTATAGACAAAGAAGCTAGTGAAACAATGGATGAGCGTGTAATGCTCTGACATGTAATATTCCAATTAAAAGAAGGATGATCTATAAATGATGTAAAGAATAAAGAATAATTTTCACCTGAAGCTCTGATAATTGATCAACATATTCTTGAGCAAGAATATCCACTCTTGTGGAGAATTGCTGGCCAATTTTGATAAATGTAGGGCCTAATCTCAAAATATTTTCCTTTAACCACTGGGCAAGGACCTTCCGCTTCTGAACCTTCTTTTCCTCTGTCATCCCACCTGCATACAAGAGTCCTCAATTTACTTAGAATCATAGAGAGAAAGCAATGATCAGATACGGAGGTGAAAGGAACTAAGAAACTTTGGCCCTTATACTTGTAAGCTAATCACAAGATAGATAAAGGTAGGTTAGTTATTGGCAGAAACAACAAAAAGATTTTAGAGTTGAACAAATCAAAACACAAATTGACATGATATAATCGACTTTATTTATGCTAAAGGTTGGCTTAAGATTATGGGTTCAAACAAGAAGTTGTTAGAGGCGTCATATTTAAGATTCTCATCACCATCTAAATTTTATGTACGTTTACCAAGTCAAGAAACATTGAAATTTAGTCACACTATCAGCTGCCAAAAGCACAGCAGTGGTAGTTCTAGGTTAAGAAACTGTTCCCAACTGCCACATCTTCAAAATCAAACTTCAAATAAAGAATTCTAATTTCGAATTACATATGGCCAATATAAGTTCCCAAGCAATTCAGTTCATTCAGGAAAATTTCAATTAAACACTGTATTTCAATGGATATTGTAGCAACATGTGCTTAAAAACAGACTTCCACATGAGGAGGGAAATATTCACTGTGGGCAAATTGATATTTCACTATCAAGATCACAATGTACAATCACATCAATGATACTTCCTCAAGTTGTCCTATGAATTCCGAATACGTTTAAGACACGTCATTGTGTAGACAAAAGAAAACATTTATACCAGGATGTGTGAAAATTTTCAGTTTTAAGCAAGTGGCTAACCTCGGTACGAGAATTTCTGATTGTTTAACCAAACCCTGAATATAAAAGTCAGAACAAATCCCCATATCTCCAGTGTCCTCTGAATTGTTGAATACGTTTTGAATCTGCTCCAACGGCCCCCAGGGGCAACAGATACCTGTAGAAACAATAAAAGTTTATAAGATATTGACCAGGTCCTCAAAAATATTATCATATACTGAGGGGTTAATCACACTAACGGTCACTAAAGTTTCAAAAATTTCTCACTTTCGTCGGCAACATTCTAATTCAACATTATAGTCTCTAATGTTCAATTTTGCCACAATTTGGTCATTTGTACTAAATTTTCTTAAGAAATGGCTTTTAGAAGTATAAAGCCTTGTATTTTAATCCCTAAAAAAGACTTTTAATGCTTGAACTGCAACTCCTCATGCGTAAGCGCACGCATATTCACTCATATTCTTGAGGAAATAAAATACAGCACCTTATATATTTATGTTGATGCCCTCACATGAATCCGCACATTCATGTACATTTTCACCAAGTTATTAACTATCTAACAAAAGGACAATATTGTGAGAGAGTCAAAACATTAGGGCCTAAAGCGTTGAAATTGAAACTTCATAAACTAAAGTTGTAGTTTTTTGGACTTGAGATGCTATTATCCCAAGTCACTCTATAAAGAACGAAAAGTCACATATGCACGTATACAAAGATATAGGATTTAACATGTTATTGCAATAAATTCAGCGAACGGTACGTATTGCCCATTATCATCATAAGTATGGATTGCTCAAGTCATGAAAAAAACATGTACATCCTGGTCAGTCTATTTGATCCAGTCCTTCCATATTAAACTATGATAAATGCTGTTCAAGATATAAAGTACCTAAAGATAAAGTACCAATTTGTAAAGAGTAAGTTCTACCACGTATTTATAGACCAAACTTTGTTGAACGGGAGAAGATATGAAACTTGTTTTCCTCTAAGCATCATACGTCTGATTTATTCTCCTCATGATGATTAAAGTAATTAAGTATAGGTTACAATAAGTACTTCTTGTTCTTACTTTTTGCTTACTGTACCATAGTTTGTACGCAACATGATAAAGTATAGTACCCATTCATCTAATAGTTCCACTAATAATTTTCTACAACAATTTCAAATAGACTCCCTTGGATATAATAAGCATAACATTTTCTTACCAATTTTCAGCTGCAGCACATTCATTGACCAAACTGTTGCTATTTACAGAAACATATTCTGGTTTATACTAAACACCCTCTATTGCCCGCTCTTCTCTCTTTGGCGGTTATAGTATGATATTCTTTCTATGATCCGTCTCCTGATGGTCGTAATCATTATCAATCTTATACCATGGGCGATGTCGTAAGGTTCATGCCGATTCATGCAATCCAAGGATTCAGCTCCAACGGCTTGGGAATGAGCCCCATTCCTTTCGGCAAGACCCCTACTTGCATACCCCTTTCAACAGCAGAGGAGAAAGCTTTGTTGCAACTCGATACATGTATTCTTTCCCTTTCGGCAAGACCCCTACTTGCATACCACTTTCAACAGCAGAGGAGAAAGCTTCGTTGCAACTCGATACGTGTATTCTTTCCGAATGGAGTGACTAAATGGTCCTAGTTACTCTTCAGGACAGAGTGGAAGAAGGGAGGGGATTCTCTAACGCGGAAAATGATCCAATGAATTCGAAAGAATTGAACGAGGAGTCGTATGAGGTATTCATCTCATTCCCTGCTCTCTATCCAGAAAGGGTTCATTTAAGAAAGTAAAATGCTATAACAATCTGATTTCGAAGTCCGTGAATACCTCCAAGATTAATGTAATTATACACGTAAACTCAAACATGAAAAAGAAAATTTTGATTGCAAAGAACATTCCAATACAATTTTAATATGAAAACATCAAAAGTAAAAAGTAGAAAATTGTCAAACTATTATGGACTAGATAATTAACAAACATCATCATTACAAATCAATATCATCTCCCCAAACTCAATCAAATTTCATACAATTTTCATGTAATACCAAAATATATTTACTAAATCACATACCTCAACTTGATCTTCTCCGCTCCGCTTAAACCACGCCTCCTCTTGTCCAATTTCTTCTACACTCTTACTTTTCTTGATTCCCTCCTCCGCTTTTAGTACTTCCACCATTTCCTTTCCACTCCTCACAGCCACACTTCCATTGCCATTCCCATTAACATACTTTACCAAAATCCCATTCTCACTCTCAATTTTCACACTTCCATTCGTATAATTCTGACCATAACTACCATTAGCAGACCCATTTACGCTACCATTCAATTTAGTAATTATTTCTCTTTCTCCCTCTTCTACTACAACACTTTCTTCTTTCTGAACAGCTCTGATTCTAGTTCCAAGAATCTTGATACTGTTTCTGAACTCAAGATTACTGGATTTAGATAAAGAACACTTAGTTCTAGTAGTTGGGGGGTTTGGAGAAAGAAAAATTAGTTTATATAATGTTGGAGTACAAAAAGAAGCAGAAAAGGTAGCCATTTTTTTGAACTAAAAATCTGGGACTCTTGAATCTTAATGAACCAAAATATTCATTGATGATTCAGTAAATGATTTTTGAGAATAAGAAAGAATTGTACAATTTGAGAGAGGGGGCCTGGGTGGAAGGGGAAGAGAGTGGTGGATGGAGGAGAATAGGAGTTGGTTTTTGTCACTGTTATTATTATTATTATTATTATTAATTTATTTAAAACGGGGGGAAATAAGAGGGTGTGGAGAGAAGGGTGCCACGTGGCATGGGAAAGATGAGTGTTGGGAAAAATGGGGTGTTGTGATTGGTGGAGAGATTACAGGGGGGCCTGTCGTGTCCTAGGCCACCAAGATTATTTGTCTGTCGTTAGTATCTATGTATCTACGAAAACATGGGCTTTGTAAGAAGTCAAACCAAGTCAACAATTTGAAGTCGGCCCATGAAATTCATGGATTTTAGCCCAATTCCTTTCTAGATGGTCCTCCTAGCAGTCACTCTTGCCGGCAGCGTAAATGAAAATAAATTTATGGGAAAATTGACTATAAGTCACTTCTATATGACTTATTTTAAATTAGGTCAAAATTTTTTTTTAAATTGTGATTAAGTCATACTTTCAATAATATTTTAAATTAATTCCAAAATCACCCATATAATCCATATTTTCTATCCACGAGTTCTTCCACCCCCCAAAAACTTCCTCCACCTCCATCTCCACCTACACCTCCACCTCCGGCTCCGGCGAAAACCTTCTTCACCTTCGGCGACCTCTGACGAGTGCTTCTATGGTGCAATGTCACTTTTTAATTCCCTGCGCGTTCAATGGAGGAGGTCACTTTTTAATTTCGCCGCGATTTGGGTACTATTTTTTGGCGTGGGGGCTGAATTTGATGGTGTGAGGCTGAGTATGGGTGCAATGAGGATGACTGAATGTGGTCCAGTGAAGTCCGGGTCCGGTGGTATTGGGTCGGGTCTACTATAAGAAATCTGGTTCTGGTTTCTTGTTTTCTGATCATTTTGCACACATGAATAGAAATCAAGTCGTGTTTATTAGTTGTTGGAGTCAGAGGGCTTTTGTCTATGATTCAAATTTCAGATGTCTAGATGAATATTTATATAATGGAAGATTATGCAAGAGAAGAATGGCATATGGTTGGCAGGGATGGTGCCTGGCATTTTTCCAATCTGTCAGACTGGTGAATATGTTTTCCTTGCAACACACAAGCAAGTATTGGTTTATCAAAGAAATAGATGAGTTTGGAAGGAGATGTATTATGTGAAGAACAATGCCACTCTGCCATTGTGGTTCTCTGTCAATAAGGTATAAGATGTAGATGCTGGATTGCATACTTGATGTTGGTGATTTAAATTTTGAATGTACATGTCTAATTGAGTTTTTTTTCTTATAGTCTTTGGTACTGTTAATGTATCTGTGACTGACTTGCAAAGTTTGTAATTTAGTCATCAACCAAAGCTTTGAAGTAGTGCTAGATTGTGTAAATCAATGATGGTGATAGTTTCATAAAAACATGGTTCATGGTTCTATGATAAAAGTTGGTTATTAGATTATTTATCTGTGTTGTTAATTAGTCATGAAAGTTGTTTATATAAAACAGTATCACAATAGAAATGGGCATAGAATTCGCATACGTGCTCAGAATTTTTATTATAATATGTTTTTGAAATGGTCTCGACGAGCCGGTCAAGACCAGTGGCTTCGCCACTGCATACGATGGATTTTAGCCATTTGAAGTCGTCTCTTTAACTTAAAATGGCAATCTTTAATTTTTCTTGTCAAAACAGTATCATACATATTAAAACAGTATCATAAAATATTATCATAATAGAAATGGCATAGAATTCGCATACATACTCGAAATTTTTATTATAATATGTTTTTGAAATTGTCTCGACGAGACGGTCAATACCAGTTCATTTGCCACTACGTACGATAGACTTTATCCGTTTGAAGTCATCTCTTTAGCTTAAAATGACAATCTTTAATTTTATTGTCAAAACAGTATCATACATCCTCTAAAACAGTATCATAGATAAATGTTATACATGAAAATATGTTGTTCAAGTCCATTGATACTGTTTGCATTCAATAACATTTTCATAAATTAAAACAGTATCATAGATATTTTACTAGTTGAAGTAATTAAACTGTTCTTATGATATTGTTTTAATCCATGATATTGTTTGAATCTATGTGGAATGAATTTTTTTTATGATACCGTGCTTTTATCTTTGATATTGTTTAATTATGACAATGTTTGAATCCGTGATACTGTTTGAATGACTTTGTTTTGTCTATGATACTGTTTTAATCCATGATAATGTTTTGTTTAGGTAATGTGCATTAATATAAATTGATATTGTTTTAATCCATGTTTTAATCTATGATACTGTTTTGCATAATACAGTATCAAACAAAACATATGACTAATTAAACAGTATCAAAGATAAAAGTATGATATCATAGTCATGTATGTTGTTTGATACTGTATTATGCAAAACAGTATCACAAAAAACAGTATCACAATAGAAATGATCATAGAATTTGCACACGTGCCAAAATTTTTATTATAATATGTTTTCGGAATGGTCTCGACGAGACGGTCAAGACCAGCTACTTCGCCGCTATGATGGATTTTACCCGTTTGAAGTCGTCTCTTTAGCTTAAAATGACAATCTTTAATTTTTTTTTCAAAACAGTATCACAAATCCTCTAAAACAGTATCACGGATTAATGTACATTCTTTTGCTGCAAATTAAAGCTCTTCCAAGGTATCTGAGTCCCTTAAAAGCAAACACATACTTCACCAGAGCAATGCCAAGATGAAGAAAGAATAATTGCTCACTATCATTAAAAACAAAGAAAAAAAATCAATAAATTTCACTATCATTAGAAACAGTATCATATATTGAAACACATATATTGAAACAGTATCAAGCATTTTACATGATCTAACATAAAACCCTAACTCACAACAACTACATTATCAAAAACTAGTTGAATCAGTTCATCCAAACTCCATTCATTAACTGCATTGCATATGTTTCAATTGGAACAATATCTCAATATTTTCATGATTATTTTTAACTGAAAATGGTTACTTTATACAAAAAAAATAAATAAAACAATATGTTCGTCATTGAAATATCAGCTTTCGAATTGTTTGTATGCAGTTACAGGTTATGGTGAGAAGAATCAAACACAAGAAGAAGTTGAAAATTGTTAAAAGTAAATGAAGGAGTTTGTAAACAGGCATTGAAATGATTTTGTTGGTTGTTACGTGTTTAAATGACAGTTTTTACAATTAGAGGGTATATTGGTCTTTTAGTAATAAAGTATGACTTTAGTTGAATTATGATTATATCATATGACTTTTCAGCCCACCATGGCGTTAACAGTGACCGGCCCAAAATTTTCTCTAAATTTATATTTAGTAAATATTTTCGAATATTGTAAGCAGTAGTTTTTATGAAATGTATAGATAAAAATTATAGATTTTACGAAATGTATAGATGAAAATAATGTTTTACAAACTTATAAATATTTATAAACACACACAAACATACTCTTAAATCTAGAATTAAGATTTATATATAGATAAAAAAAAATGGGAAAACTTGACAATTTACAATAAAAAGAGGAGGAAAACTGAAAAATACATGTATATTACAAAATTGGGGAATATACAATGCAATGCAAGATGAAACTTACAAAACGCAAAAAATCATTTTCAATTCACGTCATCATATTCTTTCCAAAAATTTCAACATGATTCTTCGATTCTTTTTTCTACAAATCAAAATATATCACAGTAAACTGACCAAAATTTCACTATTTCGAACTCGCTTTTTATTTTTAGATTTATCTTCTATAACATGCGATTTTAAATTTCATTTTTAGCTTTATCTTTCATAACATGCGATTTTACATTTCATTCAGAATAATCGAAAAAAATCAAATTCATTTGTTTTTGTTAAATTAGGTTTCAGATTGTCTTCTCTTTCTTTGAATCTGGTTTCTAATTTGAATATTATAATTTTGATAATTTGCAGATTTTTTTTGTTAGATTCGTCCACAAATTGAAAAATAATCCGGCTAGAAATTTCAACCATAAATAATCAGATAATGTGTGTGTTACCATCCAATTTTGGTAAGGTCCTCACATCATCAAAAGCCCAGCAAAGACCACATAGACTCAGCGAAGGCTTTAGGGGCCCAACAAGAGCCTTGTAAATTCTCAGAAGGCCTCGGAGGCCCATCAAACATCTTAGCACTCGTGAATACATCACAACGAAGCCCATGAAGGACCTCGACATTCTTGGCCAATCTGAAACGCTTTGCTGGCAGGGACGGAGCCAGGAAATTAAGTCGGCGTAGGCGGAAATTAATAAATATAATAATATAAAATAATGCAAGAACACAATAATACAAAAAATGACATACATTATAATTGTTCTTTGCGATTTTTTATACTTTGATATCGTTCTACAATGAGTTCATTATCAATTTTTAAAAATATATCTTTCTCTACATAAACAATGATGCTATCATTCATCCACTTATCATATATTCGATTGCGCTGACAGAAAAAATATATTTCTTCTAAAAAAGAATCCCACCCATTGTCTTTCATAATTTGCACTCGATGTTTGCACATTTTCATCCTACACAACCATAATTTATTAATTTTAATTTACTCTGAATTCTGAAAGCATATTTGCATAAATTAGTAATTTATGATTCTAGAAGAACTTCCATATACAAAGGGTAGGGTACTAGTCTACCATGAATCATCAATGCACAAAACTGGTGCAGTACAGAATATTTAAAATGTCAGGCATAATACCATAAATAAAAATTATAAAATGTTAGAATAATACCAAAACCAAAATAATCCACTGCCGAATCTCCATAGACTGATAGACACTTGCCAGACTGATAGACATTGGCCGAATTTGAAAATAAAAAAATTATGCTAAATCTATTCTTTTTACAATCAATAATCGTACCTTCTTGTTCTTGATTTTCAAGAAATAATTGATTTTTCATACTCCAGTGAATAGTGTTTCGCGATTAAGGGTTTCACTTTCTTTTTTACTCCAATTTCACAACAATAGACAGGAGACAGCGGCAACAGAGAGCAAACGTGAATGATAATTTGTGATGGATATCGGTGTATGTGTAGTGTATATCACTGATTCACTGGACCACCTTAATGCCTATTTCTTTTCTTTTTTGGGCCATTTTAATGGCCCATTTGAAGTGGATAGTTTTTTTTAAAGTGCAATGGATGAGTGGAGGCGGCCCAGTTAAAATCCAAAAGGCGTCACTAAGCTCCGTCCCTGTTCGCTGGTCTTTGCATTCTCGTAATCTAAAGGCAATATGATATTTTGGGATAACTAGAGAAGTAATTAAATAAAGATTGTATTTCAGTGGCACATGGATTCTCACAAGGAAACCAAATACCAATCTCCTAAAGATTAGGCAACGTGACAAGGGGAATCAACTTAAATAAAGGATAGAATTTGGAAGATTGCATTGAGTTCCGATTATCTTTATTCTATAAGGAAGGAGAATCCTATCAGAGTTCTAATTGATTGATTGCACAGAATAATTAGGACTTTGCAGCTATAAATACAAGGACTCCGATTATTTTAAGGTACTCAATTTTTATGTCATGTTCTTTTTACGCATCAATTTCACCCCTAAACTCTATTCAAATCTCTGCCTGCTTGTCCTTCCACGCCCAATTGTTTTTGTTCTCTGTATATTACTCTATATACCGATAGTTGACTTGATCGTCGGAGTACCAACGATCGCCAGACCCTTTTTCTCTGGAGATCTTGGTACTCACGATTGTCTGAGTATGCATCTAACATACAGGTTAGCAGAGGAGTGACTGGAGATCCGTTGACACGTGGACAATGTAGGTTTCGACGACAACCGTGTGGACTGTGATTTTGTCGCATTGTCATACTTGTTTGATTTTATATATTATAAATTTTATTTTTGAAACTTTGTTTAATTTTTGCCTAGGATTCTAAGTTCAAATTGTGATAGCCATTTCGAGTATATTCTGGAATCCAATTCAACCTCCAAAATTGAGGGGGCCCTCAGCCGTGGAAGGGGATGGCCAAGTGGTCAAAAGCGACCGAATGTAAATATGTTGAAAAAGAAATGCTACTCATACATAATGCTTTACAGATCCATTTACAGAATTTGATATGGCAAGACAAAATACTATTTTTTATTCTGAGCCAATTTTTTGTGAGATATTGAATTAAAATCAAATTGAAAAGAACATTTGAACAAAGTGCTTCAGCCCAAAAACAGGAAAAGTTGAACACTACAGCCTCCCTCCCAATGCCACCGGACCTTGAAACCACTGAACCAGCGACCACAATCTCTTTTCCATCTCCAAGCCTCCATCTCTGGCGACATTCTCTTTGCTAATTCTTACCACCTAGTAGGACACAAAAAATAAGGAGAGAATCACCTTATTTGCTCAATCTAATTCTGCATAATTGTATGAGGCAAGAGAAAGGTATAATGAACTGCTAAAGAAGTGGCCACATCATGAGATATCATCGTGGCTGCAAATTCAGACCTTCTACAGTGTTATAAACAATTCTACAAAGACATCTATTGATTGTGCGGCTGGTGGGTCACTCATGAACAAAACTTATAGAGAAGATTCAGAAATATTTGAAGATATGGCATCCATTAGTTACTTTAACCTCAAGAAAAAAAGGTATGTTAGTTGAAGAAGGTGTTATGGAGAAGATTCAGAAAAAAAGGTTATTTCAACTTAAAATCATTTATCATGGAGCAACAACAAACCAAAATAAAGCCAAATCACCCCATTTGACCTCTATAGATCTATCTAGAAACAACTTTTATGGATACATTCCAGCAGAATTGACAAAATTGCACAATTTGGTGGTTTTGAATTTATCAAAAAATCAAATCAGTGGCCAAATCTCAGAAAGCATTTCGAGCCATGTACTGTTGGAGGTGGTAATGGTGATGTTGAACTGGGATATTTTTAGGGAGATTGTGGCAGTGGGGTTGGATGGTAGGGGTGGCACATGGGGTCATAAATCTGGGTTTTGGTTACTGCTGGGTTGGTTGTAGCTGTGGCCGCCGCAGGGTTGGCGGTGGCCCCGTTTGGCTTGATTGATGGGTAAACTAGGAGTTCACCGGAGTTTCACCGGTGGAGATTTGGAGTTCGCCAGAAATGAGTTGCAAATGGGACTCCACGCAGCCAAATGAATTTCTCTCCAAAATTAGAAATTGTAAAACAAGGGTATAATAGTAATTTAAGTAATATGCCAACTCAGCATCTGTTGTAAAACTTTTTGTACAAATAGCATTTCTCATGTTGAAATTGTAGACTTCAGAGAAAAGAAAAGAGGCATTTGTCAGCGTAGAAAGACCAACCGAATGAAACTCTTTCTTTTTTCTTTTTTTGGCCAAGTGAAATTAAGGCTATTACACGCTGCGTTTACAATGTAATATGATAATTTATTTTTGTCACCCTTAATGTTAATTTGATTCAAATTTGACATCGACACTTGATTTCTTTTCTAGTTTTTATTATGTCTTAATTGTTGGGATATTTTCTCAAAACTTGCCAAAATCAAAAGATACACTAATTGTTGAAAATGAAAATATGTGATATTATATTATATTATATTAGTGACTAAAATTGAACAAATTTTTAAATCTTGACAATTTGAAAGTCGAAATTTAGAAGAAATTTAGGTCATATGTTAATTATAAATTAACGTATTTTTCTTCTCTTTTGTGTAAGTGACTTAAGAATTTTTTAGAGAAAAATTGTAATTTTTAATTTTTTCTTGTTCTTTTTGTGGATTGTATAAAGAATAGAAATTGGTGGGTGTAGTAAAGTTTAAGATATTATTTTTCTTATGATACTTGGAGAATTTGGTTGAGTGAACTTCTATATAA
This sequence comes from Forsythia viridissima, assembly GCA_030279155.1. Lineage (NCBI taxonomy): Eukaryota > Viridiplantae > Streptophyta > Magnoliopsida > Lamiales > Oleaceae > Forsythia > Forsythia viridissima. The sequence continues at coordinate 35,851,053 of CM059038.1, read as the reverse complement.
TTGTAACAATTTTTCAGGGAAAGCTTTAACAGTCCATAAATTTTCTCTATCTTTTTATATTTTTCTGTTTCGTTATTTTCTTTGAACAAGAATCTTGTAGACAATAAAAAAATTCATCTCAATTCCCAATATCTATGATGATGGTATAATGATCAAATTCTTGAAAGAATATGTATTTTTTTAGATGATGTTAGAATATTATTGGTATGCTTGCAACATGCTTTGATAGCTTTATGATTAAAAATGATACATACAGTGTAATTTTGTTATATTTTGTAGGCCATTGTTGGCTAAGCTTGAGGCATGCTTACAAGTATAGGTGGCAAAATTGGTGTGATAATTTTACCATATATTACAAAATATAAAATAATTTAAAAAATAATATATAACTTTTTTATTCTAAAAATACTATTTTTATTTTTGTAACACTTGTTGTTACATTTGTTATGTTTGTTAATAACAAATGTAACACATTTATTATAACTAAATAACAAATGTAACAAATGTAACAACAAGTGTTACAAAAATAAAAAAAACAGTATTTTTAGAATAAAAATAATATGACAGTATTTTAAGAAATATTTTGTTTATTGTGGTTATTCCTGAAAAAATCTCACAACGGTCCAAACCTAGCCCAAACAAAATCGGGCATATATGGCCCGCTGGGCTAGTCGGGCTGGCCCAATTTTTTTTATTTATTTTTTTGTTCATTAACACTAATCACCCATCTTGTGAATAGTCATAATACATAATCTAAATAATATCAATCTAAATTGGCTAAGCCCAAATCTCCAATTTAAATTGTCTTTTTTTGAAACATTAGTTCAAGAATCCTAAGCTCCAACATAAAATTGTTTAGATTTAATTAAAATTTAGTTTAATTCAAATTTCAATCCAAATTATGTTTGGTGTGACAAGTAAATTATTTATTTTAAATTTACTTATAAGTAAACTTTTTAATTTAAGCCAAAGATACTTATATCTCAAAGCAATAAGACTAGCATGCTTTTACTATTTATATATTTTTTTTAAATGTGTCAAGAAATAGTTTACAATTAACCAAAAAAATTATTATTTTGAAAGAAAATTGATATTTATATATTGATTAATACATGAGAGTCACAGTTTTATAAATTAATCTCTTTAAAAATCTCAAAATATATATTGTCTAAGTTTATCTAAGATTGTATTTGATGCAATGTATAAAAAAATTATTTAAAATAATAATAATAATAAAATTAAGACCGGGTTGGCCCGATGAGCTGGAATGGACAAAAATATTTTTGCTCCGCACAAAATTGGGCCGGTTCGGTCCAGTCCAGTCCAGTTTCAAGTGTGACCTTGCTCTGACGAGCTTTCCCAGCCGGACTTAACCTATTTGCCAGCTCTACTTATAAGACCATTTTAAGTTAACTAGTTAGAAACACGTACGTTGCACGTAATTTTACAATAATTTTTTTTAATTTTTAGTATTTTAAAAATTCTTATTTTTTAATTGTTAAGAGTTGAAATGTTAATGTAGCAATTGGAGTAAAGGTAAAACAACAGGTTGTTGATAACATTTAATAATATTACTACTTGTTTTTCAGATACTTTATCTCAAAGTATTTGTCCTTCATTGTTAGCCAAATCACCCAACAAAACAACATTAATTGTGTTAGATATAATTAACAAATGATATGAAATGTTATATAATAATAATATGTTGTTATAAACATTTAAAAATCACACGTTGATATTTCAATCTTGGCATACACATTGAAGTAGATACTATTAAGTTGTTTAATTAATCTATTTTGAAGAAATTATGTTTTGTCATTTTCTATAGTCTTCTCCAATCGGGAAATAGTTACATTATATAATAACGCTTATACTTTAGTTCCCTACAAAAAAAAATTATTATTATTGAAACATAAAGAAATAATTTATAATGTGAACTTAACACGGACTATTAATTTAAATTTATATGTCAAGACAAGAACAAACGATAGCTATGTCATAATAATACTAACATCTTCGTCCATCAAAATGAGTTTCATAATATTTAGTGTTCCATTACGATTTTCATATGTTTCAACAGTTCATTTCCTCATCACTCGCACTTTTATAGTCCATTCGGCCTTTTGATATAACTCAAGATCTTTTATAAAAATATGAAAATTTTCTTCTACCGACATGATACCTACAAATAAGATAAATACAAATAAATAGAAACTTTCTTCAGCTCAATCCCTTGCAAAGAAGACGTTTTATAAATTCAAGAATAGATGCAAGACATAATAGCATGTTAGGGAATGACTCTATCTTGTTGTTGTGGATGCTATAGAAGTGGGGACTATTCAAGAAGCAGACGGCTTGTTGATTGATGTTTAGAGGTTTGATTTTGTGTTTCTGAAATGAAGGGGACTAAACAAGAACAAGAGAGGTCCGCCAAAAAAGATTTTTATCCTTGCTTTTTTTTTGGGAAGAAAATGAGGATTCGATGCCAAGCAAGAGGCGGTTTAGTTACGATGCCATTAGAATAGGAAAGACCTCAGCTCAGTCATGTCTGCTTAGTCTTAGGCCACTGGTAAAAAGGAAGAATAAAGTAGAAGATGGTCATCACTACAGAGCTCGGGATGGATGGGATCCGATTTAGAAAATATAATCGAAGGACATGTATGGTTAGGTTCCAACATTCCTGACTGATGGATGTCTAGGTGTTCCCAAAGATGTACTTTCGGTGTCGTTTCATTTATATTTTAAGGCTTTAAATTTCTATTATTTTGGGTGGGTTGGGTTGGGTTGGGTGGGGTGGGGGGAATGGAGTTATTTTGTGATTTTTAAAAGTTATGAGACTTTATTTACAATTTTCTTTTATTTTTTGTTTTTTTAAGTTTTTTTTTCTATTTTTGTTTATTTAAAGAATAGGGTAAAACCATCAAAATATGTCAATATGGACGTGATTTACAATAAATTGAAAGATTGGAAATGCTTGGTGCTAAAAAAATAGTTAGGGGTAGATTTGTTACATATTTAAAAGATTGGAGACCAAAATTACAAATTACCCAAAAAAAAAAAATTCTTCAGCAACTATGATTATTGGTCAACATACTACATCAAAGGATCATACTTTGCAAGATGCAAAGGTACATTTTTTCGGTTGGAAATCGTGCCGATTGGACCATATCTATCGATGTCATGTTAAGAAATGTGTTAGTTCCTAATCCATGAATTCGAGAAGTCTAAAGAGAAATGTATAGGATCAAAGGAGAAAGAGAGCAAGTAACAAAATGTGGAAGGTACTGGGAGTACGAACACAATTGAAGAACATGTACCAACTTAATTCCCTTGAAGCCAAAAACAAGCAAGAAAAATGAACAAGATTAAAAAATTTATAGATAATATACAATAATATGTATGAGCATTTGAATAAGCAAATATATTTCTTGTCATTATAATTCATTTACAATGAAGATTAACAATTGTACTTGCAACAAATAAATCAGGTTACACTTTATGATACTCTATACTTAAAATGTTATGTACTGATTTTATATTTATTTTTTCATAGAAAGTTATGTTACTTTATTTAGAAATGACGAGATTTCAATTTAGGTTCCGTTTGTCAAAGTTTTTGATAGTAGATTTTGAAAAAATTTAATGTAATGTGTTGTTCAAAAGTTGATAAGAGTCGCAAGTCTCATATAATGTGTGGTTAAAATTGAAGTTTGACCAGTTAAAATTATCAAATTTTGTTAAAAAACTAATTTTCTGCTAAATCAAACAGGGACTTAATGCAATTTATTAATATATACTTTCAACAAATACATCATGTTACAATTTGTGATACTTTATTCTTAACTGGTTTCATACTAAGTTTACATTTATTTTCTTCATACGAAGTTGTGTTACTGTATTTACAAATGATGAAAATTCAATTACTGCAATTTGTTATACTTGCAACAAATGAACCAGATTATAGTCTGTTTCACTTTATACTTAAAAGGTTGCATGCTGATTTTTTATATTTACTTTATACTTAAATACTTAAAAGTATTTATTCTCACAATTTTTAAAACATTTCAATCTATATTTGAGAATTTATGATCGTTTTGAATTTATTTTAAAATTACATATATATATATGTTCATATATATATATATATATATATATATATATATATATATATATAAAAGGTAGGTACAATTCTTTACAATTCAATATGGCTGTACATAGTTTACCTAACCATTTTCTATTGTATATGGACTAAATTTTGGACTAATTATTGTTTCTTTGAATAAGCTCTTGCATGCCAATCATTTTTTATTGGATTATAAGATGACGAAAAACGAATATAATTGTGAAGCTCATTTGGAAATAATTATTTTAGAGAATATAAAATTGGAAATTGTTTTAGGTTTAATTAGTATAGATTTAGAAATAATTTTTTAGAGAAAGTAAAATTGAAAGAAAAATGGTAAAAAATCGCCGATTTGGTGGGTTGAGAAATACACCACAAATTACACTAATAAGCACTAGTTTTCACAATCTACTTAAAAACAATCAAAATCAATTGGGGGAAAAAAAACTCCCAAACAGACCCTAACTTTCACAAGAATTGTGTGAAATCAGAAATGATTTTTTCAAAACCCTCACGTCTGATATATGGAAATGAGCGGAGATACCTTAATTAGTCAGTTGTTAATGAGACCTTATTTTTCCTTAATCTTTCATTTTACAGTAAAGATTGGTTTTTTAATAGAAAACTAAGTAATTATCCCAAAAAATTTGAGAAATGTCATTACTGATATTTTTATGCATGATTAGTGGCTAGAACTTCCAACACTAATGTAAGATGGTTGATTAATACATACGCATTGCAATTTTAAGAGTGGGGATTAATTTTAATATAATAATTTAATTAATCAAACGATAATCTGCCAATTCGACTTTTAATCACAATTATAAATCATAATACATATTAATTTATGTTAACAACAAACAAAAAATTTCGTGATTTCGAAATTAACAAAGACGTGTGCCTCAAATCTCAATATCATTATTGGGGTTGAATGCATAACTAGTAAATCACAAGTGCTCCATTAACAAAGACATTTCTTTTGGCGCAAAATTGAATTTGATTGAAACTAAGTGAAACATACAAACTCAAGGACAAAATCAACCAAACAAAAAAAAAATGTTTTGGTAATTACTCCAAAACTTCAAATAACATATTAGTTTGAGATGCCAACTCTAATTCAAGCAGGTTGGCTCAATTCTTGAATCTTGATTTGTTTATCTCCTCAAATTAAATCTTGCATCATGATTAAGGTACATTGATGGGAACAGACGCTGAAATGAACCAGGACAGCTTGTGATATCCACATGAGTTGAAAAAAGATCGTGGGTTGAAGTCCATGAACAAGAACCCAAGGGATTGATCCAAGAAAACACTTCTTGATCGCAATTTTGAGCTACTTTTACGAAATTATCAACAATGAATGGATGATATAGTAGCTTATCAGCTGTCCATCTCTTCTGTCGCTCCTTTGCCAAACACCTTTGTAAGAAATCCTTTGCAATGTTAGAAATATTTTGGGGGATTATAGGTTCTCCGCGCACGATCTCATTTATCAATTCTTGTCTGCTAATATTTTTCCAAATATTTTCGCCCGTAATCATCTCTATGACAATGCATCCAAGAGACCATATATCTGTGGATGTCTCGAGTACACCAAATTCCACGGATTCTGGTGATGAATAAACAAGAGTTCCACGGTATGAATCTATTTCAACTCCTGCAGCATCCTTTGCCAACCCAACCCAAAATCTGCAATCTTAAGGTGATTTGTGCCATCTTTCATGGGGAAAACAAGTATGTTCCTGGCTTGATATCACAATGAACGAACGATTCGTGAATGTTGGATAAACCCTTAAGAATCATACGCGTATAAAACGCAACCAGTCGTTCAGACATCTTGCCAGGAAGATTTATTAGGTCTGAAAGGGTTCCACCAGGAGCAAATTCTAGCATAACATCATAAACTTCTTCGTTATTTTCAACACTAATATCATCTCCAAAACACTGAACAATTTCTGGGCAGCCTCTTAATTCATAAAGAAAGTTTATTTCCTTCTTTAATAAATCAGAATGTGGGAAACTAGTTGACTTGACAGCAACTACATTAGTAGAATTTGGTTCATTAGAGGGTGATGCCACATGAATAGTTCCAAAAGAACCCGAACCAAGAATTTGATGTTTCTTCCACTTAATAGTGCTCATGGTTGATTTAGGGAAGAAATTAATCTTGTCTTTGTTTGATGAAAAAGGGGTAGTGAAAAGGCATTTGGGAAGACTATTGATTGTGAAAATGATGTGAATTGAAGCTGATAAGTACAATTTTGTACTTATCTAGGCTCACAAAAAGGGATGATTATGAGTACTTCTATTTGTTTTCAGTTTAATTGCATGTTGTTTTCTTATTATTTTAGGAAATAATCAAATTCAAGTGTTAATCTGACGAAAAGACCGAAAAGAGCGCAAACAGAAGAAACGGGCACCAGTTTTGACAGTTTTCTGATGGGATTAGAACTCTACGACTCCAAGATAAAACAACAACTTAAACACACGTCTTAGGGGGTTGGAGAACATTATAAATAAGACAGATAATAGCCAGAAGAAGAGACGAATTTTGAGGGAAAGAATTTTGGAAACAAGATACAAGAGGAGAATCGAAGATCAAGGCTCACGATTGAGGATTCTTCAGCCGGAGTCACGAGTTGTATTTATTTCTTCTTCTTTTTCTTTCGTCGGATCATGATGAAATCAATTATTGTCATAATTGACGAAATCATGTCCGGCTAGTTTACTTTTTCTAGGATGAACGAAGAAACTTCATGATTTTTAATTAATTAGAAGTTTTTCCGTTTAGTAGTTAATTACTTCTTGGGTTGATTATTCTTTATGCAGTTTTTCTATTATTTTAATGCCTGATCACCATTAGAATATATTGTGATTTATATTGAAGTCGAGAGATTCAATATAGATTAAGCACGTGGTATTGAATAACATAGAGTCCAATAATAGATAGAGATTACTATTATGCTTTATGAAATCCATTTAGGTGTTCTTGAGATTTTAATGCATGTGTTTATGTTCGAAGCTTAATTAGAGATAATGAAGTTTGCATAACATATAGAATTAATTGACCATCGAGAGAGGCTTTTGATTAATTTAGGAACGCCGATTTTCAATCTATAATAGTTATAAGCTAAAACGGTTAAACGGATATTTGATTAAGGAAAGTGTTGGTGGATTCGCAAATCCTAGGGTTAGTAGATCTTGAATTCGTTCTTACTATTTTAAAGTTAATTGTTTGATAGTTTAGATTAAATTAAAACAGTTTTAGAATACAAAAATCAAATTGATTGTGTTTCCTTTTATTATTAGAATTTAAGTTGTTAAATTAATTAGTTAAATTAATATCTGGTCCTCGTGGGTTCGACACTCTTCACATCATTATATTACTTGTAAACGATTCGTCCACTTGCGGGATTATAATCGCACAACAAGTTTTTGGCGCCGTTGCCAGGGACTAGTTTATTAATTACTACACTAATTGATAGTTTAGTTTTAACAATTTTTTATTGTTATTTATTTTATTTTTATTTTTATTTTTAGTTTTTCGTGATACTGCTGAATTGTATATATTTTCTAATTTTTCAGGTGTTAAGTGTGCATGCCATGTACAAAAGATCTTGATCTATTTGATTTAGATCTAGAAATTGAACGAAGCTTTCACTGACGACAACGTAAAAAACGAGAAAAGAAAACACAGCAAGACACAATGGCAGATAATCAAGTACATGATCAGATAAATAATCAAGCACCAATAGCTCGACCAGTTGAAGTTAGTGAATGAGATATTCTTATGGGTGAGTATATGATGCCACCGATTGTTGAGAATCGGTCCAGCATAGTCTATCCGCCTTATGGACACGACAACTTCCAGTTGAGGCCAGATGTGATGAATTTGTTCTCGAACAATCTGCCATTTTATGGGATGACAGATAAAAATTCTCATTACCATATTTCTCACTTCGATGAATTCTGTGGCAATTTCAAATACCACGGTGTTAATGAAGAAACACTAAAGATGAGGCTCTTTCCACATACATTGAAGGATAAAGCTAGAGAATGGCTAGATTCTCTACCGCCTGGAAGCATCACTACTTGGGCAGATCTAATCCAGAAGTGCACATTGAAATATTTTCCTCCAGCTAGAATGAACAGACAGAAGTATGAAATTTTCAATTTCCAACAATCTGAGTTGGAAAATTTTCACGAGGCATGGGAAAGATTCAAACAATTGCTCCGGAAGTGCCCAAGTCATGGTTTCCCTTTAGCAGCTCAGAATCATTATTTCTATTCTGGACTAGCTCCAACCAGTCGTTCTTTAGTAGATTCTACAGCAGGTGGCTCTATCCAAAATAGATCCGCCGGTGACCTTTACGATCTATTTGAAACCATGAGTGAACAGTTTATTATGTGGCCAGAAAGAGGATTGCAGAAGAAAACAGCAGGATTACATGAGGTGGACAACAATTCGCTTGTATTGGCGAAAATTGATGCATTGACAAAGCAGATGGAATCAATGAAATATTCTCATTCAGCTAATATGGTTTAGATGCCTTTACCAATCTGTGTAACATGTGGGGAAAACCATCAACCATCAGAATGCCATTTGACCAAAGTTGATATGTCATGCCCTGAACAAATTGCATATGCTCAAAATTTTTAGTGACAGTAGAATAATCCGTACTCACAGACTTACAATCCTGGATGGAGAAATCATCCAAACTTCTCATATGGCAACACTCAAAATATTCAAAATCTACCAAATCAGGGAAGACCTCAAGAAAGAGAAGGAGGATTGGAAGAAGCCCTCACGCGTATGGAATCTGAATTGAAGGAGATGCAGAAAAGACAAGATGTTGCTATAAAGAATATGGAAAATCAGATTGGGCAGTTGGCTAAAATGTTGACCGAGCGACAACCAGGCACATGGCCAAGCAATACCGAGGTCAATCCAAAAGAGCAAGTAAATGCAATTATCACGAGGAGCGGAGTTCAATTACCAGAGATTCATGTGACTAGACCAGGTGTAGAAAAGAAAACTGTGTCTAACAAAGAGAGAGAAAACAAATTAGATGCAGAAGTTGCACCAGAACGGGACTCTCCACCAGCTTATATTCTACCACCGGCTTATGTCCCTCCAATTCTATTTCCTCAAAGGCTGCAAAAACATAAACTAGACCAGCAATTCAAGAAATTCTTGGATGTATTTAAAAAGCTTCACATCAACATACCATTCGCTGATGCCTTAGCTCAAATGCCTAGCTATGCCAAATTCATGAAGGACATTCTTGTAAATAAGCGAAAGTTGGAGGAATACGAAACAGAAGCGCTAACTGAAGAATGCAGTGCCATATTGCAAAACAAGCTACCACCAAAATTAAAAGACCCAGGGAGTTTTAATATTCCTTGCACTATTGATAGTTTATATTTTGATAAAGCTTTATATGATTTAGGTGCTAGTGTAAATCTAATGCCTTATTCTATTTTTAAGCAGCTCGGTTTAGGAGAAGCAAAGCTAACAACAGTAACACTGCAGCTTGCAGACAGAACAATCAAACGCCCAAGAGGAATAGTTGAAGATATATTGGTGAAAGTGGGCAAATCCATATTCCCCGCTGATTTTATTATTCTGGATATGTGCGAAGACAGGGATGTACCACTCATTTTGGGTCGACCTTTCTTGGCTACTGGTCGGGCAGTAATTGACGTTCAGAAAGGAGAACTTATGCTGAAAGTGAATGATGAACACATTATATTCAATGTGTTCAAAGTAATTAAATTTCCAAGCTCTTCAGATTCTTGTTTCGACATTGATGTCATTGACTAGAAAGCAGTGAGTATAGATGATAAAGTTGTGACCCAACATCAGGATGCACCACTTAGAGAAGAAGAATATGTGCAGAAAGAGAAGTTCCATCCGTCTTCTGAGATCAAAGCTGATGAGGAGGCTGAAATTTTCTTAGTTGAGTTCGAGCAGGGTGGCAAAACAAAATCATATCAGTATGATAAAGGAAAAATCAAGCTCTGGAAGGTAAACAAAAATTGTTCAGAAGTTGATCAAAGCAAGAAGAACAGGTCCTCCAAACATTTATTCAAAGTGTCTTGAGTGATCACCACGACAAAGTCAAGCTAATGATTTTAAAGAAGCGCTCAATGGGAGGCAACCCATTTTTCTACCCTTTTATTTAAATTATCGTAATTTTTTTTAGATCTAGGATTTCAATTTACAATTTGCACGTTTTAGGTTTTTAGAATTTTAAGTAATCTTTCAGTTCTTAGGTTTTGAGACTACAATCATCGTCATCTTGCATAAGTATGTTTTTTTTTCATTATTTAAATTTATAATTTTAAAAAAAAAATTAACAAAAAAACAAAAATTTCGTTTTTTAAAAATTAAAAATTTTTTTTTTCTTATTATTTATATTATTTTTTTAAGGTTACAACCTGCATGCTGACTAGATGACATTGAAGCAAAGATTTGCTTACCAGCCTGTACAGATTTCTCCACCAGTTGATCATACCATACTTCTTCCTCCAGCACCTTACGATCCACATCTGGGTAGTCTCTGATCTTTATATATTCCTTTGAATTATTTTTACATTAGAGACAATGTATCTTTCAAGTTTGGGGGTAGTGAAAAATGTTTGATCTGATGATAATACTTGATATTGATTGTTTCCTAAAATAATAAGAAAACAACATGCAATTAAACTGAAAACAAATAGAAGTACTCATAATCATCCCTTTTTGTGAGCTTAGATAAGTACAAAATTGTACTTATCAAATACTCCCAAACTTGAACTATTATTCGTCCTCGAATAAACTAGCTAAAAACAATTATACACATACTAATAAAAATAATAAAAATAGTTATACTATAAATAGCTTGCCGTTCTTTTGTAACAACTTATAATTCATGACGAGTATCCAAGTATTACTATTGCAAACGTGATCCTATTTAAACCATATTTGATACGTGTGTGAAAGCAGTTAATCTGATTCACTTAATTTCTATGGTGATGGTAGCCTAACCATTTGGTCAAATTTTCTTTTCCCTCTCGTAAGGTACACTTTCTCCCAAAATGATTTTCTCTTTCAATTCCCAGGATTTTTCTTTGGTTCTAAAGTTATGGTTCACATTCTTTTCTTGCTCGAGATTGGTTGAGAAAACTAGTAATCATGACAACCTAGGTTTATGAAGATTCTTCAATTTATGAGCACTCTCGACCAGAAAGTTTCTACTAAGTAAGTCAAACCCATTAGTCATCTAATCCCCATGTTTACTTTGCAAAGGGTTTCATCATTTTTTTTTAATTAAATCTTATGTGCAGAACTCAATTCTTTAAGCTTTCTAGATGACTCATGTAACAAGCTTTAGGTCGATGACTCCCAAGTCTTTTGAACTTTAGGGCATCGGGTTTTGAGAAACCCCTACGGGCCTTTTCACTCAAGTCAAATAGGCTACGAAAAGAGTTATAAGATATTAATAGAGTGCCAAACTCAGTCCATTAAGCTTTCTAAATGACCCATGTAACGAGCTTTTGGTCAATGACTTTATTACTCGAGTCAAAAAGGTTACGAAAAGAGTTACATAATAATAACATTGTTCTTTGCATGCAATAAGTTTATGTTAGGGGATTAGATTCTTAACATTCGGTCATTACTTAGTTTCCTCTAACTAGTCTAAAGTGCTCCACACAAATTTTCAACATACATGGAATCAATCATAACCTAGATAGCCAATATCACAGCTTAACTACCACACTTACTCACTCTATTGGTTACTTGGTTGAGATACAATGATTCTTAGATTCAAAAAGGGGTATCCTATTGTTTTCAATATAAGTGCACCAACATAGCTAAAAATCATTTTAACTGGCCGACATAACACGACATCAGACATGGTCAAATAGCCTCATATTTAAATAAAAATAATAATATGTTTACAAGTCATGGATCACAGTTAAATTTTTTTTTTATTTAATTTAATTGTTTGCATGTTTGTGTGATATGAATAGCCTTGCCGGCTAATAATAATTTTTTTTTAAATTTTGCTGTGATCCATGACTTGTAAACATATTATTACTTTTGTTTAAATATGAGGCTATTTGACCATGTCTGATGTCGTGTTATGTCGGCCAGTTAAAATGATTTTTAGCTATGTTGGTGCACTTACGTTGAAAACAATATGATACCCCTTTTTGAATCTAAGAATCATTGTATCTCAACCAAGTAATCAATAGAGTGAGTAAGTGTGGTAGTTAACCTGTGATATTGGCTATCTAGGTTATGATTGATTTCATGTATATTGAAAAATTGCGTGGAGCACTTTAGACCAGTTAGAGGAAACTAAGTAATGACCGAATGTTAGGAATCTAATCCCCTAGCATAAACTTATTGCACGCAAAGAACAATGTTATTATTATGTAACTCTTTTCGTAGCCTTTTTGACTCGAGTGATAAAGTCATTGACCAAAAGCTCGTTACATGGGTCATTTAGAAAGCTTAATGGACTGAGTTTGGCACCCTATTAATATCTTATAACCCTTTTCGTAGCCTATTTGACTTGAGTGAAAAGGCCCGTAGGGGTTTCTCAAAACCCGATGCCCTAAAGTTCAAAAGACTTGAGAGTCATCGACCTAAAGCTTGTTACATGAGTCATCTAGAAAGCTTAAAGAATTGAGTTCTGTACATAAGATTTAATTAAAAAAAAAATGATGAAACCCTTTGCAAAGTAAACATGGGGATTAGATGACTAATGGGTTTGACTTACTTAGTAAAAACTTTCTGGTCGAGAGTACTCATAAATTGGAGAATCTTCATAAACCTAGGTTGTCATGATTACTAGTTTTCTCAACCAGTCTCGAGCAAGAAAAGAATGTGAACCATAACCTTAGAACCAAAGAAAAATCCCGGGAATTGAAAGAGAAAATCATTTTGGGAGAAAGTGTACCTTACGAGAGGGAAAGGAAAATTTGACCAAATGGTTGGGCTACCATCACCATAGAAATTAAGTGAATCAGATTAACTGCTTTCACACACGTATCAAATATGGTTTAAATAAGATCACGTTTGCAATAGTAATACTTGGATACTCGTCAGGAATTATAAGTTGTTACAAAAGAACGGCAAGCTATTTATAGTATAACTATTTTTATTATTTTTATTAGTATGTGTATAATTATTTTTAGCTAGTTTATTCGAGGACGAATAATAGTTCAAGTTTGGGGGTATTTGATAAGTACAATTTTGTACTTATCTAGGCTCACAAAAAGGGATGATTATGAGTACTTCTATTTGTTTTCAGTTTAATTGCATGTTGTTTTCTTATTATTTTAGGAAATAATCAAATTCAAGTGTTAATCTGACGAAAAGACGGAAAAGAGCGCAAACAGAAGAAACGGGCACCAATTTTGGCAGTTTTCTGATGGGATTAGAACTCTACGACTCCAAGATAAAACAACAACCTAAACACACGTCTTAGGGGGTTGGAGAACATTATAAATAAGACAGATAATAGCCAGAAGAAGAGACGAATTTTGAGGAGAGGAATTTTGGAAACAAGATACAAGAGGAGAATCGATTGAGGATTCTTCAGCCGGAGTCACGGGTTGTATTTATTTCTTCTTCTTTTTCTTTCGCTGGATCATGATGAAGTCAATTATTGTCATAATTGACGAAATCATGTCCGGCTAGTTTACTTTTTCTAGGATGAACGACGAAACCTCATGATTTTTAATTAATTAGAAGTTTTTCCATTTAGTAGTTAATTACTTCTTGGGTTGATTATTCTTTATGCAGTTTTTCTATTATTTTAATGCCTGATCACCATTAAAATATATTGTGATTTATATTGAAGTCGAGAGATTTAATATAGATTAAGCACGTGGTATTGAATAACATAGGGTCCAATAATAGATAGAGATTACATTATACTTTATGAAATCCATTTAGGTGTTCTTGAGATTTTAATGCATGTGTTTATGTTCGAAGCTTAATTAGAGATAATGAAGTTCGCATAACATATAGAATTGATTGACCATCGAGAGAGGCTTTTGATTAATTTAGGAACGCCGATTTTCAATCTATGGTAATTATAAGCTAAAACGGTTAAACGGATATTTGATTAAGGAAAGTGTTGGTGGATTCGCAAATCCTAGGGTTAGTAGATCTTGAATTCGTTCTTACTATTTTAAAGTTATTTGTTTGATAGTTTAGATTAAATTAAAACAGTTTTAGAATACAAAAATCAAATTGATTGTGTTTCCTTTTATTGTTAGAATTTAAGTTGTTAAATTAATTAGTTAAATTAATATCTGGTCCTCGTGGATTCGACACTCTTCACATCATTATATTACTTGTAAACGATCCATCCACTTGCGAGATTATAATCGCACAACAGAAGCCATATTGATATGTGTGTATATATATATAGTTTGCATGCAGATGTCATGATAATCCCATAAGGATTATATTTAATTTTTGGACTAGGATTAGTGGGACTAATTCTTCTTTCCTTGTAAGGAAAGTATTTGGTAGTTTAAGATATATACAAAATATGATTTTAAAGGCTTTTAGCTCAGATTTTTAGTAGATAATTTCTCATGTATTATCCATAACTTAATTTTCACTAAAAGAAAGGAGGCAACAACAAGGAAAGTTAATTTTTAACCTTTTTTTTTTTGTTTTTTTGTTTTTTGTTTTGTTCAAAATCAATTTTAAATCCGAATTTCTTGCAATTAATTTTATTAGTCAATTGAAGAAAAATTGAAAAATAAATAATCGATTGTATGTGTTTAAAAAAAAAAACTCTCAACAACCTCTAAATAGATAATTTCTTGATTAATTAGGATATTACATAATATTAGACTGTGACAACCATAATAATGTTGTGAATGTTTATAACATAATTTAAGTATGTATTGGACGATCTCTACTAAATTTGATTAACGTAATTAAATATGGTATTAGAGAATACAAATGTTCATATCTACCTAATACCTATTTATGAAAATTCTGTGCATTTTAGGCATTTTGTGGAAAAAAAAGGTCCAACCTGTGAGAGGATGTATGTCTTGAAGGCAAACATTTAGATAAATATTTGTATGCACTCTCTAACAACTTAAGACTTAATTACATTCTATTAGTGCTAGGGGTGGCAAGGGACCTAGCTACCCATGCGGTCGGCCCATGGGCGAGGTTGTTTTAAAATGAGCTACGAGCCAAGTTGGACAAACAAGTCGAGCCTGCTCGGCTCGTGAGCCAGGTCCAAATTTCAACTCTTTGCTAATTTACTTGAACAAGAAATCGAGCCGGGCCCATGGGCTCGTGAGCAGCTCGGCTCATAAAGCTCATGAACCCAAGGGCCGAGATGAGCAAACCCTTTCTAGGGCAGAGCCGGCTCAACTCGATCCATGGCCATCCTTAATCAGTGTACAACAAATTCAAACAAGTAATTCAATCTTCTAAGGTTCAAATCAGTCACCATCTTGAGGGTACGTTGAAAGTCTCATATCAGTTAAAAGAGTCACCAATTAAT
The DNA here is from genome assembly GCA_030279155.1 of Forsythia viridissima. Lineage (NCBI taxonomy): Eukaryota > Viridiplantae > Streptophyta > Magnoliopsida > Lamiales > Oleaceae > Forsythia > Forsythia viridissima. Next base: position 35,835,393 of record CM059038.1, on the reverse strand, counting down.
TGGTTGAATCGGAGATTCTTAGTTTGAACTCTATGAGTCATATGAATATATATTTTTTTAATTACTTCCTTTGTGAGAGAGAATAATGGTTATTTATTTCGTTGGATTATCGATACATAAGAAATATAATATTCGATATATATTTTGTACATAATGCCCAAGTTATTATCGATACACTATTGTAAATATAGTTAATTCTATCATGTGTATTGAATATTATATATGGCGAGTCTCGCATCTAAGTTTTTCAGTGTATCACATATTACCAAAGGTCTTCCAAATCTACTATAGAACACTGCACATATATAGGCCTAATATGGATTGATGAGATTAAATTTATTTTTAATAGAAAAATTCTCTCATAAACCACTATTAGATAAAGTGGAGAAGATGAGCAAAACCGTCCATGACAATAGATTGAAGAGTAAATATATTCATACCACATTTTTTTTGTTGACCACACCACATTTCAATTGTAATGAAGGTCTTCAAATATTGTTTATTTTTGCCGATTTACAAATACTTGATCACTCGAGTATGTTTATGTATACTAGCTTGATTTTATGCTATCAAGAGTTTTGTATTGTGTTGATGATAACATATTATCAAAGGAGTACATCAAATTATAGAATGTCAATTTCATTTATTGGATATAATATAACCTTAACACATACAACATGATATTCAAACAATATATAAAAATTGTCATTGTGTATATATAAAAGCCAAATTTCATGTGATCTTCTTCAATTCTCAATAACTCTGCATCATTTATGCAATCTGTAGGTTGGAATGGCCGTTAAATGCTCAGCTCTCGTAGTTACTAAACCAAAATATTCATCCATGTTCAAATCACTAGGCATCATCCCAATCGGAAGCTCCCAATCGAAGCAATGCACAAGTTGTGCCACCAGTAATCGAACTATCATGAGTCCCAATTGCAACCTAGGGCACCCTCTTCGGCCAGAGCCAAAGGGTATAAGCTGGAAACTGCGCCCCCGGAGATCTATATCACTTCCAAGAAACCTCTCTGGTTGGAATTTCTCTGCTTCATTCCACACTTTTTGATCTCTCCCAATAGCCCATATATTCACCATTACGCGCGATGCTTTTGGTATATGGAATCCATCAACTACACAGTCTTCCATGGACGCACGAGGGATTAATAAGGGTGCCACAGGATGAAGTCTTAAGGCTTCCTTTATTACCATGTTCAAGTATTCGAGATTGTCAAGGTCGAATTCCTCCACCATTTTGTCTAGTCCGATAACTGCTTCTAATTCTTTCTGGAGTTTGTTCATCACTTATGGATGCTTAATGAGTTCAGAAAGTACCCATTCTACTGCAGTAGATGAAGTGTCCATTCCTGCTACAAGCATGTCCTGGACACAAATATGGCACACAGACTCATTCAATCTAATAATTTGTTGTATTTAAATTGGACACACGATTGGAAAACGTTTTTAACACTTTAGCTCAATGAAGTACTAATATTTTCTCAAATCTTGAATTCAGATTTTGCCGTCACCCATTCATGAAAATTGTGCACGTTTGGAACTTTTGATGAAAAAACTGATCTGGCATATACATGTGCAAGCATGCTTTTCAACAGTTGTGGAACAAGATAAAGAAACGTAATCAGTAGTGATACTGCTATCCAAATCCAAGCCATAGCTAAGCAGACTGGTTTTTTGCTTCTTCTTAATTGTTCAAGCAAAGATTAGACAATAGTACGGATAGATGGTAAGGTTAAGGATAAAAGAGCTGGGATGGAAATTATAAACAAATGTCTCCAGACTTGCACGTGTTTTTAATCGTCTGATCAATAAAATTTTTACACATTATTAAATAAATTATTTAACAATTATTATGAATGTATTAATTATTATCTATAATGATCCCCTCAGAACATCTTCAATACAACAATGTGGATTGTTGTACACGTATCAACTAAAATAAAGACACAAAGAAAACATCTCTAATAGAGTTGTGGATTGAAAAAAATTTATTATCCAATTATACAAGGGAGAGAATGTAAATAAATTATAAAAAAAATTAAATAAACGAGACTTAATCTATATTTCAATGGACATTTATTGTAAAAACTAGTGTAGTCCCGTGCGTTGCACGTGATACTATAGCAATTGTGACAAAATTATTTTTCTTTTTATTTTGTAAAGATAAAATTAAAGTTTGAAGTTTAAATAATATGATTACGTAATAATAAAAAAATAATTTTAATTAACACATTTGTTAATAATTATGAGCTTAAATTTTAGTTATTTTATAATAGTTCATAAAATATACAAAATAATTTAGTATATTATCATTTGTTAGTTTTTTTTTTTAATTTTTTATAAAAAAAATTAAAGTATCGAACTCATTTTTACTTTTGCAAATGTTAGAAATCTAATTACAATTTTTTAAATTAAAACTAAATGTATTTTTTGTCTTTTTTATCAAATAAGGACCAATTGCGTACCAAAACATATAGGTTATGGACTATTGTGCCAAAAAATAAAGGTTAGGGACCATTTCCACACTGAGGTAAAGGTTAGGAACCATTTGCACCAATTGAAAGAAAGAAAAGAAATATAACTTAACAATTTTACCTCCACTAATTAAAAAAAAAAAAAATGAGAATGACCATTTGCGCACCTAGATGAATATGTTTATAATGGAATCTGGAAAAAATGACCAATTGCGCACCTAAATGGATAGGTTATGAATCACTTCACTTAAAATAAAAGGTGAGGAACCATTTGCGCACTAATGTCATACGTTAGGGACCATTTGTGCCAATTTCCCTATTTGAATTCGTAAATTAACTATACAATTATTTTAATATTAGTACTCTAAGAATATATGAATTAGTTTTTCAATATTTTAATATTTCACAAGATTTGGGTTAGGATATTGTTGTATTAATTATGTTAAATCAGAAAGGATATTTACTCAAGTAAATTACTTATTTTGATCATAACCCTCCCCTTATTGTCAAAATATGCAAGTTGTTAAACTTCTAGGAAAAAAGTAACTCATGGCTAAAACTAAACCAAACATGCACTTATTAACCTCTCTGTGAACATTTTGTTTCCACACCTTTTTTCTGTTGGAATCAACGTCGTTCTGAACTTTATTCAACTAAATATCTTGCCATACTGTTTCTTTTGAGAATATATCAGAATATATCAGTGAAAAATTCATACTAAATCTAGATAAAGCAAAAAATAGTACAAAATTATCATTGTTTCAACATCATATTGCAATCTGGATATCCAGATTATTAAACAAAGTCTGAGTTTAAAACAAAATGTACAACAAACATGTCCAATTAGAACCGATTGAAAATATATGCAAGCAAACCTTGAACACTTGCTATATTAACACTAAACAAAAGCTAGCAGGGAATAGGCAGAAGTGTTTGTAGCAAGAGAAAATAGCTGCATTCAATTAATAGAAACAGCTATGCTTAAGGCACTTCAGAAAAGGTTTATTCAAATTGTTTTTAGAAACATGGGTGCCAAGTGCAATATCATCACTTGAAATATAATCTACTTGTTGACGTGCAAAAATAAGAGCCCAAAAAAGAGACTCAAGTGAATTTATATGTAGGCCCAAAGAAGGTACCCAAGCATATAGGCCCAGAATGGATGTCGTCCAGGCCTAATAAATGCCCAGGATTTTGGGCGAATGGAACGGTTATTCACCTTGTGAAGTAACGATTATTAAACAGTTTTTTTTTTTTTTTTATCAAATCCACACGTCTCATGATCCAAGGAGTTACGAACGGTTGAACCATCATAAACCGTAGTAGTGTGCTACAATTTAGCCATTATGGAGGGAGTGGGTAGTTATTGGGCGATGAGCAGTTTCTTGATGTAAGATAGAAGAAAACCGTTTGGTAAATTATAAAAGAAAGAAGATTGAACAGAAAAGGTAGACGAATCACTCTTAAAAAACAGAGAAATATGTAATTTTATATCCTTTCAGTTTTAAGCATTTATTTGCATTGTATTCCAGTGTGTTTGTGCCCCTTGGAGGCGTTTTATTTTGTCATTTCATCCTTCGTTATAATTGTAATCTTCATAAATCAAACACCCCTTGTTGGGACTTTGTCTCAAAAGGTTTGGCGTCCCTTACACATCGTCTGAATCTTTTTAATTGTTAGCAAAGAGTTCATTTTTGCGTGAAACAATTTGGCACGCCCAGTGGGACCCTTGGTGTTAGAAGATACAAGAAAGTGAAACAATATGCCTTATAAGAATTCAGATAAGGAGCCAACAAACCAACGAGTCCAGTCCGTGATTGAGTGTTATGAGGAGCAGCAGAATACTCCAGGGACAGAGGGACAAAATCAAAGTCGTTATGAACCAATGACAGAATTGAGTCTACGCACCATGCGCGCATTGCTTGGTGAACTCACACAAGACGTTGTTGGACTGGTAAGTCTGCAAAATGTTCATGATATAGAAAAGTTTATTCAAAATGAAAATGTACACTATGACAACATGGCCAAACACTTAGGCACTTTAAATGAACTTATGAATAAGTTAGTGGGCCAAATATGCCAACCAAATTTACCAAGTATAGGGAATCACTTTCAAGCCAGGACGATGGTAGGGCATAATTCTCCAACATTGAATCCAAGCCAATGAATAGAAACGCCTTTTATACCGTCAACGTCAAATGCAGGAAGAGGCGGAATGACCAACTTAGGTGGTCATAATATTAGGTCGTCTAACTTGGGGGTAGCCCGAATGCAAGAGAAAACATCCAAATCCAGGGCCAAATAATAGGCCTCAAATGATGCCACCTATGAACCAACCTATAGGCGTCCCATATGATCCTAATGTTGTTTTAAGAAACCAAATCGCAGAGATAATGCAAGATCAGATGGCTTTTGGAATGCGTCCTTTTGTTAGGCCGACCTATAGGAAGCCATATCCCGATTGGATAGACCAAGCATATACATGGCCTAGAGGATATAAAGTGCCAGAGTTCTCATTGTTCACGGGCTTAGGAGAAGTCTCAACGTTGGAACATATAGGGCAATTTATATTACAATGTGGCGAAGTAACGGATTATCACAAAATGAGGTTGTTTCCTAGTTCGTTAACATGAATAGCTTTCTCATGGTTCATTAATTTGCCAGCAAATTCTGTTTAGACGTGGCAACAATTAGAACAGTTGTTTCACGCTCAATTTTATAAAACCGAGTCTGAAGTTACTTTGGCCGATTTGGCGAATTTACGTCAAATGCCAACTGAATGGGCGGAAGTTTTTCTTCAAAGGTTTAAAATTGCTAGGAGTAAATGTTTTGTGCCTTTACCTGAAAAAGAATTTGTTAAAATCGCTCAAAGTTGTTTAAGTTTTGATTTAAAAAAGAAATTTCAGGATAAGGAGTTTCCTGATCTTTTTCAATTAACAGCCAACGTGATTAGGTACGAGCGTTTAATAAGAGAAGAAGAACAAATGAAAAATTCTAGTAAAGGGACTTATTATAGAGACCCAAACTTTGACTTTTCATATTGTAGACGAATATTATGATCAAACCGAAATATGTCTAGCCGAATTGGTTAAGGGAGACGCGTATGCTTGTCCTTTGGTGATCAATTCCTGAACAACGGTAAAAAAATGAGCCTATGAGAGATACAAACAAAAAGGCTAGAGTCTTTTCGTTTGACATAACCAAAGCTGATACTATATTTGATAGGTTGTATAAAGACAAACAAATAAGATTGAGCGATAAACACAAATTGCCAAATCCTGAGCAAATTAAGGATAAGAAATATTGTAAGTGGCACAATGCATGGTCTCATACGACTAATAATTGTTTGGTTTTTCGTCATGTGTTACAGGATGCCATTGAATTAGGACGAATCACTTTTGAAGCTAAAAAGAAGATGGCAGTGGATGAGAATCCTTTTCCGCGGCCACTTGAAGTGAATATGATAGCTGGTTTCAAAAGTGGTTTACATAAGTTCAAATTGGTAGTAGATAATGGAGACGAAGGTCCTAAACAACATCCTAGTGTGTTCGAACGTCTCAAAGGTAAAGAAGTTAAAAGAGATGAAAGAGTGTTGTGTGCTAGATGTAGTAGAGAAGTAAATGAGAATGAAGAAAAAACAGGAGTATGGGGACGTCACCATCGTCCTAGCATGGCCCCAAATTTCCAGCCTATTCAAAGGCGAAATGTACCATTCTATGGAAGGCCTCCTTTTGAGAGACAAATCAAGCCGATACACGATGGTAGATCGATGCACGATGGTAGACCAATGCTCAACGATACAACGTTCAGGCCACAACCCCATCAATCAAATGTATGGCATTCATTCCAATATAGTGCAAGAAGGGTGATACCCTTTAATCAAATAACCAGGACGCAACAAAGACGTCATCAGAAGAATTATGGACGAATGATGAGGCAACAATAAGGGATATTATGTCCTAAAATGCCTGATTTGTCCAAGGCAACTAATAAAGAAGGTTTCGAAGATGATAAAGAAAACAATCTGGGCGATTCAATGAAAGGATTACCAGAGAATTCTTCTGGTAGATCAAAATTTGAACGACGTAAGAAAGATGAAAATGAAGATGATCCAGGGCAATCCATTACTATTCAATTTGGTACATTGTCCCCAGTTTTGGATAATAATTATTTACTGGCCAAAGAATTTAAAAGTAAAGAAGATGAAGAACCAAAAGAAGATGATGAAGAGGAAGCATATACATTGGAATGTGGAGAAGGAGTCGGTCAAACCTCTCGAAATATATGTGAGGAAGAAGAAGATGATGGTATGACCGATATTGAAGAAGAAATTGACATGGAGACAGAAAGAAGAAAAAGGGAAGTCTCATATAACAATTTACTGAAACAACTATATCAAGAAGGCCTCCGAGAAGTGGATTTGTTGGGTGAATCATCTGGACGATCTTTTGATTATTACGTATTATATGGGACACCTAAGAGAAAAGTGAGGGTACCACGCTGTGAAAAGTATGGACCACCTCCAATGATATTGCCACCCCATACAAGTTGGATAAACGAAGAGAAAATACAAGAGGAGAGCGATATAGAAGTTCAGAAGGCGGGAACAGAAGATCAGTGCGAAATGTCGCACGTAAATTTGGTGCAGGAAGTTGACTCAAAAGATGGTGTGCAAGAAGTGGAGATAGAGGCAGCTGAAAAAGTCATTTTCAGGAAACCAACGGTCAACTTAACTAAACACTTAAGGCCATTATATGTAAAAGCTTTAGTCAATGGCATCCCAATAGCCAAAGTTCTCATTGACAATGGGGCCGCTATAAATACCATCTCATCCAGAATGATAAAGAAATTTGCAAAGACAAAAAGTGATTTGATCCCTACAGAAGTTATTCTCACAAGTTTTAATGGAGGAGCAACTTCAGCCAAAGAAGTAACGCCGTTAGATGTAACAGTGGAAACTATCACTAAAACTACAGTATTCTTTGTAATAGACGGACCGACTAGCTACAATGTACTATTAGAGAGAGATTGAATTCATGGAAATCGTTGTATACCTTCGTCGCTCCATCAATGTCTAGTTTTCTAGAATGATAAAGGTGAAGCAGAGGTGGTACAGGCAGATCAAAGGCCTTTTATCACAGAAGCAAACTCGGTGGAGAAGTTCATGTACGAGAAAAATTATGGACCTATTAGAGTAGTCCAAGAAGGGAAAGAAACTCGAATTATCGCGCAAAGCGAAGAATCATTATCAGTAGACGCATTTACTGAAATGTTTGATCAAATGAGGCCAAACATAGTGGTCCTTGAAGAGCCAGTAATTGGCAAAAAGACAGTCAATAAATGTTGAAGAACATGGCCAGCCTTCAGGCCGTCAAAGCCAATTCAATGGCTTTCAAGAAAGAGTGTGAAGAAAAAATGAAAATAGAAACGGCTTTAAAGATATTGAAGAACAAATTAGCAGTGTTCGAGTTAGAGCAGAATATCAGCCGAGAAGTTAATAAAGTGGATTGTTTGGACTTAGAAGGGATTACTACAAGAAATCTGGACGACGATGTGATAGGGGTCGTGAAGCCCGGGCACGCTCAAGTACAAGATCCTTTGGTAAAAGTGAACATTGGAGATGGACGAGAAGATCGCTCAACGTTCGTCAGTCAAACGCTTAACAAAGAGGTAAGTGACCAGCTAATTACTTTGTTAAAAGAATATAAAGATTGTTTTGCTTGGGAATATGAACACATGCCTGGTTTAGATAAAGATTTGGTAGAACAAAGGCTACCAACCAAATCACATTTTAAACCTCATAAGCAGCCTCTAGGCGTTTTGCTCATAATGTCTTGCCCGAAGTAAAGAAAGAAATAGAACGATTGTTAAAGGCAGGTTTCATTAGGACAGCCAGATATATTGAATGGTTATCCAATATCGTGCCAGTGTTGAAGAAAAATGGTAGTATTAGGGTTTACATAGATTTTAAAAATTTGAATTTAGCAACACCTAAAGATGAATATCCAATGCCAACGGTAGATTCTTTAGTTGACTCGACTGCCGGACACGTAATGTATTCTTTTATGGACGGATATTCAGGATATAACCAAATCTATATAGCTGAGGAAGATGTACACAAAACTGCCTTCAATGCCCGGGTGCTCTAGGATGTTTTGAATGGGTGGTTATGCCTTTTGGTTTAAAAAATGCAGGAGCCATTTATCAAAGGACAATGAATTTGATTTTTCATGATATGATAGGAGAATTCGTTGAAGTTTATGTTGACGATATAGTGGTCAAATCCCTGAAAGAAGAAGATCATTTCCAACAATTGAAACGTTCATTTGAACGAATGAGACAGTATAAATTAAAATTAAACCCGTTGAAATGCGCATTTGGTGTTAATGCAGGAAATTTACTGGATTTTTTAGTGCATAAAAGAGGAATTGAACTTGACAAAAATAAAGCAAAAGCCATTTTAGAGGCTAAACCACCTAATAACAAGAAAGAATTGCACAGATTCTTAGGTCAAGCGAACTTTTTACGACGCTTTATTTCTAATTGTGCAGGGCGAACGAAAGTTTTTTTTGCCTCTTTTGAAGTTGAAAAATTAGGACGATTTCGTCTGGAAGGAAGAGAATCAAAAGGCTTTTCACAGCCTGAAGACATATCTATCAAATCCACCAGTACTAGTTTCACCTACCTAAGGACGGCCAATGAAAATTTACATATCGACTGAACAAGAATCAATAGCTGGACTGGTCACCCAAGATGATTAATTTGGAGAAGAAAGGGTGATATATTATCTTAGTAGACGACTGACAACATGTGAATGTAATTATTCTGCTATTGAAAAACTATGTCTTGCTCTATATTTTACATGTACTAAATTGAGGGCTTATTTGCGGCCCGTGACCATTTACTTAATTTCTAAAGTAAATTTAGTTAAGTACATGTTCTCTTGTCCTATTTTGCATCAAAGGATTGGTCTTTGGACTTTAGCACTGTTAGAATTTGAAATACAGTTCATACCCCAAAAGGCTGTCAAAAATCAAGCATTGGCTAATTTTCTGGCCGATCATCCATGTTTAGACCTAAAGAAATCGAATTAGAAGTCGATTCGTTCGAATTGAAGCCCTAGGTTTTATACTTTGACGGGTCGAAAACTGATGAAGGTGCAGGAGTAGGGGTAGTGCTAATAAATCCATTAGGGATTTGCTACAAATTTGCTTTCGCTTTGAATGAAATGTATACCAATAATCAAGCTGAGTACGAAGCATTGATTGTGGGTTTAGAATTATTATTAGAGTTGGGGACGAAAAATGTACTTATCAGGGGTGACTCCCAATTAGTGATTTATCAATTGATTGGCGATTTTAAGTGCCAAAGTAATTCCGTTATAAGCCAATATGACATCACTCAGAAGCTATTGGACGAATTCGACCAAGTAGAGCTTCAATATGTTAATAGGGTATATAATGATTTGGCAAATGAGCTGGCCCAAATGGCTTCAGGTTATTCAAAAATGCTAAATGAGGATTCTGCTTGTGAATATGGAGTGATATTGCCTTTAATTCAACGAAGGGTGAAAAAGATTAATGTGCATTATATACAAAATGGAGACACAATGGACTGGAGAGAAAAAATACAATGGTTCTTGGAGGAACCTGATAAGAAGAATGATAGGAAAGTAAAATTACGCTCATTGAACTATGTGCTGGTCGATGGAGAATTATATAAAAAACGCTTAGATGGTGTGCTATTAAAATGCGTAAACTTACAAGAAGCTAAAGTAATCATGGCCGAGGTGCATGAAGGAATATGCGGAGCACATCAAGCTTGCCAAAAGATGAGGTAGTTGATCGTTAGGAGTGGATATTTTTGGCCTAAGATGGGCGAGTCATGTGTTCAATATGCTAAGAGTTGTTTAGAATGTCAAAAACATGGCCCAATCCAAAGAATGCCAGCAAGGAAAATGATACCTATTATTAAGCCTTGGCCATTTAAATGTTGGACAATAGATGTGCTAGGGAAAATTTATCCTCCATCGTCCAAAAAACACACTTTTGTAATAGTCGCTACAGATTTTTTCACTAAATGGGTAAAAGCGATACCTTTAAAGGAAATCTCTCAAAGAAATGTTAAAGAATTCATTCGTGATCACATCATATACAGATTTGGGATACCCCAAACTTTAGTGATGGATCATGGAACTTCTTTAAATGGGAGTCAAGTGAAAGAATTTTTGAGCGAGTTTGGAATCAAGTTGGCAAACTCTACACCTTATTACGCCCAATCTAATGGCCAAGCAGAATCTTCATATAAAATTTTGAAAAATATCATAAGAAAAATGATAGATGAAAATGCTAGAGGTTGGCATGAGTGTTTGAACAGAGTGTTATGGGCTTATAAAACTTCTCTACGATCAAGCACTAAGGTGACTCCTTTCCAGCTTACTTACGGGCAGGAGGCGGTATTGCCTATGAAAATTAATGTACAATCGATTAGAACACGCTTGCAAAATAGCGTAAATAACGACGAACATACATAACTACTTGTTCAGAATTTATTGGAGTTGGACGAATTGAAGTTAAACGTCTTGGATAGATTGCAAATTCAAAAAAGGAAAATGGCTTCATATTATAATAAAAAGGTCATAGCCAAGTGTTTTAGTATAGATGATTTAGTTTGGAAGACAATACTCCCGTTGGATAACAATAGTCCAAAGTATGGAAAATGGTCACCAAATTGGGAAGGACCATACAGAGTAAAGAATGTGTTACCAAATGGATCATATCATTTGGAAGATTTGGATGGTACGAGGCACATGAGGTTCATTAATGGTAAGTATTTAAAGAAATATGTTCCATCAGTTTGGGATTTTGAACGATTAGGTATTTGAATTTAAAGGACACAGTTCTGCAAGTGAATAAACTACTCATTTCATTGATTAACTTGGTTGCCATTACAAAATGAAGTCAAATAAAACAAAAAGAGAAATTGTCCTTTGAAAGTTTAGGACGTTCAAGTCTTAATTACAGTTTTTCCCAAATAAAACGCATCTGCTCTCTAAGTTTTTTCCATTCATCGCGCTGTTCAACAGAATCAGTGGATAGTTCGTCTATAATTCCTTCGTCCACTTCTAGACTCGAGTAACGCTCAAGCAAAGATCTAGCTCGTTCGACTTCCTGAGAAGCATTGCATTTCTTAGCAGCCAATCTAACCTTATAGTCATCCATCTTTTCTTGGATTTCTTTCATCTGAGCAACCAAACTCATCATCAAAGAATCTTCAACCATAACATCAGAAGAAATCTCATTCAAGTTGTTTTTAGCTTGGTTGATTTCCTGATGCAGAGATTCTTTTTCGGTCACAGCATTGACATATTGGATTTTCTTGGCTTTGAGTTCCACATTTCTGGCCAGCAGCACACTTATCTCTTGATGGATAATCTTCAGAGATAACTTGAGGTCCGTTGAAAGTTTGACTGAAGGAAGCTCAAGTGCTTGGGCCATTTGATGGCTTAAACGCTCAAATTTGTCTCATTGGCTAGCAGCACTGGCGTGTGATATATCCATATCCATGAAAGAAGTGTACTCAAGTACTGCTTGCTTGAGAATGTTCATATTTTCTATAGAAAATGCAGCATATGCAGTAGAAGGACGACTGGTCAAGGAAGAACGAGCAGTTTGACTAGCCTTAACTTGTTCTCAATACGTAAACAAGTCCTGAATGGAGCGCAAGATGGTATCAGCGTCCTGTAAAGGTAAATGCAATTACTCAGCATCCTCATTGCAATAAACAACATAAAGGGAATAAAATGAAGACTACCTCATGAACTGACTCATCAGTAGTTTTGGAAGAAGAAGGGAGAAGTATGCCACTGGACGATTTGACCGCTTGTGAAGATTCATCTTTGTCTGAGCGTATTAGTTCTTGCACAACCGGCAAATCAATTGGTCTTTCTGCAAAGAGACGAATAATGGTAAATTCATGAGCAATGATGCAATTAGAAGAAAATATCATAAATGTATGCATATATTCTGGTTCTACGTTTGGAGGAGAAACGCCTTGAAACGATGAAGATTCTCCAACTGGCTGGGCGATTGAAGTGGCTGGATCTTCAAATCCCTTCTCAGGCAAATTTACCTCGATAAATGGCTCGGAAGTGGGAGGAATTGAAGGACTGGGCCAAGTAGAATCTTTCAAAGGAGAAGTGGACCCCCTCTGGTTCAGAAAACAAATAAGACATCAATATCTAAATTGATTTTTCTTTAAGTAAAGAGAGATCATACTACCTTTCTTCTGGTCATAGGAGAAGCATCATCATCATCATCACTACTATCATCAGGTTGATATGATGAATCCAAGGCTGGCCGTTTACAGATGGATGCAACTTTTGTGACTCCAGTTTGGGCAGGTGGAGAATTGGATTGAATAGAAATCGCGGCAGAGCGTCTAGTACGGATTGTTGGAGATTTTGAAAGAGAAGAAGAAGGCGTAGGATGTTTAACTGAGATAGGCACAGCAAGAATATGAGTGGAAGTAGAAGAAATGGAAGTCTTGGAAGATCCCGACCCCTCAAGTATATGGAAAGCGTAATTGACATTGGTAGTAAAAAACCTACATTTCACAGAAGGCCAAAATTGTTCAAAGAGAGGGTGAACGACCATAGTAGGATTAAATGGAGCCAAAGATAACCCAGTCATCAAAGAAGCATTGCGTTCATCTATGGCATGTGCTTCTATTTTGGTGATTGTATGGAAGCGCTCTTGAAAACTCTTTGAGTAACAAGGAGGGATGGGCCAAGTTTGGCCAAAGCCAAGTTGCTGGGCAAAGAACTGGGGAACATAGACCTCGACCCCAGCCTTAGCATTGGTGCCAGTCAGAATGTCGTGGAACAATTCTCGCCCAGTCAAGTATTGAGCCCAAACGGGTAGGACAGCACTCACTTCGTTCAGAGTAAGAGGAGGTTGAATGTAAATAGAAATTTGATGAACAGAGAAAGGAAAGAAAGAGAGAATTGAATTTAAATTATAAAAGAATGTGAAAACGTCTCGATTAGACATATCAACAGGGGCTAATTGGTTGATGACCAGCTCGTAACAACTAATTGGCCGAGGAGGTGTTGAAGGAATACCAAACTGTGGAAAATATGCTCTCAACCACAGCTGAGCGAGCTAGAGAGGCCGACTACCAGTAGGAGAGGCACTAGTTCTAAGCTGATATTGAAGGTAAGCCATACCTCTATAGAAAGCGGCCAGAAATAAGGAACAAAGGTTCAAAGACCTACCAAGTGCCAGTTCATGGGCGATGGGCAAATAGGCCATAGAAGGTTTAAGACTAAGCACACAAAGAATATACCTACACAACAAACCTGAAGGAAGGCCACACGCTCTGCATGAGTAGGTTCTTTGCCAGAATTGTCATAGAGCTCTTGCATGCCTGAATAGGAGTCAGTATATCTCTTGTCAAACCTTGGAGCAATAGAAGATATCAGCATGGCAGGAGAAATAGTATCGCCCAAAGGGGAGAGATTAACCAAGGCGCCAACATCCCTCAAGGTAATTGACATTGGGCCAAGAGGAAAAATAAAAGTATTAAACTCGGAAGACCAAAAACTCAAAGCGATTGAGAAAAGTACATGATCGTAGAGTGGAGGACGTGTAGCAATTTTCAAAAGGTCGGAAATCATAGCACGATCAAAAAGTGCTTTCGTGGGGCCATGTTTCATCATGCACGCATGCCAGAGATGGAAAGTGGTATCAGATTTGGGCCAGGTACGAATACACTTTTCACGAATTGACTTTAAGGAAAAGGGGTCCAAGAAAGGAAGTTCTTGGGTGCAAGGGAAAAGCTAGGCTACAGCCACTCGCCCAATAGAGTCCACATCTTTGAACGATGGACCCAAATAGAACTCGTTGAAATCAGGTCTAGAGGGTAGAAGGCACGATGGGTTTACGTAAGGTTTGGTCAGGAGGTCTCGGAAATCTTCGAAGCTAGTACGATTTTCTGAAGGAGTCTTTGACGTAGCCATTTTTAGCGAATTGAAAGATTTCAAAGATGGTGATAAGTTTGAAAATGTGAATGTGAATGTGAATCAAGGAAAAGATGAACAATGTCATTTTACAGAAGAAGGAGGGGGCGGCGACGTGATGGAGGCAGAACGTGGTTATTGGTGCAATATAGTGGCGTCTTTTTTGGGTTTATATAAATCGTGCCTTTAGGATATTGAAATTGAAACGCCACTACGTTTTTCAGAAGGTGAAGTGCTACTAAGTGAATATGGCTAATTAATAAGTGGTGATATTAATCTAGCCATATTGGGGGGGTAACTATTGACGTGCAAAAATAAGAGCCCAAAAAAGAGACCCAAGTGAATTTATATGTAGGCCCAAAGAAGGTACCCAAGCATATAGGCCCAGAATGGATGTCGCCCAGGCCTAATAAACGCCTAGGATTTTGGGCGAATGGAACGGTTATTCACTTTGTGAAGTAACGGTTATTAAACAGTTTTTTTTTTTTTTTTTTTTATCAAATCCCCACTTCTCATGATCCAAGGAGCTAGTTACGAATGGTTGAACCATCATAAATCGTAGTAGTGTGCTACAATTTAGCCATTATGGAGGGAGTGGGTAGTTATTGGGCGATGAGCAGTTTCTTGATGTAAGATTGAAGGAAATCGTTTGGTAAAGTATAAAAGAAAGAAGATTGAACGGAAAAGGTAGACGAATCACTCTAAAAAAACAGAGAAATATGTAATTTCATTCTCTTTCAGTTTTAAACATTTATTTGCATTGTATTCCAGTGTGCTTGTGCCCCCTGGAGACGTTTTGTTTTGTCCTTTCATCCTTCGTTATAATTGTAATCTTCATAAATCAAACACCCCTTGTTGGGACTTTGTCTCAAAAGGTTTGGCGTCCTTTACACATCGTCTGAATCTTTTTAATTGTTAGCAAAGAGTTCATTTCTACACGAAACACTACTCACTTGAGAATCTCGGATAGGTCCATGGAGATAAATATAACCAGTTCGCAAAAATTTTTTAAAAAGAAGATAATAATGCAACGATTCTGAAACATCTGTAAAAAATTATGAAAAAAAAAATGCTGTTTTAGCTCCGAGCTTTTATTGCGGGTAGTTGTCTGTCTAACCAACAAATCGGGTGTACTGAAACAAAAATAGAATATATTACAAATCCATCAATACAATTCAACAAATAAAAAAAAATTTAGACAGTTTCGTATTCTTCGAACACCCAAAGAAATAGTCACTGACACAAAACAAACAAATGGAAAAGATTGAAGAAACTTACTCAAATCAAACACAAATAATCTAGAATCACAATATCAGAACTTAAAGGACTGCAAGCCAGAGAGAGAAGTCGGAGCTTGTAAATCGACTGAAGTTAGAGAGTAATAGAAAGAGAGAGTGAAATGTCAGTGAAGGTACAGAGAGAAAATAATGGTTGAATTTGTGTGCACTTAGAAGGAAATAATGAAATACAGAGGAAATCGGTGGTGGAGGTCTTAGGCAACAGAGATGATGTTGGGCTTAAGCAGCAGTGGTGGTGGCTGATGCGGTCGGTGATGATGGCTGAGCAAGAACACTATTGTTGGTATCATTCTACAATTTTTGTCTAATTTGTTCAAGTGTGTTGAAAGTATCTGTTACTGTTCAAAATGTTTACAAAACGATGTTGTGTTGGTTGACCATTTTGAATAGTGACCCAGCCATCCACATTTTTTATATATACTGTTCAAAATGTTTACAAAACGACGTCATATTGGTTGACTATTTTGAATAGTGACTCAGCCATTCACATTTTTAATATAAGTAGGAAATAAATAGAAAATATGTGTGCTAGACATTTTCTATTTTTTTCTTATTTTATAAGTAATTTAAGGTGACATATCACATTTTTTAGTACAATTTATGATTGTATTACAGATGAATTCATTTATTTATTTGACGATATATAAAATTTTTATTAGATGAGCTATTATAATTTATGGCTGAGAATGATGTTCTGACTTTTGCCAGTGAGCCTGGAAAAAATCATGGGTGAAGAATCATGCTACTTCGTATTGATGCTATTTAGATATTAATTTCAAGTCCACTGGCGTCTATTACCGGACTTAGTCAAAATGTGCATGCGATCATAGAAAATGTCCCACTTATGACTTATGACTTATGACTTATGACGTGTAGGAGCAAATGTCCCGCACGACTTTGAAATTTGGAAGAAAATGTACACAGAGAGGGAGAAGTCATGAAGTTCTGTTCAATTTACAAAGCTAAACAAAATGAGTTCTGCACACTTACCTAAAATAATGGCTTCATGACTTTCAAACTTATCTACACATTGTATCACTGTTTACAATTTTTTTTTAGTACACAATTGATCGTTGTACCACGTTCTTATGGAGATCATGATAAATTCTGTAGATTATGACCTTGTCGGACCAACTTGTTTTTAGACTTGTTCTATAGGCCTCCCGAACTCGTGATCTCACAAGTCATGAGTCGAACTGAGCTCAAAAAATCGTCAAACAAGCCTAGCTATCCCTGCTCATGGGCTGGCTCATTGGGCAGCTTCATTTGGCAACATGCTGCATTCTGTGGCCTGATTTGACAACAGGCTGCAAGAGTGTAGCCTGTTTATAAAAATAAAAAATAAAATTAAAAATGTTAAAATTTCTACATTTTTTGTTTATAAAGAAAAACTAAAAGCTCGTGGGAGGACTGAGCTTGGCTCAACCCATGCTGCCCAATGGGGTGGGGGTGGGGGTGGGGGTGGGGGGCAAGTCCATTTTTACTTCAGAAGCTGAGCTAGGCATGTCATGGGTCGAGACGAGCTGCAGCCACCCCTACGTTCTTAACAGTCATTTGTGCTTTAATCCTTTTAAAAAATCAAATTTCTCAATAAATTTATAATTTAATCAAAGACTCGTGTCATATTACTTCATACTAGTAGGCATTGTTCTCAAAAGCTAGCTTAAGCGTGAGTCGCGGCATTCATTTCTAGCCACGTTTCACGCCTCACTATCGCCTATGTCAGAAAAGTTTAAAGTTCGACTTCCACGTTTATCCACATTTTACATTTTTTAATTAGAATATTGTTGGTGGGTGTAGAATTATATTACTTGATTACGAAAGAAGATGTATACTTTCTTAGAAAATATGATTAAGCTCTACAATTACACAAATATGTATAAAAACTATAAGGTAAATTTTATTGGAGGTCGTCTAACTTTGAGCGAAGTCTCAATTTGGTAACCTCAATTTATAATTACACGGATATGTATAAAAACTTTAAGGGCTTGTTTGAGAGTTTTGGAGTACTGGTGTCTGGTTATAAGGGATTTTTAAATTACCAGTTTTGAACGTTTATGAGGGTTCCCGTTTTGGATTGTTTGAGTAGCGATTTTTAAAACAGTCAAACGTATACTTGAGAGTTTATTATCCAGCGGTATTGAAATTTTTTAAAAGAATAAAATTACATATATAATTATATATTAAAAAATGTAGATATATGTAAACAATATAAAAAATATAAAAAATTAAATGTAAATTCAAAAAATTTCAAAATTAATTATATAGCACATAAAAAATTATTATTTGGAGAGAATATGTAAAATGTATATTTGGAGAGGAGAAACAATGAAGTATGTATTTTAGGTTTAGAGTAGATTTAGAAATAATTATTTTGGAGAAGGTAAAAGTGGAAGATAATTTAAAGAACAGCCAAAAAGGAGATTGAGAATTACACTCAAAATTACACTATACTTGAATTATTTTTAAACCACTCAAAACTAGTGCCCAAAAAATTTAACAAGTACCAAATTTTTTTCAATCTCTTATAAATGGTACCACCAAAAAACCGCTTAAAATTGGTAGAAAAAAAAAAAAAAAAAAACTCCCAAGACTACCCAAGAGTAAATTTTATTGGATGTCGCCTAACTTTGAGCGTAGTCTCAATTTGGTCACTTACCTTTAAAAAGTCTTAATCAAGTAACCAAATTTTAATTATATTTCAAATTCAATTAGTTTTCGTCGATGCAATTGGTGGGATTTGCATGTATTATGGGAATTAAAACCAGATAGAATGCCACATTGGACATTGTTTAGAGGTTGTTTGGTATATTTTATAAACTTATTTATTTGATAAAAAATGGTCAAAAATATCTGCTATCAAGGCAAATTTTTTTGGGTCAAATAAATTTTTTTGGTCAAATAAACTAATTTATAAACTATACCAAACAGGTTCTTAGCCAGACGTAGGCATACAAATTTATAGTATAAACATGTAAATTACGTTAAAGCAGGGATTTTGAGTGCAGAAAATCATGTTCTTGAAAATACATAAATATGATGATGTAAGTCAAACTGATCGTTTCTGTCAAAAAAAGACCTCAGATGCTAACGTTTCATAGGTTCGAGACTCCGACTGCTAATAAACAAAAGTTCATGGCCCCATCATTACAATGTTCAAAAATTAGGAACTCCTAATACTATTTACCCTTATTTTTTAAAATAGATAAAATCCCGCTAACCAAGTCGCTGGCTCAACAATGAGATATACTTCATCATCTCTGTTTGTCCCCCCATTCCATCTGCCAATTTTTATTTTTTTTTCTTTTACTTTTTCATTTTTATTTCATAGGTGATGAAAGGTAGTGAGCTTGCAACTTATATTAAAAAATCTATAGCAGGTAAAGATTTTATTATGACATATGTGCAAGCTTAGCATCACTAGGTCACTGGCAGCAATAATCAATTAGCTTGCATTTATGTTTGATTTGGTAGTGTTGTACTTTTAAGAAGAATCAATTTTTACTATATTGTAAAAAGAATTAGGTAAGTGTTTGGTAAAATTCTTATTATAATTATTGTATGTTTCAAAATCATTATTTAAGCGTTTAGTAAACAAAAGTGATTTATTAATGTGACTATATAAAATGACTAAAATGGACATTCTTTATAATAATGTTATTTTGTATTATTATTATCATGAGTTGTATTGTAAAATTTATTTTTACTACAATATGTAATATTATCAAATATTTTTTCAAGACAATGTATTTATTATAACTATTTTAAAATAAAAATAATATACATCTACCAAATCTCAAAATTTATTAAAATTTAAAAAATAAAAGCATAGTAATATTGTACAAAAATTAATTAAATTTAAATTTAAATTATTTGTGGGGATGTATTATAATTAGAATACTAATAAATATGTGATATTAAATGAATTATTTTAATTAATTAAGGTCAAAATTGATATTTTACTAATAGATAAATAGAAATGCTAAAAGCAAAATATTAAAAGCTACAATGTTGCTTCTCAAAATCTACTGCCAGATGATACAGATTGTTTTATAATCACTTTTTAAAAATTTACCAAACACCTAAAATAACTTCTGATAGTTTGACAAATGGACCCTTAATATGATTTCGAACCTAAATTATTGTCAATCTCAACATGTAGTATGAAGAATTAGAATAAGACCATGTTTGGTTGTGATTAACTTATAATTTTAGATGGTTAAACATATTTTTTATCTACACATTTTATAAGATCCAAAACTAACAATCTACTTTTTATCTATATATTTAATTATAATTTTATAATATAAGTACTTAAAAAATAATTTGTAGAACAGTATGTGTCGTTGCGGTATCACTAGAACATCATGCATGCCGTTATGGAAACTACTTAAGTATTTCTCCATTCCGGGCCTCCCAAACATCATATTGCTATTCAAATATAGCAAAATTTACTACTTTAAGAAGTTAGAACCTATTCGGGTTCATTTATACTCATAACACCATGCATGCCGTTATGGAAATTACTTAAGTATTTCTCTATTCCTAGCCTCCCAAACATCACATTGCTGTTCAAATGTAGCGAAAATTACTATTTTAAAAAGTTAAAACATGTTCGTGTTCATTTATAGTCATAACGCCATGCCTACCGTTACGATATCACTAGAACGGCATATCTGCCGTTATGGAAACTACTCAAGTATTTCTCTATTCCGGGCCTCCTAAACATCATATTGCTGTTCAAATGTAGCGAAATTTACTATTTTAGAAAGTTAGAACCTGTTCAGGTTCATTTATAGTTATAACGTCATGCATGCCGTTACAGTATCACAAGAATGGCATGCCTGCCGTTATGGAAACTACTTAAGTATTTCTCTATTCCGAGCCCCCCAAACATCATACTGTTGTTCAAATGCAACGGAATTTACTAATTTAAGAAGTTTGAACCTGTTCGAGTTCATCTATAGGCATAACGTCATGCATGTCGTTACGGTATTACTAGAACGACATGTCTGCCGTTATGAAAACTACTTAATTATTTCTCTATTCTGAGCCCTCCAAACATCATACTGCTGTTCCAATGTAGTGGAATTCACTACTTTAGGAAGTTAGAACCCGGTCAGGTTCATTTATAGTCATAACGCTATGCATGCCGTTACGATATCACTAGAACGGCATGTCTGCCATTATGGAAACTACTTGAGTATTTCTCTATCCCAAGCCCCCCAAACATCACAATGCTGTTCAAATGTAGTGGAATTTACTAATTTAAGAAGTTAGAAACTGTTCGGGTTCATCTATAGGCATAACGTCATGTATGTCGTTATGGTATCACTATAATGGCATGCCTGCCGTTATGGAAACTACTTAAGTATTTCTCTATTCTGAGCTCCCCAAACATCATACTGTTGTTCAAATGTAGCGGAATTTACTACTTTAGAAAGTTAGAACCTGTTCAGGTTCATTTATAGTCATAACGCCAAGCATGTCGTTACAGTATCACTAGAACGGCATGCCTGTCGTTATGGAAATTACTTAAGCATTTCTCTATTCCGAGCCCTCCAAACATCATACTGCTGTTCAAATGTAGCAGAATTTACTAATTTAAGAAGTTAGAACCTGTTCGGGTTCATCTATAGGCATAACGTCATACATGTCGTTACGGTATGACTAGAACGGCATGCCTGTCATTATAGAAACTACTTAAGTATTTCCTTATTCTGAGCCTCCCAAACATCATAATGCTGTTCGAATGTAGCGGAATTTACTACTTTAAAAAGTTAGAACCACTTCGGGTTCATTTATAGACATAACGTCATGCATGCCATTACGGTTTCACTAGAACGGCATGCCTGTCGTTATGGAAACTAATTAAGTATTTCTCTATTTTGAGCCTCCCAAACATCATATTGCTTTTCATATGTAGCGAAATACTACTTCAAGAAGTTAGAACCTGTTCGGGTTCATTTATAGTCATAACACCATGCATGCCGTTATGGTATCACTAGAACGGCAGGCATACTAGAACGGCATGCATGCCGTTATGTAAACTACGTAAGTATTTCTCTATTATGGACCTCCCAAACATCATATTGTTGTTCAAATGTAACGATATTTACTACTTTAAGAAGTTAGAACCTGTTTGGGTTCATTTATAGTCATAACGCCATGCATGCCGTTACGGTATCACTAGAACGGCATGACTGCCGTTATGTTAATTTCTTTACTAAACATAACAAACAACTGAAGAATAACAAATCATACCCTTCACACATTAATATTTCACTTTACCTAGTGAAATATAATGCATACACAAACTTTACTTGTCAAAAATCCAATCAAATGAAAAATCAGTCACATAAACTCATTCTAAAGGTCAAATTCCCCTCCAAAAATCTCAGCTGCCATTTTCTGCCTCCACATTAGCATATGCTTGAGTTGAACAAGATTCAGGTCTGTATGCTTACTCTAAAAAACAGACTCCTCCAATTTCTGAGAATCTATAGTATACCTATAGCTCAATCACCGTTGAAGCCAATAAGGACTACATTAACTTCAAGTGGGACTTGAAACGAACCTGCAAGAGAGCAAATATTGTGTAATTAGACATCCAGATAGATCCGGTACATCATAAAAACAGAAAAATCCTAGAGCTACCAACCCATAACAATGTCATAAAAGTAAATGAGACGACATCATTTACAAATCGAAGAAAAATGAAACATGCGCAATATCCACAAAACATTATTAGTGATGAAACAGAAACCAAATGGCTTCAAGCACAAGTTCTATTTTAGATGAAATTGTTAAGAAGCCTCTGCATAAGTCAATCAAAATGCAGAAGGGAAAATGAAAGAAAATTTGAAGGGCAAAAACAGATATGAGACTAGTACATTTCAAGAATGAAATACTAAAAATAGATAATGGCATGTCCAATAATATGGTGATAAAAGTATTACTATTCAATTCTCCTGAAGACAAAATTTGTAAACTTAAAAAAATCCTTCTTTTGGTTTTCAAAAGCTAGAATGAAATATTTAATAACCACGACCACATGATGACAATGAAGACAATGGTGGTGGTAATTGTATTGATAAGAGGAAATGGAAAAACTAACGATTTGTTTTATTCGGATTCCATAAATGACCAAGAATGTTTGAATAATAACTTAGGGGAAGGTGAGGATGGTGCTGAATGGTCAGGTGACTCGGCCAATTTTTCAAAATGGTTGTTGATCAATTTTGGTGTGTAAAATATTAGATATAATCTTGTCTTTTTTCTCCGCTTATAATCATTTTAAACGATTTCAAATTCGTTTGTCTGTGAAAAAGAGAAGATTTCAAGGTTAGAATATAATACTATACTAGAATTAGACTAGAGTCAAATTGTGCCAGACTTAGTAGGTGCTCTGTGTGAGTGGCAGTCAGTTGACTGCCACTAGGTGGCAAGCAGTTGACCAATCATTATAACGAATGGTAGTCAACTGATTATGGCAACGGACCAGTGGACCACCAGTAACTGAGAAGGGCAGTCAGTCGACAACATCAAAGGGCGACTCGCTGACGTCACATAACGGTTATGTGGACGATAAAGTAACCACCCCGCTTCTCGAAGCCAACTGGCGCACTATTGAAATCGCTGCCACGTGACGATAACCGTCAGTACGTGGGCAATAATTGCCGAACAGTCTGGAGGAAACCGCCTAGCGCGTGGAGGAAAATCGCCCACCTATAAATACCTCAGAAGGTGAACCAGGTAAATAATGACAAAAAACCTTATATTTGCTACTCAAGTATTTAATTATGTGGATATATGTAAATTATAAATAAAAGATTAGAATTTTAAAATATATATTATACCATTACAACAAATAAAATTTCCTATCTTATTTCTAGCCAAAAATGTGATTACCTTATTTATATTTTATTTAAATTATGATCTCCTAAACAATGTATATTTTATTTCTTATATTACTATTTGGTTCTGTATTGTTAAAAATGAAGTACTCTTCTGGAAAATCACAATATTATGGATGCAACTCAAATATGAGAATATTTTTGTTTTCTTGAATGGGCATGTTATACATAAAATCGTCCCTCTATGAACAAGAAAGAAAATTCCTTTATAGGTTTCAAAGTTGCTTCAAAATATTCCTCCTCATTTCCTTAATTTATTATCCAATTTTATATCACTTTATTGCAATTAATGTTTTAACAGTAGTTAATACTTAGTTATATGGCCAATTTACAAATACTTGATCACTCAAGTATGTTTATGTATACTAGCTTGATTTTATGCTATCAAGAATTTTGTATTGTGTTGATGATAACATATTATTATGTTTATATTCAATTGATGCCAAAATCATACGGCCGAGACGAGTGAGGCAATCGTTTTTTCCCCAAAACACAAGGTCAAATATGAGAATATTTTTGTTTTCTTGAATGGGCATGTTATACATAAAATCGTCCCTCTACGAACAAGAAAGAAAATTCCTTTATAGGTTTCAAAGTTGCTTCAAAATATTCCTCCTCATTTCCTTAATTTATTATCCAATTTTATAACACTTTATTGCAATTAATGTTTTAACAGTAGTTAATACTTAGTTATATGGCCAATTTACAAATACTTGATCACTCAAGTATGTTTATGTATACTAGCTTGATTTTATGCTATCAAGAATTTTGTATTGTGTTGATGATAACATATTATTATGTTTATATTCAATTGATGCCAAAATCATACGGCTGAGACGAGTGAGGCAATCGTTTTTTGCCCAAAACACAAGGGGCCCATTTTCATAAAAAGAAAAATTATTTGTGAATAGTGAATTTGCCCAGAAAAAAAATATTTGTGGAAAAGTTTGAAACCCAGCAAAGCAAAACAAGCCGCATTATATGAAGGGTAAATTCAGAGCCGGTCACTGTTTGGACACTTATGAGCTCTAAAGTTATATGCTCAAAATTTAATTCAATTAAAGTCATATTTTAGAGTTAAAAAACCAACATACCCTTAATTATAAAAAACACTAATTGTGATACTGTTTTTTTGTAATACTGTTAAACCTATGATTTTGTACTATTAGTAGAACATTTTAAGAACAATATTACTCTCTTGTTTATTCTCTACTGATTAGATTGTCTATTATTAAACACCTTATATATTTATACTTATCTATCCAATGAGAATCTATGTCCTAATTGAATCTCAAACATGTTCATAGCCTCGACAGATCTCTTTAACAAGTTGAAATTTCAACAATATCTAATTCATGGCTTACCTTAAGATTCACGAACCAGCTTAAAATACATTCACGATATGACTATGTTTTCTACATAAAATACATTCAAACACCAGTTTTGTGGTGACTATTCAGAAGGTTTTGGTGTTATGAGTAGTCAAGTACAAGTTTATGATTCTTATAGTTAACCTTGTTTAGGATCTAATGAATCAAGAACTGGGAGTGTTAATAAAAAAGGATCAAGTTCAAAGGATGTTCAACAAGAGAAGGATGAAAGGTGGCTTCAATAAAGATACATTTATCCGTGATACTGTTTTAGAGGATTTGTGATACTATTTTGACAAAAAAAATTAAAGATTGCCATTTTAAGCTAAATAGACGACTTCAAAAGGGTAAAATCCATCATACGTAGTGGCAAAGCGATTAGTCTTGACCGTCTCGTCGAGACCATTCCGAAAACATATTATAATAAAAATTCTAAGCACGTCTGCGAATTCTATATTCATTTCTATTGTGATACTGTTTTGTGTGATATTGTTATGTATAATACAGTATCAAACAACACAACATGACTAAACATTAGATGGTGGAACATTCAATCTCCTATTTACATTAATTAGATGGTGGAGCATTCAAGCTCCTATTTACATAAGATATTAGAGTATTCAAACTCATATTTACAGCATTCAAGCTCATATTTAAAGTATTCTATGCCCATTTCTGTTGTGATACTATTTTGTATAATACAGTATCAAACAACTTTCATGACTAATTAACAACACAAAGAAATAATCTAATGGCCAACTTAATACAATATCAAGTTGCTATTCTATAATACAATATCGAGCTGTTTTCTATAATACAATATCAAGTGGCAAATCATGGTTACAACTAATATAATGATACTATATTCTATGATACTATTTTCTATAATACAGTATCATCCCTATAGAAATTCATCAAACAAATCATCCTTATAAATATTCTAGCACGAAGACAACTCCAGTTCAACATTTGATCTATAGATTATTGCACTTAACTGTGGAACAATATGGGTGATCACCCAATCTTCTTGTCCTAAGAAGCAAATGCACAACAATCCCACAACAAGTGCTGCACTTCAGCCAACAAGTGAAACAGCGTGCAAATAAGCATAACTCTTTCTTAGAATTCATGTCCCTTGAACACATAGCCAACTTAATCCCAGCAAACAACAAAAGAACCCCTAAAACCCCAATTGGAAATTGATCCAAAATCTTCACCAAAAAACTGCCTAAAACCAATCCCAAAAACAGTTTAGCTATACCAAAATCTTTCACAAATCATTTATTCCTTCCATGAATGTTTAGATATCTTTACAATTTCAATAGCAGATAGCCCAGATTTTACTATAGAGAATTAAAAAGTGACATTGCGCTGTAGAATCACTCGCCGGATGTCGTCGGAGGTTGTAGTCAGAGGTCGCCGAAGGTGGAGGAGGTTGTCGCCGAAGGTGGAGGTGGAGGAGGTTTGTGGAGTTGGAAGATTGTGCCAATGGAAAATATGATTAAAAATGTTGATTTTGAAATTAATATAAAATATTGCTGTAAAGTATGATTTAATCACAATTTAAAAAAAAAAGTTTTGACCTAATTTAAAACAAGTCATGTGGAGATGACTTATTGGCAATTTTTCCTATATGAATACCATGACTATTATTAAGTAGTGATCCAAAATCAAATGAGCCAATTTTTTTTTTTTTTTATTTTAAAAAAAGAAAATATTGAAGTCCAGCCCAACGGCATTCATGTCCATGACTTACGAGACTTTGCCTTAGAAACCTAATTTTTAGACTTCGTCTAAAGCTTTGAAAATAACAGAACCGTAATATCTTGGAATATTTGAACTGTTGTTTGCTTTATTGCTTGAGGCACATTGCTTTAGTAAATATTAAATCCAAATTTGAAAATGCCGTAATTTCTCTTTGCAGCTGCCCAATTTGGCTCCTTCAAACCTTTGGACATACAATTAAGTATTTACGGTGTAGTATACTTTTGTTTATTCAACCCTGAAGTTCCAGCATTTGTTCTTGTATCATGACCAAAAATCATATTATAATCTCAGTGTTTAAGTCCCTGTAGAGCTTGTAAAAAAAGGCAAAATTTTGGCTTCCTGCCGAATTCAAGAATCAGTTTTCTTACTTGCGTCGTCACATTAGGGCTCATTAGAAATCCCAACACTTATTCAAGCCTTTTAGGACTAATATGGTCTCTTGTATCATTCAAGTCTCCTCCTCTTATCCCAGATTCAAGTATAATTCAGATTTTGACAAAAGTTTCTTCAATTATATTTCTCAACTAATGCTTAATAAATGAAGCACAAAGGGCACCGAATGAACATCGCACATCCACAAACTAGTCTTACATAAAGAACATTATATTCTTGTTAGATTCTCGTAGTGTTGAAAGCCTAATTTCACAATGTATGACACGTGGGCCTAGTATGGATTGATTAAATAAATTTATTTTTGAATAAAATAATCTCTCATTTTTTCACAATATGTTTATATTTTCCGTCAAAGGAGTACTCATCAAATTACAGAATGTCAATTTTAGGCCATCACCTATTTATGAAAATTGTGCACGTTTGAAACTTTTGATGAAAAAACTAATCGGCCTATACATGTACAAGCATGCTGAAGTATAATCTTAATCTACGAATGCAAATAACATAATTACCAGCAGCACAACCTTGACATGACGGCGATCAAATTCAAATTCAGCATCTTCAGATTCCATAATGATCATCATAGTAATAACAAAATCCTTATTCTGCTTATGATCTTCCTTGTTCCGAACATGTTCGTTATTATCTTTTCAAGAAAATCATCAAGAAATCTATTCTTTTTGTTTTGTTTTTGTTGATCTAATAATGTTTATTTATATTTTAATCACAATTATAAATCATAATACATATTTGTTGGGTCATTTGGTTAACAGGCATGTGATGACAAATAGAATAAAAAGAAATTGGGTAATGATGAAAATGGGCCTCGAGCCCAATTGCTATGATCCAAAGCCATTGACTGATAAAGTCTTCCCAAATCCAAGAAACCCAAAATCTGAACCGGCCCAACCCAAAATTTGGAACCGGCCTAAGACTTGTAACCATCTTCAAGAAGGCTACTGGTGACTGTTGAATCCAATGGACGATCAATGGCTGGTGGTTTGTGTATATATATCCATCTGCAGAACTGACTCTCCATTATCTTCTTCCAGACTCTTTGGCTGTAAGGTTTGATGTGAGAGAGAGACAAAATACTGAGAGAGTTCTTCAGATTTTCGTCTTCTACACCTTCTGAAAAACCTCTAGTTTTCAGAGGATTTCTTCTTCTTCTTTTCTTTGTGGTCATCTCTGAGTGAGTTTTGCTTAAAGAGGGAGAGTTGCTGAGGGAGTCTGGTTTTTACGTGGTCTTTGTGATTACTGTAGCAACTCAGACGAGTTGTAGTTTTGGGTCTGGTTCTTGGGGTTATTTCTTGGATAGTTGGGTTTGATACAAAAGGGTACAATGTTTCTGAGCCCTGATGTTTGTTTGTTGAAGAAGTAGTGAAAAGGGGTTGTTATCTTCTGTGTTGTTGTGTTCTTGAACTAATAGTGGTATCAGAGCCATCTGTTGGCGTTCTTGGAGACTTAACCCATTTCTTTCTTTGAAAGATACACTTTCTTGTTAGAGTTTTGTGTGTGTTGTTACTGAATCTAGGGTTTTTGGCCTAGATCTAAAGCTTCTTGTTACAACTCTTGTAAACGAACTTTCTGATCTTCGGTTCCTGTGGATAGACCCATCTATTTCCGTATAACGTTCTGGTTTTCTTGAAGAAATATCTTCTAAGTGACATACCCTCTGCTTCTTTTTGTGTATGGTGATCAAGCCTCCGATCACCACAGCGGTTTGCTTCTAATAAATCCTTGCTGTTTAATATTCTGCTGTGATATCTTTTGAATCCCTAAAAGTTCCTTTAAAGAATATTGAAATATCTCTGGGAATTTGTTTTCTCTGAAACAAAACCTCTGTCCTTCAGTTTGTGCCTTGACCTGAGACTTGATTCTCACAGAATCCTGGTGAAACTAAGCAGAATGTTCTTTTCAACTTACTATTTTGTATATGAGTACGTAAAAGAATTAATCAAGATTGTGTGTCTACTTTGTGTGCTCCTGTTTCTTGATACATTCTTTACTGCATCACTTTGTGTTCTTGTTGTCATGACTACTACTAGTTTTGAACTTGGAGTGTTTAATGGGAAGGGGGATTTTCTGATTTGGCAACAAAAAATGAGGGGGGTTTTAGTTCAGCAGAAAGTGGCTACAGCCATTGAGAGAGTGTACCCTGAGACTATGACTGATGATCAGCAAGTTGAAGCTGATGAGTTAGCATATACTTCCATAATCTTGCATTTGTCTGATCAAGTCCTTAGAAAGGTAGGAAAATTAAACTCCACTGAACTTCTTTGGGAAAAGTTAGAAGAGTTGTACTTAGTTAAGTCCTTACCTAATAAGCTTTTTCTGTTAGAAAAGTTCTTTAGTTTTAAGATAGACTCCTCAAAGGACTTAGATGATAACCTTGATGTCTTTAATAAGTTAGTTCAAGATATCATTAATACTGGTGAGAAAGTGTCTAAAGAGTATAAAGCAGTTATACTCTTAAATGCCATTCCTGAAGCATATAGGGATGTCAAAAATGCCATTAAGTATGGTAAGGATACTCTCACTCAAGTTATTGTAATAAATTCTTTGAGAAGTAAAGTGTAACGACCATGGACTTTCTCCTACAGGCCTTTCGCCTAGGGGTTATTCCATGGCCCGTTAACTTACGTACAGTCCACTGGAAATTTCATCCCAAACTGGATTTCTTTCGCGTCCCTGGTGATTCGAACCCTTGACCTCTTCCCATAAGGAGAACTTAAATGGAATGCTGGTACCAATTGAGCAACTACTAGTACCAATTGGGCAAGTTGCTCAATTGGTACCAGCATTCCACTTAAGTTCTCCTTATGGGAGGAAGTCAAGGGTTCGAATAACTGGGAATGCGAAAGAAATCCAGTTTGGGATGAAACCTCCAGTGGACAGTATGTAAGCTAACGGCGCACGGAATAGCCCCTGGGCGAAAGGCCTGTAGGAAAAAGTCCGTGATCGTTACAAAAAATGCAAAATCTAGTTTAGAGCCCAACCTCCAGTGGACAGTACGTAAGCTAAACGGCGCACGCAATAGCCCCTGGGCGAAAGGCCTGTAGGAGAAAGTCCCTAGTCGTTACAATAAAAACGTGCGTTTTTTTGTAACGACCATGAACTTTTTCCTATAGGCCTTTCGCCCAGGGGTTATTCTGTGCGCCGTTAGCTTACGTACTGTCCACTGGAGGTTGGAATCCAAACTAGATTTCTTTCGCGTCCCCAGCGATTCGAACCCTTGACCTCCTCCCATTAAAGAGAACTTAAGTGGAATACTGGTACCAATTGAGCAACTATGTCCACTGGAGGTTGGGCTCCAAACTGGATTTCTTTCGCGTCCCCAGCGATTCGAACCCTCGACCTCCTCCCATTAAGGAGAACTTAAGTGGAATGCTGGTACCAGCATTCCACTTAAGTTCTCCTTAATGGGAGGAGGTCGAGGGTTCGAATCGCTGGGGACGCGAAAGAAATCCAGTTTGGAGCCCAACCTCCAGTGGACAATACGTAAGCTAACGGCGCACGAAATAGCCCATGGGCGAAATGCTTGTAAGGAAAAGTCCGTGGTCGTTACATAAAGACATGGAACTAAAAATAGAAAAGGCTGATAGCAGTATTTCAGAGAGTTTTTATGTTAGAGGAAGGTCTCAGACTAGGCAGAATGGGAGTCACGAAGGTCAGTCAAGTCAGGGTAGTGGGAATCGCAATTACGAGAAGAAGAATAGAGGAAAGTCTAGGTCTAAGTCTAAGTCTATAAATAAGAAGTGTTATGGTTGTGGTAAAACAAGACATTTCATCAAAGATTGCTATAAAAGAAAAAATGATTTAAAAGAAAAATTAGCTGATGAAGGAAATGTTGTTAAAACAATTGAACCTAACACTGTTGATGTGTATGTTGTTACTGAACCTATCAGTGATCACATTGCTGCAAATATTGTTGACAATCATGATCAAATCCAAGAATGGATCTTGGATTCAGGTTGCACTTTTCATATGACATCTAGAAGAGATTGGCTTCAGAATTTTAAGGATATAACTTCTGGAGAAGTTTTAATGGGAAACAACATGGCCTGTAAAATCAAGGGGGTTGGTAGTGTGACTTTAAAATTTGAAAATGGTTTCATTTGAACTTTAGATAGGGTAAGGTATGTCCCTGATCTTAATAGAAACTTGATATCTGTTGGTAGTTTAGATGAATTAGGGATGAGTGGTAGGTTTGGAGATGGCATGCTAAAAGTGATCAAGGGATCCTTAGTCTTCTTCAAAGGCCTTAAAAGAAATGGGATTTATGTTACTAAAGCTGAAATTATGTCTCAGTTCAGTAATACTGCCTTGAGCACTGATGGTGATTCCACTTTAAAGTGGCATACCAGGCTGGCTCATGTAAGTGAAAAAGGTTTTCACATATTACAAAAACAAGGGGTTTTTGGCAAAGATGTGATTTCAAAGGTCCCATTTTGTGAACACTACACTATTGGTAAACATCACAGACTTCACTTTAGTACAGGTAGTCATAAAGCCACCTCTGTCCTTGAATACATTCACTCAGATTTATGGGGCCCTTCATCTGTTTCCACTCAATGAGGAAATAAGTATTTTCTTTCCTTGATTGATGATTTCTCTAAAAAAGTCTGGATTTTTTTGTTCAAACAAAAATCTGATACTTTTGAGAAGTTTAAAATCTGGAAGACTCTTATAGAGAATCAGACAGGAAAGAAAATTAAAGTTCTTAGGACTGATAATGGGCTTGAGTTCTGTAATTCTGATTTCAGTCATTTGTGAACATAAGACAGTCCCCTATACCCCTCAGCAAAATGGTGTTGCTGAAAGAATGAATAGGACTCTCTTAGAAAAATTTAGGTATATGATGGTTAGTTCAGGTGTCCCTAAGGTCTTATGGGGAGAAGCTGTTATGACAGCTTCTTATATTGTGAATAGGACCCCTTCCAGTGCTCTTGATGGTAAAACTCCAGAACAGCAGTGGTATGGAAAGTCACCTAACTATAGTCACTTAAGAACTTTTGGTTGTACTGTTTACTTTCATCAGTCTATAGGAAAATTTGAAGCTAGGGCTCAAAAGTGTGTTTTTCTAGGGTATCCAGATGGGGTTAAAGGGTATAGGTTGTGGGCCAAAGGCATTAATAGTTTTAAAAAAATCACAAGTAGAGATGTGACCTTTAATGAATCTAACATGCCTTGTCTTGTTGACAAAAATTTGAAAGAAAGTGAGTTAGATCATAGCACTAAGCTTCAGGTGGAGCTTTCCACTCCTACTGAAGGGATAGATCAAATTCAGGTGGAGCCTGAATATGAAATTGAGTCTGATCACAATATGCTAGATGGGGTTGATGTGGAACTTCAAGAAAATGATGATATGGCCCAAGAAACTCATCAACCTGATCTTCAAGATTACCAATTAGCCAGAGATAGGACTAGAAGAGACACTAGGGCACCTCTTAGGTTTGGGGATTATGTTTCTCTTGCTGCTATGTCTTATCATGATCTTATGTTTAAAAAACCAAATACTTACAGTGAAGCTGTAAGTGGTCAAAATGTTGATAATTGGTATTGTGCTATGAAAGAAAAAATGGAATCCCTTAAAAAGAATAATACTTGGATTCTTGTTCCCAAACCTAAAAGCAAGTCCCTTATTGATTGCAAATGGATTTTCAAAGTAAAAGAAGGTGTTTCTGATAAAGAACCTTTAAGATTCAAAGCCAGAGTTGTGGCAAAAGGTTTTTCTCAAAAACATGGCATATATTATAATGAAATATTCTCTTTTGTTGTGAAATATACTACAATCAGAATTTTACTTGTTTTGGTTGCTCACCATGATTGGGAAATTGAACAAATGGATGTTAAAACTGCTTTCTTGCATGGTGATTTAGATGAAACCATTCATATGTCTCAACCTGAAGGTTTTATTGATAAGTCTAAACCTGATTGTGTGTGTTTACTTAAGAAATCTTTATATGGCCTTAAACAGTCCCCTGGACAGTGGTATAAAAGGTTTGATAAATATGTGTTAACTGTTAAATTTCAGAGAAGTGCCTATGATCATTGTCTGTACTTTAAAAAGGATAAAGATGGTTTTGTGACTGTTTATTTGCTTCTTTATGTTGATGATATTCTGTTGATTGGTTCCAATATGTATATTATAAATGAAATAAAGATGTTTCTTTGCTCTGAATTTGATATGAAATATTTAGGGCATGCTAAGAGAATATTAGGAATGGATATTGAAAGAAAAAGGTCAAGTCATATTTTGAAATTGAAACAATCTGCTTACATTGAAAAAGTATTATCAAAATTTTCAATGCATGATTCAAAATCTTTATCTTTGCCTTTATCTAGCCATTTTAAGTTGAGTAAAGATCAATGTCCTATAGATGAATCAGATTTGAAGTATATGGAAAAGGTTCTTTATGCTAATGCTGTAGGATTTGTTATGTACACCATGGTATGTACTAGACCTGACGTGGCTCATGCTATTAGTACCCTTAGCAGGTTCATGGCCAATCCTGGTCCTGAACATTGGGAAGCTCTTAAGTGGTTACTTAGATACTTAAAAGGTACGTCGAATCTTGGTTTAGTATATGGTGCATGTAATGAAGGAGTGATTTTAAAGGGCTTTGTTGATGCTGATTTTGCTTGTAATAAAGACAACAGGAAATCCACAACTGCTTATGTTTTTACACTATGTGGCACTTGTATAAGTTGGAAGTCACAACTTCAACCTATTGTTGCTTTATCTACCACAGAATCAGAATATATTGCAGCCACAGAAGCAATAAAAGAAGGCCTGTGGTTAAAAGGGTTGTTGTCTGAAATCAATATGTTATCTAAATCTGTAATTGTGTATTCAGATAGTCAGAGTGCTATACACTTATGTAAAAATCTAGTGTTTCATGAACAAACTAAACATATTGATGTTAAATTGCATTTCATTAGAGATATAGTTTCAAAAGAATTATTGTTTCTTCAAAAGATACCAACTCAATTTAATCTTTCAAATATGGGTACTAAGGTATTGCCTCTAAATAAATTCAATTCTTGTTTGAAAATGTTGAATATTGATGCTGCTTAAAGTCCTTCGTTTACTTCCATTTGCAGGTAATCTTGTTGCTCAATCTGTTTGGCATTGGCATCAAGGTGGAGATTCTGTTGGGTCATTTGGTTAACAGGCTTGTGATGACAAACAGAATAAAAAGAAACTGGGCAATGATGAAAATGGGCCTCGAGCCCAATTGCTGTGATCCAAAGCCATTGCCTGATAAAGTCTTCCCAAATCCAAGAAACCCAAAATCTGGTACCGGCCCTAGACTTGTAACCATCTTCGAGAAGGCTACTGGTGACCGTTGGATCCAATTGACGATCAATGGCTGGTGGTTTGTGTATATATATCCATCTGCAGAACTGACTCTCCATTATCTTCTTCCAGACTCTTCGACTGTAAGGTTTGGTGTGAGAGAGAGAGAAAATACTGAAAGAGTTCTTCGAATTTTCGTCTTCTACACCTTCTGAAAAATCTCTGGTTTTCAGAGGATTTCTTCTTCTTTTTTTCTTTGTGGTCATCTCTGAGTGAGTTTTGCTTAAAGAGGGAGAGTTGCTGAAGGAGTCTGGTTTTTACGTGGTCTTTGTGAATACTGTAGCAACTCAGACGAGTTGCAGTTTTGGGTCTGGTTCTTGGGACTATTTCTTGGATAGTTGGGTTTGATACAAAAGGGTACAATGTTTCTGAGCCCTGATGTTTGTTTGTTGAAGAAGTAGTGAAAAGGGGTTGTTATCTTCTGCGTTGTTGTGTTCTTGAACTAATAATATTAATTTAGGTTAATAAATAATAACAAACAATAAATTTTGTGATTTCGAAATTAACAAAGACATAGATTCAATATTATTATTGGGGTTGAATGCATAATTAGTAAATCACAAGTGTTTCATTAACAAAGACATTTCTTTTGGCATAAATTTGAATTTGATAGAAAAAAAGTGAAGCATACAAACTCCTAGACAAAATTAAAAAAAAAAGTTTCGGAAATTATGTCAAAACTTCAAATAACACATTCGCTGCCAACTCTAGTCCAAGCAGGTTGGCTCAATTCTTGATTTGTTACATTTCCTCAAATTAAATCTTGCATCATGATTAAGGTACATTGATCAGAACAGACGTTGAAATGAACCAGGACAGCTTGTGATACCTACATGAGTTGAAAAAAGATCATGGGTTGAAGTCCATGAACAAGAACCCGAGGGATTGATCCAAGAAAACACTTCTTGATCGCAATTTTGAGCTACTTTTACGAAATTATCGACAACGAATGGATGATATAGTAGCTTAGCAGCTGTCCATCTCTTTTGCCGCCCCTTTGCCAAACACCTTTGTAAGAAATCCTTTGCAATGTCAGAAATATTTTGGGGGATTATAGGTTCTACGCGCACGATCTCATTTATCAATTCTTGTCTGCTAATATTTTTCCAAATCTTTTCGCCCGTAATCATCTCTATGACAATGCATCCAAGAGACCATATATCTGTGGATGTCTCGAGTACACCAAATTCCACGGATTCTGGCGATGAATATGAAGATTATCACCAACTTATTTGAAGGTTCTAGATATTTCTCATTATTTCCTTATCAATGATTTTTTCTAGAATGTTCCATATAAATCAAGAAGGTTATAGAACAATGGGGGTGCTTTCATGATTAGGACTAGAACTTTCTAGTTTATTGTTAACCTCCATTAATAGAACTTTCTAGAATTGTTGTAACCAAACATAAATAGGGTGTTAGTGTATAGTGTGTAGAGTGGGAAATGAGGTAATGAGTGATGAGTGAGATCACAAAAGAGTGTGTTGTGTCCCATAACCAAAGTATTGTATAAGTGTTTATATAATAAAACAAGTTTCTTTTTTGTTCCAAATCTAACAAGTGGTATCAGAGCGAGTTGATTGAGGGCCACATGTTTCCAGAGCAAGGCAGTCGAGTGGAGATTATTTTCGAGCTTCTGTAGATCGTGCACAAATTGAGATTGTGAAGCTTCAATAAAGCTTGCTTGGTAACGAGGAGGTTATTCAAGTCACGATGGGCGACCTACAAGTGATAGGCAGAGTGAAGAAGCTCAACAACCAAAACTACACTACATGGCAGACATGCATGGAGTCTTATCTCTAAGGCCAAGACTTGTGGGATGTAGTTGGCGGCAGTGAAGTGACACCGCCGGAGGACGCCGGGGCTCTGAAGAAATGGAAGATTAAAGCAGGTAAAGCCATGTTTACAATAAATACAACAATTGATGAAGAATTATTAGAGTACATAAGGGACAAGTCTACACCAAAGGAAGCATGGGACACATTTGCAGCTCTGTTTTCAAAGAAAAATGATCTAAGGTTGCAGCTTCTAGAGAACGAGATATTGTCCATCACTCAAGGGGAGATGACGATAAACCAATACTTCAACAAGGTAAAATCTCTCTGTCGCGAAATCTCTGAATTAGATTCTTCAAGTAAAATTTCAGAGTCTAGGATGAGAAAAATAATCATACATGGATTGAGACCCGAATTTAGAGGCTTTATTGCTGCAATACAAGGTTGGCCAGAGCAACCTTCATTGGTCAACCTAGAAAATTTGCTAGTCGACCAAGAAGCGTTGACTAAGCAAATGCTAGGGGTCTCACTAAATAAAGAAGATGAAGCATTGTTTAGCTATAAAAGAAAAGGCCGATCCCCTTGACAAAATAATAAAAAATCAAAAGAAGAAAAACGTATAGAAGGTTCTCAAACGAGGAAAACTCAAGAAAATCGCGATGAGAGAGGTCAGTTGTCTAAGAGATATAGGCGACCTAATGGCTCGTGGTTCGTATGTGGCAAACGAGGTCATTACGCCAGAGATTACCGATTTAAGAAAAAGCCAGCAGAAGGAATTGTGGCAACCTCCAACGAGCAAGAAAAATATAATAGTGAAGAAGAGTGGGATACTGAAGCATCGATCGCAGTAATTGAGCAAACTCATGAGGAGGTGTGCAGTTCAAGCCTTGAGGAAGAATCGGTACTGATGGCAGTCGTCCCTGGACGGATAGATTATGAAAATGATTGGATTATCGACTCAGGATGTTCCAATCACATCACAGGTGACAAGGAGAAGCTACAAAATACAACAGAGTATAATTGGACACCGCAGATGGTGGATCTGCTAGATTCAAAAGAAATTAGAGATAAGTTGCAAGAAGAAATTGCAAAAGTACAACAACACCCTGAGGAAATTGAATATTCACAGGAGTCAAGCGACGGAGAAGAACTTATGAGGGCAACGCAAGGTCTATGGCAAACTGGTGTGCATCAACCAACACCAGAAGAGAATAGGCCGAGTCAACAAGAAGAAGTTGAGTTACCAACGAGTCCTCAACCACAACTAAAGAAATCAACTAGAAAACGAAGGTCAAATCCCAAGAACGCTAATGCAGTGGTAAACGAATATGAAAGTACTAAAGAGCCAGAGACATTTGAAGAGGTAGTCGAACACAAAGAGTGGAGAAAGACAATAGAAAAAGAGATCGTGGCTCTAAAGCAAAATGAAACTTGGGACTTGATGCCAATACCTGACAGAGTAAATCCTATTTCCTGCAAATGGGTATACAAGGTAAAGAGGCGACCCAATACGTCAAAAGAGAAGTACAAGGACAAATGTTGGGATGATGAGAAGAAAAGAGTTAAATCAAATAGTTGGTGCTAAAGGGGAGAATTGAAGATTATCACCAACTTATTTGAAGGTTCTAGATATTTCTCATCATTTCCTTATCAATGATTTTTTCTAGAATGTTCTATATAAATCAAGAAGGTTATAGAACAATGGGGGTGCTTTCATGATTATGACTAGAACTTTCTAGTTTATTGTTAACCTCCATTAATAGAACTTTCTAGAATTGTTGTAACCAAATATAAATAGGGTGTTGGTGTATAGTGTGTAGAGTGAGAAATGAGGTAATGAGTGATGAGTGAGATCACAGAAGAGTGTGTTGTGTTCCATAACCAAAGTATTGTATAAGTGTTTATATAATAAAACAAGTTTCTTTTGTGTTCCAAATCCAACAGAATAAACAGGAGTTCCATAGTATGAATCTATTTTAACTCCTGCATCCTTTGCCAACCCAAAATCTGCAATCTTAAGGTGATTTGTGCCATCTTTCATGGGGAAAACAAGTATGTTTCCTGGCTTGATATCACAATGAACGAACAATTCATGAATGTTGGATAAACCCTTAAGAATCATACACGTATAAAACGCAACCAGTCGTTCAGACATCTTGCCAGGAATATTTATTAGGTCTGAAAGGATTCCACCAGGAGCAAATTCTTGCATAACATTATAAACTTATTTGTTATTTTCAACACTAATATCATCTCCAAAACACTGAACAATTTCTGGGCAGCCTCTTAATTCATAAAGAAAGTTTGTCTCCTTCTTTAATAAATAAGAATGTGGGAAACTAGCTGACTTGACAGCAATTACATTAGTAGAATTTGGTTCATTAGAGGTGATGCCACATAAACAGTTCCAAAAGAACCCGAACCAAGAATTTGATGTTTCTTCCACTTAACAGTGCTCATGGTTGATTTAGGAAGAAATTAATCTTGTTTTTGTTTGATGAAAAAGGGGTAGTGAAAAGGCAATTGGGAAGAATATTGATTGTGAAAATGATGTGCATTGAAGCCATATTGATATGTGTGTGTGTGTATATATATATATATATAGTTTGCATGCAGATGTCATGATAATCCCATAAGGATTATATTTAATTTTTGGACTAGGATTAGTGGACTAATTCTTCTTTCCTTGTAAGGAAAGAATTTGGTAGTTTAAGATATATACAAAATATGATCTTAAAGGCTTTTAGCTCAGATTTTTGCTAAGAATTTCTAATGTAATATATTCAGGACTTAATTTTCACCAATAGAAAGGAGGCAATAACAAGGAAAGTTATTTTTTAACCTTTTTTTTTTTTTTTTTTTGTCAAAATCAAATTTAAATCCAAATTTCTTGCAATTATTTTCATTAGTCAAATGCAGAAAAATTGAAAAATAAATAACCAATTAAATATGTTTAAAAAAAAAAAAAAACTCTCAACGACCTCTAAATGTATAATTTCTTGATTGATTAGGATACTACATAGACTATGACAACCACTATTATGTGTGCGGTGAATGTTAAAGACATAATTTAATTAATTTAAGTTTGTCTAGGATTTCTAATAAATTTTAAATAACATTATTTAATATGGTATTGGAGGATAAAAAAGTCTATGTGTTTAAGTCTACTTAATACATATTCATGATAATTATGCATATTTTAGACTTTTGTAAAAAAAACAATTGGGTTGAGCCGCCCGTGGGGTTAGCCCATGGACAGCTCGAGCTTGTTTTAAAATGAGCTACGAGTCGAGCCGGACTTCAATCTCGACAAACAAGCCGAGCACGCTCGTGGCCAGGTCCAAGTTTGTCAACTTTTCTACTAATTTACTTGAAAAAAGAAGTGATAATT
Source organism: Forsythia viridissima (assembly GCA_030279155.1). Lineage (NCBI taxonomy): Eukaryota > Viridiplantae > Streptophyta > Magnoliopsida > Lamiales > Oleaceae > Forsythia > Forsythia viridissima. Next base: position 35,795,610 of record CM059038.1, on the reverse strand, counting down.
TTGCCACATACTTGATTTTATAAAAAAATTCTACAATAATACTTTTTAAAATTTAAAATTTAAAATATTACAAATGTAACACGCATTTTTATAAAAAATGTAACAAACGTAACAAATGTAAGTGTTTCAAAAATAAAAATAGTCTTTTTTTTTATAAAAAAAGTTAGATAGTATTTTTTTAAATTATTTTATATTTTGTAGTGTATGGTGAAACTATCCCCAAAAAAACTGAGGCCGATGAGCTCATAGACGGCTCAGCTAGCCCATGAGGTCTACAAGCTGAACTATCCTTAATTAGTGAACAATAAATTCAAATAAGTAATTCAATCTATCTAAAATTTAAATCATCATTCGAATTTGAATAGTAGTGTTATGAATTAGTACTATGATTGATTAAATATAAAAAAAAAAAATTGAATAAAATATTCTCACATGATGAACCAAAACTATTTCCATTATGTTTATATTTGCTGTCAAAGGAGTACAAAAAAATTACAGAATGACAATTTCATTTATTGGATATAATATAACCTTAACACATACAACATGTTATCCAAACAATATATAAAAATTGTCATTTTGTATATATAAAAGCCGAATTTCATGTGACCTTCTTCAATTCTCAAAAACTCTGCATCATTTATGCAATCTGTAGGTTGGAATGGCCATTAAATGATCAGCTCTCGTAGTTACTAAACCAAAATATTCATCCATGTTCAAATCACTAGGCTTCATCCCATTCGGAAGCTCCCAATTGAAGCAATGCACAAGTTGTGCCACCAGTAATCGAACTATCACAAGTCCCAATTGCAACCCAGGGCATCCTCTTCGGCCAGAGCCAAAGGGTATAAGCTGGAAACTACGCCCCCGGAGATCTATATCACTTCCAAGAAACCTTTCTGGTTGGAATTTCTCTGCTTCATCCCACACTTTTGGATCTCTCCCAATAGCCCATATATTCACTATTACGCGTGATGCTTTTGGTATATGGAAGCCATCAACTACACAGTCTTCCATGGACTCGTGAGGGATTAATAAGGGTGCCACTGGATGAAGTCTTAAGGCTTCCTTTATTACCATGTTCAAGTATTCGAGATTGTCTAGGTCGGATTCCTCCACCATTCTGTCTAGTCCGATAACTCCTTCTAATTCTTTCTGGAGTTTTTTCATCACTCGTGGATGCTTAATGAGTTCAGAAAGTACCCATTCTACTGTAGTAGATGAAGTTTCCATTCCTGCTAAAAACATATCCTGGAGACAAATATGGCACACTGACTATGAATGCATTAAATCTAATAATTTGCTGCAATTAATGTCTTCATAAAATTGAACACACGATTGGAAAACATTTTTAAGACGTTAGCTCAACGAGGTACTAACATTTTCTCAAATCTTGAGTTCAAGTTTTCCAGTCACCCATTCATGAAAATTATTCACATTTGAAACTTTCGATGAAAAAACTAATGTAGCTATACGTATGCAAGCAGCAAGCATGCTAAAATATAATTTTAAGCTATGAAAGTAAATAATATAATTACCAGCAGTACAGCCTTGACATGACGGCGATCAAATTCAAATTCAGCATTTCCAGATTCTATAATGGTCATCATAGTATCCACAAAATCCTTAGTCTGCTTATGATCTTCCTTGTTCCGAACATGTTCATCAATTATCTTTTCAAGAAAATCATCAAAAACCTTAGCAACAGCCTTCATCCTGGCCGTCAATCCCTGAAGATCAAGCACCCCAAGATAAGGAAAATAGTCCCCAAGATTGGGAACCGCTGCCACCTCCGCTGTCTCTTTAACCAGAGCTTTGAACCCTTTTTCATCAAGATCCTTATCTGCATATTTCTTTCCAAACACTATAAGGCAAGTTATATCTACATTCAACGAGGCTATTTTTTCGCTAACATCCACAATTTCGCCTATTTTAGAAGCCCCTTTAAGAGAACTAATCAAAAGTCCTATCTCTGTTCGTCGCATGGATTGGAATTGATTGATCTTGAGATTACTCAGTAACTCTAAAGTGCATAGCTTACGCATATTGCGCCAATAAGGGCCGTATTTCCCGAAAATTATATTCCTCTGCTCGTAGCCTATATACTTGGAAGCTTCGTGGCGTGGCCTGCTGCAGAAAACATGGTCATAAGTTTTAAGAAAAAGCTCGGCTGCATCAGGAGATGATACAACAATGGTGGGAGCATAGCCGAAGCGCATATACATTATGGGACCGTGTTTTTGGGCAATTTGACACAGATCTTGATGGGGATTCTTTCCCAACATGTGGAAATGTCCTAAAATTGGAAGCCCTCTTGGCCCTGGTGGCAGTTTTTTCTTCTTGTTTGAGTTCAACAGTAGTGGAACAAGATAAAGAAACGTAATCAGTAGTGATACTGCTATCCAAATCCAAGCCATAGCTAAGCAGACTGGTTTTTTGCTTCTTCTTAATTGTTCAAGCAAAGATTATACAATAGTAAAGGATAGTTGGTAAGGTTAAGGATAAGAGAGCTGGAATGGAAATACACTTCACATATATATAAATCTACGTAGACCTGCTTTCTCAAATCACCAATATTCTCCTTGGGTCCTGTCATTCTCTAATTGGAAAATTCGATTTCTCATCGAAGATTCCAGGCTAGAATTTTTGACAATATCTAGTGAGTGGGCTCCCCCAGGGATCGACGAATTCTCCCCTGGGCCTACTTTCAGATTCCTTGAATTCCACTCAAGGACACCTGTAACAAAGGGTCGGGGTTTAAACCAAAAAAGAATGGGATGACTAGTGCTGGTTCATTTTATTAACTAGTTAGTCTCTTTAATCGTATCTTCAATAAAAAAATTTATACATTATTAAAAAAATTAATTTAACAATAAGTATGAATGCATTAAATATTATCTATAATAATTCCCTCAGAACATCTTCAATACAACAATGTGAATTGTGGTACGTGGCAAGTAAAATAAAGACGGAAAAATTTTGGTCCAATTATACAAGAGAGAAAATGTAGATAAATTATAAAAAATAATAAAAAATGATCAGCATATATTTCGATAGAGATAAATTATAAAAAAAATTAAATAAACGAGGTTTAATACATATTTCGATGGATATTTATTGTAAAAAAAATAAATAGAATATGTGTGCTAGATATCTTCTACTTTTTTTTCTTTTTGTCATGTAAATAATTTAAAGTGATGTATCATATTTTTTTAATATAATTTACGATACGATGTGTAAAATTTTTATTGAATGACTGACTATAATTTATGGCTGAGAATGATGTTCTGACTTTTGCCAGTGAGCCTGGAAAAAATCATGGGTGAAGAATCATACTACTTCGTATTGATGCTAATTAGATATTAATTTCAAGTCCACAGGCGTCTATTACCGGACTTAGTCAAAATGTGCATGCGAGCATAGAAAATGTCCCACTTATCACTTATGACTTATGACTTATGACTTGTAGGAGCAAATGTCCCGCACGACTTTGAAATTTTGAAGAAAATGTACACAGAGGGAGAAGTCATGAAGTTCTGTCCAATTTACGAAGCTAAACAAAATGAGTTCTGCATTCTGTGGCCTAATTTGACAACAGGCCAGCCTGTTTATAAAAATTAAATTAAAAACGTAAAATGCAGCTTTCTTAAAATTTCTACATTTTTTGTTTAAAAAGAAAAACTAAAAGCTCGTGGGAGGACTGAGCTCAGCTCAACCATGCTGCCCACGAGCCCAATGGGTGGGGGGCCAAGTCCATTATTTCTTCACAAGCCAAGCTAGGTTCATGTCATGGGTCGAACAGAGCTGCAGCCACCCCTATGTTCTTAATAGTCATTTGTGCTTTAATCCTTTTAAAAAATCAAACTTCTTGATAAATTTATAATTTAATCAAAGACTCGTGTCATATTATTTCATACTGGTAAACATTGTTCTAAAAAGTTCGCTTAGGCATAAGGCGTGACATCATTATCGCCTAGGTCAAAAAAGTTTGAAGTTCGACGTCTATCTACGATTTACGTTTTTTAATTAGAATATTGTTGGTGGATATAAAATTATATTACGTAATTACGAAAAAAGATGTATAATTCCTTAGATAATATGATTGAACTCTACAATGACATAAATATGTATAAAAACTATAAGGGTAAATTTTATTAGAGGTCGCCTAACTTTGAGCAAAGTCTCAATTTATACATAAATTGTAAGGGCTTGTTTGAGAGTTTTGGAGTATTAGTGTCTGGTTATAAGGGTTTTTTAAATTATCAGTTTTGAACGTTTATGTGGGGGATCCCGTTTTGGATTGTTTTAGTAACAATTTTTAAACAGTCAAACACATGTTTAGAATTTGAAAGTTTATTATCTAGCAGTATTGAAATTTTTTAAAGAATAAAATTATATATATAACTAGATATTAAAAAAATGTAAGTATATGTAAACAATATAAAAAATATAAAAAATTAAATGTAAATTATATTCAACTGCAAAAAATTTCAAAAATAACTATATAGCACATAAAAAATTATTATTTGTAGAGAAGATATAAAATGTACATTTGAAGAGAAGAGAAAGAATGAAGTATGTATTTTAAGTTTATAGTAGATTTAGAAATAATTATTTTGGAGAAGGTAAAAATGGAAGATAATTTAAAGAACGGCCAAAAAAGAGATTGAGAAATACACTCTAAAATCACTACACTTGAGTTATTTTTAAACCACTCAAAAATATTGCTTAAAAAAACTAATAAGTACCAAATTTTTTTTAACCTCTTTTAAATGGTACCACCAAAAATCTATTCAAAACTGACGAGGAAAAAAAACTCCCAAAACAAACCAAGATTAACTTTTATTGGATGTAGCCTAACTTTGAGCGTAGTCTCAATTTGGTCACTTACCTTTAAAAAGTCTTAATCAAGTAACCAAATTTTAATTATATTTCAAATTCAATTAGATGTAGTCGACGCAATTGGTGGGATTTGTATGTATGGGCATTAAAACCAGATGGAATGCCACATTTGGATATTGTTTAGAGCTTGTATGGTATAATTTATAAATTTGTTTATTTGACTAAAATAGTTTATTTGATCAAGAATGATAAAAAAAAAAAAAAAAAAATGTCATGTTAATAAAAAAAAAAATTTGATCAAATAAAATAATTTATAAAATATATCAAACAAGCTTTTAACCAGATGTTGGTATGCAAATTTATAGTATAAACATGTAAATTACGTTAAAGTGGGGATTTTGAGCGCAGAAAATCATGTTCTTGAAAATATATAAATACGTTTGATGTAAGTATTTTCATTGACTTGACATTTTCATGGTCCACATAGGTCCTGCCCGTCATTCCACTTGATTTTTATTGTTCACACATGCAAATCCAATCAATTGCATTGCGGCACTAACACGGTAGCTGGATTTAAAATGAATTTAAAATTTAGTGGCTAGACTGGGTGACTCCAATAAAATTTATTTGGTCACACACAAATCCAGACTTTTCAAATTTGAATAATCCAATTGAAATCTGGATGACCTCCAATAAAATTTACCCAAAATTATAAAATCCCTTTAGTGATTTTTAGGGTGTGTTTGATAGCTTTCCATGGAAAATGCAAATATTTTTCATGTAAGTTGGAAAAGAAATTTCACCAAATGTGTGAGAAAAAATTTTCCAAGGAAGTGGCCAAATGTGTGCTTTAGACAATTGTACCTTGAAAATATTTTCCATTTTCCATGTGCCAATCAAACACAAAAGTGGGAAAATAAAACACATTGATTTGACAAGATTTTCCATGGAAGTGACATTTTCCATGGAAAATTTGTGAATCAAACACACCCTTATTGTTCACACACGCAAATCTAGTTAATTGCATTGGCGGCACGATAACTGAATTTTAAGTGGTTTAAAAACTATCAAAAATTGTTGTAATATAATTTTTATCTTTTTAAAATTATTTTCTAATTTTATCATTTTTAAAATTATTATTTTTAAATCTACCACAAAACTAAAATACATATTTCATTCTTCATCTTCTCTTCAAACGCATATTTTGCATCTTCTCTCTAAACAATAATTTTTTATATGCCATTGAATTATTTTTGAAATTTTCATGGTCCACATAGGTCCTACCCGTCAGTCCACTTGATTTTTAATGTTGACACATGCAAATCCAGTCAATTGCATTCGCAACACGATGGCTGTATTTTGAGTGGTTTAAAAACTACAAAAAATTATTGTAATATAATTTGAGATGTGTTTCTAAACTCTCTAAATCAGGAGTTTTTGGTCGTTTTTTAAACTAAATTCTAATTTTATCATTTCTAAAATTATTATTTTTAAATATACCATAAACTTAAAATACATACTTCATTCTTCATCTTCTCTCCAAACGCACATTTTGCATATTCTCTCTAAACAATAATTTTGTATATGCCATTGAATTATTTTTGAAATTTTCATGGTCTACATAGGTCCTACCCGTCATTCCACTTGATTTTTATTGTTGACACATGCAAATCCAGTCAATTGCATTCGCGACACGATGGCTGTATTTTGAGTGGTTTAAAAACTATAATAATTATTATAATATAATTTGAGATGTGTTTCTCAACTCTCTAAATCAGGAGTTTTTGGTCGTTTTTTAAATTATATTCTAATTTTATCATTTCTAAAATTATTATTTTTAAATCTACCATAAACCTAAAATACATACTTCATTTTTCATCTTCTCTCTAAACGCACATTTTGCATATTCTCTCTAAACAATAATTTTGTATTTGCCATTGAATTATTTTTGAAATTTTCATGGTTCCACATAGATCCTACTCGTCATTCCACTTGATTTTTATTGTTGACAAATGCAAATCCAGTCAATTGCATTGGCGACACGATGGCTGTATTTTGAGTGGTTTAAAAACTATAAAAAATTATTGTAATATAATTTGAGATGTGTTTCTCAACTCTCTAAATCAAGAGTTTTTGGTCGTTTTTTAAATTATATTCTAATTTTATCATTTCTAAAATTATTATTTTTAAATCTACCATAAACCTAAAATACATACTTCATTCTTCATCTTCTCTCCAAACACACATTTTGCATCTTCTCTCTAAACAATAATTTTGTATATGTCATGGAATTATTTTTGGAATTTTCATGGTCCACATAGGTCCTGCCCGTCATTCCACTTGATTTTTATTGTTGACACATACAAATCCAGTCAATTGCATTGGCGACACGATGGATGGATTTTGAGTGGTTTAAGAACAATCAAAAATTGTTGTAATATAATTTGAGATGTGTTTCTCGACTCTCTAAATCAGGAGTTTTTGGTCGTTTTTTAAATTATATTCTAATTTTATCATTTCTAAAATTATTATTTTTAAATCTACCACAAACCTAAAATACATACTTCATTCTTCATCTTCTCTCCAAACACACATTTTGCATCTTCTCTCTAAACAATAATTTTTTATATGCCATTGAATTATTTTTGAAATTTTCATGGTCCACATAGGTGCTGCCCGTCATTCCACTTGATTTTTATTGTTCACACACGCAAATCCAGTCAATTGCATTGGCGGCAGGATGCCTGGATTTTGAGTGGTTTAAAAACTATCAAAAATTGTTGTAATATAATTTGAGATGTGTTTCTCAACTCTCTAAATCAGGAGTTTTTGATCGTTTTTCAAATTATATTCTAATTTTATCATTTCTAAAATTATTATTTTTAAATCTACCATAAACCTAAAATACATACTTCATTATCCATCTTCTCTCGAAACGCACATTTTGCATCTTCTCTCTGAACAATAATTTTTTATATGCCATTGAATTATTTTTGAAATTTTCATGGTCCACATAGGTCCTGCCCGTTATTTCACTTGATTTTGATTGTTCACACATGCAAATCCAGTCATTTGCATTGGTGGCACGATGGCTGGATTTTGAGTGGTTTAAAAACTATCAAAAATTGTTGTAATATAATTTGAGATGTATTTCTCAATTCTCTAAATCAGTAGTTTTTGGTCGTTTTTTAAATTACTAGTTGTAGGACGTGGGATGCACGTAAGGTGGTTCGTATGATACTTACATTTAATTTATAATCTATACATATATAAAATAGTCCGATTATAATTTGCATCAAATAGTTTAAGAAAATTAGCACTCAACAAATATAAGATGGATAATCAAAAGACACACTTCTTAAAATAAATATAACAAGCAAACAATTATTTGAACAAACCACAATTTATAACCTAGAAGAATTTGTGGTTTATTGCATGATTGTTTTCAAATTGTTTACTAAGTAAAATACTAGAAGTTGAGAAATACTAAACATATGTTTGGTACTGCTGAATTTATTTTTTAAGTACTTATATTATAAGTTGTGAATGAATATATGGATAAAAAGTTAGTGGTAAATTGTGGGTCTTAATTTTTTGAACAAAAATCATCATCAAAAACAAAGATAAGATGTACTAATTAATATGTTGATTATAAAAAATGTGATAACAAATAGTTGGGGACATAAAAGTAAAAATTATATATTGTTGAGGACTTTAATGTGCAGGAACAAATATTTTGTCAAACTTTTATATTTTGTATTTATTTTGTTTATTTAAAAATATGAGAGACAAAAAAAATATTATTATGCCTTCTTAATTAATTTTTTGAACAAAAATCATCATTAAAGACAATGATAAGATGTACTAATTAATATGTTGATGATAAAAAATGTGATAATAAATAGTTAGAGACATAAATGTAAAAATTAGATATTGTTGAGGACTTTTATTACAATTATAAAATGTAGTGTTGTTAAAAAAATGTGGTTTAAAATAATTACACAAACAAAAAAAAGAAAAAAATTGGTAAAAAAAATAGAAGACGGCCACTTCTCAAGCTGATATGTGGCAATATAAATATTAAAAATTTTAAAAAATATGAGAGATAAAAAAAAAAATTTACGCCCTCTTAATTAATTTTTTAAACAGAAATCATCGTTAAAGACAAAGATAAAATATACTAATTATTACATTGATGATAAAAATGTGATAATAAATAGTTATGGACATAAATGTGAAAATTAGATATTGTTGAAAACTTTTATTACAATTATAAAAGGTAATGTGGTTTAAATATAATTACAAAAAAAAATGGTAAAAAAATAGAAGTCATCCACTTCTCAAGCTAACATGTGGTAATATAATTAGTAAAAAAATTTAAAAATATGAAAGTCATAAAAAATTTTACGCCATCTTAATTAATTTTTTGAACAGAAATCATCATCAAATACAAGGATAAAATATACTAATTAATAGGTTGACGATAAAAAATGTTATAATAAATAGTTAGTGACATAGATGTAAAAATTAGATATTATTGAGGACTTTTATTAAAATTATAAAATGTAGTGTACTTTAAAAAATGTGGTTTAAATATAATTACCCAAACAAAAAAAAAGAAAAAAAAATTGGTAAAAAAAATAGAAGACAGTCACTTCTCAAGCTGACATGTTGCAATATGACAAGTAAAATTTTAAAAAATATGAGAGAAACAAAATATTTTTATGCCCTCTTAATTAATTTTTTGAATATAAATCTTCATCAAAGACAAAGATAAGATTTATTAATTAATAGGTTGATGATAAAAAATGTGATAACAAATAGTTAGGGACATAAATGTAAAAATTAGATATTGTTGAGGACTTTTATTACAATTATAAAATGTGGTGTGGTTAAAAAAATATTTTTACGCCCCCTTAATTAATTTTTGAACATAAATCATCATCAAAGACAAAGATAAGATGTACTAATTAATAAGTTGATGATAAAAAATGTGATAACAAATAGTTATGGACATAAATGTGAAAATTAGATATTGTTGAGAACTTTTATTAGAATTATAAAATGTGGTGTGGTTACAAAAAGTGTGGTTTAAATATAATTACACAAACAAAAAAGGAAAAAAAAAATGAAAGACAGCCACATATGGAGCCGACACGTGGCATTATAAAGAGTAAGAAAGTTAACTTCTTTTATTATAGGTAGATATTCTAATTTTATCATTTCTAAAATTATTATTTTTAAATCTACAATAAACCTAAAATACATGATGATATAAATAATGACAGCTTTTATATGTTATTTACCTATGGTGGCACGTCTAGGCACGCCTGTCTCAACAATTCGCCCGCCTCATCGACTCGCCCGCCTTGTTGGTCTCATGAGCACACTTCTGATAGATAGATTGCAATAACCCAACTGTTGTCAAGTTAGTCAAGCAGGCGACCCAGAGAATGATAGTTACCACTAGTTATCATGAAGACGAAACATCTCTTAATAATTGGAAAGATGAAACATTCATCATTAACTCCTAATAATGAGGGAGATGAAAGGTCACCCGTTATCAAATAAGGGAGATGAAGGGACACTCGTCATCAATAACTATAGGTCATCCCTAAAAATAGAGGCCAACTCCCCAAGTAAAAGGAGAGACACACACAACTTTTATACACTTCATATTGTTATTCAACACAAATATTTTAATCATATACTGAGTATCACACAGGAGTGGACACGGAGAAAAAAAGCCCAGCCACCTTTTGCAGGTCTCCACCACTGTCACTGCCGTGCTCGGAGGAGGAGAAAAACACAGATTATCAATTAGCGCCGTCTGTGGGAAACTGCACAATAAGTCATGGCTTAAACTAGAAGAGCTACGAATGTAACCGTTCCACCAACCCCCATCGGTGATATAGACACCGAGTCCAACGCCGCCACTAATCATCCACAACAAAATTTTGCCTCGCCGCTCAACTTGCGGCACTGCAAGCTCATGTGGCGGCCTTAACGGCTCTACTCCAAGATCGGAACGCTGCGGTTTCTCAGCTACCACAGGGCCCTAACCCTCTGCCGGTAAGATCTTCACTACTAGGGGTTCTGCCCCAGGGTCATAGCCATCTACCCATATGGCCCTCACCGCTAGAGGCTCTTCCCAGACTTCTAACTTTCCAATAATAGAAACACCGCCAACGGCAGCTCCACTGTAGTCTCCAGTTTCTTTGGCTCCACCTTCTGTACCCTATTTCCATTTATTGACATCTAGCCCGAATCCACATTGGGGGCAACCGTCATGGGTGCCCACGCCTACGTTGGGTGAGACACCAGTGTTAATCCTGGAGTAGCGATTAGAAGACATGATGGGTCGCAAAATAGCTGCGGCTATGTCTAAGAAAAGTAGTAGGTCACAATCTATGGTGTTGGAAGAATATCATTTTTCCTTAAAAGTGATGGCAGTCCCCCTGCCACAAGACTTTAAACAGCCAAAGATGGAGAAGTACAACTGATATTCTGATCCTGTCGACCACCTCAGGACTTTTGTTGACTTGATAAAGTTGCAAGCCAGCCAAGATGCGATTATGTGCAGGGCTTTTCTGCCAACACTTAGGCAGGAGGCCAGGGACTGGGTAGTCACTCTTCTCCCAAAATAGATCTGTACATTTGACGATTTTTCTAAGAGTTTTGCTGCCCACTTTGCCAGCAGCAAACGTGTTAAGAAAACTGTTATCAGTCTAATGCAATTGACACAGGACAAAGAAGAACTGTTGAAAGATTTTATTGGCCGGTTCAATAGAGCAACGCTGGGAATCAAAGATCTGCAGATGTCTGTTGTAGTCACTGCGATGATGAGTGGAACTAGAAGTCGTCTTTTCAAGATGTCACTCTCCAAAAACCCGCCGAATACGATGCATGAGTTACTCAATAGAAGGGATAAGTATGTAGACGCTGAAGAAGCATATCTCATTACCAAAAGTATGAAAGATCGATATGAACTTGAGTCTAACAAAAGGAAGATTCAGAAGTAGCATGAACCTCGAAATAATAGAGGTAAGTTCACCCAAGACAAGGCGACCTCGCCTAAGTCGAGGCGAGTCAACCAGGCGAGCTCACTTGAGGCGGGCGAGCTCACCCAGAGAGCCAAGCTATAAAAATATAAAAAAAAAAAAAATTAAGGCGAGGCAAGTTCACTTGAGGCGGGCGAGCTCACCTAGAGAGCCAAGCTAAAAAAAAAATTCAAGGAGAGGCGAAGCGAGCTCACCCATAGAGCTAACAAAAAAAAAATTAAAAATGAGCATATGCGTTAGATTACTTTTATTTCTCATTAACGATAGTTTATGAAAAGGAGAGAGGCTTATAAGGCCAGAAATACAACCAACTGCTATTGTCTGAAAAACAATGACAACTGATGCTGTCTGAAAAATAAGGTCAGCTGCTACTGTCTGAAAAACAAGGCCAATGAGCCTCTATCCAAAAATCAAGGTGATGAGCCTATGTTTAAAAATCAAAGCGATAGCCACTATTTAAAAAATTAAAAATCAAGGTGATAGCCACGCCACCATTGAAAAATAAGGCGGTGAACCTATGTTTAAAAATCAAGGCGATAGCCTCTATTTAAAAATCAAGGCGATGAGCATATGTTTAAAAATCAAGGCGATAGTCACTATTTAAAAATCAAGATGATAGCCACCATTAAAAAATAAGGCGATGAGTTTATGTTTAAAAATCAAGACGATAGCCTCTATTTAAAAATTAAGGCGATGAGCCTATGTTTAAAAATCGAGATGATAACCACTATTTAAAAATCAAGGTAATAGCCACCATTAAAAAACAAGGCGATGAGTCTATGTTTAAAAATTCAGGCGATAGCCACTATTTAAAAATTAAGGTGATAGCCACCATTGAAAAACAAGGTGTTGAGGATCTATCTGAAAAATAAGGCGATGAGCCTCTGTCTGAAAAATAAGGCGATGAGCCTATGTTTAAAAATCAAGACGATGAACCTCTGTCTGAAAAACAAGGCGATGAGCATTTGTTTAAAAATCAAGGTGATGAGCTTCTATCTGAAAAATAAGGCCAATGAGCCTCTATCCGAAAATCAAGGCGATGAATCTATGTCTGAAAATCTTTGAAAGAAGCATGTGTGGTAGATTGTTTCTACTTCCCATTGACGATAGTTTATGAAAAGTAGAGGAGCTTATGATGATATAATTAATGACAGCTGTTATATGTTATTTACCTATGGTGGCACGTCTTTGCACGCCTGCCTCAACAATTCGTCCACCTCACTGATTCGCCCGTCTCGTTGGTCTCATTAGCAAACTTCTGATAAATAGACTGCAATAACCCAACTGTCGTCAGGTTAGCCAGGCAGGCGACCCATGGAATGACAGTTACCACCAATTCTCGAGAAGACGAAACATCTCTCAACAATTGGAAAGATGAAATATCCCTTATTACCTCTTAATAATGAGAGAGATGAAATGACACTCGTTATCAAATGAGCGAGATGAAATGACACCCGTCATCAATAAATACAGGTCATCCCTATAAATAGAGGCCAATCCCCTAAGTAAAAGGAGAGACACACACAACTTTTATACACTCCATACTATTCAGCACAAATATTTTAATTATATACTGATTATCACACCATAGTAGACACGGGAGAAAAAAAACCCCGCAATCTTTTGCAGATCTCCACCACTGTCACTGTCGTGTTCGAAGAAGGAGAAAAATATCTATCATCAATATATATTTTATTCTTCATCTTTTTTTGAAACGTACATTTTGTATCTTCTCTCTAAACGCCCCATTGATGTAAATATTCTCATTGACTCGACGTTTTCATGGTCCACATAAGTCATGCCCGTCATTCCCCTTGGTTTTATTGATCACATATGCAAATCCAGTCAATTGAATTGCGGCACTAACACGGTGGCTGGATTTAAAATGAATTTAAAATTTAGTCGCTTTACTGAAACTTTTTAAATTTGAATAATCCAATTGAAATCTGGGTGACCTCCAATAAAATTTACCCAAAATTATAAAATCCCTTTTATGATTTTTGTTCCAGTACAGTACATGTGCGCTTATATGAAAAATGTTAAAAGTCTCTTCTAGTGAGTTTTTTTCCTTATCGTTATTTGTTAATTTTTTGAGGCACAAATTTTAAGTGGTTTAAAAACTACCAAAAATTGTGTAATGTAATTTGAGATGTATTTCTCAACTCTCCAAATATTAAATTATATTCTAATTTTATCCTTTCTAAAATTATTATTTTTAAATCTATCCTAGACATAAAATACGTACTTTATTATTCATCTTCTCTCCAAACGCACATTTTGTATCTTCTCTCTAAATAATAATTTTTTTATGTGCTATTGAATTATTTTAGAATTTTTTTGTAGTCGAATATAATTGTACATTTAAATTTTTACATAATTTTATATTGTTTACACATACCTACACTTTTTAATATACGATTATATATATACTTTTATCCTCTCTAAAATAATTATTTCTAAATCTACCATAAACCTAAAATACATAGTTCATTATTCCTCCTTTCCAAATGCACATTTTGCTTCTTCTCTCTAAACAATTTTTTTTTTTATGTACCATTAAATTATTTTTGAAATTTTTTGCAGCAAAATATATATTTATATTTAAATTTTTGCATATTTCATATTGTTTACACCTACCTACATTTTTTAATATACGGATATAATTTTATTTTTTCAAAAAAACTTTCAAAATTGCTGGATAATAAACTCTCAAACATAAATTTGATCGTTTTAAAAAATTGCTATTAAAACCCCCCAAAATCGAACCTCACATAAATATTCAAAATCAATATTTTAAAAAACCCTCATAGCCGATAGTAAAAAACTCTTGAGCAAGCCCAAGGGTAACTAGAAGATAATTATTCTTATTAACATTGTGGATTGCGCAGTACAACTATACAAGTGAGTTATTGCAATAAAAGATGAGCACATTTGTTAGTGCTAAAAACAGCACTCTCTAGAAATGCACATTGTATATTTCGCTTAACTTAATTTATTAGAATTGATTTGGGTTCATTTCATAATTAACTTCATTAGTCTAGTTCCTTAATTAACATTAAAAAACTGACTAATTTTATCATGTATGGAGGAGAGAGAGACAAATACAATTTTTTTTTTTTCAAAAAGGGGTACAGACGGATGTGATAATTTGAACAAGGGGTATTTGTTATTTAATAATTTGTGAGGCTTTTGCAATTTATTTTTTAAAACAGATAAAATCCCACTAACCAAGTCCCTGGCTCAACAATGAGATATTCTTCTTCATCTCTGTTTGTACCCCGTTCCATCTGCCAATTTTTTAATTTTTTTTTCTTTTACTTTTTTCATTTTTATTTCATAGGTGATGAGAGGTAGTGAGCTTGCAACTTATATTAAAAAATCTATTTGTAGGTAAAGACTTTATTATGACATATGTGCAAGCTTAGCATCACTAGACTGGCAATAGTCACCAATTCACTTGTATTTAAATTTGGTTTGGTATTGTTGTGCTTTTAAAGAAAATTAATTTTTGTTGTACTATAGAAAGAATTAGATAAGTGTTTGGTAAACTCTTGTTTTATAATTATTGTATGTTTCAAAATCATTATTTAAGCATTTGGTCAATAAAAGTGATTTATTGCGGTGATTGTATAAATTTACTAAAATGGAAATTTATTATAATAATGTTACTTTGTATTATTATATCATTATTAGTATTGTAAAATTTATTTTTACTACAATATGTAATATTATCAAATATTTTTTCAAGACAATGTATTTATTATAACCATTTTAAAATAAAAATAATATACATCTACTAAATCTCAAAATTTATTAAAATTTAAAAATAAAAGCATAGTAATATTGTACAAAAATTAATTAAATTTAAATTAAAATTATTTGTGGAGATGTATTATAATTAGAATACTAATAAATATGTGATATAAAATGAATTATTTTAAATAATTAAGGTCAAAAATGATATTTTACTAATATATAGATAGAAAATCTAAAATCAAAATATTAAAAGCTACCATTTTGCTACTTCTCAAAATTTGTTGCCAGATGATAAAGATTTTTTTATAAACAATTTTAAAAAATTTACCAAACACCTAAAATAACTTCTAATTGTTTGACAAACGTACCATTAATATGATCTTGAACCTAAATTATTGACACCAACAAAATTTTCAAATTCCGCATTGGACTTATGTTTTGCCCTCGGATAAAGCAATGAAACAAGTGGAAATGATCTCCTACCTATTTATGTTGCTCACGCTGAGGTGGCATTACATGATTGATAAAGATAATGATTGTGAGACCATGAACTACTAATCATGTGATGTCACCTCAGCGTGGACAACATAAGTGGGTAGGAGATCATTTCCCATGAAACAAAACGGTAAGAAAGGTGTAGAAACTACTACTATTTTTTTGTTTTTTAGGGTAAATTCATTTCTTAAGATTTTTATTTAAACTCCAACATTATTTTTAGCTAAAATAAATATTTTTAAATTTATGTAATAATGTTTGAACAAAATTATATTTTGTGTACTAGTAACAATTATAGGCAGCCAAAAATTCGCCTAGGTGTGTGAGTCGACTTCCACACTTAGCCATGTCTCATATTTTGTCATCGTCTCGCCTTCTTCTAGGCCTAGATCTGAAAAATTTGAAACTTTGCCTCTATGTCTAGCTATGATTTAAGTCTTTTAAAACACTGACTATATGGATGCATGGTAATGGGACGAGCAGGCTAGAACCCCAATTTTTGAAGGTGGAGCAGGAAAGAAGCGAGGTCAATGAGAGAAAATATTACTGTTTACTTATTTATTTAATTTTTAATATATATTTTTATATACAATTTAACTTTAAAAATAAAATAAAATAAGCAATAATAATCGGGACTAGACATCTTACCATTCCTAAATAGTTGTATAATATTAAGTTGAAAATATTTTTATCGTTATACAAAAAATACAATAAAGAATGACTATGATTAAAAGTTATTACTTTTTCTTTATCTTTTTTTCTAGTTAAAAGTTTGGATCAATCATGTTCGTTTCTAATGAACAAATAGAAAGGTCGATTTTGACAAATATGTTAAGTATAATAATTTGTGAAAAAGATAAATAAGAAAACCATGGTGACAATTTCCGTCTAATTTTTTTGTTAAAATGACAAATTTCTAGTATTTTAAATAAGTAAAAAAAACAATAAAGAAAAAATTACAATTAAATATTTGTTCTTCATTTCACAGCACGCTAACATATTTTTTGGACAAAAACTATAATTAAGAACAAGATGTTCTAATTAATGAAAAATTAAAGATAAAAACCCCATGTAAAAAAGTTAAAGATATAAATATAATAATTTAATTATTATTAAAAACCTTTAATGCAATAAAAATATAGTGCATTTCCTTACAATAATATAAGAGCCTTAATTTTTTTACTGTAACTTTTTTTGTCCAATACACCACCATTTTGACAATGAAGACAGCCGCAATTTTTTACTTTGTCCAACATTTCACCCAAAAAAATCTCTCCCTCATCCAAAAGGCCGTAAGCACAGCTCAACCTTGGTTTCTGTCCATAATTTCCATTGGAGCTTCTAATTCAGAGTTCTTGTCAAGTTCTGTAAGTGTATATTATTTGTATGACAATGACAAATTGTTGAAGCAGAACTTCATTCTATTTAACAACATTTTCATTCCATGTTGTTCGTCCTTCTTCCATAAACCACATTCATGGCTTCACTCAAAATATTCTCACGTTGATTGGTATGAGAATCAGCCGTATTCAATGGCTTTGCATCGACAACTATTTCATTGTAAAGAGATTGTAGGTTCGATGAATCCCATAAGTCAAAATCACCAGAAATTTCTTCAGCTCGTAGTTGGGAGGATTGCTGTTTTGATAAGGTAGTAAATATTGTTCATAATCAAATAAAGTAGGTACAGAATTGTTGAAGCATCTCCAAATACAGAGTGTTGTTCCGATGATCTACAAAATGAGAGTGAGCAAGAAAGGATAAAGTGCAACCTGAGACAAATTCCCAACCCAAATAAGAGCTGCAAAAGTGCGGCAGTAGACGAACAGAAGTAGTTTCACCAGAGTCACTGAAAGCATAATGCCAATGACCCATCGCTCTTGCTTCTTTGTCAAATTGAATTCGTCATCCTGCACAAGCTTTTTTCTTAAGACGCTTAGATGACAAATGTAGAGTCAGTTAGTAGTTCAAGAATCAAGGTTCAACTTCAAGCAACCAAAGCACGGAACACACGACCTCAATTCTCTGTGTACCATGTTGATTCACGTAGAAGGATCACACACATCAGAAACTAATGTGCGCACAAATTCCAATATTATCTACAGTCCTAAAGTTGCCATGACAGAAGCGAAAACAAGGATTCCCTACACATCATTTATTCAATGTAGATTTGTTACGATTAACAATAATATAGCGCATATAATACACATAAGAAATTCCAACGACAAAAATAATTTGTAGCTCTTATTTGCTTTCAAACCACAGGAACATAGAACCAAACCTTGATATACAGAAAAATGCAGTTTTACATTATTTAGAAAATATTTTGCAATTCCAGGAAATATTTTTAGGCAATGGTTAAGGTAAATGGCAGATGAATTACTGTAGCCATTAAAGATAACTGACTATCCTTTGAAAATTGATATTTGGTTGTCGAGCAGCTTGACAACCAGCGTAGCTGTTACTCGGCAACCACGATTGATCAGCGTGGGGGCTGATCGGAGAATTGCCGACGATTTGATGGAACCGAGGTGGTTAATATTAAACGCCAGCGTTTCATGGAGTTACGGATTCGGTGTAACCGATGTGCTAAAGTTTCTATACACAAAAGATTTAATCTTAATTTTGCTGCCATATTGATCAATGTAAGATTCATTTCTATTCTTGGGCTTTTTTAACTCTATAATTATTGCATAAATTAAAGGTGTAATTTTTGTGGATGAGCTGTGAAGTAAAAATGTAGGCTCTTGGTCGCTAAAAAAAAAAGAAGAATGAGGGAAAGAAAAAATGGAATCTTTTTTTCTGGGTTTTAGAATGTCAGTTTCATTAAATAAAAAGACTTGCATATTATTTTGCTTTTTTGGTTCTATTTTTCAATTTGTGAACTGAGGATTTTTTTAGGTAGGTAAACTTTGTTTTTGGCAAAATTTTCTTTCTGGTTCTTCCTCCCCTCTTCTTTCTTTTGAATTGTTACTTTTCTATTTATTTTTGTTAATTCTTGTAATCATTTGGCTTAAGTAGAATCTAACATTTTTTCTGAAGTTTACACTTGACAAGAAAAAAATCATGTCAAGTGAAAAAAAATTAGAAAAAATCAAAAGAAATGGAAAGCCCACCAAAAAAAAAATATTGGGTATTGTTCATCGCCGAGCTTTTTTTTTTTTTTTTTTTTGTCTTTTTCTAATCTTTTTGACAATTTTTTTTCTTTAGTTTCTTTTTCCTTATTTGTTTTTATTTTACACCTTTTCATTCAATTTTTTCATTAATAAAAGTACCATTTTTTCTATTTCTCCGAGTCATTTGATCCTTTTTTGGCAGAACCATTTGGCGAAGTGGCTGCCAATTTGCCTTGAAGGAGTTTTAAACAGAACAAGAAGAACAAAAAAGGAAAATCTTTATCTGTCACTGGGACAATTGTATGAAGTTTATGAAGGAATTTCAAATTATTTTTTGTTTGTGATTGTGCGATAATTGTCATTAATTACAAGGGGCATGCTATTTATTTCATTAGAATTGTGTTCTTCCAGACTACTTTTTAGATCATTTTCCAGCTTTAAATTCGCTAATCTAACCGGAATTTGAGAGCAATTGGTTAGAGAAATCTCCATTCCTCTCAAGATTCTTTCAAGGTCTTGCAGCCTTTCTGCGGGATTTATGCAATATGATTTGAAGAACATGACTGGAAACCTCTCCCACTGCATGCTTTCCTGTTCATGAACATTTGCAGATGAGGTTTTAATACTTAATTCACTTCTTAATAAACAGAAACGAAATGAATAATAGTACCTTTGGTAAGTTAAGAAAGATTAGACAGTATTAGGCAATACTAAGAAAGAAGAAGATGTTCAAATCTTTTTTTTTTTTTTTTTTTTTTTCAATGTTGTCGAGTAATTCGACAACATTGTATTTGATTTTTTTTTTTACACAATGTTGCAGAGTAACTCGGCAACATTGTGTTTGGAATTTTTTTTAACACAATTGTTACATTGTGTTTAAATTTATTTTTTTTGGTTGCCGAGCAATGTGTTTGGAAAATTTTTTTTTAACACAATGTTGTCGAGTAACTTGACAACACTGTGTTGGGAATTTTTTTTTTTTTTAAACATGTTGGGCATTGTCATTTTTAATTTTATTTTAGGAATAATTGCTGAAAGGTCCCTATTGTTTTAAAATCGTTGAGATATGCCAATAACCTAAAAAAAAAAATTCTTTAATTTTTTTTTCTTATTTTTTTTTCTTTTAAACTTAATCTTCATTCAATTTTTTACTAATCTTGTTTTTTTTATTTTACCTTTTAAGTTTACAAATTATTTTAAATAAATGCTATTATTTTTTCCTTAATTTTTTTCTTGTTACTTTTCATTCAAATTTTCACCAATTTTTTTTGTTTGATGATATAAAAAAATTGCACGTAATTCTTTAATATTTCGCTTTTGAGTGATTAGTAAAAAAACTAAAAAAGTTGTAGCCGAGAGTTTGGTCCAATTCAAATTCTCGAAGTAGTGCAATTCAATAAAAATATAAAAATGGTCACTTTACCACGTCACTTTACCAATGTCGTTTACGAATCTTAGTTATTTAATTTTTTTATACGAGTTATGTGCTTATTTGGTTCTACTTTTCTTATTATAATTTTAATATTTTACTTAATTAATTGTATTAAATAGTATGTGCTTTTCATATTTATTATTTACGTATTATATATTTAATATTATATATATATTCAAGCAATACATATAGCCTAAAAATAAAATTTATCTCTATATTTTTTACGGACGTGCAACACACGTAGAAAAAACTAGTATTAAAACATGTGTCAAATTGTCATAAACTTTAGTAGAAGTTTCTAAATTTACTGTTTTTTTTAATTAAATAGCTAGTCCAATCAGCATCAAAGTATACAGTACCGATCACCTGCCCCTGGGGGCAGGTAAAATTCGGCCTACCGCTGAGGTGTCAGCAGGTGGGCCGTTGATGATAAAGATTGCTTTATCATCAACGGCCTACCTGCTGACACCTCAGCGGTAGGCCGAATTTTACCTGCCCCCAGGGGCAGGTGATCGGTCCTTTCAAAGTATATTACTAAATCAAGTGAATTAGCAACTTGAAGGAAAAGATCAGCATTGAAGATATCGAATTACACATACGCTTATATAGTTTGATGAACACATGAAATATAAAGGTCATGCTCGAACGTGTTCAAAAACTCTTAATGAGTAGGGCTAGATAAAAATCAATTCAAGTTGGTCAACCTGTCCAACCTAACCCAATCCGGTCGGTTTGGATCGATTTTTGCCTTAACTTGGGTTATGTTGGATTTTGAAAATATATTTTTGGTCGAGTTGGATTGAGTTGCGGGTTACCTTATAAAAACCGACTCAACCCAACCCAACCCACTTATTAAAAAAATATTTAAAAAATTTAAAAATTAATTAAATTAGGTCAAAATCTTTCAAATTTCTAATTTTAATGTAACTAATATTAGCTTAATTTGAACTCGGTTCAAACTTTAAAAAAAGGAAAAATTCAAGGTCGGTCACTGTTTTGGCACTTATGGACTCTAAAGTCATATGGTCAAAACTTAATTCAATTAAAGTCACATTTTAGAGTTAAAAGACCAACATAACCTTAATTGTAAAAAAAAAACGCTAATTGTGATACTGTTTTGTTGTGATACTATTTTGTCGTGATCATACTGTTTTGTGGTGATACTGTTTTGTTGTTATACTGTTTTGTCTATGATACTATTTTATATAGATAATGTGCCATGGTACACTTATATCATACGTTTATCTTTGATATTGATTTATTATGATAATGTTTCAACTTA
This sequence comes from Forsythia viridissima, assembly GCA_030279155.1. Classification (NCBI taxonomy): domain Eukaryota; kingdom Viridiplantae; phylum Streptophyta; class Magnoliopsida; order Lamiales; family Oleaceae; genus Forsythia; species Forsythia viridissima. Next base: position 35,773,626 of record CM059038.1, on the reverse strand, counting down.
TGATTGCAAAATACTTGATACTCTTTCGATCTATGATATTATTTCTATTTGTCGAATTTTTTCCTTGTTTCTAAAGATAGTGAAATATTATGACAAAGTTTCAACCTATGATACTGTTTTAATCTCTTAGTTTTATCTTTGATACTGCTTAATTATGACAATGTTTCAATATCTTAGTTTTGTCTATGATACTGTTTTAATCCATGATACTGTTTTATTTAAGTAATGTGCATTAGTATACTTTGATACTATTTAATCCACGATACTGTTCAATCTTTGATATTGTTTAAATCTATGTGGAATTGATTTTATTTATGATACAATACTTTTATCTTTGATACTGTTTAATTATGACAAAGTTTCAACCTATGATACTGTTTTAATCTATTAGTTTTGTCTCTGATACTGTTTTATTTAGGTAATGTACATTAGTATACTTTGATACTGTTTAACCCATGATACTGTTTTTATTTAGATAATATATATTGGTGAACTTATACCATACTTTCAACCTATGATACTAATATATTAAGATACATTTATCTGTAATACTGTTTTAGAAAAAGTATGATACTGTTTTGACCAAAAAAAATTAAAGATTGTTATTTTAAACTAAAGAGACAACTTCAAACAGGTAAAATCTATCGTATACAGTGACAAAGCGACTGGTCTTGACCAGCTCATCGAGACCATTCCGAAAACATATTATAATAAAAAGTGAAAATGAGTCCGATACTTTAATTTTTTTTATTAAAAATTAAAAGAAACTAACAAATTGATAATATACTAAATTATTTTGTATATTTTATGAACTATTATAAAATAACTAAAATTTAAACTAATAATTATTAACAAATGTGCTAATGAAAATTATTTTATTATTATTAAGTAATCATATTATTTAAAATTCAAACTTTAATTTTATCGTTACAACATAAAAAGAAAAATAATTTTGTCACAAGTTTGTCACAAGAAAAAAACTATCACAAATTTGAGCATAATTAAAATTTTTATTTGTGATAAAGTTATTTTTCTTTTTACTTAGCCAAACATGTGAAAATGAAACATCAAACGTCAAGTAAAAAGAAAAAAAGAATTAAACCAAAATTCAACCAGATCAACATAATTTCTTCTCCTTTTGAACTCCCACTTCCCAAAACAGTTTAAATTCGTCCAATATTAACTATAAAACGAGAAAAATAAAAAATAAAAAATAAATATCTAAGAGAAAGCATACTAAAATGAGCCCATAACTCAGCTTCAAACTCAGGGCAAAAGGTCTCTTCACAATTCAAATCTCTTAATCACCGGAGCACTTCATAATAAACTTCAATTTTCTATCTCTTTTTCCGGCTTTGAATCGGCGACCACTCCGATGCTTTGCTACTACAACTCTCAGTATCACCCATCAATATTCCCTAATCAAAACTTAAAGAAAATGCGCTTTGATTCATATTCTAATTAATCATTTAGTTATTACATATAGAGAGAGAAAGAGAGACGGTGAGGAATGATGTAAGCATCCGTGTATATATGTATATATATGTACGTATTGTGTGTATATATATATTGTTTATGGCAGTTTGCATGAATAAAAATGAAATGGAAACAAAATAAAAGAGCAACTGTGCAATGAAATGCACCATTTTTTATTTGTGTGCATCAACGTGGATTCAAACGTGGCCGGCTTACTGTGCAATGAAAGTTTTTTTTTATGATGTAATGATAAAATTAAAGTTTGAATTTTAAATAATATGATTATTTAATAATAATAAAATAATTTTCATTAGCACATTTGTAAATAATTATGAGCTTAAATTATTTTAGTTATTTTATAATAGTTCATAAAATATTCAAAATAATTTAGTAGATTATCAATTTGTTAGTTTCTTTTAATTTTTAATAAAAAAAAATTAAAGTATTGGACACATTTTCACTTTTTACAAAGGTTAGAAATCCGCAAATTTCTTTAATTAAAACTAATGATATTTTTTGTATTTTTCATTAAATAAGGATCAATTGCGCACCAAAATATATATGTTATAGGGACTATTGCGCCAAAAAACAAAGGTTATGAACTATTTCCACACTAAGGTAAAGGTTAGGAACCATTTGCTCCAGTTGAAAGAAAGAAAGAAAGAAAAAATATAAATTGACATTTTTACCCTCACTAATAAAGACAAAAAAATGAGAGGGACTATTTGCGCACCTAAATGAATAGGTTAGGGACCATTTCGTCAAAAATGAAAGGTTAGAGACCATTTGCGTATTAATGCTATACATTAGAGATCATTTGCGCCAATTTCCCTTATATTTATTCTGAAAATAATGTTTTTAAAAAACTATTATTTTAATTTATTATACTATATATTACATATATTAACTGAATCTTTAAAAATCGGATTTGAGGGGAATACGTATATTACAGAATCTTTTATTCTTATCAGTCGGAGAGAAATTGCAGCTGATTGATTTTGGCCCAAAAAAAAACTCTTTCCTCATAACACGGTGTGCGATTCTCAGTAAAGAACAATGATAAGTGTGATTTTATACTTTTCTGGAATATCAAAATTAGACAATTGTAAGTATTCTTAAGTGAATTTCTACTTAATTGTATGTTGATTTGATTACTTTAGTCAAAATCGAAGTTCGGATGGAATTGGATAAAAACAAGGCAAAATAGGTGAAAATGACTAAAAATGCACGAAGACTTGAAAATGGGGACCAACTTGCAAATATTCAAAAGTTGAAAGAATTGGTTTTCCAATAAAAGTGAACTAAATTGAAAGGAAAAAAGAAATCCAAGGACTAAAGTGCAGACTATTGAAAGTGGAAAGACCAAAGTGCAAATAATTTGTTGTTGTAAACCGCGTCCCACGTAATTAATTATTTGGTTTTTCTTAAATGCAAACGAGGGGCGTTTGAGTCCTTTTAGAATGGAAAAAGTCAGAAAAGTTGAAAACTGTATAAAGACCTAACCTATGTCAAAAGAAGTTGTTGAATCTTAGAGAAGAGAATAGCAAAGATAGGAGAAACGACGGCCAGATTGAAAATTGGAACTTGAAGACAAAGAATTTTTGGTGCAAGATATTCAACGTCTTCTTATCTTTTATTCAATATACGGTTATGTATTCAAATCTTTATGCTTTCTTTCTCCCGAATTATAAATAGTTAAATTTAAAATTTGGATAAACGATGTAACCTAGTTTAGATTCTTTAATTTCGACTCTCAAGTTTTGAATTATAAATTAATTAAGTATTTGATTTTACTTCTTCTCTTAATGCTTGAAATAATTGACTATTATTTGTCATTGATTTGTGGATTGTAACAAACTGGGAGGTAAATTATTAATTTAGACCACGTAGTAAAATCCGGTAATTGCATAAAAGGTGGAGATACGCTTTGTTATTGTTGTTGTCTGAATTGAATTATTAGAAGAATTAATGCATCTAATTAAGGACAATTATGACTTCATAAGTTGACTTAATTAGATAGGACTAATTTGAACTCGAGAAAGGTAAATTAGGTTAAATTCATAAATTCGACCGAATATAACATTAGGAATAAACCTTGATAGGAGAAATTAGAGATGATAACTATGGTGAATTCGTTAATCTAAACACTTTAATAACCATATTTTCTAAATTTCTGATATTTGCATTCATACTATTTTCTAAAATTCATAGTTATAATTTAAACATTCAAATCAATTTAATTCAAAGAGTTTTAAATAAACTAGGATCAAGATTAATCGATCTAGTATCTAAACAAGATAGTTCTCGTGAGAACGATAATTTGGACTCTATAGGTCTATTTTATTATTTGTGTGCGATATTGTTCACTTGCAATAAAATTATTTTCACAACAAACACGTTATTATAAATTATTTTGTTTCAATTTAACAATTCAACTTATTATAATCTGTTTTTGGTCGATTTTTTACATTGGATGCGTTTATGGATGTATTCAACTTATTATAATCTGTTTTATAATATATTACATTATGTTGTGTTAAATACGTTATATGATATGAATTCATTGCGTTTGTTGTTATTTGTTAAAAGAATTATAGTTTGAATAATTATATTACAATTAACTACAAAGAGTTATGATTTTGAATGCATATGTTACATTTTGAAAAACTGAGTATGTGAAATTCAATGTGATGATGATGAATAACTCAGTAATATCGACTAACTTATGTTACATTTAATTTGTAACATAATATTTTATATTTTTAATTTGTATTAAGTTGCAGTGACTAATTATTCCGATGTAATACATCATCAGTTGCATATGATGTTCTGAACATTTTTTTTTTAATTTTTTTTACTGTAGTATTATTAAATGTTACATGTTCATTTGTAATTTCATATATCAGAATATGTAACGTACGTAACTGTTAAAAGAATTCAAGTTTCGATTAGTATGATGAAAAAAAAAATTGTTATTTGTTATATATTGTCCATTCACTACAAGAAATATCACATTCAATCACCATAAAAATGGTCGTAGAATATAAATTTTTGGTTGTTGATTACATTCAACGACTACAATCAGTTGGTCGTTCGTTGGTTAGCAAATGGGTGTTGGGGAATGGATTCAACGACGACAAAAAGTTTGGTTCATTTTATCCCAACCAAATAACTGGTCGTAAAAGGTTTGTATTGACAATCAGTTCTTTTTATCCCAACCACTTATTTAGTTGTTGTATCAAATATTTTTGTCGATAAAATATAATAAAAGCAACCAAATTTTAGTTGCCTTTCATTTCAACAACAAAGTAAATGGTCGTTAATATTTAATAGCGACAACCAATTTTTATTTTCCAACCACTTGTTTGGTTGTTGTATCAAATATTTTTATCGTTAAAATACAATAAAAGCAACCAAATTTTAGTTGCCTTATATTTTAACTACGAAATAAATTGTCGTTAATATTTAATAGCGACAACCGATTTTTATTTCAACAGCTGCTTGATTTGTCGTTGTATTAATTATTTTGTCGTTAAATTACAATGAAAGCAACCAAAGTTTATTTGCCTTTCATTTCAACAACAAAAGAAATGGTCGTTAATATTTAATATTGAAAATCGATTTTTATTTTAACAACTGCTTGGTTTGTCATTGTATTAAAGCAACAAGAATTTAGTTGCCTTTCTTTTTAACAACAAAAGACGTTGTTGTAAAAAATTTATATTAACAACTGAAATATAAAAATAACGAGAAACATGCTTGACAAAAATAATATTCATGGCTCCATAACTTTTACACATTCACATCATACTACAAACAAATCTTACCCACAACCATAAATAATTACAAAAAGTGAAGGAAATAAATAATATTAAAAAAAACTAAAATTTTTATGGGACTTCAATCAATTAAAATATCACAATATCAACTACAATTATATGTCTATCAAATGTTATGATTTAAACAAAAGATTATACCCAGTTAGTTCAGCCATTAGTGTTCTCAATATAAAAACAAGATATGTAGATTTACAGATTATTGTCTCGATCAAAGAAAAATATATATATCTATTACCACTGCCGCCAAATATAAAGTCAAAAACTTTTTAATTATCACTATTTGAACCATTAGATGGAGACGTATCAAGTTGAATAGGCCGCAGAAGAGAAACTCTTCAGGAATGTGATTTAATAATGTCTGCACAGATTTCAACTGAGAACGAAGATCTTGAACTTCATTATGTAAAGCAGCATTCTCTACACAAGTACCACAATTTTTCAACATTGTCTTCTTTAGGTTTTTCTGTTGATCAACGTAGCTAAATCTCTTGCCCAAAACTTACTTACATATTTCAGAATCTTTCAAATGTATAAGATGTTCATTCGGGTCTAGTTGAGAATTATGTTCTTATAAAAGGTCCAACATTTGATTATTTAGATCGTCAATTATAAATAAAAGATTAGAATTTTGAAATATATATTATTCCATTGCAACAAATAAAATTTCCTATCTTATTTCTAGCCAAAAATGTGATTACCTTATTTATATTTTATGTAAATTAGGATCTCCTAAATAATGTATATTTTATTTCTTATATTACTATTTGGTTCTGTATTGTTAAAAATGAAGTACTCTTCTGGAAAATCACAATATTGTGGATGCAACTCAAATATGGGAATATTTTTGTTTTCTTGAATGGGCATGTTATACATAAAATCGTCCCTCTACTAACAAGAAAGAAAATTCCTTTACAGGTTTCAAAGTTTCTTCATGATTTAAATCATTTGGTTTCTTCAAAATATTCCTCCTTCTTTCCTTAATTTATTATCCAATTTTATAACACCTTATTGCAACTAATGTTTTAACAGTAGTTAATACTACGGCCGATTTACAAATACTTGATCACTCGAGTATGTTTCTGTATACTAACTTGATTTTATGATATCAAAGAGTATTGTATTATGTTGATGATAACATATTAGGGATTTTTTTAGAAATAACCACAATAAATAAAATATTTTTTAAAACACTGTCATATTTTTTTAATTCTAAAAATACTGTTTTATTTATTTATTTTTGTAACACTTGTTGTTATATTTGTTATTTTAGTTATAATAAATATGTTATATTTGTTATTAACAAACATAACAAATATATTACAAAAATGGTTAATTTCACCAATGGTCACTGAAGTTATCTTAAAATTACAAAATGGTCACTGAAGTTCAAAAGTTTCAGTGGTGGTAACTGAAGTTAGAAATCCTTTCACTAATGGTCACTCCATTAAATTTTTAATTTAAAATGGTGATGTTGCATGATGATTTATCATTTATTTATTGCATAGTAGTCTATATAATTTATATAATATTCACTTTAGTCTCTATATTTCAATTAAATTCTTCAAAAATTATATCTTAGGTCCTTAATCTTTTACATTTTTACACTTTGGTCCCCCAAATTTTCAATTATCTTTCAATTAAGTCCTTCAAAAATTACATCTTAGGTCCTTCAACTTTTTACATCTTTATACTTTGGTCCCCAAATTTTCAATTATCTTTCAGTTAAGTCCTCAAAACTTGTATCTTATGTCCTTCAACTTTATACATCTTCAAATTTTGATCTTCCAAATTCTTGATTTTAGTGACCAAAAAAAGTGCAATTTTAGTGGTAAAAATAAGTGTACTTTCAATTAAATCCTTGACTTTACACTTGAATTTTCACCAAAACGAACAAAATAATAAACTATTTTGTGGTCATAATAAATGTAAAATTCGCACTTATCACTTAGAGTTGACCACTAAAAGTAGACATTTTAGTGGTCAAACCCTATAATATTATTTTGTTCGTTTAGGTGAAAATTCGAGTGTAAAATCAATTATTTAATTGAAATTGAACTTATTTTGACCACTAAAATTACACTTATTTTGGCCACTAAAATCAAGGATTTGGAGAACCAAAATTTGAATATGTATAAAGTTGAAGGACCTAAGATGCAATTTTTTAGAGGATTTAACTGAAAGATAATTAAAAATTTGGAGACCAAAGTGTAAAGATGTAAAAGTTGAAGGACCTAAAATACAATTTTTGGAGGACTTAACTGAAAGATAATTGAAAATTTGGGGACCAAAGTGTGAAGATGTAAAAAGTTGAATGACCTAAGATGTAATTTTTGAAGGATTTAATTGAAATATAGAGATTAAAGTGAATATTATATAAAGTATATAAACTACTATGCAATAAATAAATGTCAAATCATCATGCCACATCACTATTTTAAATTAAAAATTTAATGGAGTGACCATTAGTGAAAGAATTTCTAACTTCAGTGACCACTACTGAAATTTTTGAACTTCAGTGACCATTTTGTAATTTTAAGATAACTTCAGTGACCATTGGTGAAATTAACCCATTACAAAAATAAAAAACAGTATTTTTAGAATAAAAAAAATTAAATGGTATTTTTAAATTATTTTATATTTTTAAATCATATGACCGAGGCGAGTAAGGCAACCATCTCAAGCCCAAAACCCAAGGAGGCCGATTTTTATAAAAATAAAAATTATTTGTAATTAGTGAATTTGCCTAGAAATAAAAAAGAGGAAATTAGACAAATACATTAAAAATTTTGAAAAAATTGACAAATACGTTGAAAACTCAAACATTAGAAATTACGGTAATTAATTAGCAATGCCCTCCACTCACAATTCATGTGCCTGCCACACATGAACAAATTTAGGTATAAGATGTGTCCCACAAAAATTTAACCTCAATACACAATGATTTAGGAAATAAGATGGGTCCACAATTAAAGCAATTTCCTAGTAGCAAACTACACAAATACCGATAAATTGAGGACCTTTTGAAAATCATGTAAAAAATGATTGTTAAACATTAAAATAGCATTAAATACACTCAAAATACAAATTAACTCCAAATCAAATACAAAACCTATCATGCTAAAATCTAAATTAGAAATGAACAAAATTTTCCTCTTTACAAATCCAAAGTCAGAATAAAAAATGATCTCTTTCATATTATTACAACAAATTTTTTGTTGTTTCTTCTCCAATTGAACACAAAATCAGAACTTAAAATAAAAAAAATCCCAAAGCAAAATGATAAATTTTATTTTCTGTCACTAAAAAGTGACACAATCTAATTTGAGTTTTTTTAATAAAACATTATATTAAATTTATAAAAACTTTTAAATTGATATTTCGATCTTACTTCATACTCTTTTTAGTTTAGTTATAAATTAAGTTTATGCATTTAAAAATTGACATGGTTGTGTCACTTTTTAATAAAAATGTCACACAATGTCACTTTAGATTACTGAGAAAAGTGACAAGTTCTGTCACTTTTTATTGAGAAAATAACAAAACAATGGATACAAAGTGACAGAACAACTTTGGATTACTGAGAAAAGTGACATGCTTTATCACTTTTTGAATAAAATGTGACCGAACAATGTATTCAAGCGATAAAAATAAACTTGGATCACAATCTTCTCCGTGGTCGATTTAACTTGATATATGTTGTGGATTATTAAGTGATATGAATTATTGAGGATGGTAAAAAATTAATGTTTCGTTTTTTTTCCCTTAAATATGAATTGTGGCTTTTGATAGAAAAGTGACATGCTCTGTCACTTTTTACTTAAAAAGTGACAAAAGAATGTACACAAGTGACACATACAATGAATCACAATCTTCTCTGTGATTGATTTAACTTGATATTTGTTGTGCATTATTAAGTGACATGAATTATTGATGATAATCAAATATTAATGTATCAATTTTTTTGTCTTAAATATGAATTGGGGTTTTGGATAAAAAAGTGACACACTATGTCACTCTTTGATTAAAAAGTGATAGAACAATGTATATATAAAAAATAAAAAAAAAAATTGGCTTACAATCTTCTCTGTGTTAGATTTAACTAGTGTAGTTAACTAGATATTTGTTGTGGATTATTTAATGACATGAATTATTGAGGATGATCAAACATTAATGTTTCATTTTTTTTAATATGAATTGAGGTTACAGATAGAAAAATGTATACAAGTGACACAAACAAATTTGGATCTCAATCTTCTCTGTGATAGATTCAATTAACTTGATATTTGTTATATATTATTGAGTGACATGAATTATTAAGGATGATCAAACATTAATGTATTAATTTTTATTGTCTTAAATATGAATTGAATCTTTGGATAAAAAAGTAACATGCTTAGTCACGTTTTACTTAAAAAGTGACAGAACAATATATACAAGTGACACAACAATGTATGCAAACATTAATGTATCGTTATTTTGTCTTGAATATTAATTGAGGCTTGGAGATAGAAAAGTGACATACTCTGTCACTTTTTGTCTAAAAAGTGACATGGTCTGTCACTTTTTGTCTAAAAAGTGACATGGTCTGTCACTTTTTGCTCAAAAAATGACACAACAATGTATGCAAATTAGGGGAACAAATTCGAATCAAAATCATCTATGTGGTTCATTTGAATGCAGGATTTAACTTGATATTTGTTGTGCATTATGAAGTGACATAAATTATTGAGCATGACCAAACATTAATGTATCGTTATTTTGTCTTGAATATTAATTGAGGCTTGGGGATAGAAAAGTGACATGTACTGTCACTTTTTGCCTAAAAAGTGATATGGTCTATCACTTTTTGCTCAAAAAGTGACACAACAATGTATGCAAGTTAGGGGAACAAATTTGAATCAAAATCATCTATGTGGTTGATTTGAATACATGATTTAACTTGATATTTGTTGTGCATTACGAAGTGACATGAATTATTGAATATGACCAAACATTAATGTATCGTTATTTTGTCTTGAATATGAATTGAGGCTTAGGGATAGAAAAGTGAGATGATCTGTCACTTTTTGCCTAAAAAGTGATATGGTCTGTCCTTTTTTGCTCAAAAGTGACACAACAATGTATGCAAGTTAGGAGAACAAATTTGAATCAAAATCATCAATGTGGTTGATTTGAATGCATGATTTAACTTGATATTTGTTGTGCATTATGAAGTGACGTGAATTATTAAGTATGACCAAACATTAATGTATCGTTTTTTTGTCTTGAATATGAATTAAGACTTGGGGATAGAAAAGTGACATGCTCTGTCACTTTTTGCTTAAAAAGTGACATAGTCTATCACTTTTTGCTCAAAAAGTGACACAACAATGCATGCAAGTTAGGGGAACAAATTTGAATCAAAATCATGTATGTGGTTGATTTGAATGCATGATTTAACTTGATATTTGTTGTGCATTACGAAGTGACATAAATTATTGAGTAAAACCAAACATTATTGTATCGTTATTTTGTATCGAATATGAATTGAGGCTTGGAGATAGAAAAGTGACATGGTCTGTCACTTTTTACTCAAAAAGTGACACAACAATGTATGCAATTTAGATAAACAAATTTGAATCAAAATCAACTCTGTGTTTGATTTGAATGCAGGATTTAACTTGATATTTGTTGTGCATTATAAAGTGACATGAATTATTGAGTATGATCAAACATCAATGTATCGTTATTTTGTCTTGAATATGAATTGAGGCTTGGAGATAGAAAAGTGACATGCTATGTCACTTTTTGATTAAAAAGTGACATGGTCTGTCACTTTTTGCTCAAAAAGTGACACAATAATGTATGCAAGTTAGGATAACAAATTTGAATCAAAATCATCAATGTGGTCGATTTGAATGTAGGATTTAATTTGATATTTCTTGTGCATTATGAAGTGACATGAATTATTGAGCATGACCAAACATTAATGTATCATTTTTTTGTCTAGAATATGAATTGAGGCTTGGGGTTAGAAAAGTGACACGCTCTCTCACTTTTTGTCTAAAAATTGACATGCTATGTTACTTTTTGCTTAAAAAATAACAAAACATTGTATGCAAGTTAGACAAACAAATTTGAATAAAAAATTATCTATGTGGTTGATTTTAATACAAGTTTAACTTGATATTTGTTGTGCATTATGAAGTGACATGAATTATTGAGCATGATCAAACATTAATGTATCGTTATTTTTGTCTAGAATATAAATTGAGTCTTGGGGTTAGAAAAGTGACATGCTCTGTCACTTTTTGCCTAAAAAGTGACATGGTCTGTCACTTTTTGCTGAAAAAGTGACACAACAATGTATGCAAGTTAGGGAAACAAATTTGAATCAAAATCATCTATGTGGTTGATTTGAATGCAAGATTTAACTTAATATTTGTTATGCATTACGAAGTGACATGAATTATTGAGCATGACCAAACATTAATTTATCGTCATTTTGTCTTGAATATCAATTGAGGCTTGGGGATAGAAAAGTGAGATGATCTGTCACTTTTTGCCTAAAAAGTGATATGGTCTATCACTTTTTGCTCAAAAAGTGACACAACAATGTATGCAAGTTAGGAGAACAAATTTGAATCAAAATCATCTATGTGGTTGATTTGAATGCATGATTTAACTTGATATTTGTTGTGCATTATGAAGTGACGTGAATTATTAAGCATGACCAAACATTAATGTATCGTTATTTTGACTTGAATATGAATTAAGACTTGGGGATAGAAAAGTGACATGCTCTGTCACTTTTTGCTTAAAAATTGACATAATCTATCACTTTTTGCTCAAAAAGTGACACAACAATGTATGCAAGTTAGGGGAACAATTTTGAATCAAAATCATGTTTGTGGTTGATTTGAATGCAGGATTTAACTTGATATTTGTTGTGCATTACGAAGTGACATGAATTATTGAGTAAAACCAAACATTATTGTATCGTTATTTTGTATTGAATATGAATTGAGGCTTGGAGATAGAAAAGAGACATGATCTGTCACTTTTTGCTCAAAAAGTGACACAACAATGTATGCAATTTAGAGAAACAAATTTAAATCAAAATCAACTCTGTGTTTGATTTGAATGCAGGATTTAACTTGATATTTGTTGTGCATTATAAAGTGACATGAATTATTGAGCATGATCAAACATCATTGTATCGTTATTTTGTCTTGAATATGAATTGAGGCTTGGAGATAGAAAAGTGACATGGTCTGTCACTTTTTGCTCAAAAAGTGACACAATAATGTATGCAAGTTAGGATAACAAATTTGAATCAAAATCATAAATGTGGTCGATTTGAATGTAGGATTTAACTTGATATTTCTTGTGTATTATGAAGTGACATGAATTATTGAGTATGACCAAACATTAATGTATCGTTATTTTGTCTTAAATGTGAATTGAGGTTTATAAATAAAAAAGTGACATGCTCTGTCACTTTTTGTCTAAAAAGTGACATGGTCTATCACTTTTTGCCCAAAAAGTGACAAAAAAATATATGCAAGTTAGACAAACAAATTTGAATCAAAATAATATATGTGGTTGATTTGAATGTAGGATTTAACTTGATATACGGTAGATGTGGAAAGTATGGCCACAATTGAAGATCGTGTCAAACTCCAGCACCTTTGAAAAAGAAGCCACAAAAGAAAAGAAAGTTACAAGATTTATGAGTTTTTTTATTTTTTATGTGGGAAGTATCACTTATTCATTCTTATTGGTTTTTCTACTCGAAATAGTGTTAACATTCATGCGATTTGCTTTTGTATAGGTCATGACATTGTAGTGGAATGTAAAACTTATCATTTAACACTAAATTGTATACATGATATTCCTACTATTAAAGAAATTTGATGAATACTAAAATTGTAACTTTTAGAACAAAAATTGACACACTATATCATTTTTTTAACAAAAAGTGACACAATGTCACTTTTCTAACAAAAAGTAACACAAGCATATTGGTTTTTCTATTCAATTTTTTTTTAATAGTGAACAGTGGCCGCCACATATTGGTTTTTTATTCAAAATTTTTTAATAGTGAACAATGTTCGCTCGAGCGGATAGAGACTAAATTCTGTCATCTACACACTATGTCACTTGTTCGTTATTAAAACCTTTAATTTCGCTGTCAAAATGTATACATGATTTCCATAATTTTAAAACAAAAAATGACACACTATGTCACTTTTATAACAAAAAGTGACACACACTATCACTTTTAGAACGAAAAGTGACACACTATGTCGCTTATTTGTTATTAAAACTCCTAACATGACTGTCAAAGTGTATACATGATTTCTATAATTTTGGAACAAAAAGTGACACACACTATCACTTTTAGAACGAAAAGTGACACACTATGTCACTTTTATATCGAAAAGTGACATACTATGTCGCTTGTTCGTTGTTAAAATTCTTAATTTGGCTGTCAAAGTGTATACATAATTTCCATATTTTTAGAACAAAAAGTGACACTCACGGCCACTTTTAGAATGAAAATTAATTTTTCTTCAAGGACATGGAAAACTAAATGTGATTACATAAATTGAAACACTAAAAATCACCTAGAAGAACATATAAAGTTAAATCTACTTAACTCCACTGAGTTTCTTCATTCAATCGAGAACTTATAAGCCATTAATTCTTCTGGTGTTTTACAAACTTTGCTTTGAAGTTTTCTTATTTTTAGACAATTTAATCTGCACATTCAAGTAATCAACTTGACACTGTCACCATATAAAAAATATCTCACTTAAGTATTTCATCGAACACATAATCACTTAAACAATAAATCCCCGAATTTAAGGTCAAAACTTATAGAATTGGCCAACTAATTGAAACTTTTTTAACATTTTTCAAGAAAACAATTTGAACTGGTATGCATTAAAAAACATCTTCGGCTTTAGCATCAGCACAACGATATACAATCGGTATCAACAAGCTTTTTCTTCTCCAAATCTCGGATTACTTGAACCTTCTGATTCTCTCTTCTTCTTCTACAATTTCGTAACACTTTCTTTGGCTTTAGACATGGAATGTTCACTACGTGACTACCTTCTTCTTCAAAGATAAAGTTGAAAAATTAGATTAGGGCTTGAGTTTTGGCCGGATTTTGGGAGTATGAAGAGCGTTGAAGGGTTTGATCCCATCTGAGCCTAGGCTTTTGTGTTTAAGAATAAAATGGAATTTATGTAATAATGTCATTACTTTTATTAACAATATTAACAACTAAAAGGCGTATGTTTCAAAAAATTAAAAGATTAAGCGTAATATTCAATTTTTTAACTAAAGGGCCGTACGGGGCCTAATTCCCTCAATAAAAAAATATTAGTGCAAAAGTTTGAAGCCCATCAAGGCAAAGCAAGTTGCATTCCATGAGGACCATGACTATTATTAAGTAGTGATCCAAAATCAAATGGGCCAATTTTTTATTTATATACATATATATATATTGAAGTCCACTCCACCAGTCATGCACATTACTTATCAAACTTTGTCCTAGGACCTAATTTTTGGATTTCGTCTCGCACTCCAAAAATATCAGAATTGTAATATCTTGGAATATTTGAACAGTTGTTTGCTTTAGTAAATATTTGCTTTATTTCTTGAGTTGCTTTAGTAAACATTAAATCCAAATTTGAACAACAAAGTCTTCAATGCCGTAATTTCTCTCTGCGGCTGCCCAATTTGGCTCCTTCAAACCTTTGGACATATAATTAAGTATTTACACTGTAGTATACTTCTGTTTATTCAACCCTGAAGTTCCAGCATTTGTTCTTGTATCAAGACCAAAAATCATATTATAGTCTCAGTGTTAAGTGCATGTAGAGCTTGTAAAAAAAAAGGCAAAATATTGGCATCCTGCTGAATTCAAGAATCAGTTTTTTGACTTGCGTCGTCACATTAGGGCTCATTAGAAATCCCAACTCTTATTCAAGCCTTTTAGGACTAATATGGTCTCTTGTATCATTCAAGTCTCCTCCTCTTATCCCATATTCACCAAAAAAAAAAAAAAAAAAAAAAAACAAATTATTGCTATATTTTTTTTCCCAGATTCAAGTATAATTCAGATTTTGACAAACGTTTCTTCAATTATATTTCTCAACTAATGCTTAATAAACGAAGCACAAAGGGCACCGAATGAACATCGCACATCCACAAACTAGTCTTACATAAAGAACATTATATTCTTGTTAGATTCTCGTTGAAAGCCTAATTTCACAATGTATGATGATTAAATAAAAAAATTTTGAATAAAATATTCTCTCATTATGAACCAAAACTATTTCCAATATGTTTATATTTGCTGTCAAAGGAGTACATCAAATTACAGAAATTTTAATATAACCTTACACATAAAACATGATATTCAAACAAAATATATAAATTGTCATTGTGTATATATAAGAGCCTAATTTCATGTGACCTTCTTCAATTCACAAAACTCTACATCATTTATGCAATCTATAGGTTGGAATGGCCATTAAATTCTCAACTCTCGTAGTTACTAAATCAAAATATCCAGCCATGTTCAAATTATTAATAAATATTGTTTTATTTATTTATTAAGGGTAGAATAGTTTTTCAGGCTTAGCCTATATATAGTTTATTTATAATTATATTTCATTCAGACTTTGTATTACTTTTAATTATGCGTAAGGAACCCTAGCCTACTCCATTTGTTTTGATTCTTCTTGTTTTTTGTTTCGTCTATATTATTTCACATGGTATCAGAGAAAGGAATAATGGGTAGAAGTTTAATCTCAAATACAGTTTTCTAAAAAAAAAAAATTGGGAAATTGCGTTTGGATTTTGAGAGTTTGAAGTTTCCGGCCTGTGGTTTGATATTCTGCGTTTGAGGTATTCGTTTTGCTTTTGTTCATTGTTCGTTGCGTTCTTATTTTCTGTGTATTTGATTATGGCTACCGGAAGAGATGATTCCCTTCAGTCTGTGAGTGTGAGGTTGGATGGAAAAAATTATTCGTATTGTAATTATGTATGAGAAATTTCCTTATGGGTAAAAAGCTGTGGGGATATGTTAGTGGCACTTGAGTGAGACCCATGAATACTGATGAAAATTATGCTACTCTGATAGATACTTGGGACGCCAATAATGCAAAAATTATTACTTGGATTAACAATTCTGTTGAGCATTCCATAAGTGTACAATTGGCTAAGTATGACACAGCAAAGGAGGTTTGGGATCATCTACAGAAGTTATACACTCAGTCAAATTTTGCAAAGCAGTATCAATTGAAAAATGATACACGAGCTATTCAGCAGAATAATATGAGTATTCAGGAGTTTTATTCTGCTATGACAAATCTCTGGGATCAATTGGCTCTTACAGAAGATGATGAACTAAAAACAGTTAATGTCTACATTGCTCATTGAAAGCGACAACGGTTGGTGCAATTTTTGATGGCCCTTCGCAGTGATTTTGAAGGACTTCGAGGTTCTATTCTACATCGTTCTCCGCTTCCTTCAGTTGATTCAGTTGTCAGTCAGTTGTTGGCTAAAGAAGTACGTCTAAAGTCTGGTACCGAAAAGAGAACTCTTTCGACTCCGACTCCTTCTGTGTTAGTAGTACCTCCTCAGCCACCCTCTAATAATCAGAATAGGCATGTCTTCAATGAGTGCAGTTTCTGTAAGAAGAAAGGTCATTGGAAGACTCAGTGTCCTAAGTTGAGACAGCAGAACCAACAACAGCAGCAGCAATCTTAGATTTGGAGGCCTGGCAACTAGTCACCATCTCAAGGTTATAAAGCACCTTAGGGGTTATAAACCACCTCAGAGTTACAGACCACCACAGTCTAATACTGCAGTAGTGATCTCATCAGGTCCTTTTACTGATCCAAGTACTCTGGCTGAGCAATTTGAGCAATTTTAGAAGATTTTATCTCTTCAGCTACAAGCTATGTTTGCCTCCTTTTCCGTAGGTCATTGTCCTCCTAGTGTGTCAGGTATGTCATCTTCTTTATGGGTCTTGGATTCTAGTACTTTACATCACATGTCTCCAGATTCTTCGTCTTTTGTATCTGTGTCTCCTTCGTCATCTATCCCTGTTATGACTGCTGATGGCACTCATATGCCTTTAGCAGGTGTTGGTTTTGTTGTTACTCCTAACTTGTCTCTCCATAATGTTTATCATATTCCACAACTCACATTAAATCTTACTTCTGTAGGTCAATTATGTGACTCTAATTGTTTTGTTGGTTTTTCCTCTTCTTCCTATTTTATGCAGGATCTGCAGTCTCAGAATCTAATTGGGACAGGCCGTAGGTAGAGGAGACTCTATGTTTTAGATGAGTTAAAAGTACCAGTTGTTGCCACTACTAATGTTGACTTGTCTTATTTTCATTTGAGTCATAGCTTTTCTAGTTTTTATTTATGGCATTTTCGTCTTGGTCATGTTTCATCTTCTCGTTTGACATTTTTAGTGTCTACAGGGGCTTTAGGCAATTTGCAAACTTGTGATATTTCTGATTGTAGATGATGTAAACTGGCAAAATTTTCAGCTTTACCTTTTAATCGAAGTGTTTCTGTTTCTTCTTCTCTATTTGATTTGATTTGATTCATTCTGATGTATGTGGACCTTCTCCGGTTCCTACTAAAGTAGGGTCTCGATATTATGCTTTTTTCATTGATGATCATACACTTTATTGTTGAGTTTACTTAATAAAACATTGTTCTGAATTCTTTGAGATATATACCGCTTTTCGAGCCCTTGTCAAAACTCAGCATTCTACTGTTGTCAAATATTTTAGGTGTGATTTGGGTGGGGAATACACTTCTAACATATTTTGTGAGTTGCTTACCTTAGATGGAACTATTCACCAAACTTCTTGTACAGATACTCCTCAACAAAATAGTGTTGCAGAAAGAAAACATATACACATTGTTGAAACTGCTCGATCTCTTTTATTGTCTGCCTCTGTTCCTAGTGTGTTTTGGGGTGAAGTTGTTCTGACAGCAGTGACTTTGATTAATACCATCCCATCTTCTCATATTTCAGGTATCGCTCCTTTCGAAAAATTGTATGGGATTGCCCCAAATTACTCATTCTTTAGAGTTTTTGGTAGTACTTGCTTCATTTTCAGCCCTCATGTGGAACACAGCAAGTTGTCCTCTCGATCTGCTCTGTGTCTTTCTTGGTTATGGTCAAGGTCAAAAAGAGTATCGGTGTTTTGATCCAATTACTCAAAAACTATGTGTCTCGTCATGTTATTTTTCTTGAGCATATACCTTTCTTTTGTATTCCGTCTGCTACTCATGACTTGACTAGACCTGATCTTATTCGTATTGATCCTTTTTCTGAAGATTTTGATAGTTTGTCGTCACAGGTTCCTACTATATCAGAACCCCATTGTCGTGTCCTTCCTCCTTTACCTTTGTATTATACTTGTCGAGTTCCTACCAACACTTCTACAGGTACTGAAGCCCCATCTTCTCCTACAGTCCATCAAGCTTTGTCTGAGATTGTGGATCTACCTCTATGTCAGTCCACCCGCATTCGTAAGTCCACAATATTACCAGATTTTGCTTATTCTTGTTATTCTTCATCTTTTACTTCCTTTTTAGCTTCTATTCATTGTCTCTCTGAGCCTTTTTCCTACAAAGAGGCAATTCTTGATCCACGTTGGTAGTAAACTATAGATGAGAAACTTTCTACTCTGCATAAGATAAGTACTTGGGATTTGGTTCATTTTCCATCTGGTAAGACTGTTGTTGGTTGTCGATGGGTATATAAGATCAAGACTCATTCTGATGGGTCTATTGAGCGATACAAAGCTCGGTTGGTTGCAAAAGGATATTCACAACAGTATGGTATGGATTATGAGGAGACTTTTGCTCTTGTTGCGAAAATGACTACTTTTCGTACTCTTATTGATGTAGCTTCAATTAGAAATTGGGGTATCTCTCAACTTGATGTTAAAAATGTATTCTTGAATGGAGATCTCCAGGAAGAAATTTATATGGAGCCCCTCTTGGAGTACCCCATGGTTTTGGGTATGTTTGCAGGCTCAAAAATGCTTTATATGGTCTCAAACAAGCACCACGTGCTTGGTTTGAGAAATTTTCTGTTGTAATCTCTTCTCTTGGTTTTGCTTCTAGCTGTCATGATTTTGCACTCTTTGTTAAGTGTACTGATGTAGGTTGTATTATTCTTCTGTTATATGTTGATGACATGATTATTACTGGTGATGATATTGCTGGTATTTCAGTTTTGAAGATAGAGTTAGCTAGACAATTTGTGCCACCACTAATCGAACTATCACGAGTCCCAATTGCAACCCAAGGCACCTTCTTCGACCGGAGCAAAAGTGTATAAGCTGGAAACTGCGCCCTTGGAGATCTATATCACTTCCAAGAAACCTCTCTGGTTGGAATTTCTCTGCTTCATCCCACACTTTTGGATCTCTCCCAATAGCCCATGTTACGACCCGTTTTAATTTAGTCAAAGTCAAATTCTATTTAAGTCAAAGTCAATAAAATTTCGGGTCAAGTCTAAGTCAAATAGTCAAAGTTGGGCTTAAATTAAATGAATAAATTGTTTTGGGCTATTTTATAAAATTTTGATTATTTAAGGATTTAAATGTCACTATATGGAAGTTAGGGGCTTAAGTTGCAATTTGGGCTTAAATGTAAGTTGAATTTGGGCCATTTTCTTGTCATTACACAGAGAACAGAGAACGCGGACAGAGAAGAGAAGGAAATGGAAGAAGAGAAGAAAAAAAAAAAGGAAAGGAAAAAAGGAAAAAGGAAAAAGGGAAGGAAGAAGAAGGTCGTGACCGGCCGAGTTGATTTTTAGCTTGGGTTCTCCATTTCTTCTCCATTTTCAAGAGGTAAGCAAGAATCCTCTTATTTTAGAAATGAGTTAAAAATTAAGATTTTTACTTATGGGCTTAAATGTGAATGCTGTGAAATGAGATAAATTATTTTTAGTGTTATGAGCTATATTTGTATGTTAAATGAAGGATTTAATAGATGACTTTTTTTAGGGTTCATGACTTAGTGATTTTATTTAGATATTTAAGCTATTTTGAGGATATTAAGGCTTATGTTGGTTTATTTATGTAATAAGCTTGGAATGATGATTTTAGCAAACTCTATAATTTATATTTGGGTCTTTTAAGTGAATGTGATATAAAGGAGATTATTTTTGGGCCTTATGGAAGATAAGAAAATGTTGAGAATGTTAAGGAAAATTATATGTGGTTGAATAAGTGGTGAATTAGAATAAGGATGAGATTCAAGTGAGTAAAGTAATTTTGAATAAGTTTTGCTTAAGTATGGTAAGTTAAGCTTAGCCTTGTCTCTAATAATTAGTGTCACTTGGGATGATTATTTATTTATTCGAGCAATTATATTCTATTTCAGGAGGCGACGAGGAAGTTGGTGCAGCATATCGACCAACTTAGTCCTAGCCAAAGCTCTGTGAGTGGAAAAACTTATTTTTCAAAATATGAGAATTTAAATACCATGTGTTTTAGCTACAAAATTATTATGAAGACAAGCATGATTTTTTAGAATATAATAGATTTTATAAACAAATTCAGTTCTATTATTGCAAGTTATTGTTATGTTTTATCATGAGAAATGTGATTTAGATACAATTTATAAAACCACCAGAAAGTGTTTGAAGATGCTGTTATCTACTCTAGTGCACAGAGGAGCTTTGGCCGTGTACTAGGGTGTATTATGAGAGGTCTTTATGACCCACTCTTATACACAGAGGGGCTTCGGGCCGTGTATAAGGGTGCTTATTTTCAGAGGTCTTTGAGACCCACTTTTGTACACAGAGGGGCCTTGGGCCGTGTACGGGAGTGCTCAGCCAGTCTACGCGCGTATGACCAGATATGGTGATTTTACCCGCTCTGCACTAGTGTGAATTTGTTTCCACAGTGTATGACCAGATTACAGATTTCAGATTATCAGTGATTCATGATACATTCTGGTGTGATTTTTCAGTACATGACAGCTTATTTAGTTTACAGAAACTCATGTTTACGTATGTTATTATCTGATGGCACTTCTTTTCAGATTTACTAAATTATCAGATTATGCAGTTTCTTTATGACTTACAGTTTGCAATTACTCAGTGCGTATGTATAATATGAGAAATCAGTTTCTTGAAAATTATGATTTATTATGAACTCCCCACTCACTGAGCTATTAGCTCACAGATTTTCTATACTTTCTTACTCAGGTAGTAGTTGAATTTTGAGCATCTTTTGAAGAGCCTGTCGATTGTTGAGCCAGAGCCACACGAGGATTAGTTTGTATGATTCATACCCATCGAGCATGTCATTTATTTTTGGGAAAATATGTTCTAGGTTCTTTGATGATTTATTTTGGTATTATTTATGGCATGTTGAAGTTAGATGGGGGCTTGCCGCCTTTTGGGATGTAAATGTTATAAATTCAGGCTGTTTTGTAAATGATAGTGGAAATGGTTGATTTGGCTGTACTTTACTTTTGATTGGTTCATATTAGGGGACAAGTGGACCCCATTTGGTATTGTATATTTTGTGTTTTGAGGAATTTGTTGCTTTTCAGGTTTGGTTTAGCTCAATTTTCAAAGGAGACTCTGTCAAAATTTTTATAAAATCTTTTTAGTCAAAGAAAAAGTCAGTCAGTAATAGGAAAGTCTAAGTAGCCTTAATGGTGGGTCCGGCATCCAGCTGGCATCCATCATTGGCGCACGACACGTCTTGGGTTCACTAGGATGATTCGGGACGGGTCGTGTCAAGTTGGTATCAGAGCATGGTCATAGGTCTATAGACTTGCATCACATGTATCATGAACTTGTTTTAAGACATGTTATTCCCATTTTATAGGTGAGTCATGGCTCGTGGTGGCAAACAACGCAGGCTCCGAGGTGAGTTGCCTGAAACTCACAATGCTCCTGATTCAGATGATGTTAGAGAGACTAGTAGGGTTGATGAATCAGTTCATCGAACCCATGAGCAGCCTCCACAAAGAAATGCGGTTGAGACTGACCAAGTTGCTGAGAAATTTGCTGATGCTGTTGCATCAGCTTTGCAAATGCAACACAATCCTGATAAAGACCATAGTATTGAGCGGGCAAGAAAATTGGGAGCTAAGGTTTTTACAGGTGCATCTGATCCAGCGGTAGCTGAGGCCTGGATGGATAAAATTGAGAAGGTTTTTGATGTCATGGATTGTCCTGACAACAAGAAGTTGCGCCTTGCTACTTTCTTGTTGGAGGAAGGAGCAAATGATTGGTGGCGGTCATTACGGACTAGATATGCAGATCCTAGTGTCATCACTTGGGTGGACTTCAGGCGTGCTTTTTATGATACTTACTATCCTCGTTCGTACAAAAATGCAAAGCAAAGTGAATTCTTGTAGCTAGTACAGGGGTTTATGACAGTTTCTGAGTACCAGAAAAAGTTCGTTGAACTCTCAAAGTATGCTCAAGTCTTGGTGGCTGATGAAAATGATAGGTGTAGACGTTTTGAGGATGGGCTGAGAGAAGATATCAGGACTTCTGTAACATCTGCAGAGTGGACAGAATTTGGAAAACTTGTAGAAGCTGCTTTAAGAGTCGAGAAGAGTATTTCAGAAAGGCAGATTCCGAGAGATCAAATGAAATTCAGAGGTAGTGGTGGTCAGACCGGGACTTGGACTTCTAGGGGCACATCTCAGAAGGATAGACGTGGGTTTTGGCCGGGTGTTGTCAATACCGGCAGTTTCAAGACCAAGTCTGGACGGGGTCAGAGTTCAGGATCTAGCCACGGTTCAGTACAGCAGCCAGTTAGTAGCCGATCTCAGAGTCAGGGCTCTTTTCAGAGAACTTTTGGTTCAAGACAGAGTGATGGTTCTAGTGGTACCAGATTTCCTCATTGCCAGTCTTGTGGGAGATTCCACCTAGGAGATTGCCTTAAAGGAACTAGCGGCTGTTATCGGTGTGGTCAGGTAGGACACATGAAGAGAGATTGCCCAGCTCAGTTTCAGTAGGGTGGTAGATCACAGACGGGGTTTCCATAGGCAAGTGTCGGTGCTTCTAGATACGATCAGAATCAGAATACCGGGGCAAGTAAAGCAGGAGGGTCTACTGGAGGAGTGCAAGCAAACATCACTAGTAGTAGTGGTGTTCAACAGAAAGGTCAAGCAGGACGTCCCAGGACTCAGGGGAAAGTTTTTGCAGTGACTCAGCAGGATGCAGAGGAGTCACCAGACGTAGTCATGGGTACGTTGTCTATTTTTGACAGAAATGCTCGTTGTTTAATTGATTCAGGTGCCACACATTCATTTATTTCTTATGCACTTGCTATCTATGCGGATTGTATGTTGGAACCATTAGACAGTGACTTAGTTGTGGCGACTCAAGTAGGAGATTCACTTTTAGCTAACAGTGTGTATAAAGACTGTGTGATTAAAGTGAATGATCAGGAATTGAAGGCTAATCTGATTCCTCTCGATATTCATGATTTTGATATTATTTTGGGCATGGACTTCTTAGCCGCGAATCGTGCTTCAGTTGATTGCTTTCGCAAAGAAGTTGTATTCCGAAGGCCAGGAGAGCCTGAAATTATTCTTAGTGGTGAGCGGAGAATTTTACCGTCTTGCATAATATCTGCACTTGATGCTAGAAAATTTCTTAAAAAGGGGTGTCAGGCATATTTGGCTTATGTGATTGACAGTCAGATTACTAAACTGAAATTGGATGATATTCCAATTGTGCGAGATTTTCCTGATGTATTTCCAGAAGATCTTCCGGGATTACTGCCAGATAGAGAAATCGAGTTCACTATTGATTTGGTTCCAGGGACAACTCCTATCTCTCAGGCACCTCACAGAATGGCCCCAGTAGAGCTGAAGGAATTGAAAGTGCAGTTGCAAGAACTAGTCGATAAGGGTTTTATTAGACCCAGTGTATCCCCGTGGGGAGCGCCAGTCTTGTTTGTAAAGAAGAAAGATGGCACAATGAGATTATGTATCGACTACAGACAGTTGAACAAAGTGACGATTCGTAATAAATACCCTCTACCTCGTATTGATGACTTGTTTGATCAACTTCGGGGTGCTACTGTATTTTCTAAGATTGACTTGCGTTCAGGGTATCATCAGCTTAAGATCAGAGATGTCGATGTACCAAAGACTGCTTTCAGGTCTCGGTATGGACATTATGAGTTCCTTGTGATGCCATTTGGGCTAACTAATGCTCCAGCGGCATTTATGGATTTGATGAACAGGGTGCTTCATCCATACTTGGATAGATTTGTTATTGTCTTTATTGATGATATATTAGTTTATTCTTGCAGTCGCGAGGAGCATGTCGAGCATTTGAAGATTATTTTACAGACTTTGCGAGATAAACAGTTGTATGCTAAGTTTAGCAAATGTGAATTCTGGCTTGAAAAAGTGGTATTTCTGGGCCATGTCATCTCAGCAGAAGGCATTTATGTAGATCCTATCAAGACTGAAGCAGTGATGAGATGGGAACGCCCTACAAATGTGACAGAAGTTCGGAGTTTTCTTGGACTGGCAGGTTATTATCGTCGGTTCGTGGAAGGATTCTCCAGAATTGCTCTTCCTTTGACTAGTCTGACTCGAAAGAATTCTAAATTCGTGTGGAGTGAAGAATGTGATAAGAGCTTTCGAGAGTTGAAGAACAGACTAGTTTCTGCTCCCATACTTACTCTTCCATCTCCAGGTGAAGAGTTTGTGATTTATAGTGATGCTTCTCGACAGGGCTTGGGTTGTGTTTTGATGCAGAATGGAAAGGTTATAGCTTATGCTTCGAGACAATTGAAGAAGCATGAGTTAAACTACCCAACACATGACTTAGAATTGACTGCAGTGGTGTTGGCTTTGAAGATTTGGAGGCATTACCTTTATGGTGAGAAATGCCAGATATTCACAGATCACAAAAGTTTGAAGTACATTTTCGATCAGAATGACTTGAATTTGAGGCAAATGAGATGGTTAGAATTGATAAAGGATTATGATTGCAGAATTGATTATCATCCAGGGAAAGCTAATGTAGTTGCTGATGCTCTTAGTAGAAAGACTAGCAGTTCATCTCAATCCAGTGCAGTATGTGCTTCCTTGTTTTGTGAATTCAGAAAACTGCATGCCCAGTTGTCAGCTACTACTTCTGGAGCGGTTTTAGCTCATTTTCAAGTGAGACCTACTTTGATTGACAGGGTTAGAGAAGCTCAATCTCATGATCTGACACTTAGATTATTGAGAGCGGAGGTTAGTACTGGTCTGAGGACAAATTATGAAATTAGAGGTGATGGTGCTTTGGTTATGGGAAGTCGTTTGTGTGTTCCTGACGTTTCAGAGTTGAAGAAAGAAATTTTAGAAGAGGCACACAGTTCGGCCTATGCGATGCATCCAGGCAGTACTAAAATGTACCACATATTGAAAGAGCATTACTGGTGGCCAGGTATGAAGAGGGAAATAGCGGAGTTTGTATCTAAATATCTCATTTGTCAGCAAGTAAAGCCAATTCGTCAGAAGGCAGCTGGACTTTTACAACCATTGCCTATTCCAGAATGGAAGTGGGAGCATATTACTATGGACTTCTTGTTTGGTCTTCCTAGTACTCAGAATGGTCATGATGGTGTTTGGGTTATTGTGGATCGTTTGACCAAGGTTGCGAGGTTCTTATCGATCAAAGCTACTTACACTT
The DNA here is from genome assembly GCA_030279155.1 of Forsythia viridissima. Lineage (NCBI taxonomy): Eukaryota > Viridiplantae > Streptophyta > Magnoliopsida > Lamiales > Oleaceae > Forsythia > Forsythia viridissima. Next base: position 35,747,598 of record CM059038.1, on the reverse strand, counting down.
TAAACAAGTTGGCAAAGTTGTATGTAGATGAGATAGTCAGCTTATACGGTGCTCCAGTGTCTATTGTGTCAGATAGAGATCCACGGTTTACATCTAAATTCTGGCCTAGTTTGCAGGCGGCTATGGGCACTAAGCTACATTTCAGCACAGCTTTTCACCCTCAAACAGATGGTCAATCAGAGAGAACCATACAGACCCTAGAGGATATGTTGCGAGCTTGTGTTCTACAGGTCAAATGTAACTGGGATACTCATTTGTCCTTGATGGAGTTTGCTTATAATAACAGTTACCACTCCAGTATTGAGATGGCTCCTTTTGAAGCTTTATACGGCAGAAAATGTAGAACACCAGTTTGTTGGAATGAAGTTGGGGAAAGAAAATTAGTAGGTCCTGAATTGGTTCAAATCACTTCGAAGAATGTGAAGGTGATTAAAGAAAAATTGGAGGTAGCTCGGGATAGGCAGAAGAGCTATGCAGACAAGAGGAGAAGAGATCTCGAATTCGAAGTTGGGGATAAAGTTTTCCTAAAATTATCTTCATGGAAGGGTGTTTTGAGATTTGGCAAGCAGGGAAAGTTAAGTCCTCGATATATTGGGCCTTATGAAATTATTGAGCGGATTGGGCCAGTTGCTTATCGGTTAGCTTTGCCGGTTGAGTTATCTAGAATTCATGATGTATTCCATGTCTCTATGCTACGGAAGTATATTCCAGATCCTTCGCATATTTTGGAATCTCAGCCAGTGGAATTGAAGGAAAACTTGACCTATGAAGAGGAACCAGTTCAGATCTTAGACAGAAAGGATCAAGTTCAGCGAAACAAGATCATTTCGCTAGTTAAGGTTCTTTGGAAGAATCATTCGATAGAGGAGGCTACGTGGGAGAATGAGGATCATGTGCGTGCTCAATTTCCTCAATTATTTCAAGCCTAGTCGATCGAATTTCGAGGACGAAATTCTTTGAAGGAGGTAAAATTGTTACGACCCGTTTTAATTTAGTCAAAGTCAAATTCTATTTAAGTCAAAGTCAATAAAATTTCGGGTCAAGTCTAAGTCAAATAGTCAAAGTTGGGCTTAAATTAAATGAATAAATTGTTTTGGGCTATTTTATAAAATTTTGATTATTTAAGGATTTAAATGTCACTATATGGAAGTTAGGGGCTTAAGTTGCAATTTGGGCTTAAATGTAAATTGAATTTGGGCCATTTTCTTGTCATTACACAGAGAACGTGGACAGAGAAGAGAAGGAAAGGGAAGAAGAGAAGGAAAAAAAAAGGAAAGGAAAAAGGAAAAAGGAAAAAGGAAAAAGGAAAAAGGGAAGGAAGAAGAAGGTCGTGACCGGCCGAGTTGATTTTTAGCTTGGGTTCTCCATTTCTTCTCCATTTTCAAGAGGTAAGCAAGAATCCTCTTATTTTAGAAATGAGTTAAAAATTAGGATTTTTACTTATGGGCTTAAATGTGAATGCTGTGAAATGAGATAAGTTATTTTTAGTGTTATGAGCTATATTTGTATGTTAAATGAAGGATTTAATAGATGACTTTTTTTAGGGTTCATGACTTAGTGATTTTATTTAGATATTTAAGCTATTTTGAGGATATTAAGGCTTATGTTGGTTTATTTATGTAATAAGCTTGGAATGATGATTTTAGCAAACTCTATAATTTATATTTGGGTCTTTTAAGTGAATGTGATATAAAGGAGATTATTTTTGGGCCTTATGGAAGATAAGAAAATGTTGAGAATGTTAAGGAAAATTATATGTGGTTGAATAAGTGGTGAATTAGAATAAGGATGAGATTCAAGTGAGTAAAGTAATTTTGAATAAGTTTTGCTTAAGTATGGTAAGTTAAGCTTAGCCTTGTCTCTAATAATTAGTGTCACTTGGGATGGTTATTTATTTATTCGAGCAATTATATTCTATTTCAGGAGGCGACGAGGAAGTTGGTGCAGCATATCGACCAACTTAGTCCTAGCCAAAGCTCTGTGAGTGGAAAAACTTATTTTTCAAAATATGAGAATTTAAATACCATGTGTTTTAGCTACAAAATTATTATGAAGACAAGCATGATTTTTTAGAATATAATAGATTTTATAAACAAATTCAGTTCTATTATTGCAAGTTATTGTTATGTTTTATCATGAGAAATGTGATTTAGATACAATTTATAAAACCACCAGAAAGTGTTTGAGGATGCTGTTATCTACTCTAGTGCACAGAGGGGCTTTGGCCGTGTACTAGGGTGTATTATGAGAGGTCTTTATGACCCACTCTTATACACAGAGGGGCTTCGGGCCGTGTATAAGGGTGCTTATTTTCAGAGGTCTTTGAGACCCACTTTTGTACACAGAGGGGCCTTGGGCCGTGTACGGGAGTGCTCAGCCAGTCTACGCGCGTATGACCAGATATGGTGATTTTACCCGCTCTGCACTGGTGTGAATTTGTTTCCACAGTGTATGACCAGATTACAGATTTCAGATTATCAGTGATTCATGATACATTCTGGTGTGATTTTTCAGTACATGACAGCTTATTTAGTTTACAGAAACTCATGTTTACGTATGTTATTATCTGATGGCACTTCTTTTCAGATTTACTAAATTATCAGATTATGCAGTTTCTTTATGACTTACAGTTTGCAATTACTCAGTGCGTATGTATAATATGAGAAATCAATTTCTTGAAAATTATAATTTATTATGAACTCCCCACTCACTGAGCTATTAGCTCACAGATTTTCTATACTTTCTTACTCAGGTAGTAGTTGAATTTTGAGCAGCTTTTGAAGAGCCTGTCGATTGTTGAGCCAGAGCCATACGAGGATTAGTTTGTATGATTCATACCCATCGAGCATGTCATTTATTTTTGGGAAAATATGTTCTAGGTTCTTTGATGATTTATTTTGGTATTATTTATGGCATGTTGAAGTTAGATGGGGCTTGCCGCCTTTTGGGATGTAAATGTTATAAATTCAGGCTGTTTTGTAAATGATAGTGGAAATGGTTGATTTGGCTGTACTTTACTTTTGATTGGTTCATATTAGGGGACAAGTGGACCCCATTTGGTATTGTATATTTTGTGTTTTGAGGAATTTGTTGCTTTTCAGGTTTGGTTTAGCTCAATTTTCAAAGGAGACTCTGTCAAAATTTTTATAAAATCTTTTTAGTCAAAGAAAAAGTCAGTCAGTAATAGGAAAGTCTAAGTAGCCTTAACGGTGGGTCCGGCATCCAGCTGGCATCCATCATTGGCGCATGACACGTCTTGGGTCCACTAGGATGATTCGGGACGGGTCGTGTCAGCCCATATATTCACAATTATACGCGATGCTTTTGGTAAATGGAAACCATGAACTACACAGTCTTCCATGCACTCATGAGGGATTAGTAAGGGTGCCACATGATGAAGTCTTAAGGCTTACTTTATTACCATGCTCATGTATTCGAGATTGTCAATGTTGAATTCCTCCACCATTTTGTCTAGTCCGATAATGCCTTCTAATTCTTTTTGGAGTTTTTTCATCACTTGTGGATGCTTAATGAGTTCAGAAAGTACCCATTCTACTGCAGTGGATGAAGTGTTCATTCCTGCTATAAACATGTCTTGCAGACAAATATGGCACACAGTCTATGAATGCATTCATTCTAATAATTTGCAGTATTTAATTTGGTTTCATGAACTTGGACACACAATTAGAAAACGTTTTTAACAATTTAGCTCAATGAAGTCCCAATATTTTCTCAAATAGCGAGTTCAGATTTTGTTGATTGTGCACGTTTGAAACTTTTGATGAAAAACTAATCTGGCCCATACATGTACAAGCATGCTAAAGTATAATTTTAAGCTATGAAAGGAAATAATATAATTACCAGCAGCACAGCCTTGACATGACGGCGATCAAATTCGAATTCAGCATTTCCAGATTCCATAATGGTCATCATAGTATTCACAAAATCCTTGTTCCGAACATGTCGTCAATTATCTTTTCAAGAAAATCATCAAGAAATCTATTCTTTGTGTTTTTTTTTTTTTTTGTTGATATGATAATGTTTATTTATATATTAATCACAATTATAAATCATAATACATATTAATTCAGGTTAAATAAATAACAACAAACAATAAATTTCGTGATTTCAAAATTAACAAAGACGTGCCTCAACATTATTATTGGGGTTTGAATGCATAATTTGTAAATCACAAGTGCTCCATTAACAAAGACATTTCTTTTGGCATAAATTTGAATTTGATAGAAAGAAAGTGAAGCATACAAACTCCTAGACAAAATAAACCAAAAAAAAAAAAGTTTTGGTAATACATCAAAACTTCAAACAACACATTCGCTGCCAACTCTAGTCCAAGCAGGTTGGCTCAATTCTTGATTTGTTACATGTCCTCAAATTAAATCTTGCATCATGATTAAGGTACATTGATCAGAACAGACGTTGAAATGAACCAGGACAGCTTGGGATACCTACATGAGTTGAAAAAAGATCATGGGTTGAAGTCCATGAACAAGAACCCAAGGGATTGATCCAAGAAAACACTTCTTGATCGCAATTTTGAGCTACTTCTACGAAATTATCGACAATGAATGGATGATATAGTAGCTTATCAGCTGTCCATCTCTTCTGTCGCTCCTTTGCCAAACACCTTTGTAAGAAATCCTTTGCAATGTCAGAAATATTTTGGGGGATTATAGGTTCTCCGCGTACGATCTCATTTATCAATTCTTGTCTGCTAATATTTTTCCAAATCTTTTCGCCCGTAATCATCTCTATGACAATGCATCCAAGAGACCATATATCTGTGGATGTCTCGAGTACACCAAATTCCACGGATTCTGGCGATGAATAAACAAGAGTTCCACGGTATGAATCTATTTCAACTCCTGCATCCTTTGCCAACCCAAAATCTGCAATCTTAAGGTGATTTGTGCCATCTTTCATGGGGAAAACAAGCATGTTTCCTGGCTTGATATCACAATGAACGAACGATTCGTGAATTTTGGATAAACCCTTAAGAATCATACGCGTATAAAACGCAACCAGTCGTTCAGACATCTTGCCAGGAAGATTTATTAGGTCTGAAAGGGTTCCACCAGGAGCAAATTCTAGCATAACATTATAAACTTCTTCGTTATTTTCAACACTAATATCATCTCCAAAACACTGAACAATTTCTGGGCAGCCTCTTAATTCATAAAGAAAGTTTGTCTCCTTCTTTAATAAATCAGAATGTGGGAAACTAGCTGACTTGACAGCAACTACATTAGTAGAATTTGGTTCATTAGAGGGTGATGCCACATGAACAGTTCCAAAAGAACCCGAACCAAGAATTTGATGTTTCTTCCACTTAATAGTGCTCATGGTTGATTTAGGAAGAAATTAATCTTGTTTTTGTTTGATGAAAAAGGGGTAGTGAAAAGGCAATTAGGAAGACTATTGATTGTGAAAATGATGTGAATTGAAGCCATATCGATATGCGAGTTTATATATAGAGTTTGCATGCAGATGTCATGATAATCCCATAAGGATTATATTTAATTTTTGGACTAGGATTAGAGGGACTAATTCTTCTTTCCTTGTAAGGAAAGTATTTCGTAGTTTAAGATATATACAAAATATGATTTTAAAGGCTTTTAGCTCAGATTTTTAGTAGATAATTTCTCATGTATTACCCATAACTTAATTTTCACTAAAAGAAAGGAGGCAACAACAAGGAAAGTTAATTTTTAACCTTTTTTTTTTTGTTCAAAATCAATTTTAAATCCGAATTTCTTGCAATTAATTTTATTAGTCAATTGAAGAAAAATTGAAAAATAAATAATCGATTGTATGTGTTTAAAAAAACTCTCAACAACCTCTAAATAGATAATTTCTTGATTAATTAGGATATTACATAATATTAGACTGTGACAACCATAATAATGTTGTGAATGTTTATAACATAATTTAAGTAATTTAAGTATGTATTGGACGATCTCATATCTACCTATTACCTATTTATGAAAACTCTGTGCATTTTAGGCATTTTGGGGGGGAACGGGCCTAACCTGTGAGAAGATGTATGTCTTGAAGGCAAACATTTAGATAAATATTTGTATGCACTCTCTAACAACTTAAGACTTTACATTCTATTAGTGCTAGGGGTGGCAAGGGACCTAGCTACCCGTGAGGTCGGCCCATGGGCGAGGTTGTTTTAAAATGGGCTACGAGCCAAGTCGGACAAACTAATTTACTTGAACGAGAAATCGAGCCAGGCCCATGGGCTCGTGGGCAGCTCGGCTCATAAAGCTCACGAACCCAAGGGCCGAGACGAGCAAACCCTTTCTAGGGCAGAGCCGGCTCAACTCGATCCATGGCCATCCTTAATCAGTGTACAACAAATTCAAACAAGTAATTCAATCTTCTAAAGTTCAAATCAGTCACCATCTTAAGGGTACGTTGAAAGTCTCATATCAATTAAAAGAGTCACCGATTCATTGGTTGAACCGGAGATTCTTAGTTTGAACTCTATGAGTCATATGAATATATATTTTTTTAATAACTTCCTTTGTGAGAGAGAATAATGGTTATTTATTTCGTTGGATTATCGATACATAAGAAATATAATATTCGATATATATTTGGTACATAATGCCCAAGTTATTATTGATACACTATTGTAAATATAGTTAATTCTATCATGTGTATTGAATATTATATATGGCGAGTCTCGCATCTACGTTTTTCAGTGTATCACATATTACCAAAGGTCTTCCAAATCTACTATAGAACACTGCACATGTATAGGCCTAATATGGATTGATGAGATTAAATTTATTTTTAATAGAAAAATTCTCTCATAAACCACTATTAGATAAAGTGGAGAAGATGAGCAAAACCGTCCATGACAATAGATTGAAGAGTAAATATATTCATACCACATTTTTTTGTTGACTACACCACATTCCAATTGTAATATTGAAGGTCTTCAAATATCGTTTATTTTTGCCGATTTACAAATATTGAAGGGAACACATTCCAGAGCCTAAGCATTTAGTCTCCTGCCCCCGTCACAATTGTCTATAACACAATAATATCAGTCATCATAAATGAAATTTTAAGTTTTAGTGCACTCGTTCTAAATAGAGTAGACAAAGAGCATGTGTGGCTAAGCTTAGAAAGTTAAAAGTAAATAAGTATTCAGAATAAATAATTCTTTATTGATCAAAATTAGAATAAGTTACTTATTTTGACATTAAAGTGAAAATAAGTAATTTTTTACTTAAAAGATAGAAAAAAGTAATTCATTTTTAAGCTTACCCAAACATGCTCTTCCAATTAAAATAGGAGGTTTTATTTAGGCTATGATGTATTGCCCTTTTTGGAGAGAACCACTTTATTTCTATATCCAATTCGTGCCGTCATAGTCCTTTCCCCTAACTTGATTTTCCATCAAGATATTTTATGAATGTGTACTTTAGTCGATTGGTATAGATGCAGCTAGGAGGCCCCAAGGGGCAGGATAAGGTGTCCACCTGCTACTGCTGAGGTGTCAACAAGTGGATAGTTGATGATAATTGAGATCAATGGCTGATGCGGCTAATCCTTCAGATTGAACACGATGATGCAAGGGGAGATCCAATAAGATACTCTAAACACGAGGATAGTTAAATGAGCTCGTTTACTGGTTCTCTTTTTATGCACAAGGGAGATGGTCGTGCCATGGGAAAGCTCCAATAGGTTTGATTAGGTCTTTTCACGGCTGAAAATATTGTAATTGAGTGGAGGGTTTTCTTTGAACTGAAAATATTGATTAATGGGTTTTCTTAATTCTCGTTTACCAGATACAAATATTAAGTGACGTATTACAAGGAAAATTCGATAGCTTGATTGTTGGTGTTGAACAACATTTGATGATATATGATAGCAGTCAAATGGCAACATTTCTCGACACGCGCAAAAAAAAAAAAAAAAAAAAAAAAAAAAAAGTTGAGCTTATGGAGTTAAAACCAACTATTCCACGGTACATCGTTTTGTTTGTTTTTGCACATATTGGGGTGATTTTCATTTGATTTTTGTTGGGCATTAGGTATATCAAACGACTCGGATTTGTATTTTTGTATTGGTGATTTACGTTTATATGTCAGCTCAAGTCATAAATTTTGTTGTTTCAACTTAATGGGAACCGGTACTGGGCAAAACACTACCAGAAATGAGGGCAATAGCGGCGACATTTGTCGTCGCTGAACATTCATAAGTCGTCTCTTTAAGGTTTTAGAGACGACAAAGTCGTCGCTATATGTCGCCGCAACAAGTTAGTGTCTCTAGAGTTATAGTAACGACTTTATGTCGTCTCTATATAAATTTGTATCTATAGCGACGACAATATCGTCGCAATAGCGTCGTGACCATATCTCGAAAACGGACTTATAGGGACGACATAGTCGTCGCAAAAAGCGTCGCTATTTACAAAATAATAGAAACCATTATCTCGTTGCCATACGTGTATCCATTACAGCGACGACAAAGTCATCGATAATACAACTTATGTAATTAACTATAGCGACGACATTGTCGCCGCTATAAACGTTTTGAATTTTTTTTAAAAAAATTTTTTGTTTCCAAATAATATAAATAATATATAAAAAATTCAAAAAATCTACGGACCCTCTAAACCGTCGTCCCCTTTCCCGTCCCCGTCCTCCTCCTCCGTAGGCGCAACTGGTATTTTACTTTTTAGAAACTCAATTTCACGCTGCATTTGGCGTAGCTGATCCTCGTACATGGCAAACCGAAGATCATTATTCTGGGGGTCTGCAGAGGACTGATGGAAAGTTCTTTGTGGGGCAAACGATGCAGCAGTCGAATCTAGCGAGTGAGAGGTGCCCTTCGGAACCCGACCAACCCCACGGACGTGACCTCGTCGTTCTCCGAGAACCTTCTTTGCAATAGCACGCTCGTCTAATGACGCGCTATTGGAGGCGACTTGTGTCTTTTGAGTCTCTCTCACCTCAACAAGTGTATCATGTTCAGTGAAAAAATAATAATAAATAATAATATCATGCATGTCAGATAAAATTATATTCACATAATTTAAAAATTCTCACATAGTCACCAGCCGCCTGCGGGTTGACCTAATTGCCATCCCGAAAGGTGTGAAACGTCCGGAACGAATCAATAATCCCCGGCCACTTCTGGGTCTCAGGGTCCCGCTACGACAATTTAAATGTGAAATTTAGTATACATTTTTACGTAATGATATTGAAAATTTATATATTGTACCTGATCGTAACGCGTGGCAGAGAAGCTCTTCGACCCCTGCACGCTCGGGTATTTACTATTTAGTCTTACCCCGATTGGCTTTATTTTTGGAGGACCGTTCCTGAAGGTATAACATATAATTGATTAGCAAAAAATGTATTAGTTAAAAGAGTATATAAAATATCGTAAACAAAATATAAACAATACGTACCACGAAAGTAGAACTGGTGAAGAAGTCAATGCACTTCTGCCAGTCCTCGGCAGACATCTCGCCGCATAGTCGGCTCGGTCCATGCGCTTTTAAGTGATTATGCGCTTTGAGTTTGTAATCGCGATAACGATCGGCCGCCAGACGATCTACTGCGGCACATACTGCCCAGTACTCGTCAGGCGACCGATCGCCCTGCAGATCGAAGTAGCTCTACAAGAGTGAAAAAAGAATATGTTACTGTAGAAGTCGTAAAACAAGTATTTATTAAGTGTACTAATAACAAAACTAATTTACGTTCATACCTCGATAATGCTACGTAACCGTGCCCGCTGCTCCTCTGGAACCTCTGTCCATGAAGGGTAGCATGGGGGCACGGTGAATCTCACTTGGTTCCCAACCAAGCGCGTGAAATATTTCGCGTTATTCCCGATCGGCTGCATTGTGCGTTCGACAATATCGAACGCGATAGGAAGTGGCATCTTCCCATTCGCCTGCCAAACCATCTCAAGATTGATGCCTCGAGATATACCCCGTCGCTTTGGCGGGGGTGCTGAAAATGAAAAAATTGTAAAATGTATTGAGCATACGATTTTCTTCAACGATATGTATAAAATAATAAATAATTACAATTTGAACGAAAAGTCTTATCAGACTCACATGCCGAAGGGAGCCGGTGAGATGGCTGCTGTGGAAGATCTCCTGCACCATCACCTCCATGCGACATCACGTCAGCCATACTAACTTTAAATGTATGTGAAAATTTGTATGTATTATATTTTATTTCAATTTGGTCCCTAAACATATTTTATTGCAAATAAGTCCCTAAACTTTAAAATTATGGAAAATTTTGAATTCATTATATTTTATTATAAATTGGTCCCTAAACTGATTTTTATTTCCAATAAGTCCCTAAACTTTGAATTAATGGGAAATTTTGAATTTATTATATTTTATTTCAAATTGTCCCCTAAACTACTGTAAATTACAAATAAATCCCTAAACTTTGAATTTATAGAAAAATTTGACTTTATTATATTTTATTGTAAATTGGTCCCTAAACTAATTTTTATTTCAAATAAGTCCCTAAACTTTGAATTTATCGAAAAATTTGACTTTATTATATTTTATTATAAATTGGTCCCTAAACTTATGTTATTGCAAATAAGTCTCTAAACTTTGAATTTATGGAAAAATTTGACTTTATTATATTTTATTATAAATTGGTCCCTAAACTAATTTTTATTTCAAATAAGTCCCTAAACTTTGAATTTATGGAAAAATTTGACTTTATTATATTTTATTATAAATTGGTCCCTAAACTTATTTTATTGCAAATAAGTCCCTAAACTTTGAATTAATGTGAAAATTTGACTTTATTACATTTTATTATAAATTGGTCCCTATAAGTCCCTAAACTTTGAATTTATGGAAAAATTTGATTTTATTATATTTTATTATAAATTGGTCCCTAAACTTATTTTATTGCAAATAAGTCCCTAAACTTTGAATTAATGTGAAAATTTGACTTTATTATATTTTATTATAAATTGGTCCCTAAACTAATTTTTATTTCAAATACGTCCCTAAACTTTGAATTTATGGAAAAATTTGGCTTTATTATATTTTATTATAAATTGGTCCCTAAACTTATTTTATTGCAAATAAGTCCCTAAACCTTGAATTAATTTGAAAATTTGACTTTATTATATTTTATTATAAATTGGTCCCTAAACTAATTTTTATTTCAAATAAGTCCCCTAACCTTTGAATTTATGAGAAAATTTGACTTTATTATATTTTATTATAAATTGGTCCCTAAACTTATTTTATTGCAAATAAGTCCCTAAACTTTGAATTAATGTGAAAATTTGACTTTATTATATTTTATTATAAATTGGTCCCTAAACTAATTTTTATTTCAAATAAGTCCCTAAACTTTGAATTTATGGAAAAATTTGACTTTATTATATTTTATTATAAATTGGTCCCTAAACTTATTTTGTTGCAAATAAGTCCCTAAACTTTGAATTAAGGTGAAAATTTGACTTTATTATATTTTATTATAAATTGGTCCCTAAACTAATTTTTATTTCAAATAAGTCCATAGACTTTGAATTTATGGGAAAATTTGACTTCATTATATTTTATTATAAATTGGTCCCTAATCTTATTTTATTGTAAATAAGTCCCTAAACTTTGAATTAATGTGAAAATTTGAATTTATTATATTTTATTTCAAATTGGTCCCTAAACTACTGTAAAATTGTAAATAAGTCCCTAAACTTTGAATTTATGGGAAAATTTGACTTTATTATATTTTATTATAAATTGGTCCCTAATATTATTTTATTGCAAATAAGTCCCTAAACTTTGAATTAATGTGAAAATTTGAATTTATTATATTTTATTTCAAATTGGTCCCTAAACTAATGTAAAATTGCAAATAAGTCCCTAAACTTTGAATTTATGGGAAAATTTGACTTTATTATATTTTATTATAAATTGGTCCCTAATATTATTTTATTGCAAATAAGTCCCTAAACTTTGAATTAATGTGAAAATTTGAATTTATTATATTTTATTTCAAATTGGTCCCTAAACTACTGTAAAATTGCAAATAAGTCCCTTAACTTTGAATTTATAGAAAAATTTGAAAGCAATTATATTTTATTATAAATTGGTACCTAAACTTCAAAATCCAATGCACACACTAAAAGAATATTGACCTCCTAAATTTACTAATTAAGTCTATCAAAATATGTTATACAAAAACAATTCAATCACTAACATTAAAACCAGTTCAACAAGAGTATATTTTCTTTTGTTCAGACACCAAAATAATGTCTCCACTCAGGCCTCAACTCATATATAATTCATTTCTTCGTGTCACTTTTTCAAGACACAAGTACATATATTTAAGATTTCTTCAGTAAATTAACAATTCTCAAGAAAACAAACTGCTAGATAATGAACAGCAAATAAACCTTTAATTTAATTCAACAAGACACTAATCAATTCCAACAAAAAAAAATCATTAACTACGATGCCAAGAGGGGAAAAAAAATGACATACATCTCTACGGACAATCCGGAACAATCCTCTGTATTGAAACACACAAACTTACCTACATAGTCATATCAAATATATGTATCACACGCCATACAAACACATAAAAGCACACAATTATATATGACATCCAAAAAAGATATAGTATTCACAAACAGTATCCAGGACAGTAAATAATCCAATGACAAATTCAAGGGGAAAAATCACGTATAGTAAAGTCAAAGATAAAACAATCGCATCATCAAATACATATAAGTAAAGCTAATTAATTAATCAATCAATAATTAGAAATTCCTTACACTGAATTAGAGATGAATACAATAGCCAAAAATAGAGCTCCGACAACAAAAATGTGAAAAAACTGAAGGTATCTCGGAAATGTAAAAAAAAGGGAGGGATGTATTTATATAGTGGGATATTTGGGTGAGGAGATAAAAAGGAACCGGAATAGCCGGTGTTGGTGGAGTGGTTGGAGGAATTGGAAGAGGGGAATTTACCAGCTGTGGGATATAACGGCGTCATTTAATGGGGTGATAGTCTTACGTGGGGGCCGATTGATGCCGTGAAGTGCAGCATAAATACCGAGCGGATGGCAGGAAATATGTTCAGTCCTCGGCGGAAACAGAGAACAAAAAGAGAAATGGGGAAGAAGAAGGTCTGACGCGTGATTTTTAAGGGTTAATTCTATAGCGACGACATTTGTCGTCGCTATTAACTTTTACCAGCGACACGCACTTATTTTTTTGGAGCACGCGCCCAAATAATGGCGCCCAATTTTTCACTCTATAGCGACGACATGTCGTCGCTATAAATGTCGTCTCTATAGAATATTTGCAGTTAGGACCTTCAACTTTAAAAAAATTTCTTTTTGGTCTTTATATTTTTTAGAACTCGCGCCTAAAAGGGGCGCCCAATTTTCAGGACAATATCGACGACATATGTCGTCGCTGTTGACAATACAATACAGAAAATTAAATGTTGATATCTCATTTGAAAGGGATTTGTTCATTTTATAATATTTAATTTTTAATATTTAATATCATCAATAATTTTTAATATTTATTGATATTTAATATTATCAATAATAATTTTTAGTATTGAATTTTTAATTTTTAATTTTTAATATTTAATATTTATTGAGATTTAATATTATCAATAATAATTTTTAGTATTTAATAATTAATATTTAATTTTTATGTTTTCATATTTATTTGGGTCATTCAACTTTAAACATTTTTCATTTGGGTCCTCTTAATTTTTCTTTTATTTCAATTTCCTTCAATTTTATTTGCAACTTAAGTCCTTCAAGTTTTACGATTGAAGATATAATGGGAAAATGAAATCATGTTTTTGTACAATTGTAGAACTTTTTGTTCTACATTATGTACACAAATGTTGAAACTCCATCCAAACTCGCGTTTTGACCAATAGCAATAATAGTATGAATGACAAACATTCAAGCCGAAAACAGTAACAACAATTTGAACATGCGTTTTTATAAAGTAATTTCATTGCAAATTTAGTGACACACAATAACATTTCAATCTGATTCACTATCATGATACGATTGATCCACATCATCGTCACTGACGTCCTCATTGATTTCACTCGATGTTTCTTCATCCTCGTATTCTGCATTTGTATCGTCTTCAACATCATCGTCGTTTATAAACGAAGTTTCTCCTGCAGTATCTGACGAGGCTCTCCTGATAACCGATGCTTCGATCTCATCAGCTTCATCATCATCGCGGTGCAAGGATACATGCTCTATGTTGCCAAGATCAACGACTAGAGATAAACTGGAAGAGTAGTTATTGTGGAGCAGGTCAATCTCTGTGATGTTAGCTCCCACTGTGTCCCATGTGCTCCTGTGATGGACAATTTGTACTACTCGCCAGTTCGGACCACGAGATGGATCTTCAATGTAGAACACTTGTTGTGCTTGGCTAGCAAGTATGAACTGATCATCCTTGAACGCCTCTGCACTGATGTCAATACTGGTAACGTTATTCTCAGTTACCATCCGTCTCCCATCACACCTAAACCACTTGTATCGGAACAGATAGATTGAAAGTTTCGATCCATATTGTAGCTCCAATATATCTTGCAGCTGCCCATAGTAAATCTCACCCCTAGTCCCTGGGACGGACACACCACTATTTTGAGTTTTTCTTCAAATATCACGATCATATGTCACGAACCGAACTCCTTTAACAACACAAGCCGTGTATGACATAACCTGTTGGTAATATCCACTGGCCAACGCAAATAACTCATGAGAAACTTGATGGTTGTGGCTTTGGCGAATTGCATATAGCTGCATGACAAGAATTATTCTCAATTATTGAAAGCAATTATGTTGAAAACTTGCAATTTTATTCAGTCGATGTTCGTTTACCTTTCTGTAGAACCAACCATGAAAGTCTCTTCTGTGCACTAGTTCAATGTTTGGACAGCCACTGTTCAGTAGTTCCTGCCTATGTTCCCTGAACAAACTATTGAAGATCAACGTTCATTAGTTCGTTTCAAATGATAAAGTTAATTCGAGATAAATGAATAATAATCAAGAATTAACGCCGTCTTACTGCAAGAATGGCTCAACTTCATAACAGTTGTTCAGGATGTAAAAAATTGCTTGATTTCGAACT
The DNA here is from genome assembly GCA_030279155.1 of Forsythia viridissima. NCBI lineage: Eukaryota > Viridiplantae > Streptophyta > Magnoliopsida > Lamiales > Oleaceae > Forsythia > Forsythia viridissima. The sequence continues at coordinate 35,732,433 of CM059038.1, read as the reverse complement.
TGAGTAGGAAACGTCGTTGGTGACTGCTTTCCAAGTGGGTGACACTGCGACTGAAAAACAGAAAGCTGTGTCTGTGGAACAGTAACATCATCGCTTCTGTTTGGTCGATTGAACCTTGTCCCTATGTCCTGGAAGTACCTCGAACAAAAGGTCAATGCCTCGTCCACAACATACCCTTCAGTTATTGATCCCTCGGGCCGAGCTCGATTTCTGACGTAGCCCTTCAATTTCTTTAGGTATCTCTCGAATGGATACATCCATCTCATGTGCACCGGACCTACAAGGATTGCCTCTTCTGGTAAATGCATTACGAGGTGAATCATGATGTCGAAGAAGGCTGGCAGAAATACCCTTTCCAACTTACAAGAATGAGTACAAGGTGATCGTGGGATGCTATCATGTCGCTAACCTTTAGTGTTCTTGCACAAAGCTTTCTGAAGAATGTGCACAGTTCAATAATGACCGTGGAAATTGTTTTATTCAAGAACGCCCGACATCCGACTGGTAATAACCGTTGCATGATAATATGACAATCATGTGACTTCAACCCGAAAATACTGCTGTCATTTGGAGCAATATTCTTCCGAAGATTAAAAGTGAAGCTATCTGGAAACTCAACCGATCGGATAAATTGACAAAATTTCTTACGATTTGAAGACGACATGGTGTAACATGCGGCAGGCTTCATCCACTTATTCCCGTTCTGATACAAGTGCAACTCCCTTTTGATCCCTAATTGCATTAGATCGCGCCTCGCATTGACTGTGTCTTTTGATTTGAATGGATCGTCCATAATTGTGCCGAGCAAGCTATCACAAACATTCTTCTCTACGTGCATGACATTGATGTTATGTTTGAGCTCTATAGAAGTCCAATACGGCAACTCATAGAAAATGCTCTTTTTTCTCCAATTGAGCTCGTCATCACTTCTCCAAATTGTAGCGCCACCGTAATTTGGGTGCTTTCCTGGACTTCTATATCTGACACGACTTAACTGTGCTAAAATGTCTATAGGCGTTAACCGACGCGGAGGTGGTCGCCTATCTGTCCTCCCATCGAAGTCTAAATTACTCCGAAAATGATGCCTGGATGGCAGGAACCGACGATGACCCACATAAGCTGTCTTACCTATCACACGGACTGAAGGAGTATCCTCGTTGCACGTCGAACATGCCTTGTACCCCTGACCACTCCAACCGAACAAACTACTTCTCATTGGAAAATCGTTAATAGTCCACAACAAAGCTACACGCAGTCTGAATACCGACTTGCTGTTGGTTCCACCGTCTTCCGTGTCAATCCCATCGGCCCACAATTCCTTCAACTCGTCCACTAATGGTCGTAAAAATACATCAATGTCCTTACTCGGTGCTTTAGGACCAGGTATCAACAGAGTAAGCATGAGGTATTCGGGCTTCATGCATAACCAGGGTGGCAAGTTGTAAACTGTTACAACTACTGGCCACATGCTGTACGACAGACTCATGTCATCGAATGGATTAAATCTGTATGCGGCCAAACCTAACCTGACATTCCTGGTCTCACTTGCGAGCATTGGATATTTCATGTCAAAATCCCGTCATGCCTTTCCATCAACGGGATGCCGCATTTCATCATTGTCCCTAGACCTTCCTATACTGTGCCACCTCATAAGTTTTGCAGTATCCTTCGTCGCGAACATACGTTTTAGTCTGGGGGCCAAGGAAAAATATTGCAACACCTTATGCGGAACATTCTTCCCGTTCACTTTCCCAGAAGTGTGCACCCAACGACTTTTCTGGCAAATCGGGCAAGTTTGTCTATCAGCATGTTCACCCCAAAACAGTGCACAGTCGTTCTTGCAGGCATGAATGGATTTGTAACCCAAACCAAGCTTCGTCATCAGCTTCTTAGCTTCGTAGTGAGAGTCAACCAGGTTCATATTTGGGAATGCTAACTTCAGCAATTTCAAAAGATCATCGACAGACTTGTTTGTCCATTTGTTCATAACTTTAATATGCATCAACTTGACTAAAAAATTTAGGGATAAAAATGATGAAACTCCCGGGTACAGTTCTGAATGGAGAGCCTGAAATAGTTCGTCATAGTAACCATCGATGCTTGTACCTGCATGCTCATCACCAACTACGTCATCTATTACATCCATCATCTCATCTTCCACACCATCTCGCTCATTTTATCTATACACATTCGCAGTATGAACATCGATCTCGCCATGATATATCCAGGTGATATAACTCTCCGCAAAACTATTACAAAATATGTGAGCCTCGACAATTTCCAATTAATGTGTGAGACCGTTTAAACATTTTTTGCACAGACATTTAATTATTCTTCTGTCGTTAACGTATGGCCTCGCCATGTTTATAAATGCTTGCAAACCGTTTCGAAAATCTGCAGATTTTGTGCGATTTCTAATTGTTGTCCAACTTTTATCAATATCCATACTTGTAAAATACTATATTCTTACAAATATAGTACTGATAATAAATAGAGATGATTATGAAGAAATGGAGATGAAGAAACGGAGATGGAGAAGAATTCATTTTAATTGTGTGTAGTATGTAATACAGAAATGCGGAGATGGGAAGAAGAGAAAGAAGAGTCTATAGTGACGACATTGTCGTCGCTATATCTAAAATTCGTTGCTAAAGGAGCATTCCCATTTTACGAGGAAAGTAATTAGTCACGCGCCTACAAAATTTGATCAACATAGGTATAGCGACGACATATGTCGTCGCTATATATAACAATTGGGTGCCAAATTTCCCGCCTAAAATGATGTTGGTATATAGCGACGACATATGTCGTCGCTATAGACCCCATCACACTTTACGAGAAAATTCATGATTCACGTGACTTACATCATCATCCGCAAATCAATTGCGACGACATTTGTCGTCGCTATTTATGCATCAAAATGCCGCCATTAGTTCCCGCCCTTTCCGAATCTGAGTGGGGACGACACGAAAAGACGTCGTTATAGCCTCTACGTAACAGCGACGATTTCTGTTTTATAGCGACGACATATGTCGTCGCTATAAGTTTTGTTTGTATTACGACGACATTTCTTGGTCGTCGCTACTATGTAGAATCAATAGAGACGACTTTTTGTCGTCGCAATATATGTCGCCGCTATAGACCCTCTTTGTTGTAGTGAAAATTTGTGTCTTTTACTGTATACTGAGGTTCAATGTGTAAAGCCTTTTTTTCTAAAATCATCTTATATATTTTTGTATTTTACTATGAATGAATAGGACAGCTTGAGTTTAAGTGCTTATGTTTTTGTATTTTACTGTGAATGATTTGTTCATGGTTTATATACATGTTAGAGTTTGTAGGGAAAATACAATAAGGAATGTGTATGGAAATGCTTCGTAGAGGGCAGTTATGTGATTACTAGTCTTCATATGGTTTTAATATTACTGCAGGGGCGGAGGTGGGGGGGTCCTGGGGAAGACCAGGATCCTCCAACTTTCTGAAATTTTTTTTTTTAAATATTGTATTTGATTCTACTATTTTGGAGAGAAGATAGATTATTCTCAGCAGGAGTGGAGCCAATTAATTAATTGTAGCCCACAAATGTTGACTTTTGGTTACTTTATTTATTACTAATTTACCAATTTGCCTCTCTATTTAATAATTAGATACACACAACAAGGGTAAAATTGAAATTAAAAATTTATTGAATAGAATGTGGGTCAAAATTTGTTTGGGAAAAATCAATTTTTTTTTTCAAAATAATAGAATCAAACATGCTTTTAAGATCATTTCTTCTTCTTAATAATCAACCAAAACAAAAAATAGTAAAGTCCAAACCTAACAATGAATGAACTAAACAAATAAAGTCCAATCTAACTCAGATTAAATTAGAATCATTCAATAATCAAGAAGAAAATATTGAAATTTGTCTTTTCAAGCAATCAGAACAAATACGAAGTGATTATCGAATACGTCTAATTGTATGAATCGATTGTATTCAATATCTTATTGTAAGCTTTTTAAAGATTATAACATAAAAAAACATTAGATTCTCATAAAAATTGGCTCACTAATCGTGGTTTGAGAAAAAAAATCGGGCCCAAGAAGCCTCCTGGCCCACCACTGTTTGAGGACCCCCCCAAGCTTTAAATTTCTGGTTCCACCACTGATTACTGGTCCTTAGATTCTAGATCCCATTAGGTTGAGCATGTGAAAACCGAAAAGAATCTGCTTGCAGAGGGGGACAGTAATTGCATTGTCAAACTTTAATTTTCTTTTCAAGATGAACATTTGTATCTCATTGTAGAATATTTGCTTGGTGGAGAAATGATGACCTTACTTATGAGAAATTATATTTTGACTGAAGATGAGGCAAGATTTTATGTAGCAGAGTCACTTTTAGCTATTGAATATGTCCATAAACATTATATATACACAAGTTCGTGGATTACTGATTTTACTACTTGGCTTCTATTTTTTCAGGTACTTCAGTTAGTCTGACTTCTTTTCTCAACGTTTAAGTTTTTCTACAGTGACAACAATAGATATGGACATTTAAAACTGTAAGATTTTGGCTTGTGTAAGCCATTTTCTCTATTGATACTTTACAAGAGGACTTTTCGGTAGCAGAAGAGAGCTTCAACGGAACGTCAAGATCGAGGTGATGAATGTTCAGTTTTTAAGTCGTCTATGTAAATTGGTCGACCTTAACATATTTGAACAAAATTAGACGGAATAAACTTGTCAAATGCATCTTTTTCTAATCCCGTTTAATTTGTAATAAATATAATTAAATGTGGGACATCTTAAACTATAGAAAGCAATAAGAAGAAGAAATTTTCTTCTACCAACAAAATATTCTTAGCATAAACTTTTTCATTTTCGAATGCAAATCAAGTAAGAATGAAAATTGAAACTTGATTTTGATTTGATTTGTTAATCCTAACTAAAGCATGTATGGCTAAGCTTAATTTTTTTACTTATAAGTAACAACATTATTCTTAAATAAATATTTGTTATGAATCAAAATTATAAATATTTAAGTTACTGTAAAAAGAGGGGTAAAAGTTACTTATTAAATAAGTATTTTTTACTCAAAAAAAAAAAATAGATACATATGTTTAATACTAAAGGCATGTCCAGTGTAGTTTTTTTGGGGAAAAAATAGGTTTTTTTGGGTGACTTTTCAAACTTTTTTGTAGTGTAAAAATGTTGAAAAGTAGAAAATTGAAGGCAAAAAAATAAATTTTTTTAGGAAAAAATGGCTACAAAACATGCTCTAAAAATTTACTTAAAAGCAGTGTTCTAAAAAGCGTGCCTAGGCGCGAAGCGTGACCTCCACGCCTCGCTTATGCCCTAGGCGCGTGCTTTTTTGGTCAACTATATTTTTAACTAAAAAGCGCGCGTCTAGCCTCACTTAGACTAGCTTAATCATGCTTAGGCGCAAGCTTTTGAATTAAAAATATTTTTTTATCTTTTTTTAATATTAAAATAAGAAACGCTTTTTCACGCCTCGCTCACACCTCACCCTCGGATCGACAGGGCCGGTATATGGATTCAAACTCCATCGGAGTCAAGCTTCCTCCCGCCTCGGCAATACCTCACAATAGGTAGAAGGCCACGATTTGGCCCCAGCCATTCGGCGTTATCTGACAAGGGGCCAGATTCCAATCTTTCAGAACTTCGCGGAAGAAATGGTGCATGGGTAAGCGAAGGCCTTGCTACATCACGAGTTTGTAAATCGCGACGAATCCTTCAGGTGGATTGTCGGCGCGTTCTCCAGGACCTGGAACCCTGAGTGTCACGGACGCATGAATATCATAGGATAACCGTATGTCTTCTAACTCTGCTTCAATTATCCTCGATTGAGCCATAGACGCTTCGATGGCCGACCGCTTGAGCTCCTCGTCAAGCGCCTTGGCTGCCGGGGCACCCCTCTTGTCGAACGATCCCCTCATCTCAAGTACCCCGACGTCAGGCCGTCCTTTTTCCACGGCCTCTTTCGATGATCCGGTTGGGCAAGCCTCCCTCCCGCCCATAGATGGGGTAGATGGGCGTTCAACTGGGGGCGCCTAGTTCACTTCTCCTACAACCTCAGATGATGAAGATGATGAGGCAGATGATGGTGACTCACCCCGAATACTAGGGTTTGTCCGAGTGTCCGATGGATTCTGCAAGTCATCATGTCTAGACGACATTACAACCCTTATCAATTCTGGAAGACAATTCTTCTACTGTCACCGGAACGTGTGGCATGGTACAATCCCGAAATTATGGACTCAAGAAATAATTACAAAAACAGACTACAGAACAAATCACAGCAATTATCGACGCGCTTACCTCGAAAATGCAGTTAGAACTATGCACACGCTTGGAAATTTTTTTATTATCGGTGGAGCACTCCACAATACTCACAACAGGCACAGAAGCAAGAAGAAGTTGTAATGAAAGAGGGTGCCAAGTTTTATAGATTGAGGCATCCTAATCTCCACCGTCCAAATCCCAAGCATTACATCTAAACCATTGACCAGTGGACGCATGTTTAAAATAGAGCGACGGGTGGAAAACGGAACCCTAAGCATTTATTGAAACAAGGACGCACACGCCTTACCCGCACCCACATTATCCGTCACGTGCCATTAGCATTAAATGCATACATCCTCTTATTCATGATTGCCTGGCCACAAATTGACAACCTTGATTAACATAATCACACCAACCGCGGACACGTCACCAAATGTCTAATCACTTGAAGCCCTCACTCGTCATAAATATTCGACTTTGGACTTGGGGGACTATACCGAGTAAGTTGAATTCGTACTAGAAAGCAATGCGAAGCACGAAGTCCACACTTAGCAGAACCTTCTCTCTCTTCTCTTACTTCCAAAGTCCCACACCTATTATAAATAATAGGCTTTGAATTGGAAGACTATTGTTACCACCTGATTTTAATAGGGCCTCCACATCAGCAAAAGGCCCAATGAAAGTCCCATAAAGGCCCAACAAGAGCCTCGTAAATTTTAAGAGAGTCTCAAAGGCCCATCAAGCACCTTAGAGTTCTTGAATTGAAGTGTTGAGAGGCCCATGAAGGTCTTCGGCATCCACAGCTGACCCATAGGGCTTCATATTTGTTACAACTAGCAGGCAACACGATATTTCGAAATAACCAGAGAGATAATTGAAGGTAGATTGCATTGGATTGGCACACGGGTCCTCACAAGGAAACTGAATCATAATCTCCTAAAGATTAGGCAACGTGATGAACCCAACTAATGTGGATAATCTTAGATATTACCCTGACAATCAATCATCCCTATCCCGTAAGGAATGAGGATCTGATCAAGTATCTAATTGATTTGTTTCCTAAATCATTTAGGGCTCTTGTGCTATAAATACAACGTCTCCGATTATTCAAAGGTACGCTCTTTGTACACTGGAATTTCACCCCTAAACTCTGCTCAAATCTCTGCATGCTTGTCCCTCCCACACCCAATTACTTTCGCTCCTGGTGTATTATTCTTATACAGGCAGTTGACTTGATCGTCGGAGTACCAACGATCACCAGACCCTTTTTCTCCAGAGATCTTAGTACCTAACGATTGTCCGAGTGTGCAGGTAACATACAGGTTGACAGATAAGTAACTGGAGATCTGTTGACACGTGGACGATGCAGGTTCCGACGTCAACAATGATTAATTAGTTTAATTATGTCTAATACTATCTAATTAAATTAAAATAATCTATTTCGTTTGTTGCTAAAGAAAAGAGTTTTATGCTTTGATGCATTTTTTTCTTGAAAATCGACAAATTTTAAGAGCAGTGTGAGTTGTTTGATTATGTTGATTGTTGTAGATGAAAGTAGTATTTATTTTTCCATTAAATGGTCTCCCAATGTAATGCATGTCTGAGTTTGGGATACTTTTATTCTGTTTTTACATATGTGATCGCACACACTTGTTTCGAGACTCCACCAATGTAACCTCCATGTTTCTGACTTATTTTACAAAACAGATTTTTCCTACTTTGCATGGAGAATATCTTGTGGTTTTTTGTTTATTGTGGTTTTAATGTTATATGGGTTTGATTATTTTTTGGTGTCAAGAAATGGGTTTATTTTTTATTTTAGAGATAATTTACCTTTAGTTTTTAAATACGTCTAATTTTGATAAGCAGTTGTTGTGATTACTTTTGTTACAAAGAAATGGGTCGATGTTAATTTTTAGTGAAATTGAATAATGGTTCAAGTTCCATTTTTGTTTATTCATTTAGTTTTCTTTGCATATGGGAGTTTTCCTCTTCTTTCCAACCTTGACACCACAAGGGTTCCAAAGATTTTGATGCTTTGATCCACAAATTCACTCTCATGGCTGGGCATGTCTCTCAATTTCTTAGTTACCTCTATAAGTTTTTTTCTTGAAAGATTTGACTATTTACTTTTTTTATACAAAAATGTACTGGGTTTGTTGGCATATTTTTGATTTTTTTTACTTGTCATTTCTTGAAATGATTTATGCTATACTATGAAAAATCTGGGAATAATTGATGGATGTGGACTTGCCCAAAGTTCAACAGACTCAGGAACTGTCAATTTCCCTACTATCCAGTACCAGCAGAATGATCCAAAAAAAGTACAAATTTGGGATACTTTAGGACAACCTAGTGGAAAATTTGATTATTTAGTAAATTACTCTCTAGGCTCGCCTCAGAACATTGATAGCCACGATAGTCAAGATCCAGAAGACAATATAATTTTTGTTGACAGACTCTTATTACAAATCTAAAGACTCCAGTAGACTGAAGGTACTCCAAAGAGAAAAAAGAAAATAATAAAAAAGAAGAAGAATAATGAAAGTGTTGAAAAGAAGCTTGATGAAGCTATTAACAAAGCCTTGGCAGAATTTTGACCAGAAAAGAAAATAATAAAGAAAAAGAAATTCAAGAATATCCGTAGAGTAACAAGAACCCAGAACCAGAAAATTCTTCCCAAAGAACCAGTGATGACAATAAAGAAGATGAACAAGACGGATGCAATAATTCAGATAGTGAAATGTCATTTTCATCAACAGCAGAACACAATCTGAACACATGAAGAAAGGAAGTTGCTGCCAGACAAGCTTTTGACCAGATGTTTCTCGGTGAAACGCGTGTCAAAAAAGAAGAAAAAGTAGTCAGAAGACAAGACATAAAGAAAGACACGTGAAGACTTTTGGTAAAGAAGATCACCTTTAAATATTCGTTTTAAGATAGTTTTGTAATTTTGCTCCCAAGAATTTCTTTATATAAGAAAGGCTTTTTCATTCGTTAAGGGCAAGAGTTCTCACATGCTTACCTCTCGCTCTCTAACCTTTGAAAACCCTTTCTTATCCAGAAAAAATTCTCAATCCAAATTGTAAACCAGTATAAAAAGATTGTGAATATCTTAAGGTACATATTTTATATCAGTCTGTATTTCAGTTCTTAGGGGACTTCCCGAAAAGGAAATCCTTAGTAAGTAGTTTCTTTTAGATGTCTTATTAAATCTCCAAAAAATATTCATGCTATTTGTATTTAAACTTTTGTAATGATATGTTGATATTTATCTTTGAATGATAACTCATTTCATGCTATGCATATTATAAAAGCATAACTTGATTTTTAGAAACCATATTGTTTCTAAATTAATTCTGAGTGACCCAATTAATTAAGAATTTTGGCCGGAGTGAGCCTTTTGATGTCATTTTAGAACATTGGGGAAAGGGAAATAATTAATTTATAAATTATTTAAAGTAGTGCCTCGGGTGACTTTAATGAAAAGAATCAGGTTCAAGTTAATATGTCTTAGGTGGTGAAAAAAAATTGAGATTTGTTAAGCCATTTAAAGGAATTATAAAACTAAGGAAAGTACCAAGTAGGATTTAAGTTAATTTTGGAAAAAAATTTATGAATCCCTCATCATCCAGTCTAACAAATTCAAAAATTAAATTGTGCCCAGAAATCCTTGAAGAATTCAGGTATCTGTTAATAGAGACAGACAAAGAATTAGAACGTGTAAGAAAAAGTTTAGGAATAAATTAAAGTTATTAGACTTAGGAATTAAAAGATACCCTAATATAGATTTGTCTTTGCTTGAAAGAACTATTAGAAACCAAAATAAAGATATAACTATCTTAGAAAAAAGAGTTAAAAAATTAGAAGAAATATTAACAGAAAAAACTCTAGAACAAGATAGCCAGTTTATTCAATTTTATTTAAAAATAAAAGAAATATTAAGATTATAAGACTTCCGCACTAAGCCGAACTCTGCAACTAACTTTAAGATAAGCCCTTCTACGCCAGTGGCTGAGTTTATCTTTTAGGTACCCCCCTTCTATTTTGGTATCAGAGCCATAGATAATAAAAAAGAATTAGATTTTTTAAATTTAGAATTAAGCACAAATTGTAGAAAAGTCTAGACGGTAGATAATAATAATCTAGAAGCTAAACATAAATTACATAGCTTGTTTTCAAAAGAACCAAGTCAGAATCTTATTATAGATTTAATCATAAATTTATCAAGAAATTTAGAATCTGAAAATAAAAGATTTTTCAAAACTATAGAGATAGTTTTAGACCTTCTTAAAACAAAAAGTACAGAATTAAAAAATATTAAAGAAAGTTTATATTATATTAAAGATCAAAATTGTGTTATTCTAGAAAAAGTATCTAAAACGAATAAAATACAAAAGGTAGATTTTTCAGAAATAACAAAAATTTTAGTTCTTAATAAATCTAGAGAAATAGAAACTGAAATAAAGAAAATAGTTGCTAAAACAGAAAAATCAGTTAAAGAACTAAAAAGTTTAATTCTCAGTTAATAAATGAAACTTATCTATCAGATAAGAATTATATTGACGCATTAGAATACTGTAACTCTTTCCATAAAGAACCAAAAGGGATTACCAACCTAGACTCTCCAAAAGTCTCAGAATCAATTTTAATAAATCAAAATAACTTAATAATAGCATTATTAATTTCATTACACAAAAAGATATATATTTTAGATAAAACAAAAGTATCAACATCCTGAGCAAACATAGAAAGCGATTTAAAAGTAATAACAGGTAAATTGGAAAAATTAAATCTTGAAGTAACTGGAAAAGAGAAAATAACAAGAAAGTTACCTAAAGAATTCAAATTCCCAGGATGAGTTTACAGACACACTTTTTAGGAAGATCCAGAACAGTTAGTGAAGAATCATCTAGACCTAACACATCAGGAATGGATAGAACTTTTTTAGATAAAATATTAAGAAGAACTGATCAAAATGACCAAAATATAGAAGAAATCCTTAATCCAGACCAGAATTATATAAGATTTCAGACACATGGTTTAAGAATTTTAAATCCATAAATTCTATATAATAGAGGAATTTTTGAATCCATAACTCAATTTTTTAGGCATAACAGACAAATGTCAATTCATTCTATAGGTAACCAAGTTAAGAAATTAAATTTAATTTTTGAAGACTCTAAGAAAGAACTAAAAAAGATAAATTATATATTTATCCATTTAGGATTAATAGTTATAGGAATAAAAGGGTTAGCAAGAAAGAATTTAGTATGCAAAACTTTAATCACTATTTATGATGAAAAATTCAATAATATAGACAAAAGCCAAATAGCTAGTATGGATGTTGACATGAACAGTAATAATGGAATTATATACTGTAATCCATATTTCCTAATGACTATTAAAGATTTTTCAAAAAAAATAAAAATAGGAATCCAAACTAAAGAATATGAAGATGTAGAAAGTCGAGAAAATCTACTAATTCACATAGGATTTCTAGGAAGATGTTCTATTAGTGCCCAGACTAAATATAAAATTTACATAGATAAAGTAGTAAATTTAATGAGTAGTAAAGGAATTAATATGGTTAGACCAAATGAATTTTCTGCAGAACAACTTGCAAGATTAGAATGGGATATGGATAAGTTTTTAGAACAAAAAGAAAAAATTATTGCCCCAATAGAAGCTTTAACTTATAAGATATTCATGCGAGAACTAGCCTAAGATTTATAAATTATGACCATATTGAAAAAAAATCAGAAGGAGAAGAGGAAGAAGAGTCTTTAAGTAAACCATTCAGAGATAATGTTCACATAGAATTAATAGGAGAAGACTATGACAAAATTATTTTTCCAAAAGAATTAGAAATGAATCTAAACAAAGAAGAACTTTTAAAATTAGAAGACCAAATGTATCTTAAAGAACAAATTAAAGAAAATGAATATTTGTATTATGATTCAGAACAGAATATAAGAATAGGGACTACACATGAAGAAAATAATGATAACAAATCAGACTTTAGTTATGAAAAGAATTTTATGGAAGATACTCACTCCCATAAAACTATTGATGATACCCCTTTTGATAAAACCATTAAGCATGAGGCATTCCTATATGGACATGGCTTTTCCCCAAGAGGAGCCTATAACACATATAATGAACCTCCAGAAGACACGAAGTATATAGCTAGAGGGAGTAAAAGACCTTTAGAAAATAAAATAGAGTTCCAATTAGTATCAAAAGCACAAATTTTGAACCTAATTTCCCATGATCCACAAATGTGGACTAATGTAATAGATGTTTGGAAAAACACTATCATAGGACATTATATAAGAAATTACCAAGATATGGAACCTTTAGACATGTATAGGTATTTAGAAACATTTTTAGGAGAAAGCACAAAAGCAATGTGGGAAACATTTATATTAGAAAAGAAAGAAGAATTTAACCAACTAGTAAGTTTAGGAAGTAATCCATATAACTTTGTTAATAAAATCCAAGTATTAATCACTAGAGCAGACCCAAATTCAGGACACATGAGTATACAAAGGAAAGCTATGAGAGATTTAGAACAACTCAATTTATACAAATGGACTAAAGGTAAATATGTAAAGAAATTTTTAAATGAATATTATTATTTGAGCTCAATTTCAGGAAACACCTTTAACCAAGAAATAGGACAAAAGTTATTTCATAAATTACCAGGACCATTAGGATTAGAAATAACAGAATCATGGAATAACCTAGCATCAGTAAGAGAATATCCAGACAAAAAATGGAGCATAGGGCATAGAATCCAACATGTAATAAGATGCTTAGAAGGTAAATATGTAACTTTACAAATCCAAAAACAATTTAAGAAAACAGATTATAAGTTTTGTAAAGATATTTTCACACCACAAACCTATGGTACTTCAAAAACCATGAAGAAAATGCATAATAAAGATAAAAAGAGACCAATTAAGAAAAGATATTTCCTTAGGAAATCAAACAAGAGAAAACCTTACTTAGATGAAAAAGACATATTAGAAAATTCAAACCAGATAGAACTTATAAAAATAAGCTTAGTTGTTTTGTTTGTGATAGCAATGAACATTTAGCAAAAACTTGTCCTAAGAGAATAAATAGTTACGATAGAAAGAGTACACTTATAGAATGTACAAATAAAGATTTAATACAATTAGACGAATATATCTCAAATAAAGAATCAATTTATAGTATAATATCAATAGAAGATAGGCTAGAACATGAGCAAGAAGAATCTGATTATGAAATTATAGATGAATTCTCAAATCTTAAGTTAAATAAAGAGTCAGAATCTAAAGATGAATTCGATCTTGTAGAAACTTTAATAGAAGGATGTAGACATAATTGGCAAAAAAGAACAGGCACATATAATATAGCATGTTTTTTATGTAATTGGTACCCAGCTAGAAAATTTAGAGCAAAATACTTAGAATGCTATAAAGAATTATGTATAAAATGTTTAGAAGACTATGAATTAATTGATAAAGAAGAAAACAAAACAGAAATTACAAGAGAACAAGTAGAAATTTCTGAAATAAGAATACTAAGAAGAAGAATTGAAAATCTCGAAGATATGCAGAAATTATTAGTTAAAAGAATAGAAATCTTAGAATTAAATGGTAAAGGTAAAGGAATAATAACAAATGAACAAGATTTAGAACATTCAAATTATGTCCAGGTAGTATGTAATTCAGAAAAACTCAAAAGTATTAAAGTAAGATGTCAGATAAGAATAGGAGACTATATTATAAAATGTTTAGGATTAATAGACTCAGGATGTAGCAATTGCATAATAAATAAAAAACTAATCCCAGATAAGTACATAGAAAAATTTAAAAACCCAATAGATGCCCAACAAATGGATGGAGATCTTTATACATACACAGACTTAGACCAAATAGCAAAATTAGTTTTGAAACCAATTGTGGGCTAAGTATAGAATATACTCTACCTAAAGATTCCACATGGGTCAGATCACTAAACTTAAAAGAAACAAATTTTATCATAGTGTTAATTTTTTTATTAAAAGACAATGGTAGTCTCACAATTACTAAAAATTTTATACATCTCCAGAAACACATATTATTAAGTCCAACTCAAACTTATATTTCCCATCAGAATGCGTTGATAAGCGTGGTGGAAGCTCAAAAGATTGCCCCCGCAAAAAAGAAAGAGAATGTCAACTAATAAAAAAATAAGAATTGCAAGAAGAACTTTTAGAAAATGAAAATTTAGAAGAAGAATTCTTAGATAATGATAATGATTTTAGCCCCCATAGATTTCTTAGATAATGAAAAAATTTATAATACTCTAGTAACAGAACAAGAAATTGAAAGTTTAATTTCTAAATTAGAAAAAATAGAAATTCTAGGAGAAAATGTTTTAAAATATTGGGAAAAAGACAGTTATTTGTGAATTAAAAATTAAAAACCCAAAATATATTATTAGAACTAAAAATATAGAAGCCACAAACTTAGACCTAGAAGATTTTAAAATGCATATAGAAGAATTATTAAAACTAGGAGTCATAAGAAAATCAGATAGCCCACATAGATGAGCATCATTTATTGTCAGAAAACATTCAGAAATAGTTAGAGGAAAAAGTAGAATGGTTTATAATTATAAAAGATTAAATGATAATACCATAGATGATGCCTATAAAATACCAGACAAAACTGTTTTAATAAATAAAATCCAAGACTGCAAGATTTGTAGTAAATTTAATCTAAAATCAGGATTTTGGCAGGTTAATATGCACCCAAATAGTATAAAATGGACAGCCTTTACCTGTCCATAAGGACATTTTGAATGGTTAATAATGCCCTTTGGATTAAAAAATGCACCTAGTATTTTCCAAAGAAAAATGGATAGCATATTTAATAAACATGGCAAATTTGTTGAAGCATATATAGATGATATTTTAGTATTTAGTAAAAATAAAAGAGAACATAGAGGACATTTGCAGATCGTCTTTTCAGAATTTATAAAACATGGATTAATTATAAGTAAAAAGAAAATGGCATTGTTCAGAGAATATATAGATTTCTTAGGAATAAACATAGGACAGGAAAAAATCAGCCTCCAGCCTCATATTGCACAAAAATCTCTTGAATTCCCAGACAAGTTAGAAGATTTAAAACAAATACAAAGATTTTTAGGATTAGTAAATTATGCCAGACCATTTATTAGAGATTTAGGAAAAATAGCCGGACGAATATACTCAAAAACATCACCCACAAGACAAAGACATTTAAAATACAAGGACTACTTTTATTTCTCAAATGCAGTCATATCATCTGACTTGGATTATGATCGTTGTGGGTGGCTTTATGGCATGAATGTTTTTTATCTCAAAATGTGGCGAAAAACTAACATAACTGCAGTATATCTTCAGTGGCTTAAACTTGTGAGTGTTATTTTGTCTAATTTGGCGCGTTGTCAAAATGGTAGTTTTATTAAAGTTGATGCCGCATGGTATTCTTTATATTAATGTTGGGCCTGCTGAAACTCTGATTTCTCCTCTTTTCTTGTATAGTGTGAAATCGTGTCTCGAATAATTTCTATCCATAGAATTGTTCTTTTGGTAAACCTGAGATTTACTGTCCTTTCTCATTTCTATATTTTTTAGAGGTACATCGCATTGATCCCTGTGGCACGTGGCAGGGTTGGGGTTTCAGTATCCACAAGTTGACAAATATACACTGGAAGCTGCAGCGGTCGTTCATTTTAGTGGGCCGGCTAAGCCATGGCTCAAGATCGGGGACCCTGAGGTAAAAGCCTTATGAGAATAGACATTTAAATTTCTCAAATGAATATATTAGAAAATGTTGTGTCATGTGTTGAGGGGACAGATTTATCTCGATTTTCGTATATTAGTTTGGTATAAAGCTGGAGTTGTAGTTTGAGATAGACGAAAGAAGAGAGCCTTCAGCCTCTACTCGGATTATGCTCCGTTGTGGATAAACAGCAAATAGATGAAGGTAGCATGCTATACATTACACATGCTAGATATTAAATCAAAAATCAATTTATGAAAATTTCATACATATATTTTCACGATTTATGTGTTCTCTGCTCTAATTTGATGCATAAGTTGTCAGGAAGATAATTGATAAGTATAATTTTACACTTATCTGGACCATCAAAAGCAGACGATTGTAAGTACTCTTAAGTGATTTTTAACTTAATTGTGTGTTAATTTAATTGTTTTAGGTCAAAACCCGAAATCGGATAGAATTGGAGAAAAACAAAGTAAAATAGACGAAAAATGACTAAAGGCGTAAGAAAAATTGGATATGGGGATCAACATGAAAACATCTAAAAGTTGAAGGACTTGGGTTGAAAATAAAAGAGGACTAAATTGAAATGAAAGAAGAAATCGGAGGACTAAAGAAGATAAAATCCAAAGTTGAAGGACTTGAGCTGCAAATAAATGTATAACGATGAAAAAAAAGACAAATTATGAAGAAGGACCAAACCGTATATATGTTGAAGTTTGGAGGACCAAGTGTATAAATATGGAATTTCTCTATTTGTCGCGGTGTGGCTGCGGTTAACCGCATTGCACCGTAGCAATGCGCAACAAATGCGTCTGGATTGTTTTTGGCTTATTTCTAACTCTAGTTAGGGCATTTTTCGTCTTTTCACGTACATGAGTTTTAAAACTAGTAAAACACTATATAAAGACCTCACCTAGGTCAAAAGAAGGGAAGTGGATTCTTTAGAGGAGACGGAGAAAAGAACAGCGAAGAAAACGAAAAACGACCAAGATCAAAAAGATTGGAACGTGAAGATCAAGATATCTTGGAGCAAGATAATCAACATCTTTTCATCTTTTCTTCAGAACCCGGTTATGTATTCAAATCTTCTTATGTTTTCTTCTTCTCGAATCATGAGTAGCTAAATTCAAAATTTGGATGAACGATGTAGCCTAACTTAATTCTTTAATTTCGAATCTCAAGTTTTGACTTATAAATTGTTT
The DNA here is from genome assembly GCA_030279155.1 of Forsythia viridissima. Classification (NCBI taxonomy): domain Eukaryota; kingdom Viridiplantae; phylum Streptophyta; class Magnoliopsida; order Lamiales; family Oleaceae; genus Forsythia; species Forsythia viridissima. The sequence continues at coordinate 35,715,137 of CM059038.1, read as the reverse complement.
AAGTATTTGATTTTGCTTCTTTTCTTAATGCTTAGAATAACTGGCCATTATTTCATTGATTTTGTGAATTGTAATGAACTAAGAAGTAAATTATTAATCTAGACCACGTAGTAAAATTTGACAATTGGATAAAAGGTAAAGATGCACTTTTATTATTGCTGCGGTCCGAATTGAATTCTTAGGAGAATTAATGTATCTAATTAAGGATCATTCTGACTGCCTAAATTGATTTAATTGGATATGACTAATTTGAACTCGATAGAGGTAAATTAGGTTAAATTCACGAATTCGACCAAGTACAACTTTAAGAACAAATTTTGAGAGGAGGAATTAGAGATGATAGTTAGGTGAATTCGTTTGTCCAAACACTTTAACCATCATTCTTCTCTAAATGTTGATTTTCGTTTTCACATAAGTTATTGCATTGTTTTTCTTATTTTGGAAAATCTAAAGTTATAGTTTAAAATCTCTCAAAGTAGTTTATTTTATAGTGCATTCTACAGATTAATCATTAAAGATTAATTGAACTAATACATAAATAAGATAGTCTTCGTGGGAACGATAATCCGGACTCAATAGGTCCACTTTATTACTTGTTTGCAATATTGTACACTTACAATCACAATATTTTCACAACAAGTTTTTGGCGCCGTTGCCAGGGATTATTCTTATTTAATATTAGTTTAGATTAATCGTTAGTGTTAGTTTTATTTTTATTATTTTTATTAATTAATTTCTTTTATTATTATTATTATTACTATTTTCTTTCTTCTTTTTTTATTTCTTTCAAATCGCAAATGCTATTAATGCACAACCATCATGTACGAAAAACAAAGACGAAAAGCAGATGCTATCAAATGGCAGATGCTATTAAAGCAGGTAAAGCTCTTGGTAAGAACACAGACGAAAAAAATGAATGCCATCCAAGCAACCATTATGTGTGAAAACTGTGGGGCTAACCACTCGACATCATATTGTATGTTATTGGCCTCTTCATAACAGATCAACTTTGTACTGAATAATACACATCAGCAGTATAATCCATATTCACAAACATACAATTCGGGTTGGAGGCAACACCCAAATTTCAGGTGGTCTGATAATTAAAACAGTGGTAATGCCAACAATGCTCAGCAAGAGAGAAGACCAAGTTTGGGGGAGATGTTCCAATAGTATATGCAAAAGATTGATAAACTAATAGAGAGGCTGGACACAAATTATCAAAATCAACAGGCTTCTATCAGAAATAGAGACTCATATTGGCCAGTTAGCCCTGCAATTGTCAGATAGCAAACCAGACAATTTACCAAGCAATACATTGACAAATTCAAAAGAACGGGTAAATGCAATCACTACTAGGAGCAATGTACAACTGTCAGAAATTCACGTGAAAAGGCTAGAGAAAAATGACAAACAGTTGGCAATTGAAGAAGAAGAAACTGTGAAGCAAGATGCAAAATCAAAAGAATAAGAGTATGTGGAAAAAGAGAAGTTGATCATAAATGAGCAAAATAAAAAATTGACATTCAACGATATTTCACTTATCAAGCAATTCTCCGACTCCCATATCTATTCTAAAATTGATTTTGTGATCAATGCCGATGATGAAATTGAAATTTTCGTAGTGGTGTCCGAGCAAGATGTTAAACTACAATTATGTTTATTTGAGAAGCGCAAGTTAAATTTTTGGAGGATAAACGAAAAATGGTGCAAAGTCAATATATACAACAAAGCAAGTTCTCCAAAGTACTATTTAAAGTGCCGTAAAGCAACTAGACAATAAGTCGAGCTCTAGACTATAAATCGAGCACTTAATGGGAGGCAATCCATTTTTATATCCCTTATATGTTTATTATTTTACATGTAGAATTTTAGGACTGCATTAGGAATTACAGCACGTTTCCCTCCCAATTTTTAGTAAATGAGTACATTTAATTTTTTTTTTTTTCATTTCAAGCTACACATCATCATCACAATGCATACTGATTAGCTGAAAGTTCGATCTTGTCTCCACGCCTTTTGATTCTGATTAGCTCTTTCTTTTTTTTAATAATTAAAGATATATGAGAGGAAAGGTGTCATCGGTTGTTCACCTCCCTAAAACCAAGGTTTATGTATAATTTTTGGCTGACTATTGAAGCAATCTCAATCATTATGATTTTGGATATTTTTTGGATTTTTGTGATGATATGATCTTTATGTAACAATGTGCACCTTTTGGTGATGTTTTTAAAATAGTATGATTTAGTTTTTACTTTATTGATTTATTATAACAGTCTTTATGAAGTTTCATTAATTTTCAGCAAATGTCATTTAGTTTGATAATATCAGGATTATAGTAATTCTTCAATTAAAATTTTATATGCATTTCATAAACTAATCATATTTATGCTAACAAAAATTGAATGCTATTGTTTTTGGTTGACGGGTGGCTGTTATCGACAATCAGAAATTTGGAGTGAAAAAAATATAAGATTTGCAAAATGTGATCAAGCTTTACAAGAAAAGGGCCATATAGTAAAATATGAGAGAAAATATATATGTGGAGAAATAATTATTTCTGTATATTGATGTAATGTAAATAATAAATGGGGTACAAGATATATATATACTAATGGATGACTAATAGAAACATAATAAGAAAAAGAATATAAGAAAAAGAGTTCTACCTAAAATAGGAATATTACATGTATGGTATTCTACTACATGGTATTCTACTGTAAATAGAATTCTAATACTCTCCTTCAAGTTGGAGCATGTATGTCAAAAGTGCCCAACTTGTTAGTGAAATTGTGAAATGCCTCATTGCCCAATGCTTTAGTAAATAAATCCGTAATCTGATTGTTGCTTGGAACATAGGCAGTCTTGATCTCTCCCTTATCAATTCGTTCACGAACAATATGACAATCTATTTCAATGTGTTTTGTTCTTTCATGATATACTGGATTAGCAGCAATGCATGATTATCACAATATAATATTGCTGCTTGTGGGTGATCTACACATAAATCTGTCAGTAATTGTCTCAACCATATAAGCTCACATGTAATAGAAGTCATTGCCCTATACTCATGTTTTGCTGAAGATTTGGACACAGTCGTTTGTTTCTTGTTTTTCTATGATATAAGTGCATTTCCCAAGAACACACAATATCTTGTAACTGACCGTCGTGTAGTAATATCTCCGGCCCAATCTGCATCACAAAATCCTGCTAGCTGTAATTTTTCACTTGATGAAAAATATAATACTCGTCCTGGTGCCCCTTTCAAGTATCGGAGTAATCAGTGAACTGCATCAAGATGGGGTTGTCTAGGTGTCTGCATAAACTGACTGAGTGTATTGACTGAATATGAGATTTCTGGTCTGGTAATGGTGAGATAAATGAGCTTTCCTACCAACCGTCGATAGTATGTGGGATCTTTCAATAACTTTCCATCAGTCAAATTAAATTTCAATTACTGCTTCATGGAAAATGCTGCAGGTTTTGATCCAAGTAATCCAGCTTCTTGAAGAATGTCAAGAGTATACTTCCTTTGGTTTATTGAAATCCCCGATCTTGAGCGAGCAATTTCTATTCCAAGAAAGTATTTTAATGTGCCAAGGTCCTTCAACTTGAATTGGGATGCAAGGAATGTTTTTGTAGTAGAGATTGATTCTCTATTGTTTCCCATGACAATCATATCATCCACATATAACAAAACTGCTGTAAATGAATTACCATTGACCTTTGTAAAGAGTGAGTAATCTGCATGTGACTGTTTAAACCCAAACTGAATAATAGCAGATACAAATTTTTGAAACTAAGAACGAGATGCCTGTTTCAAACCATATAAAGATTTATGAAGTCGACATACAACTGGTGTCTCTCCCTGTCGACGAAATCCAAGAGGGGGAGTCATATAGACTTCTTCATCAAGATCACCATGAAGAAAGCATTATGTACATCCATCTGATGAAGCGTCCAGTCACGAATAGAGGAGATAGCAAGTAAGCATCTGATTGTAGTTAACTTTGCAACTGGAGCGAAAGTTTCATTATAATCAATCCCTTCTCGTTGTGTAAACCCCTTCACCACTAATCGTGCTTTGTATCGTTCAACTGTACCGTCAGAATGAAATTTAATTTTGAACACCCACTTACAACCATTAGGATGAGAACTTGGAGGAAGCAGTACAAGTGACCAAGTATTGTTTTCTTCCAAGGCACGAATTTCATCGTTCATGGTAGCGACCCATTTGGGATCCTGACATGCTGCCTAATATGTAGCTGGCTCAATGATATGAGAAATATTATATGTAAAAGCACGATGAATAGAAGAAAGGTTACTATATGATACATACCTTGATATAGGGTGTCGAGTGCTAGATTTGACTAGAAGAGACCCGGCTTGAGTAGGCAGAGTATGATTGATATAGTAATCTTTCAGGTGAAATGGGGTTTGAATTGATCTTGTGGATCGTCTAAGTTGGTCATCCGGAGGGTGAGAAGAGATAGGTGGATCAATGGTGATTGGACACTGCTCAATCGGTCGACCGGTAGGTGAAGACGGTCGACCGTTTAATCTCTCTGTTGAACCGGATGAGGTAATCGGTCGACCGGTGGATCAACTGGTTGAACTCTCTGTTGAAGCGGACGAGTGAACCGGTCGACCAGTTGGTCTGGATGATGGTTCAGGATCTTCAGGCAAGTTATCCGTTTCTGTTATGTGTTGGTCCTCTGAGTTTGTGAAATATGGTTTTTCAACATCTAGAGGCATAGATTGTGGCAATGGGATGGAGTTGGTTTCATCATGTTGTTGGAAAGTGTATGAAAATATATTTTCTTGGAACACAACGTCTCGGGATACTACTAGCTTTTTGTCGGTTAGGTTATATAAGGTGTATGCTTTTTGTCCTGAGGAGTATCCAAGGAATACACACCGTTTGGCTCGTGTGTCAAATTTATGGCTGGGTCTAAGGTTTGTGGCAAAACATAGGCAACCATAGACACGTAAATGGGAATAAGGTGGTGGTTTCTTGTGCAATCTTTTGTATGGTGTTTTGTGTGAGAGCAATGGTGAAGGTATCCGGTTGATAAGGTAACAAACTGTTTTGATATGTTCTCCCCAAAATTTTAACGGAAGGTTGGCTTGAAATTTAATGGCACGAGCCACATTAAGGAGGTGGCGGTGTTTTCTTTCTACCACTCTATTTTGTTGAGGGGTATAAGGACATGACATATGAAAAATGGTACCATTTTCATCTAAGAATGTTTGTAAGGATTAGAACTCTTGGCCATTGTCAGATCTCAGGATTTTTATAGTCAAATTGTGTTGAGTTTTAACCCAAGCAAAGAAATTTTTAATTATGCTTTGAGTTTCATATTTGTGACGCATGAGGTGTACCCAAGTATAACGAGAAAAGTCATCAACAATTGTAAGGAAATATCTAGCACCAGAATAAGAATAAATTCTATGAGGTTCCCAAATATCACAATGAATCAAATCAAAGGGTTTATTGCTAGATATTTGACTGACTTTAAAGGGTAGTCTAGATTGTTTTGCCAGATGATCACAAATATCGTGGGAATCAAAACTAATACCTAAGATACTTTGTGCTAGGAATTGAAGAGGTGAGGCTGAAGAGTGTCCAAGACGTTTACGCCATAGGTTGGTTGATCCACTGGTAGTATGATATATTTGTGGATTTTGTGAAAGGTAATATAGGCCGTTACTCTGCCTTCCCAAGTCAATCGTTTTCTTCGTAGTCAGATCCTTCATGACACAAAAATCAGAAAAAAATCTCACATAGCAACCTAACTCTCTAGTAAGTTTACTGATAGATAATAGATTAACTTTGAATTTGGAAACATGAAGCACATTATCAACAGTCATATTATTTTCAAAGTTAACTGTACCAATGGATTTAATAAGAGCATGACCCCCATTCGGTAATTGCACAGTTTTGTGCATTGGCATGAATTTATTCTCAAAAATCCCATCCTTCGTCACATGGTCAGTGGCCCCGCTATCAATAATCCATGAATTACTCAAAGAGGTAGTAGAGAGATTGATACCTGAGGTGTTAACACAAGGCTTGTCATTACCGGACTTGTTGTTTAGAAGTGTCATGATCTGTTCATATTCCTTGGTTGTGAGCGTTTTGCCTTCCTTTGGGTCAAGTGTAGAAGCGGTAGTAGTGTTTGTGAAGCGTTTGTTTCGTGGCTTCACGTCTTTTCCATAAAACTTGTGCCCTGGAGTGAAGCCATGGATGAAATAGCAGGTATCAACGATGTGGCCAATCATCTTGCAGTAGGTGCACTATTTCTGCCCAGTTCTGGTGGAAACGGTTGACCGGTTGGATGAACCGATCGACCGGTCCGACCGATTGTCACATTTCCAGTTCGATCTCCAATTGATTGAATTGATTGAATGTTGCCCTTCATGATCGGATTGCTGTAGAGCCATGAGATCCGATTGGGCAATCGTCGTCTTTATGGTGTTTGTGCCATAATTGTTTTCATTAAGTGGATTAGAAACGAGGATGAAGTCGGGATGATCGGATTGCTGTAGAGCCATGGGATCTGATTGGGCAATCGTCGTCTCTATGATTTTTCTATCATCGTTTGTGCGAAGCATCGTCGCTCAGAATCGTCTCTCTGATACCATGTAAAATATGAGAGAAAATATATATGTGGAAAAATAATTCTCTCTGTATATTGATGTAATATAAATAATAAATGGGGTACAAGATATATATATACTAATGGATGACTTATAGAAATCTAATAAGAAAAATAATATAAAAAAAATAATTCTACCTAGAATAGGAATATTATATATATAGTATCCTACTACATGTTATTATAATGTAAATAGAATTCTAATATGATATGACTGAAAATCATAGGAATTTTAAAATTTAGGTGGCTTTAGCATAGAAGTACACAGAGTTTTTGTGCATTGTATAATATATATTGCATGATTTGTAAGATTCGTTTGTCATTACTATTCAAATTGCTGACTCATTGTTTAATTCAGTTTCAAGAACAAATGATCATCTTACTTACATTTTTGCAATCCAAACTCTTAGAGATCTCTACAGGCCTTCAACACTGCAGATGAAAGAATGGAAATTAGACGGTGGAGATCCTTGTCAAGAATCATGAACTCTTAAATTTTAGTATTCTTCGTGTTGGCTGAATTTTTTTATATTTTGATTATATAAATTTTAATTGTTCTTCAAATTAAACTTAATTTTGACTACGTAGATATTATCAAATATTGTAAACATAGTATTGGTCAATCATTCAATAAATATATCTTCTATTGAATATATATATATATATATATATATATATATATATATATATATATATAATCATTTTCATGTATTAAATTTCATCTACTACTATAGCTAATTAATTTTTTCTTTCATAACTTTACAACACTTGTAATAATCAAATTACATCTACCACATGTGCAACGCGCGTGCTATAACTAGTATGTTTATGTATACTGGCTTGATTTTATGCTATCAAGAGTTTTGTATTGTGTTGATGATAACATATTATCAAAGGAGTACATCAAATTACAGAATGTCAATTTCATTTATTGGATATAATATAACCTTAACACATACAACATGATATTCAAACAATATATAAAAATTGTCATTGTGTATATATAAATGCCGAATTTCATGTGACCTTCAATTCACAAAAACTCTGCATCATTTATGCAATCTGTAGGTTGGAACGGCCATTAAATGCTCAGCTCTCGTAGTTACTAAACCAAAATATTCAGCCATGTTCAAATCACTAGGCATCATACCATTCGGAAGCTCCCAATCGAAGCAATGCACAAGTTGTGCCACCAGTAATCGAACTATCCCGAGTCCCAATTGCAACCCAAGGCACCTTCTTCGACCGGAGCAAAAGTGTATAAGCTGGAAACTGTGCCCCGGAGATCTATATCACTTCCAAGAAACCTCTCTGGTTGGAATTTCTCTTCTTCATCCCACGCTTTTGGATCTCTCCCAATAGACCATATATTCACATTTATACGCGATGCTTTTGGTATATGGAAGCCATGAACTACACAGTCTTCCATGCACTCATGAGAGATTAGTAAGGGTGACACGGGATGAAGTCTTAAGGCTTCCTTTATTACCATGCTCAAGTATTCGAGATTGTCAAGGTCTGATTCCTCCACCATTTTGTCTAGTCCGATAATGCCTTCTAATTCTTTCTGGAGTTTTTTCATCACTTGTGTATGCTTAATGAGTTCAGAAAGTATCCATTCTATTGCAGTAGATGAAGTGTTCATTCCTACTATAAACATGTCCTGGAGAACAATGCATTCAATCTAATAATTTGCTGTATTTAATTTGGTTTCATAAACTTGGACACAATTAGAAAACGTTTTTAACAATTTAGCTCAATGAAGTACTAATATTTCTCAAATCGCAAGTTCAGATTTTGCCGTCACCCATTCATGAATATTGTGCACATTTGAAACTTTTGATGAAAAACTAATCTGGCCTATACATGTACAAGCATGCTGAAGTATAATTTTAAGCTATGAAAGGAAATAATATAATTACCAGCAGCACAGCCTTGACATGAAGGCGATCAAATTCAAATTCCATAATGGTCATCATAATATTCACAAACATGTTTCTTTCTTGTTCCGAACATGTTCATCAATTATCTTTTCAAGAAAATCATCAAGAAATCCATTCTTTGTGTTTTGTTTTTGTTGATCTGATAATGTTTATTTATATTTTAATCACAATTATAAATCATAATACATATTAATTTAGGTTAAATAAATAACAACAAACAATAAATTTCGTGATTTCAAAATTAACAAAGACGTGCCTCAATATTATTATTGGGGTTTGAATGCATAATTTGTAAATCACAAGTACTCCATTAACAAAGACATTTCTTTTGGCATAAATTTGAATTTGATAGAAAGAAAGTGAAGCATACAAACTCCTAGACAAATAAACAAAAAAAGAGTTTTGGTAATACATAAAACTTCAAATAACACATTCGCTGCCAACTCTAGTCCAAGCAGGTTGGATCAATTCTTGATTTGTTACATGTCCTTAAATTAAATCTTGCATTAAGATTAAGGTACATTGATGGGAATAGACGCTGAAATGAACCAGGACAGCTTGTGATATCCACATGAGTTGAAAAAAGATCATGGGTTGAAGTCCATGAACAAGAACCCAAGGGATTGATCCAAGAAAACACTTCATTTATTGGATAAAATATAACCTTACACATACAATATGATATTCAAACAATATATAAAAATTGTCATTGTGTATATGTAAAAGCCGAATTTCATGTGACCTTCTTCAATTCACAAAAACTCTGCATCATTTATGCAATCTGTAGGTTGGAATGGCCATTAAATGCTCAGCTCTCGTAGTTACTAAACCAAAATATTCAGCCATGTTCAAATCACTAGGCATCATACCATTCGGAAGCTCCCAATCGAAGCAATGCACAAGTTGTGCCACCAGTAATTGAACTATCAAGAGTCCCAATTGCAACCCAGGGCACCCTCTTCGGCCAGAGCCAAAGGGTATAAGCTCGAAACTGCGCCCCCGGAGATCTATATCACTTCCAAGAAATCTTTCTGGTTGGAATTTCTCTGCTTCATCCCACACTTTTTGATCTCTCCCAATAGCCCATATATTCACTATTACGCGCGATGCTTTTGGTATATGGAAGCCATCAACTACACAGTCTTCCATGGACGCATGAGGGATTAATAAGGGTGCCACTGGATGAAGTCTTAAGGCTTCCTTTATTACCATGTTCAAGTATTCGAGATTGTCAAGGTCGGATTCCTCCACCATTCTGTCTAGTCCGATAACTACTTCTAATTCTTTCTGGAGTTTTTTCATCACTTGTGGATGCTTAATGAGTTCAGAAAATACCCATTCTACTGCGGTAGATGAAGTGTCCATTCCTGCTAAAAGCATGTCCTGGAGACAAATATGGCACACAGACTCATTCAATCTAATAATTTGCTGTATTTAATTTGGCTTCATAAAATTGGACACACGATTGGAAAACGTTTTTAACACTTTAGCTCAATGAAGTACTAATATTTTCTCAAATCTTGAGTTCAGATTTTGCCATCACCCATTCATGAAAATTGTACACGTTTGAAACTTTTGATGAAAAAACTGATATGGCATATACATGTGCAAGCATACTGAAGTTTAATTTTAAGTTATGAAAGGAAATAATATGATTACCAGCAGCACAGCCTTGACATGACGGCGATCAAATTCAAATTCAGAATCTCCAGATTCCATGATGGCCATCATAGTATCCACAAAATCCTTGGTCTGCTTATGATCTTCCTTGTTCGGAACATGTTCGTCGATTATCTTTTCAAGAAAATCATCAAAAACCTTAGCAAGAGCCACCATCCTGGCCGTCAATCCCTGAAGATCAAGCACCCCAAGATAAGGAAAATAGTCCCCAAGATTGGGAACCGCTACCACCTCCGCTGTCTCTTTAACCACAGCTTTGAACCCTCTTTCATCAAGATCCTTATCTGCATACTTCTTTCCAAACATCATAAGGCAAGTTATATCTACATTCAACGAGGCTATTTTGTCGCTAACATCCACGATTTCGCCTATTTTAGAAGCCCCTTTAAGCGAACTAATAAAAAGTCCTACCTCTGTTCGTCGCAAGGATTGGAATTGATTGATCTTGAGATTACTCAGTAACTCTAAAGTGCATAGCTTACGCATATTGCGCCAATAAGGGCCGTATTGCCCGAAAATTATATTCCTCTGCTCGTAGCCTATATACTTGGAGGCTTCGTCGTGTGGCCTGCTGCAGAAAACATGGTCATAAGTTTTGAGAAAAAGCTCGGCTGCATCAGGAGATGATACAACAATGGTGGGAACATAGCCGAAGCGCATATACATTATGGGGCCGTGTTTTTGGGCAATTTGATACAGATCTTGATGGGGATTCTTTCCCAACATGTGGAAATGTCCTAAAATTGGAAGCCCTCTTGGCCCTGGTGGCAGTTTTTTCTTCTTGTTTGAGTTCAACATTTGTGGAACAAGATAAAGAAACGTAATCAGTAGTGATGCTGCTATCCAAATCCAAGCCATATATAGCTAAGCACACTGGTTTTTGTTAGAATTAATCTACCGAATTCATAAATACAGATGATTATACATCTGTGATTATACATCTGTGACATAATAACCATCATGCTGTAATTACCAAGATTAAAAACTGAAGCGGAAGCGTACTTGAATCCATGATTCTGTTTGATCGAACTGAGTGATGGTCTTCCAATTGATCCGTGGTTTTCTCCTTAGTGTCTCTTGTTGATGGAGATACAAATAGTTATGAAAAGCCACGCTCAACTGGGGACCATGACCTGTATATATAACTGCAGGACAGTTATTATGTTTCAATGTTGTTAAATCGGCCCCTCATCAATTTAAAACATTGTATCCGTCTCTACACTTTAATCTCATGACACTTAATACCCATTAGTCCAAAACAGTCTTTAGTGGATCACTTTATTGACTAAAACCTTAAGATAGCACCACACATTTTAATATATACATGTTTGGCCCCACATGTTGAATTTTATCCAACAGTTTTTGTTTCTTAATTGTTCGATCAAAGATTATAAATAGCATGGATAGATGGTAAGGTTAAGGATAAGAGCATCTCCAATAAATCTTCAAAAAATCTATCGTGACAAGAGTGAGAAAAGAAATGAGGTGAGAGAAATGAATGATGAAAGAAAAAGAAAAATATATAAAAAGATAGACACAATTTAACAGTATTTATTGTTAAAGGTGTTTAGTAAGTCGTATAAAAGTGGATATTCTGTTGAACAACTTTTTACAATAAATGATGTCACATTAGTTTTGTCCCATCTACCTTATAGCCACATCAGTTAGACATTCAAAATACAAGCCACTATTGGAGATTAGTCATCTCTTTAATAAAAATTCAACAAGCAAGTGTGAATGTATTAAATATTGTCTTTAATGATCCCTTCAAAATATCTCTAAGAGTATCTCCAATGCAAATGTGGATTATACTAAAAAAATGTACCACGTTACCCTAAATTACTTACATGGCAAGGAAAAAAGTAGAGTATATCTAGCACATCGTCTACATTTAGAAGGTGTACTAGACATTCTCTATTTATTTAGTATGGTTATATTCACACTACAATTTGTTATAAGCGCACTACATTTTAATTGTACTTAAGATCCTCAACTTTTGTTCATTATTACAATTATGTTCTTAAACTTTTTGCCATCGAATTCTTATTTTCAACTTTCATTAATTAACACATTTCATCATTAATGATGGTTTCTGTCGAGATATTTTGTTTACGTACATTGAAATGAAGAAAAATATTTTATCGTACTTTTGTATCTATTGTTTTTTTCAAAATATGATAGACAAATAAGTTTTTAACGAATTCCCAACAAATGTTTTAGACGAAAATCGTCTTCAAACACAAGATATGCTAATTAATGAAAAGTTGAGGATAAAAATGTGATAAAAAAAAAAGTTGGGGACATGAGTGCTATAATGTTCATAGATTAAGGATGTTAAATGTAATTAAAATGTCGTGCAAAAAATAAAAATTGTTGTGTTAATATAATTACTAATTTATTTAATGAATATCGAAATGTTTGTTAAGCTTCTTTTATTTTAATTTTTTATAAGTTTTCTCCATTGAAATGTGTGTTAGGATTGTTGTATACATATGTGGCAAATAAAATAGATACGGAGAGAATAGCATCTCCAGTGGAGATGTGGATTAAAAAAATTGTGGTCTACATGTACAAGAGATATTAGTAGATAAATTAAAAAAATGAATTAAAGAATTATTAACACAAACAAATTTAAATGTAAATTATATTCGACTGCAAAAAAAAATCAAAAAAAAAAGTATATAGCACATAAAAAATTATTATTTGCATAGAAGAGGTAAAATGTACATTTGGATAGAAGAGAGAATAAAATATGTATTTTAGATTTAGAGTAGATTTAGAAATATTATTTTAGAAATAGTAAAATTGGAAGATAATTTAAAGAACAACCAAAAATAGGATTGAGAAATACACTTCAAATTACACTACATCAATACAACCATCCAAAATCAGTTCCCAAAAAAACTAACAAATACCGATTTTTTCAACATCTCATAAATTGTATCACTCAAAATCCGCTCACAAACAAAAAAAAAAAAAAAAAAAAAAAAAAAACCTCCCAAGAAAATCCAAGAATATATTTTATTGGAGGTTGCCTAACTTTGAGCAAAGTCTCAATTTGGTCACTTACCTTTAAAAATTCTTAATCAAGTAACCAAAGTTTAATTATATTCCAAATGCAATTAGACATCGTCGATGCAATTGGTGGGATTTGCACATATGGGCATTAAAACCAGATGGAATGCTTGGACATTGTTTAACCAGATGTAGGCATGCAAATTTATAGTGCAAACATGTAAATCGCGTTAAAGTAGAAACTTTGAGTGCAAAAAATCATCTTCTTAAAAACACATAAATATGTTGACGTAGACTTGACATTTTCATGGTCCACATAGCTCCTGCGAGTCATTCCACTTGATGTTATTGAAACAAGGGCCCATCAATGTCAGCACTTTTACACAAAAGCAATTGTTGCGGCTAGGACCATTTTGGTTATTGAAGAAATGTCTTTTTCATGTGACAGACCTAATAGCAATTGGTCAAAAGCTAAAAATAAAAATCAATTTCAAGAAAAAACAGTTTTTAATCTCTAATAAACAAGCACTTAGTGGCTTTACTGTAACTTTTTAAATTTGAATAATCCAATTAAAATCTGGGTGACCTTCAATAAAATTTACCCAAAATTATAAAAACGTTAAGTGGTTTTTGTTCCAGTAGCTTATATGAAAAATGTTACGGATATGTTTCGGAGTTTTTTTTTATCGATTTTGAGTGGTACCGTTTATAAAAAGTTGAAAAAATTAGTGCTCGTTAATTTTTAAGGCATTAATTTTGAGTGATTTAAAAACTACTCAAAACCAATTTAGTGTAATTTAGACTGTATTTCTTAATCCCTTAAAATTATCTTCTAGTTTTATTCTCTCTAAAATAATTATTTCTAAATCTACTCTAAACCTAAAATACATACTTAATTCTTCCTCTTATCTCTAAATGTACATTTTGCATCTTCTCTCTCAGCAATGATTTTCTTTTGTGCCATTGAATTATTAATTATGAAATTTTTTGCAGTCAAATATATATTTAAATTTAAATTTTTACATACTTCATATTGTTTACATGTACCTACATTTTTTTAATATATGATTATATATATAATTTTTTTTATTTTAAAAATTTTTCTAATTCGCTAGATAATAAACTCTCAGAAATAGGTTTGACTGTTTTAAAAAATTGTTACTAAAACCACAAAAAATCGAACTTTTCATAAATATCTAAAATTGATATTTTAAAAAACTCTTATAACTGGTACCAAAGAACACCCAAGTAGACCCAAGGATAACTAGTGCATGAAGAAGAAGATAAATTTTTATTAACATTTCCTAGATTGCACTGTACAACTGTACAAGTGACTTAATGCAATAAAAGATGAACACGTTTGCTAGTGCTTAAAAAAAAAAAAAAAAAAAAAAAAAAAAAAGGCACATTGTATATTTCGCCTAACTTAATTAGTTAGAATTGATTTGGGTTGATTTCATTAATTAGTACATTTCATCATTGATGATGGTTTCTGTCGAGATATTTTATTTACGTGCTTTGAAATAGGGAAAAAATATTTTATCGTACTTTTGTATCTATTATTTTTTAAAAAAATATGACAGACAAATAAGTCTTTTTACAAATTCTAAATAAATATTTTTTTACAAAAATTGTTATCAAACACAATATGTACTAATTAATAAAAATGGGATAAAAAATATTGGAGACATAAGTGCTATAATGTTAAAAGATTAATGATGTTAAATATAATTAAAATGTAGTGCAAAAAATAAAAAATGTTGTGTAAATATAATTATTCTTAAAAATGATAGCTCAAAAAATCAATTTTTAGTTTGTAATCACACCAAAAGAGTTCTTAAATTTTCTTCGTCTCTGTTTGTCCCCCATTCTATCTGCCTAATTTTTTATTTTATTTTTCCTTTTATTTCACTTTTTTCCATTTTTATTTCATAGGTGACAAAAGGTAGTGAGCTTGCAACATATATTAAAAAATCTATTTGTAGGAAAAGATTTTATCATTATGTCCAAGCTGAGTATCACTAGACGGGCAACAGACATCAATTAGCTTGTATTTAATATGATCTCGAACCCAAATAATTGTCAATCTCTACATGTTAGTATGAATAATTAGATTAAAGTACATGCAAGATATGTTTTGTTTGAATTGTTACAAAACAATACATGAAGAGAGTAAAGTGTCTCCAAGGGCATAGGCGAGTTGGTAAGGTTTGAAGTGACGTGGGGAGAAATCCTCCATCAACGCAGGTTCGATTCTCGTGTGGGACAGATTTTCACTGAAATATTGTGGGAGTTTGTCTTGGGGGTTGGCCTGTTGGCTCTCTCCCTCTAGTTCCTTGCCATTCGTGCACATCCCTCGATTTACAACTCGCCTGGGCAAAAGACCTCTGATACAGTTAGAAAAATTTCGCCTTCGAAACTTTTCCTTTAACAAAGAAAGACAAGTGTAATAAAGACAAGTGTAATAGATCGAGGCCAATTAATTAGTTGAAAAGTAGATTGACACCAACAAGACTTATACCAAGAAAGATGTAGAAACCAGTTCTTTCACGACTTTTATGATAATTTTAAAGACATTTAAAAAAAAAAAATTTACAGAAACCTTAAAGTTTGTTTTCAATAACAAATTCCCTTTTTGTTAGCCGACAATATATTTATTTCCTATTTTACCCTTGGGTAAGATAATTTTAAACTATCATTGAATAATATGGTACTATCCTTGTTTCTCCTCTTTTTTTCCCCTCATTTCTTAAGATTTTTTGTTTAGTATCTGTTTGATTTTGTTAAAACCTAGCTTCTTAGTAAATTTTGATAAAAAAAATTGATGAAATGTACTGTTGAAAAGTTGATAAAAATTGTAGATCTATAAAATATGTGGTTAAAATTAATTGATAACTTTGACCACAACTTTTTCACAAATATTTAAGTAAAATCAAACATAGCCTTAAATGCTAACATTATTTTTAGCTAAAATAAATATTATTAAATTTATGAAATAATATTTTTTATGTAAAAGAATATTAATATTTTTTTTTCTAGTCATATTTTTTTTTTCATCTTTTCAATATTCTCCTAACCATTTACCTTTCTTCTTTTCCTTATGTGAATTAGACACATTATTAATTACCAATTTTGTTTTATAAAAAAGTAGACTCATTTCTTTTTTCAATATTCTCATAACCATTTTTTTCTCTTTCTTGTTTTTCTTCATTTTTTATTTTTCATTAAAAACAAGATAAATATATAATTAAATTTTTATATAATTGTTGATTGTAGTTTATTAATGAATTTCATCAAATTAAAATTAATTTTTTATTACTGTATTTTTTTCTTCACTCTTTTTTTTTATTTATCTTGAAGAGTATTGATGCATTTTTTTTTTCTTTGTAATTGGTACTTTGATTATTTATTAATGTAATTGTGGTTACTGATAATGATATGTTACCCATAGATTATTAAATATAAGAAGTGAGATTATAAACTTGATAAATTTTTTTGTTGGAAAATTACTTTAAAAATAGTCGCATGCCATATTTTTTTGAATTTATCTACAAGCTATTTGAAAGTTCAAAATTCTACCCAGAAGAAAAATAGAGTGAGTTAATAATTTATGTCATGACATAGTTTACTTAGAGCAATTAAATAGAACATTAACTTTTATAAATTTAATAATATTAATGCAATTAAATAAATTATTAATATACTTTTCTCCTGTGTCAATTTTTTTAACTATAGGATATTAAATTTTTTATATTTAAGATTTTTAATTGAAAAAATAAACCATATAAAAGTCCATAAAAAGTCTATATAAGTCTAAGAAAATCTTTGAAAATGAAAACAGAAATCCATAAAAATTTGTAGGAGTCTATTGAAATCTATAAAAATTAATAAAATCTATCAAAGTCAATTATTTGACAAAAGTCAATCAAAATTTTTAAAAGTTTAAATTAAATACACCCCCATTACAAAAATGAAGGTGCCCCATTGAAAAAATGTCAATCAATAGTGTCACCCCATTGCAAAAAATGTGTTTGTCAAAATGAAGGCACATCTATTATTGGACAATTTGTGTATGTATGGTAGTATTAAAATTATATTTTAAGTGCTTATATTATAAGTTATTGGTGAATGTATGGATGAAAAGTAGGTCGTAGGTTGTGAGTTTTATAAAATATGTGGATAAAAAATATGTTTGACTAGCTGAAATTATAATTTAAGCACCACCTAACTTGTACTTAGTCCTCTCGCTTTCAAGTTTGCATTACTATATCCAACAACTTACTTAGAGCTCGTTTGATTTCAATTAAGATTATAAAAAAAAAAAATTAAAGTCAAAATTAATAATTAAATTTAGCCACATATTTTTACAAGATCTACAACTTTTTCAACTATAGAATTCATCAACCTTTTAAAAAAAATTAATTTTAATTAAAATCAAACACACTCTTATTTAGAAAATTACTGTAACCTCTCTAGAGATTCAATAATTTCAGAGACACAAAAAATTACATAAACTTTCATTATTTCAAGTTTTGAATTACGTATTCTCCCATTGACACATTTCTTCACATGTTAGTATAGGTAATAGTGGTAATAACCAAAATACCTTTGCAGTACCACATTCGACAAAAAGGGTAACATCCCTTCAACTTAAAGCTATCCTCCCACAAAAAAAATTCGTGGGCCCCCCAGTGAAGGGTTTTCCCCTTTCCCAACCCGCTTCATATGGACCCTCTAACTTAAAATGTTTAGCTCCGTCATTATACACTTGTGAACTTCCTTTCGTCTCGTGGTTCTTTTAATAATAACTAATGAAATGTACATGCAAGGCACGTGTTGTATTTTAATTTAGTATTTAATAGTCCGGTCATTGTTAGTGAGTTTTTTAAATATCTTATCACTTATGAATGACTAAGTAAAATATGTATTAAAACTTATTGAGAAAAGTACATATTATTTAAAGGTGGACGATATACTTTCAATTGATCTTTAACAAAAATATTCTTTATTTTTAGATAATGTGATGTAAGACATGGATCTATATTAAATACGCAATCAAAGGATTTCTCTCCCAAAAATCGACGTAGATTTAATTAATACAAATCCTATTACTGAATACTTGAATTATGATATCAAAAGATTATTTTGTTGTTTTAAAATTTAAACTTATTCCATATTTCTCCTCATTATAACTCGACTTTATAAATTATTTCAAATTTTTACTTTAATTTTGTTCATTCTAATGTATCAAACATTCAAAAAAAATTAAATCACATGAGTGTTGTGAGTTATGCATAAGATTTCTTGTGAACTTGCGGTAATAAGTAGTAAAAATATTTATTATAGATTAGTATAAGTTGTTAATTAGTGATTTTATTTTCTTGGTATATTAGACAAGGTTGTACTCATGGTATATTTTACTTCTCTACTAATGTAACTTTCTACCTTGTGAGTAGTACTCTCTTTCTTTTTTTTCCTGCATAGTGCAAGATTTCGAGCTTGTGAGTAAATCTTCTTAGACTTAATTGTAACTTAATTTAGTAATCGCCAACAAAAATGACTTAGAACTATATATTTCTTGTAATATTGATCATTGTGTTACTACTTTAAAATAAGAAATTAATTGAAACAAAGTGGGTTGCTTGGTATATATTACAATGGCTCGGCCTCTAGAGCTTAATACGTGTGTGTGGAGCTTAATCTTGTTTCAATGGTTCAAGTTATTAGGTATTTGAATAGTTTTTATTTGAAAAAAATAAAAACAATATTTGATTGGGTATCCAAAATAATCTTCATATGTGCAAAAAAAATTGGCGATTTTTCGAAAGATGTGACTAAAGTCGAAATGAAGACGAATAAGACGACCAAAGGAAAATGAGAAAAATGACGAAACGTTAGAAAAAAATTAGGGTCGAAAAAGATTTACAATTGGAAAAAAATGAAACGGAAATAAAGGAATAGAGCAAACAGGGGAAAGTTAAAAAAATAAAAAATGAATATTAGCTTGGCACTCATTTTTATAAACAATGCCTACGTTGAATTCTTTCTTTTAATACTAGAGAAATGCACATGCAAAATACGTGTTGTATTTTAATTAAGTATTTAATAGTGTGGTCATTGTTAGTAAGTTTCTTAATTATTTTTTTACTTATAAAAGACTGAGTAAAACATATATTAAAACTTATTGAGAAAAGTATGTATTATTTAAAGGGTTGACGATATAACTTCAATTGACCTTTAAAAAAACTTTCTTCAATTTTAGATGATATAATGAATAGTATGTAGTTCACTAACAGAATTGATTAATATAAATCATAGAACTGGATACTTTAATTATGATCTCACAAGATTATTTCGTTGCTTTAAAGTTTAAATTTATTCTATATTTCTCCTCATTATGACCTGACTTTGTAAATTATTTCAATTTTTAATTTAATTTTATTCATTCTAATGTATCAAACATTAAAAAAAAAAAGTTTAAATCACACGAGTATCGTGACATATGCATATGATTTCTTGTGAACTTGCGGTAATAAATAGTAAAAATATTTATTATAGATTAACACAAGTTGTTAATTATTGATTTTATTTTCTTGATATATTGGATAGGGTTGTACTCATGTATATATTTTTTTTATCTACTGTTGTAACTTTCTACCTTCAGAGTAGTATTCTCTTTATCTTTTTACTTGCATAGTGTAAGAATTTGTACTTGTGGGTAAATCTTATTGGATTTAATTGTAATTTAATTTAGTAATCATGAGAAAAAATGAATTAAAACTATATATTTCTTGTAATCTTTATCACTGTGTTGCTAACTTAATATAAGTAATTAATTGAAGGAAAATTGTTTCGATTGCAAATGATTTTGAAGTTCAAAGTGGGTTGCTTAGTATATATTACTATGTCTCAGCCTAAGACACCAAACCTAAAGCCTAATATATATATATGTGTGGAGTTGAATTTAGTTTCAATGGTTTAAGTTATTAGGCATTTGGATAGCTTCTATTTAGAGAAAAACAAAAACAATATTTGATTAAATAGCTAAAATAATAAACATATCTGTAAAAAATTTGGGTAATATTTAGAAAGACATGAGTAAATTCGGAAGAAAGACGAACAAGATGAGAAAAATAGTGAAACGTTGGAAAAAAAAATATTGGGGCTGAAAAGGATCTACAATTAAAAAAAATGAAAATGAAAGAAATGATAGAAAATAGGGAAAAGTTAAGAAAAAATGAATAATAATTGGGCACGCGTTCTAGGGATGAACACGGTTCGATTTGGGTGATTTATGGTAAATTTTTAAACCAAACCACTTATAGCGGTTTAAAATTTTTCAAAACCAAACCAAACCACTTTTTGCTGTTCGATTCGGTTTAAAACCACGATTTAGCAAATAAAAACAAAAAAATATATTGAACAGGTCAAATCATAAATATTAGTTTACAATATCGCGATAAAACATAAATATTAGTATTAATAAAAGACAAAAAATGTATTAACATAAATATTAGAATATAGTAAATGTATTCATTAATTATAATTAAATGATATAAAGCTAGTAATAAAATAAAATGAATAGAAATAACAAATACGATAATACATTGTATAGCTTTCTCTAAATCATCTAATGCCTCTATTTCATCCAAATATTGACAAATCACTATAGATTTCTTGTTACTATGCAATCAATTCTTACTGCAAATCACCGCCTCAACCACCTTTGCACTCAACGAACTCTTAAAGAAATCAAGAATCTGACCACTAGTAGGGAAGAATCAACTGTTGATAATTGAATGACTAACACATATTTGACAATTTGAGAGACAATCTTGAACTTATTTGTATTCAATTTCCACTAAAATAATATGTGGAAAGGCTCGTTGGTCAAATCTTCACAACAATCATTTAAATAATCCATCAAATCATTATTCTCGACTTGAGTTTCTCGAACAAGTCTAGTTTTAAAATTAATAGAATGAGTTTGGAAATATCCAAAGAAGCTTGTAAAGGACTTGGGCTACCAGATTGAGTAGCAACTTTTGATGGAGCTAATAATGGAGTCACTATTTCCTTATAACATCTATAAATTTGACAGAAAATAAACTAAATTGCTACAAAGAAAAATAGAGAACTTGCTTGAATTACAGATCGAATCACTCCTCAAATCCCAAAAGAAGTTTGGTGAAAGAAAATTAGTTGCTTAGGCGAAGGCAAATCAAGAGTTTCGGGATCGGTGGTCGAGATCTAGAAAAAACTGTAGAGAGAGAAAAGGTAATATGGATGATGGATGGATTTTAATTGGTTTGGGTATTTGGTTTAATTAAGTTGTGTCTAATATAGATAATGAATGAGTTTAGTTTTAATTAAGTTGAATAAAATTTAAATTAATTTTTTACTTTTTTATTTTAAACGGTTTGGAGGTTTGAAACGGTTTGGAAAACTTGAAACCTAAACCAAGCCACTTCGAAGTTGTTTGGTTCGGTACAAAACTAAAACGTTGACGGATCCACGTGGACCCAAACCAACGATTTTGAAAAAGCAGTTTCGGTTTGGTTTTACGATTTGACAATTTCGTTGTTAAGCCCTAACGCATTCCTATGAATAGTACCCACACTCAATTCACTCTTTAAATATATAGAGATAAATAATAAATATAATATATAATATAGGGATATAAAATGGTCTTTCATTTCTTATAATATCATTAGGGCCAAGAAAAAAAATATAAAAATGGAACTAAATAGTGCATGACACGAACTCCTATGAACAGTAACATTACAAATTCACTCTTTTATATAGTTAAGGATTAAGTATAAGTATAAGGATATATATATAGGGATGTAATATCTAAAATATCTTTTTAACATAAGGATATTAAAATGTTCCAACCCCATCCAGAATCTTATATTTATTTTATTTTATGTTTTCAAATTTAAATCGTATTTAATAAAAATAAATAAATAAGAGTTCGTTTGATAGAGATTATAAACAGTTTATAAACCAATATTGGTTTATTTGAGTTGAAATTGTTGACTTTTCATGTTAAAAATGGGTTGAAAAGTCAAAAATTACGGCTGAAAAAAACTAAAATGAGTTTTTAATCCCTACCAAACGCACTCTAAGTAAATGTGGTAATAAACTAGGATATTCTACTCTCTGCCCTGCATCCCGAAAATTCTCAGTGGGAGCTGGAGACAGAGAGAACCGTCCCTTCTTGCCATCTCTATTTTATAACTTTTAACAATATCAACAACAAAGTATTCTCTAGACCATCAAATCTTTAAAAATACATCAACATTTGATTAGCTTGAATAATTCTACTAGACAGAGCCGACTTAAGGTATCAAGCGACTTCGACGGTCGCTTAAGGCCCCAAATTTGTTAAAATTACTTTTAGTTTTTTTTAATATGTAATATTTTTTTTAAAAAAAAAACTTTTACTAATTTTTTCTTTATCAATGAAACGATATTATGATGGACAAGAGATTTTTTATTTTCTTATAAAAAAATTCTTGAAAAGGCCTCCCTTTTTTTTTTTTGCCTAAGGCCCCTGAATACCTTGAGTCGGCTCTGTACTAGGGAACACAAGATGATGGATTCATGATTGTGATTTCATCTAAAATGAGTACTCAGAAATTTGATAGTTGTGAAGGAAATGTATCGATCGCTTCTTTGAATGTGATGCATAATATGATTACATTTTTTAAATATTCATATGTTTACAAATTTATAACTAGTGTGAGTTGGTAAGAAAATGAAGTTGTTGAATGATAAATCAAGTGGAATTTAAATAAACACTACAAATGTCTTACCTTTTTAGTATTTTGTTATCCTACCAATATAAAAAGTGTGAATATATTCACTATTCATAATGGTCAATCAAAAGGAAAATTAGCGTAAATGGTCCATCACCTTTATCCTAAGTACAGAAATCATCCATAAAATTTGATTTTTACACAAAAGACCTCTAACATATGTGTTTTGGTGCGCAATTGGTCATTATTTGATAAAAAGATAAATATGCTCTTAGTTTTAATTAGAAAAAATAGTAATTAGATTTTTAATATTTGCAAAAGGTGCAAATGAGTCCTATAATTTTATTTTTTATAAAAAAAAAACTAACGAGTTCCTTTTTTTCAATTGACACTATTTTTAACCAAATTGATATTATACTAAATTGTTTTGTATATTTTACGAATTATTATAAAATAGCTAAAATTTAAGTTCATGATTATTAATTAATATGTTAAATAAAATTATTTTATTATTATTAAGTAATTTTATTATTGTTACAACATAAAAATAATAATTTTGTCACAAAGTTGATATTCAAATATTTTGATTAATTGATCTATTCGTTTATTAACTACAAATATTAGTCTATTAGAGCTTTAATTGTATTCTTCACATTTTAACTTAATTTTTAGAAAAATTGGCGCAAATAGTCCCTAAATAAATAAATAAATAAATGGTGTATATAATTTTATTGTTATTTTCTTTTTGAATATTAATGCAAATCTAGAGTATTATTTTTGAAAATGATTTGTTTGTACATTAGTAATGCAAACTCTATTTAGTGCTTTAGAAATTTGTATTTAAGATGCTACTTTTTACACACGGTTAGCAATGGAACAATTTTAATTGTAATTAATATGTTTATTGACTTGTTTACTTTTTTACACATTTGTGGCCCACAATCTCTAATTTGCATCAAATATATAAACTTCCACTAGCATGTTTAATTAACAACTGCAACGTGATTTATTTACTTTTAGAAATTATGTTATTTTAAGAGTTTAAATTCGAACATGAAACGATTTGATCAATTAACTTACTGATTATCTCCAGAGCTTCATCTAAAGCAACAAATTAGATTTTTATGAACTTTTTATTCTGCCACTAAATACCATGATGATTGAATTGGTACACTTACCGAAGAAGCCTAATTTGTCGTTCTTGAAAATTAAAATATTTGATGGTGTAAGCTCAATTCAACCATCTCTTTATCTTTTATTTAAGTTATTTGGAAAAAAAATTGAAATTAATGTACAGATGTTGTTGTAGATACTTATGCCTAGAGTCTTATTCTGGAGCAAATGCAAAATTTTTTAATGCAAAAGTATTCGACTTTCTTTGCGTGATTAGAATATTATAAAGGAATGAACTTAGTCTTCGAGGAAGAATGCAAATTCCGAGAAAATGGTATTTAAGAATAGTGGCTTTTATGAAGTAAATTGAATTCAAATTTATCATATGTTTAAGTCATCTATTGTAATGAATTTTAATAAACTAAGTTTTAAGTTATAACACTACAAGAATTTTATGTTTTGCATACAAAATAAATTTGTATGGAAATGTTATTTTTTGTGGGGAAAAACTTTTCCCGACAAAAATTTTTTGTAGGGGTGTTTGTGGCGCAAACATCGTGGGGAAAGGTATAAGACGACAAATTGTGAAAATTTGTGAGCTAAAGTCTCTCCCTACAAATTCTTTAGAGACGAAAACAATTTGTCGTCTAAGTTTTTTCTCGACAAAATTATTCGTCTGCTGAAGTTACTTTGGCCCACGAAACAAGTTTTGTAGACGCAAGGCAAAAATTTATTTTGTGGGCTGAATCATACTTTTCCCTACAAATAAATTTTGTGGGCCAAGTTCTACTTTTTCTATAAATGATATTTTGCGGAGAAAGTGTATTTGTTGACTAATTAAATTATTTTTCCAACAATGATAAAATTTGTAGGGAGAAATTAATTATTTTTATATAATTTTTTATATTATGCTAATTCTTTTTACCTTCTTCAAAATAATATAAAGATGCAAAAAATACAACAAATTAAATTAAGACCTTATTAGTGTCAATCGATATAACATTACATTCATAATATTGTACCAAAATACAAATAAAAATTATTCACTAAGCTAAATTTAAAAAGAGTATAAGCTCTATCAATTATACTACATTTTAAAAAAACATAACTTCTTGTCCTCGTAAATTAGATATGCTACATATCCTTACTAAGATTGTTGTCTTCATCAAAGACGTTCTCTTCGCCCCCAATAGCATCATCTTCTGTTAACAATGGCGTAAAGGGCGGTAGATCAAAACCAGGAATTTGTTGCATAGTTGTTGCATAGAATGATGCCAAGACTACAATGTAGAATTGAATTGTTTTCTAACAACATTCAACTTGCTTTTCATTCTTTGCTCTATTTCAATTCGAGCTACATTATCTACATTTCGAGTAGGGTGTTTCTTACATGTTGAGCCTTAGCTGCACTATCAATCCAACACTTGTTGTTTCCCGCATAAGCGATCTCAAAGGTGTTGCTTCGGGAAACTTCGAACCATCCTAATAGTGAAAAAAAAAAAAAACTATGTTTCAAACAATATATTCAAGTTCTCAACAAATTGAACTAATTAAGTACATGCTTATAACATATAAATTCATTACCAATGCCATCTCCTCCACTATGTATGAGAGAGAGGACGTGAACCAGTACGATGATTATACTTCTTCGTTTACCGGTTCTCTACGTTTGATGCCTTCTGTTAAGAAAAGAATATAGATATTACATAAAAAAATTAGAAGTAAAAATATCGAACTAGGAAAAAAATACACAATAAATACCCTGAACTTATCGGAGTTGAAATGATTACATAGTTCCATCTATTGATCTTCCCGCCAATAACACGTATTCATTGGGCAATGTGACCGAATGATGGCTCCGATATCATGAACTAGCAAATTATGTACTCTAGAACTTGTTGATCGTCTAGACAAATAAAAATCTGATCTACTACGAATTAAGGAGAAAAAGTACAATGTACATCATCAAACAAATCATAATTGATTTTGTTGGTTTGGGGCAACATGACCTCGCAGGGGCATCTTATTGAGTAAATTATCTTCACAAGAACCATTGTTATTGTCGTGGTTCTTAAGAGATATGATCTGGAGCATTTAAAGTACTCTGAGACACATATAGGAAGTGACCCAAAACAGCAACAGTTCCGCAGGTAATTACCGTGATTCATAAAGCTATAATAACTTTTGAATGAGGACAAATCAGTAGGTCCAGTGACATGAAGACATAAAGAATGAAGGATTGAGACGGATAAATGCCCATATTCTCATATGATACATCAACTTGCGATGAAGGCAATCAGCCTTGTACTGTGGAAATTTTTAGTTTTACATGAATAAACGAGTTCATCCAAACCAGTGTGTAAATTATACTTCAGATAACTATGAGTTGGAATAAGGGACAGCAAAATTGGCTGACCAAACTCTAGCTGTATGGTTCTATAATGATCACATACCTGAAGATCATTTTGTTTGATGTAATCCCATATTCTCTTGACAACATCACACTGAGGTAATGTGTTTTCTCATGTACCAAGGAACTTACTGAAGCATCATAAAGTGGAAGTGGAGCAAAAAAAATAGAATTTCAACCGTTTCACCTTTTTTCATTTCTCTTTGGCTCATCCGGATCTGAAATAAATAGAATAGATGAAGTAAACAAATATTTTTGAAGTAGTCAGACAAGTTAGGCTCATCTCCCTCTTATCATATCCAATAGCAATTGATTTGGCAGCAGAAAACAACATTAAGAAATCACTTCTTCTTTCCCCTGCATGAAACAAGAGTGGAAATTGATGAATTTGCCTAAAAAGCTCTGGACATTTCCATAAGTAATATCATTTTGACTTTTTCACAAAAACCGATTTTCGGTTATCTAAGCATGGTTTATGCCATGGTCAATATAGGTGTCCTTGGATTTCTTGTTTGTTCATCATCTCTCATTTATTCTTTCTTCCATTGATCACTTTTCAAGTAGCAGGATAAAATATTCATATTAAACACCAATGGGGGTGATTTACAAGGACATTTATGTTTTCGAGCCCCGATCACTGGGTCAATACTAAAAGCAGTATGCAGACAGGTGTCAAACAACTTGTACATACCCATTTGAACATGAGATACTGACCAGCACAGGTTCTCACAGTGATAGAATATACGGCCAAAAATTTAATATAAAGCCACTTGGCAAAAGAAAACAACGTCATAAGAGCTTAGTAGAGGCGTTGCCTTCTTTTCTCTCTTGCTTCCGCTGTTTTTCTTTTGGAGTAGAATTGACTGAAGCTGCTTAATTTGAAAAACATGACTGAAAACTTAAGGAGTTTGATCTCGATACAAAAAAATTATAGAAAGGGCTCATCAACTGTAAGACATAATTGCCCTTAAGGCAATTGCCAAAAACAGATAGAATAAAGTTTCAACTTGGATATTATACCATGAAGGAATGCGGATCAGGTCTAATGATAATGAGGTTAGGCCATGGTTCAGTTGTACAAAATGATTTAAGTAATCAACTGACATTTTATTTGAGAAGATAAAATAACAAGATTGTTCTTCTAAAATGAATCTGCTCAGCACGTAGTCTTCTTCTGATGAAAGTGCTTCTCAAGCTGTCCGTCCAAACAAATATGGGTTCACCTAACAAAGAAACATCATAACTATTTTTTGCTATACCAGAGCAAAACACTTCGATAAAATCAACTTATTAGAACACCCAAAAGTTAAGATAATCCCAATAATGCTCAAATTTCATCCTTCCAAGCAAAACACTTCAATAAAATCTTATTAGAACAACCAAAAGTTAAGATCATCCCAATAATGCTCAAATTTCATCCTTCCAAACTTATGGAGACAATGAAAGAATATAAAATTTCCCTGGGTCATCCCCAAACATCAGAACAGAAACACACGGTACAGAAAAATTCATCAAAGTTCTAATTGGCATTTAGCATACATAGTCAACTAATTAACCGGGTTTGTGGGGAAAAGTAACAGGGGAAAAATTAACCAAGTGCTAACAGAAAATCCACCATTTATAGTTACTCCGCCTCACCATTAAACCGAAAACATTAACTGGGTTTAATACTCCGCCACACCATTAATCCAAAACAAATAATCAAGATTATGAAACAACCGGATAAAATTTTCAATTTTAATCACCAAATCCAAAAACAAAACAATAAGTTTCTAACAATAAGACAAATCTACTTCTAATTTCACAATTAAAAACCCTCATTTTCTTCATAAAATCCTAATTTTATTGGCTAAATGTGGAAAAAAAAATTTAAGGGCATAAAGACGAACCTCTGTGAAAGAGACGAAGACTACAGGACTGGTTGATGGTGAGCAGCGTGATGGGTTGTTCGGTAGTGGTGGCTACGGTGGCTGATTCAGAGATGATGTGAGAGATGGAAGGACAGGCGCCGGAGAGGGAAGCCGAAGGGGAAAAATTGGAAGATGGAATCGTAGAAGAGGGAAAAATTCCTGAGAAAGGTTTTGACGTTTTAATATTAGAGTTTTCCTTCAGAATAGATTTTGTGGACTAAAAAACTAAGAATTTTTTTCACTAAATATTACCCAACAAATTAGTCTTCTATTTTGTCGGCAAAAGATGTACTTTGCTCGACTAATTTTTTTGTCGGAACAAATGAATATATTTGTGGGCACAAGTTATCACATTTTTGAAAATTTTAGAACGAACCATGGCCCTACCAAAAAATGGGTTTGTAGGGAAAAGTTAATTCCGTAGACAAATCTCAATTTGTCTGCAGAAATTTTGTAGGTAAAGTATACATTTCTTGTAGTGTAAGCATGCTTATATTTAAATTTCAATCGCCTGATTTTTTAATGTTTAATTTTTTTTCCACTTAAATTATCAATATCAAGTCAATTCGTAAAATAAATATATAATAAATACTATTACGTTCTTAATTAACGAGACATCATGTGCAGCGCACGTGGTCACACTAGTATTATATATAGAATGGTGGATTTATATTATCCAATTAACCGTCAAAATGAAAATGTCTATTATTATTATTATTATTTATTATCAGGATACTATTTTGTCCGCTGATATGGGAACTTGAAACGATTTGTTGCACTGCCATATATGTAAATGTATTTTGAAGACTTGGAATCAAGGTGTTTGTTGATATATTTTTGAAGAGATAATGGTTTAAACTATACTTTGTAGTTAATTTAGCTAGAAGTGTTAAAAAATATATATTATAGATATTACATTATTGTTAAAGGAGCTAAAATATGAATAAAAGTTCATAAGGGTACTTTAGGTACTACAACTATTATTTTCACTAACATGTGAAAGAAAAATGGTCAAGGTGGGAAAATATGTTATTCAAAACTTGAAATAAGAGATGTTTATGTAATTTTTTTAAAAAAAACGGTGTCTGTGAAATTGTCATAAAGTTTGAGGGAGGTATGCATAAGTTGAATTGAAGATCAAGAATACGAAGAAAGAGAAAATAGATCTAGCGTTTCCAGAGAAAGGAGAAAGAGGATTGAATATTCATATAATGAATTAATTAAACATTTGATATGTTCTTATATGTACAAATAACCACAATACAAAAACGTATTTACAAATAACACTTTTATATTTACAATTAACACTTTTTTCTATATTATACATCAACATCCCCCCCAAGCATGACTGGGGAGAAGTTCTAGTAAGCTTGTCTCGAAAGTGAATGAATTTAGAAAAAGTTAGAGCCTTGGTCAATATATCAACAACATGTTCTTATGTGTTGATTTATTGAATCACCAGCTGTTGTGCTAACACATTTTCTCTCACAAAATGGACATCCAACTCAATGTGTTTGGTGTGTTGATGAAACACAGGATTATAAGCCAAAGATCCGCACTAATGTTATCGCACCACAAAATAGGAGAAACTGTTAAATTTAACTCTTCAAATAGAATTTATAACCAAAGAATGCCAATGGCTGCATTAGATAGGGCCCAATATTCAGACTCAGTACTAGATCGAGCAACCACTTTTTGTTTTCTGGAAACCCACTTAATCAAGTTACCCCCAAAAAAAATACAGTACCCCGTAGTAGATCTCTTGTCATTTATATTATAATATTACTAGCCCAGTCAGCATTTGAAAAGGCTTCCAAGGTAAGTGGAGTAGCAGGTATAAAATACAGCCCAATAGTTGAAGTATTCTTAAGATACCTGAGAATAGGCATGTCAATCGGCTCAGCCTGTAAAACACGAGCTCGGCTCGTCTGGAGACGAGTGGCTCAGTTCGGCCCACGGGCTCATGGCCGTGGGCCGAACTGAGGCCGAGCCGACGCTCGACCCTCTTTTTTTGTTGTTTAAAATTTGAAAATAAATCCTCTTCTTTATTTTGTTAAAGAAAAAAATGTAAATATTTAAAATAAATCCTTTATCTTTATCTTTATGCTAAAGATTAAATATTTATCTTTATGTTAAAAATTTTATTGAATCCTCATCTTTATTATGTTTTTTAAAATCCTCATGTTTGACTCTTTGTTATGTTTTTGTTTTTTTTTTTTTTTTTGAATTTGAAAATAAAAAAGAAATTTGAAAACAAAAAAGAAATTAGAAATACAAAATCCTTTATGTTAAAATTAAAGATTTAAAACCCACCTCTTTTTTTTTATATATATTTTTTAAAATTTGAAACTAAAAAAGAAATACCATATCGAAAATCCTTTATGTTAAAAATGTAAGATTTAAAATCCTCCTCCTTTTTCTGGGCTTGGGACCGGTTACTTTAAAAGTATGCGAAGTTAAAATTGTACACGAACAAGATGTTACGTTCACAATTTTTTATTAAAATAAGGAAAATTCTTCAAATACAGAAATATTAATGCAAAATAATACTTACTATGAATATGATTAATCCATATTCAAATCTTCAAGTTCTTCGAATATTATTCTGTCCACTTTATCTTGAATTCGAAGTTCGGCATCATTCCAATCTTTTAGACACAGTAAACTTTCTAAAATATCGACTTTGAATCTTGATCTGATATCAGATAAAATATTGCCACTTATACTAAATGTAGCCTCCGATGCTACAGTTGAGACCGGAGGTGTTAGTAGATCACGTGCCATTTTGGAAAGAATTGGGTAATTACGTTGATGTGGTCTCTACCATTTAAGTATATCAAAGTTTTTCTCTCCTCGTCATCTAACATATTAAGCACATCATGCGCAAAATACCTACTTAACTCTACAGGTGTATCATTAGAACGGGAAAGAGAAGAACTAGAAGAAGAACTAACTAATTGTTGACCTTGAATGGTGACGTAACTCTATAAATCAATGTCATCAGTTGATGACGAAATATATATTGAATTAGGGGGTCGTACAACATTTGTACCGGCCTTTTCAGCATAGACCTCATACATAGAACATAAAGTTTGTTCTA
The DNA here is from genome assembly GCA_030279155.1 of Forsythia viridissima. Lineage (NCBI taxonomy): Eukaryota > Viridiplantae > Streptophyta > Magnoliopsida > Lamiales > Oleaceae > Forsythia > Forsythia viridissima. The sequence continues at coordinate 35,683,546 of CM059038.1, read as the reverse complement.
AATTAGCACACGTGACTGGATTTTCATAAGTTAATTTATCTGAAATTGCCATTATTGTTACTTTTGTACCCTCTAAGTTAAGTCGAAGATCCATGATACATGCTAATGAAAATAACATAGGCAATTGTTCTCAATATTTTCTAAATTTAGCTTCCATAACATGTATAATACTAGTAAAAAGAGTAAAATTCTTATATCTATTAAAATTGTTAGCAATATAATAGAAATGATTTAAAACAAGTTGAGTAGTTGGGTAATAAACACCAGAATATGCAGTTGTTGCGTCGTAAAAAATTTTTAAAAAATTTATAATATGACCACATATTTCCCAATCATGTAATTCTAAATCATATTCTGAGACGTGTGAGTGTCGGCCATTATAATAGACAGTAATGCAATCTTCATAACCTTCACACGATTTAAGTATAAGATATGTTGAATTCCACCTATTGGCAACATCAGTTGCAAAACATTTTGATTGCAACCCATTTTCTGTACATAGAGTAGCAAAAACTTGTTTTCTTGATGGTGAAACCGAAATATAATTAATAGTATATCGAATTTTTTTTAATTGAGGTTGTATAAATTTTAATCCATCTTGTACAATTAAATTAAACACATGACACACCCAACGAATATGAAATAAAATACCATCAAAATATGGATTACAGTGTTGCATTAATTTTTCAATTACTATATTATTTGTGTATGCATTATCAAATGTAAAACTACGAGCCTTAGAATCACATTTAAATTTATGTAACACACCTAATAAAATTTGATAAATATTATTTCCATTATGAAGATAGTCTATTTGTTTAAATACTATTACTTTTTTATGCATTAACCAGTTATTATCAATATAGTGTGCAGTTGCAATCATGTATCTTTTTTTGTTACAACCTGTCCATAAGTCTGATGTAAAAGATACAACACCGTTGTAATTATTAATATCATTAATAATAACTTATTTCTTAGTATTATATCTAACAATAGTATCTTTACGAAGTGTATTTCTAGAAATATTAACGTACTTGGGTTGGAGATATTTTTGGACGAATTTCGTCCAATGAGGATTGTCCACTAAGCATAGTGGAAACTTGACATTTGCTATCAATTCTGGCAGTCCTTCGTGTCGCATGAGTTATTGTGAATATATCCAATTGTTGAGAGTGTGAGTACTGGACCGGGCTCTCGGAGATCCAAACTGGAGGTGTGCCTGATTTGTATCTAAACATCCATGTTTATATTGACACTTTTTGAAGTGTTTGTTTAGATGGGTCGTGTCTATCCCCTTTTGCCAAGCAAACTTCTCCTGACAGTATTTACACCGTGTTTTGAACTCAGGGACTCCGTTCACTAGTTTACCAGTCGGCACCAACTCAAAATGCTGCCAGCACTTAGCCTTTTGTTTAGTGGCTTTTCGTTTAGTGATAGAGCCAATAGTAGTTTGTGTATCGGCGTCGTCATGAACGTCTTCCAAATTAATTAGATCAGTGCTACCACCAAATTGATCAATAATATCTTCTGGGATTGGAATGTCATTAAGACAACTGAAATTATCATCACTTCAGTTGTATGCCATTTCGAATAATAGAATAAAGAAAATAGGAGAAAATGAAGATGTAGTATAACGTAGAAACTAGAAAATAGAAATGTAGAGAATTAGTAGAAGTAGAAAATCATAACTTAAAATTATAGAGTAATATCTATATAATAAGATACTAGATACTAATTAGAACACTAATATTGAAAGAATGTAATTTGAGAATTGTTAATGGATTGAGTATATAATTGAATGAGAGATAAGAGATTGAAGTGTGAAAAAATAAGTTTAGAAAATTGGTATTTGTAGGAAAATAATGAAAGTAAAAAAAAATGAAAATAACTGTTGGCCAACGATCACGAAATCGTGACCGTTGGGATGAGCCATGAGCCGAGCTGGCTCGTGGCTCGTGGGCACGAGCACACGAGCCCAACGAGATGGCTCATTGGGCGAGCCAACGAGCTGGCTCGTTTTTTGGCCGAGCCGAGCGAGCTCGGCCCTTTTTTTTTCTCGAGCTCGGCCATAGCTCGTGCTCATGGCTCAACGAGCCCGAGCCCGAGCCAGAGGCCAAGCTCGAGCTGGGCCGAGCTTTTACGAGCCAAGCCGGCAAGCCTACGAACCGACGAGCTTTTTTGCCACCCCTACCTGAGAATTCTTTTACATGCCTGTCAATGTAACATTGTTGGAGTATGAAAGAATTGACTATGCTTATTAACTGCAAAGGCCACATTAGGTATGGTCATAGTCAAGTATTGTAAGGCACCAACAATAGATCTATATGTAGTGGGCATATCAAAAGGATTGCTGTCATCTACGGATAATTTTTGGTTTTGGCACATGGGGTATCAGCTTCCAACATTTTATTTTTGGCCAAGAGATCCATGACATACTTGTGTTGAGTTAAGTATATCCCTGAGAAGTCTCTATAAGCCTCAAAACAAAGAAAATATCTTAAAGAACCCAATATTTTCAAAGCAAACTTAGAGTGAAGATCATGAACTAACTTGAGGACTTGTGTGTTATCATGACCAGTTATCAAAATATCATCTACATAGATGAGTACAAACACAGATTTTCCAACAGAAGTAGAAACAAATAGACTGGTATCTGCCTTGGAGTTTTTGAATCCCCAATTGAACAAGGCTTGTTTTAACTTTTCAAACTAGGCTCTTGGGGCTTGTTTAACACCATATAGGGTTTGTGCAGTTTACATACACGATTAGGTAATTGTGGATTCACAAATCCATCTGGTTGAGACATGTAAAATGTCTCATGTAAGTCACTATTCAGGAAAGCATTATTGATATCAACATGTTAAATGTCCCAACCATTAGTTACAGCCAAAGTGAGGATCATCCTTATGGTAGAATGTTTAATGACTGGACTAAAGGTTTCAAAGTAATCCAAACCAGGGGTTTGTTGAAAACCTTTGGCCACCAACTTGAATTTGTACCTTTCTATGCTACCATCATCCTTCATTTTCACTTTGAATACCCACTTACATCTCACTACATGCATGTTTTCTCTAGCAGGCACAAAACTCCAAGTGTTATTAGATTTTAATGCATGAAGTTCAGCAGTCGTGGGTTTTACCCAATTTGGGTCAAGTAATGCCTCCTTAACATATGATGGTCTAGGGATTTAGAATTGGAAGAGGTCAGAAAAACAAACTTTTGTTGGTTTATGTATACTAGATTTTGCCATAGTTTGCATTTGGTGAATAGCTTTCCTAGGAGGAGAATTTTGTTGTTCAACAATAGAAGGTAAATTATTGTGACTAATACTTTCAGTAGCCACACCAGGAGTATTAGAATTATGAGAATAAGTAGATAATTATGAGACTGAAGACTGATTTAGAAGAATTGGAGAGACCCTAATTGGAGAAGAGCATGCTTTAGCATGGGCAACCTTGTTGGATATGTCAATTTGAGTAGAAAGCCAGGAATAAGGTAAAAGTTGTGATGAAATATGACTTGTGTGGGGACTAACAGGAGGAGTGAAAAAATTAAGAGAAAAATGAAAGCTATGTCACACTTTGTGCTATAAATATTCTGTCATTTGATTGAAGACATCTATAGTCCTTGTCCTTGTTACTGTATCCAAGAAACACACACCTTGATGTATGAAATCCTACTTTGTGCTTATTGTAAAGTCTAAGAAAGTGATAGCAGGCACAACCAAAAATTTTAAGATGTTTATAATCAGGTTTCTTGTTGAAAAGCAGCTCATTAGGTGATTTATGGCCTAAGGTTGGACTTGGAAATCTATTTATAAGAAAAACACTTGCGGCAAAAGAGTCCCACCAGAATTTCAAAGGCATAGAAGCTTGAGCTAAAAGAGTTAGACCCATTTCAACTATATGTCTATGTTTTCTCTAAGATTTTCCATTTTTTCGATGTGTGTGAGGGGCAGGGATGTCTAACAAGATTCCTAAGGTAGCAAGTATATGTTCAAGCTTTCTATATTCTCCTCGCCAATCATATTGGATTATTTTTCTCTCAAACTGTCTTTCTACAAAAGTTTAGAATTGTTGGAAAATAGCATGTAAATCAGATTTTGCTCTTAAAGGAAAAATCCAAGTAAATCTGGTGTGTTCACCAATGAACTGGACATAATACCTATACTCCTCAATGGATAGGACATGTGAGAGCCCCCAGACATATTTATGTATGATGTCTAGGGGATTTTTAGCACAATTTTCAGAGAGAGGAAAAGAATTTTGAGACAATTTGTCATATGCATAAGCTTGACAAAAATCAACACTCTTATGTATATTGATAGAGTAATTCAAAAAGTGTAAAGCAGTTTGATTTACATGTTTATTAGGATGTCCTAACCTTTGGTGCCACAGATTGGCATCAACATTATTTAGGTAGGTACTCACAAAAGCAGAAATAGAGTTCAAATGATCTTGTAATAAAACAGAATTGGAAATAGAGGAAGATGAGAGTATAGGCGTTGACACATCCAGTTGGTAAAGACCATGCTTAAGTCTGCCCCGCAGCAGGGCTAGCCTAAAAAATTTGTCATTGAACACACAAGAGTTTTCATCAAATTCAGCTAAAAGATAATTATCATGTAAAAATTTGGACTAACTAACTAAGTTTTTTTTTTTTTTTTTATAAAAGGCACTCGAAGGATATTTTTTTAGAAATAGAAGTGTATTTAGTTTTAAATAGAGAGAAGAAGAGCCAACATGAGTATATGAAGGCCATTACCATCTCCAACGATGAGTTTACCTTTCCCTGCATAATCAGCATGCATTTGTAGATTGGCGAGATCAGAGGTAACGTGTTTTGAGGCACCACTATCCACATACCAGGAATCATCCTTTACAGTTGCAGGAGACGTAACATAGGCATGTGAAAAGGACTGCCCCTTCCTTCCATTATCAAATTTACCGGATGAGTTTCTACAATTCCGTTTTGCACGAAAATAGACATCAAAGTACTTATAACACATTAAAGCACCATGTCCAGTTTTATCACATATCTGACAGACAATGTTAGACTTACCTCATTTGCCACTTCCTCTACCAGAATTCTGATGACCTCCAGTATTGGCAAAAAAAGGGTGTTCGCCAGAATAACCTCGTCATGATGGACCTCTTCGGCCAGAGTTTCTCATTGTTTCAACAAAATTGGCACAAGCATTTAGATCAAGTGTAGACGTAGCACACACCTGTTCCATCCTCATTTCTTGAGTTTGCAGTGCTCTTCTTGCAAACTCACAGAATCACTTCTCGCAATCAGATTCACCACCACATCATCATATTCAGAACCAAGTCCGTTCAAAATATACATTAACAGATCTTCATCTGAGATTGGGCGACCAGCAGACAAAATAGTGTAAGCAACCTCCTTCATTTTTAGAAAAATACTCACAAATTGAAAAGTTTCCCTTCTTAGTGGTCCGAAGTGTAAGACGAAGCAACTGAGATATGGAATTAGGAACAAACAATTGTTCAAACATTTTCCACACTTGACTCGTACATGTGCACCCAACAACATGCCCAAACGCCGATTCTCACATAGATCCCAACAACCAACTCATTATGAGTTGATTTGTCTTCAACCACGTGAGAAAATCAGGATTGATCTATTTTGCAATGTAATCGGAGTTGTCAATTTCAGCCTCAATATACTTTTGAGGGCAGATCTGACGTCCGAAATGAAACATTCCAAATTGAACGCTCGAAGTGTAGGTAACACTTGAAGGTTCCAAAAATTGTAGTTATTTCTTCCAAATTCATAGAAACAGGTAATATCGTTGGAAGAACGCTGTGAGAGACAGTCGGATGAACAATTGTGGCAACCCAAATCGTCGACGTAACTGGAAGGCTACCACTTTTCACTCCATCGGACGTAGCCTCATGACCATTCCCAGAAACCATAGCGATTAAGCTTGATAGCTTTGATACCAAGTTGAAGATCAAGAATACGAAGAAAAAGAAAATAGATCTAGGGTTTCCAAAGAGAGAAGAGAGAGGATTGTATATTCACAAAATGAATTAATTAAACATATGATATGTTCAAATAACCATAATACAAAAACATATTTACAACTAACACTTTTATATTTACAACTAACACTTCTTTCTATATTATACTTCAACAAGTTGCTCCACTGATTTTTATCAATAAAAGAATGCATACATTTTAAAATTTATTTAGTGTCTATTTGATTGTGTTAAAAATTAATGTTTTAGCAGATTTGATAAAAGTTAATGAGATGTATGGTTGAAAAATTGATAAAAGTTGATGATATGTATGGTTGAAAAATTGATAAAAGTTATAAGTGTCATGAAATGAAAATCAATTATTGATTTTGACCACAAATTTTTTAGCAAATCAAACATAGCCTTAATACATAGATGTTTGACAATGTTGAAATTATTTTTTAAGTGCTTATAAGTTGTGAGTACTATATAATGTATGGATAATAAGTTAGTAGTAAACATTTAGGTCTTACGAAATGTATAAATAAAAAGTATATTTGACTCGTTTGATTAACTTAAATTATAATTAAAGAGTATGTTTGATAGAGTTTAAACAAATTTTTTTTTTTTCAAATTCATTTTCAACCACATTCATGAGACTCACAACTTTATCAATTTTTTAACTATACATTTCATCGACTTTTATCAAAATCTAAAAAAAAAAAAAAATTTAATTTTAAACTCCACCAATCAAGTATTAATGTTAGCTTAGTCGAACAAGCTAACCTTTGTTTGCTTATGCTTAAATTAGAATTTAAGATAATCAAATTTGTCAAACATACTTTTTATTTATATATTTAGTAAGATCCACAATTTACTACTTACTTATTATATACATATTTTGAAAGACCACAATTTATAAGTATTTAAAAAATAATCACGACCATAGAGAGTTTTCTCTGCTACAGGAAGAAAAAAACACGTCTACGTCTTCAATTTCATCTCCTCCAAAATTTGATATTCAATCACCTTCTTTAATTGACCATCTCTAAAATCTGCTCATCTTCCCAATCCATCCACCCTCAATCGATCATCTTCAAAATATATTCACCGTATCAATCTATTATCATAATAAAATATACGGTCGGATTCCACAGTTAAAAAAAAAGAAGGTAAATTAGTCACCGACCATAGAGAGGTTTACTCCGCTACAAGTACAAAAAAAATACTTCTTTATCCGTCACTACATCTTCATATTCTTAAACAAAAATCCGTATCTCTCTCTCAATTCCTTCTTGTTCTTCTTCATATTCTTCAAAATCAAATCATCTTCAAACAAAACTCTCATTCTCTCTCAATCTTTAACATTCTTCTCAACTCTCATATCTATTAAAATCTTCAACGATCAGATTCCACTGCAAAAATAAGCAGTATACTAGTGTAACATTGCCAATCATGCACTTTAACCAAACATGGTTGACAAGAGAAATAACTGGGCGCGCTCAAAATTGGGACAGCTCGCGTAGTATGGACGCTCGTAACATTCAAACCCACATTTTCTTCATATAACTTTGGGCGCGCTCAAAATTGGGACAGCTCGCGTAGCATGGACGCTCGTAACATTCAAACCCACATTTTCTTCATATAATTTTTAACGCATCAACGTCCTCTCTCCCATCCACCTGTTTCCGCCTTCCATTTCCTCCCCCAAATTCAAATTTGGTCTCGCCAAACCCTACCTTTCTCTTTCTATATTTACATATACATTCATCTACTCTCTAAAAGCATATTCTAATACTCGTGATGAGGAAGGGTACTAAGAGGAAGACAACTCACAAGGGCGAGGCAACGAGCCAGCCGGCTGAGGAGCCGAAGAACGACTCGGCCGAGGAGCAGAAGAACCCGAGCCAATCGGTTCAGGAGAGCAAGGATGGGCCGGCAGAGGAGAACCATGTAGAACAAAGCAAACCGGCACCGGAGGAGCCCATCCAGAAAGACGAGGCGGAGAAGAAAGCTCAGGAGGAGCCGACCAAGAAAGCGGTCAAGGGAAGAGCTAAGCGAGCCAAGACTGCAAAGCCGGAGGCGGAACCTGAGTATTTTCCCGAGAAGCGTGATTTGGTAAATCTTTTAAATAACATATACAAATATACAGTTTATATTTTATGCAAGCATCTGCTAATAAATGCACGCTACCATACAGACACATTACATTATCTAGTTGATATAATGTCATGCCTGTGATAAATTCAAGCTTTTTGAAAAAAATTATGGAAGAATTGAACTATGTACCATGAAGTTTTATTGCAATTATTTGATTATTTTCACATTATCTAAAATGTTTTCTGCCTCGTGTGATGTACTTAGAACTTTTCATGTGATGTATAGAAGAAACTTGTACTATTTTTAGTATGTTTTTAATTAATTTCTGCACTAATGTGGTTCAGGAAGACCTATGGCAACAGGTTTTTCCAGTTGGTACGGAGGTTAGCATTTAATTAATTCTCACATTATAAGCTGTCATGGTTTTCTTGCCGTGCTTATTAGTAATCATAATTTTGACCTTTTCTTTTCTGAAATTCTTTTCAATGTCAGTGGGATCAATTGGATACGGTGTATCAGTACAATTGGAATTTCTCAAATTTGGAAGTGAGTTGCCTAACTCTCATTACCCTGCTATTTTTTTAAGCAAAATTGAAATTTAAATTTAAATTTCTTCGCTTTGTATTGGGCTATAGTGATTCTAAATTAAATTTCAATGCAGTGTTTGTTAGTACGGAATTGGAATTTGTAACAAATCAATTTAAATTCTATTAGCATCAGTGCTAATTCCATTTCCAAAGCCTCAAATGCTGCATAAGGATTTCCATTGCTAACACTTCTTGTGGCAGGACGCATTTGAAGAAGGTGGAGAATTATATAATCAAAAAGTCTACCTCTTTGGCTGTACAGAGCGTATGTGACAATTAAAACTTGACTGCTTTGTTTTCTGTCTGAAAATATCAAGTGTATTGATTTTCTTATTGCAATCCAAATTTATTATTCTGTTTAATGGGGGTGAAATGAATAGTGCTACAATGGCCGTAGAGGTGTTCTTGGCTGGAGTTAGCAATTTGGACCTTACGTCATTTCATCTTTTTTACCAGTGTTTTCTGTGAATGTTGGTTATATTTTGTTGTCTTCTACACCTTCTTTGCTGACTTCTAGCTGTCTGTTTATTTATTTATATATGCAGCTCAATTGGTCTCTTTCCAAGGTCAAGGGAAAGTTACAATGATCCCCGTTGTGGTTGCTGTAAGTCCTTAAAACTTCTTCCTTGTTGATAGATGGTTAACCACTTTTGGCGTTTGTATTATGTATATGTTAATTTTTGCAAGTTTGTCTTATTGGATCATAATGCATTGAAGTTAGATTGGTGCAACCTTTTTGCTGTACTTAAGAATTTTTATTGCTTTCCAAGATACCTTATTTGTGCTCCGGAAATTTCCTATGAAAATGAAATCATAATTGGTTTGAACTTTGAACATTCTCATCGAATGTGGTGTTGGTCTTTCAAAATCTGAATTGGACTTTTGCCACCATTTTCATTGAAGTTTGAGGGCTGGTAGTCACCTTCTATACTTTCTCATCTAGGAATAATAGCTAATTATATCTTCTGTTTTTGTCATAGAAAAAGAAGAAATTAAAGAAATCACGGGCCTCTAGTAACTTGCATTTCAGGTGGTGATAATTTTTAGTTCTCAGGCTTAGCTGTACATATCAAAGTTTATGGATTTGCAGATAACCTTGAGCTAAAAAAAACTCATTATTGAAGTTAATGATGGCTCTAGTATCACACCGTTTGTGGCTTGGGGCCAAGCAGTTGCTGTTATTAGTGTACTTCTATGACGTCGTTGATGTATATATTTATAGTATAGTGGTTTCAGTAAAATTCTCTCAGCATGATTGATCGATTTATTTTGTTGATGTTCTTTTATTGTGCATATCTTATTTTCGACCAGGTGGTATCTCCTTTTCCTCCTTCTGACAAAATTGGAATTAAATCAGTACAGAGGGAGACAGAAGAAATAGTTCCTATGAAGCAGATGAAAATGAATTGGGTTCCATACATCCCATTGGGAAATAGGTATTAAATCTCCCTTTTATTGTGCTATGTGCCGCTTTCCTTATTCAAATAAATGACAGTTATGCAATTTCGTTATATGGCAGGGATTCTCAAGTTGAAAGACTTAAATCTCCAATTTTTATTATGAGCTGTACCCAGAGAAGGTATAGTTCTCCTCCTTGCCCTTTTTCTATGAATAGATATATGCTAGAGAACAAAGATTACTTGTCTGCTTGGCTGACCTATATTTATAGTGTTCTTCAACTTGTCTTTGCTATTTTTCTGCTGCTCTGTGGAATTCCGATACATCAACTGTACTGGGTTCCGTTATTAAGATTCTTAAATAGATCATTTTCATTTTCACTAGATTATCCGCATGTGTTCACGTCACTGTTTTAAAAAGCTTGCATAGGCGGCGCCTAGGCTCCGCTTAGACGTGAAGCGCAGCCTTCACGTCTAGCCATACATCACGCTTCGCCCTTGTCTTGCTCTTGTGAGGCTCTCGGCCTAGGCTCAAAAAACTTGAAACTCAAATTACACGCTTAGTCATGCTTTACGCTTTTTAGAATACTGGTTCACGTTAACTTGTTAGTCCTGTATAATTTTCTCCCGTCAAGGTGGTTCACGTTATTAGAATTTTATAGATTTTCCTATTGGTTTATTTATAGTTTGAAATTGCCAACTAATTATTTAGTGATTGAAATTGGTGAGTAACATTTCTTGCAATATCTTCAGCTTAATATCTACTTACACTATGCTTTATTTTATACCGTGTTGCCCCCTTTGGAAGCTAAGGTGGGAGATAGCTGACAGTATCCGCTATTTGTTGGTAGTTTAGTTTAAGAAGTAAAAAGCAAACATGAAGAGGGAGAAAGAAAGGTTTACATTTCTGAAAACTGTTCGTTGCAGGGCTGGTCTAAAACATTTGAAGTTGGAGCGTGTGAAGAAGTTTGAGTACTGCTTACCTTGTGAGTGATTGTCTTCCTTTACAATATTTACTATGATTCATACGTTTCGGATATAGCACACCCCTTTCTTTTGACTATCTGATATCCACACTTTGACACCTAAGATTTTTCTGTTTGCTTACTTCTCCATTAGGACGTTATTCAGGTGACAGGGATTTATCTCATTCTATAATCATTCTGGTGTTAAATGAGCATTTGAACAATTTAGAAGTGCTGCTTTGTGATAACTTAATCATCTCAATGTACACTAAGCGGAATGTATGTGACAGTACCTTTTATATTTTTGCAGACTTCTACCATCCCCTTCAGGAAGATGAACTTGAACAGAGCACAGTAGTGCAAATCTTATATCCAATAGATCCGAAGCCAGTAAGTTTCTTCTTGCAGTACTGCTAATCATTCTCCTTAGTAATTATATAATATGGTATAGTAGCAAATGTTTAGATGTTATACAGGAGATTAGGAGAATCTATACAGCACACACGACAGACTTGTAGGATCAGTTTAGGGAGCTAAGCAAACAATGGTAACAAGCTAACTTTGTTTCAAACCTCCCTCCAGGTTTTCTGTGAGTTTGATTGGGAACTTGATGAACTTGAGGTATGCGATTGGAATTTTTGTTTGTATATTACTGCTTGATAATATGCAAATTTATATTGTAGCTTGTATGCTTCATTAACATTGCAATTGTTGAAAACCATCTGGCTAAGTCAAATAAAAATTATTTAGGAGTTCACGGATAAACTTATTGAGGAAGAGGAGTTGGCTGCAGATCAAAAGGATGCCTTTAAGGTAATCTTCACTCTATATGCACATAAATCATGGCAATGTATGAAAACCCATTGTTGAACATACTAAGAAGATTAATGTTATCCTTTTTGATTTAGGATTTTGTTAAGGAGAAAGTGCGAGAAGCAAAAAAAGCCAATCGCGAGGTACTTGCAACGAGACCGTGCAATGAAGTTCTTGTTGATCATTCTGATTTCATGCATGTTTTGAGTTTTTTTCTTTTTCTTCTTAAAAATATAGGCAAGGGAAGCCCGCAAAAAGGTGTTGGAAGAAATGAGTGGAGAAACTAAGGTTGCATTTGAGAATATGAAATTCTACAAATTTTATCCCGTGCCTTCACCTGACACTCCTGATGTATCTAATGTCAAGGTAATTTTGTTTTTCTTCCTCTTCTTTTTAGTTCTCTTGGTCAATGAAGGGTTTGTCTTTGCAGTTCAATTCTTTGAGGACTTTTTAGTTATATATGATATACTGTTGATAGTTCTACAAATCCCATCAAGTATACCTGATTAACACAGAATTCAACTTCAGTTGAACGTGTTTGCTGAAACTGTTAGTTTGTTATTAGATTCAGGTTTTGCAAAGCTAGGGGCATATTTGTTTGAGTTCAATGGTAAAGAATTTACTTGTGTGACTCGGTGCATATTTGGTGGAGTTTAAAAGTAGTTTTTTAGGAGATTTTGATAAAAGTTGATGTAATTTGTGGTTGAAAAGTTAATAAAAGTTGTGGGTCCTATGAAATATTAAATATGTGGTTGAAAATGAGTTTGTGAAAAAAGAGAGTTCAAAATAAACTCTACCAAACATGCTTTCATTGTTTCATAAAGGCTTTCTTGCTGAAGATACACGGTTAAATAATTGTGCAGTGCGACTTTCAAGAATATATTTGTTTTCTCATGCTGAGCCGAATAGGGATGTCTCTTAAAATATCTTATTCACCAAGTGTTTGCAATTATAATGATAACCATGCCACAGGACTTCCAAGATCTACTTGCATCCTTAGTTATTGAAATTTCATCCATGGATCGTGGCATCCTTCGATTAGGAAACACTAAACTTATCCTCATCAAGAATCCTTCAGAATTGCCAAATATTGGGTTCTTGATAATTTTTCTGGAAGATTACTTCAATCCTTATCATTACTTCAATCCTTCTTATCATCCACGATGATCCTAGGTAGCTCCTGATTTAAGCCTTCTCTAGGGCTAAACACAACTTTTGTAATGGTCATTTGATTTTTTCCCCTTTTTCTCAATGAATAGATCTTATCTGACTGGAGTAGTGTGGCACAACCTATGTGCATAAATTTCCATCAATCTTTGGTGATTGTTGAAACCCAATTAGTTTTTCTTGAATAGCTCTATGTAATGTCCAAACTTTTTCCCAGTAAATAGGGTTGGCAATGTAACTCTACCCCATGCCTTTGTCCTTTTTCTGTTTGAGGAACTTTCTGTTGGGCGCGCCATGAGGGATCAAACTTGATGATTATACCCAGAGCCAAACCCTAATAATATACTTATATGCTAAACTTGTCATTGCACTTATATTTCAAGCTGTGTGCAGCCATGGGTCATGGTTTCTGAATCACTTTTATTTAAGGCAAATCCGTACAAATCATCTTTAAGTAGATGATTATCTATTATGCTTTGTACATTTGTACATTTTTTTTTCTATTGCATGGGTGTGTGTTATTTTTGTTTTTCATCAAAATATTTGCAATGGTGGGAATCTTTTTGTCATCCGTGAATATATATCTTCCGGGGATTGTTGTTCATATTTTTCTCAAAATATGATAAATGAGGTTTGCTTGGTGTTTTGCCTCGCTGCTACATTATTAATAATTATAATAAGATATCATAGAGATTATAGTATTGAGCATTAACCTTACACGAGAAAAAAATGTTTATAACATGAATGGCAATCTAAGAAGCACGGACACTCCACCGCCACCGGCATGTCGGTGTCGGACACGTATCGGACACCGACACGTATCGGACACTTCGTCGGATATTTATTTAAGATTTAGAAAAAATAGGTCAATCTTTATGGGCCGGTCAAGATTTTAAATTGACTTATGTGTTTGTTAATGTTAAAATGGGTAAATCATGTTTTAGTATTGTTTTTTATGTAATAAGTATAGAAATTTTTATTTTCTTTAGGCTATAAAGTAAAAAAATTAAATTAAAAAAATTTAATCGATGTATCGGCGACGTATCAGTGTCGGTACTTTTTCAAAAATCACATGTCGACGTATCTGATACGTGTCGTGTTGGACACGCGTATCCGTATCGGTGCATCATAGATGACAATACAATTACCGTACTCGCTTGTGATAAGAGATTCTTGACACACTGCAAGTTTGTCCTCACATCTAGCTGTAGTTGTTCACTTGAGACTCACATAGCCGCACCCACTCCCCACCCCTTGAGAACAACAACAGCTAGTCTTGTTCCCAATAAAATTGGGGCTGGCTTTGTGAACCATTCCATTCTCTATTGTTGCATCTACATAAAGATCCAATGAAATCAAATCCTTTGCAACCACATTAGTTTATGTTAATTTTGATCAACATTTCTCTCTTCTAACATTTTCTACTAGGATCTCATCACTCTTTGGGACTCCTCAAGACATCCAAATAATCATCCTCCTGCTGATGCAATAATTAATAATTTTTAGTTTTGTGGCATACCTATCTGTTTCTTAGGACCTTTGGCTGTATGATGCCTTTAGGTTTCCTCTAATTTTTTGGCCTAGCTCATGATAAAAAAGTATTCCCATATGAATTTCTTGTTAGTGAATGATTCACTTATGATTATTGCCATTATCTTTATCCCTTTAGTTCTAAGTAGTAAATTGTTTGTGAGACCCCATGTTAATGTACCACATCTGATTTGGAATGTAAACATGGGCTTCGAGGAAGTGGTCCCTTTTGCCCTAGCATGACATTATTTAATACTCATTCTTCATATCAATGGGTAAAATTTAGCATTGTAAATTCTCAGTTTTCAATTTTTTAAGCTTCTGACATTAGGTCTCCTACACACCAAATTCTCAATGAGGCTTCTTGTTAGATTTTTATTTTGATACATCATTAATTTGGCAGGTTACCTTTAATATCTTAAAATTTGACCGTTTGCTGTTTTGCAACTTGAATTGCAGTCTGCCTTCATCAACAGATACTATGGGAAGGCTCACAAGGTTTTATGACAATTTTCAAGAACAAATTTGTGTCGAGAGAGCGTCTCTTACTTGCAACTGCATACTTGGTGGTAGATTTTATCTCAGGAGAGGAATGGAGCTGCACAAAACAGTAAATCCGTCGAGGACAGGGCTAGACTCTTCTTGTTCTAAATTGTAAACTTGAGTTTTAGACTAGGGAAACGAGGGGAAAAGGCCAAAAAATATTATTGTATTAATGCCCTTTTTTATTCATAAAAAATCTATTTGAGGTTCTCCATTTTGGTACCAATTAATTAAATTCACGAGCTGTGAATTCTTTGTTCCATTCTGGTTGAATGCTCATCAATATTAATTTTCTTTGGTAGTTGTTACTACCAAATTTAAGTCTTGTAAAATTAATTAATTTTCTTTACCAATTAGCAGCTAAAAGTACTTCTTGAGCATATCCCCACCATGATTCTAGCACTGGTACTCTCCTGCTCTTTATGCTGATAAATGCTTCACATTTGTTTCTACCCCTTGGTCCCCTTCTCTTCCAACAGCAGCTGCTATATGCCACAACCATCACTTAACTGAAAGTTGCTTTGATACAATGTGCACATGGACAATTATTGCTTACCCGCTCTTGACCCTACAGTATTTTTAGTGGAATACACGGAATTGTTAAATTTTTCTTCTTCCTGCCTAATGCGCAACCTTGTTTCAGTTTTATCTTTCCTTCTAGTTCATCATATTTTTTATTGGACATTTGAATTCAGTGCCATGCCTTTAGTGTATACTAATCACATCAGTTTAATTGTTTTCTGGCAAATTAAAGTTTAAGCATTGATTTCTTTATTCTAGATTTATCATTTTGTAGCATCTTGGATATAATGCTAATTAAGTGCTTTTGATTGGCTTTTTGGGTAACATGATGCTGCTCATTTTGACAACTGAGTTTTCATATCCCCAAATCTAGTAGAACAGAATGTGCTAGGATTAGATAGAAACAAATAAATGGAACAGGTTGCCACAATATCCCAAGATACTTTGCCCAGTCGTCGCTGATAAAAACAAGCAAGAAAAGACCAAAAATGAAGAGAAGGAAAATCGTAAGTAGAGATAGAATAATATGAATGTATGTTTTGTATGTTGTAAATGGTAGAGACTTGAGTTTTTTGAAGTACTCTGGATGAAAAAGGAATAAATGAACAGTGATGAAGAATCATCATACCCTCCCACAGTCACACCATATGAAGAATTTTTGTTACTAATCTTCATTATCGGATTCTATCCTGGTTTGGATAAGTAATTTTTAATTTCTATTTTCTAAAGAGGTTATTTTCTTGAGTCAACTAAGTTTTGGAATAATTTGTGCGCGTTCTTACAGTTTCCAACACCCTTTATCATTAATGTTGCTTTATTTTTAATCTAGTCTATTATTTCTTCATCATTAGAAACATGGGTTCTTTTAAAGTTTTGGCCATCTAAATAACACATACTGTTTTTTTCTTTTCATCTCCATTTTGTTTCATAACAAATCCAATATAATATTGCATTTGATGGGGATAGTCTCATTACAGTTTTGGATGATTTTATTTTCTTGTTTCCTTTTGTTGTCAAAATCTGAATGTTTGTTGAATTTCAGTTTTAAACACATGTTGCTATAGGACTTGTAAACATAGTTGGTGATTACTAGAACAAATAAATTGATTTGTAGGATGGAACTTATACAGCATGAAAGATTTAATTTTTCTTTCTACTGAGCATGCTGTATAGAAAGTGACTTGTGCCATGGTGGTGTTGTGTTTGGTAAACTAGGACGAAACGTTGGTAAGTTTGGGATTGGATATTTCCGTGGTGGCTCTTTAGGTTTAAAAACGAAAGAAAAGGTTATTCCGCTTGTTCATCGTCTTCTTACAATCTGTTTCATCTAACATGGTTATAACATTGGTATCGAAGCAAGTAGTGGGTATGTTAAGTCACCCAGCAAGTAACAAGAGTCGTCGTAAACATTGATTCTAAAAAGAAAGATGTGTTAACCAACTAATTGCATCCTGCATCCTTAAGTTAAAACATAGTTTGTAGATTCGAAATCACTTGAGTACCTCAACCTTCCCCTACTAATGATTAGTTTTAAGGATAATATCAAGGTACTCGAACTCTCAGGTGATTTCTTGAAAATTCCTCGTAAAACTATCAAACTTAGTCCCAAAATCCATTTGCCAAAGGTTAACATGATGATGAATGTGCAACCATGAATTGGTTGGATTTTGTTGGCGGAATTCTGTGGAAGTGACTTTGAAACAATGATCAAACCGAAAATGGAAATGATGAAAATATACACCGAGGCAAGAGTTGAACTCTTTGTCCTTAAGTCAAAATTGCCCCGCTAAGGTGCTTTCGGTCCTTGGCAAATGACTCCCAAGATACAACGGTTTCGCTTGAGTTTTGTAGCACAACAAACACTCAAGTACAGCGAACCAATGAAGGTTTTGTACTCCAATGGATGAATGGAAATGAAAAACCAGATTTTGTGCAACTTTAATGCAATAAATTTGGTTTAAAGATGAAAAGAATGAGTGATTTATGTTTGCAATATGTTTCTGTATCAATTCCTTTGCAGAATGGACGTCCACAGCCCTTTTTAATGTTGGAGAGTTGGTTGGAAAACGAAAAGGAATCAACCAAAACGTGCAACTCTTCAAAAGGATATGTCTGTTCACTCAAACCCATGCGATCGCATGGTTTAACCAAGATGCGATCGCACGGAACAAAAATTAGAACAAGACTTCGCCCAGAATAACCATGCGATCGCAAGGCTTTGCCTCCTGCGATCGCATGGAAGGACCAAAATACGTTCTGCTAAAATTTTAGCCATATTGCGATCGCAGGTTTACATACCTGTGCGATCGCATGGTCAAACATTTGACCCGATTTTGTCCTTTTTCGTAATTTCTCATTCATTCGATATTGGTTTCGAGATGCCAAATATACCCTTTAAGCAGGTCGATCCCCGTTCCGGGGGCGTTGCCCCCGAAGCGTGCGTCGAAGTGGCAAACAAATTTGCCTAAACGGATTGGGTCGGGACTTGTATATTTGGCTAAGTTGACACGGAGTCACTTAGTTAATTTCTCGACATTTTAAACCAATTTCCAACAATCCCCCACATGAATGGAAATTCCTTGATACGCAAACACGATGCAAATGAAATGCAATGATATGCAGACTCTAACAATGGAGTACAAACGACAAGTTATAGCATCAAGATAGGTAGCTTGTGGCTTTGAACCTTCTTTAGTTGAATACAATCGGATTTACTAGGCTAGTTGGTGAACACGATGTTTTTGAACCATCCAGCCGTTCGTGTAAACCCAAACAATTGTACCAACACCATAACTCATCTAATCAATTCGGTTCTCATGGTTGTGTCCATTTTGGCCCTGGACAACTCTTGGTTTCATAAGTGCTCTAAGAGAATTAAGCCTCGAATTCTCGTAGAAGCGGCCCCACTTCACACTTATATAGGTGATCTCTTACCTTTCCACTTCAAGGTTTTGAATCATTAAAAGTATGTATACTTATCCTTATACATATTTGACATAGCACTTTAAAAGTTAGGAATGGGAACACGTGCTTTATTCCGAATCTTTTATAACTTAGTTGTCCCATTGAACCAAGATTTTGGGATCTCCAATCTACAAGGTTGGGTTTCCGTTATAAATAATTCTATTCAATAGGCTTTAGGCCCATTCCCCTCGAAAGATGGTATACTTGATCTCTTGCAAGTCCTTTCGTCAAAGGATCAGCCAAGTTCTCTTTTGACTTCACATAGTTAATAGAGATTATACCATTCGATATTAACTGTTTAATGGTGTTATGTCTCCGACGGATATGTCGAGACTTACCATTATACATACTATTTTGTGCCCTTGCTATTGCCGACTGATTATCGCAATGTATGTTAATTGCAGAAACCGGCTTTTCCCAACATGGAATTTCTTCAAGGAAATTACGAAGCCATTCTGCTTCTTCTCCGGCTTTGTCTAAAGCAATAAACTCAGATTCCATTGTGGATCGAGCTATACATGTTTGCTTAGACGATTTCCAGGACACGGCTCCACCTCCAATGGTAAATACATAACCACTTGTGGATTTTGAATCCTTAGTGTCAGATATCCAATTTGCATCGGCATATCCTTCTAACACCGCGGGATATCTTGAGTAGTGTAATCCATATTCAACCGTGTGTCTTAAGTATCTAAGAACTCGGTTTAATGCCTTCCAATGTTCAACATTTGGATTACTAGTGAATCTACTCAACTTGTTGACTATGTATGCTATATCCGGTCTTGTGCAGTTGGTAATGTACATCAAACTGCCTATGACACGCGAATATTCCAATTGAGATACGGGCTCACCAGTATTCTTAGCTAAGTGTATACTTAGGTCAACTGGTGACTTAACTGGTTTATCGTCATACGCCTTAAATTTCTTAAGTATAGTCTCAACATAATGAGATTGAGATAATGACAAACCATCGGATGTTTTAGAGATTTTAATCCCTAATATCACATCCGCCACTCCCATATCCTTCATGTCAAAATGTTTTGTTAACATTTTCTTAGTCGATGAAATAACTTTTGAGTTATTTCCCATAATTAGCATATCGTCAACGTATAGGCATACGATCACATATTCATCGGGTGTGTTTTTAATGTAGACACACTTGTCACATTCATTGATTTTGA
Organism: Forsythia viridissima; assembly: GCA_030279155.1. NCBI lineage: Eukaryota > Viridiplantae > Streptophyta > Magnoliopsida > Lamiales > Oleaceae > Forsythia > Forsythia viridissima. Next base: position 35,663,793 of record CM059038.1, on the reverse strand, counting down.
AGCCATTTGACAACATAGTTTTATCAAACTTTTCATGCCATTGCTTCGGTGCTTGTTTTAATCCATACAAGGATTTTACAAGTTTACACACCTTCTTTTCATTTCCCGGTGCAACAAACCTTTCGGGTTGTTCCATATAGATTTCTTCTTCTAATTCACCATTTAGAAACGCAGTTTTAACATCCATTTGATGTATTTCAAGATTATGCAATGCCGCGATTGCAATCAAGACACGTATGGACGTAATTCTAGTCACCGGTGAATAAGTATCAAAGAAATCAAGTCCTTCCTTTTGTCTATACCCTTTGGCTACTAATCTAGCCTTGTATTTATCAATTGATCCATCCGATTTCAATTTCTTTTTGAAAATCCATTTACAGCCTAAAGCTTTGTTTCCCGGAGGGAGTTGAACCAATTCCCAAGTATGGTTATTCATGATGGATTCAATTTCATTACGTACAGCTTCTTTCCAAAAAGGAGCTTCGGGAGTGGACATTGCTTCATCAAATGTCCTCGGATCATTTTCAAGTAAATTGGTTACGAATTCTGGACCGAATGTCTTAAGAATTCGTTGTCTTTTACTACGTCTCGGTTCTTCATTTATTTGAAGATTATCATCATTTCTATGTAAATTATCATAAGTTCGTTTAACTGAACTTGCTTCCTTTTCTTTACACGGAAATTTGTCTTCAAAGAAGACCGCATTTCTTGATTCAATAATCGTGCCTTCATGTACATCAAGTACTTCAGATTTATGAACCAAGAATCGATATGCACTACTATTGATTGCATATCCAATAAAGACACAATCAATTGTCTTTGGTCCAATCCTAACTTGTTTAGGTTTGGGTATTCGTACTTTTGCTAAGCACCCCCACACTTTGAGATATTTGTAGGAAGGTTTCCGACCTTTCCATAGCTCATAAGGTGATTCAACCTTATTCTTGTGTGGTATCTTATTTAGGATATGATTTGCAGAAAGTATGGCTTCCCCCCACAAGTTTTGAGGTAAGCCCGAACTTATTAGCATTGCATTCATCATTTCCTTTAGAGTTCGATTCTTACGTTCAGCGATCCCATTCGATTGAGGTGAATAAGGTGCAGTAGTTTGATGAATGATTCCAAATTCTGCACAAAATTCCTCAAATGGTGCAACGTATTCTCCACCTCTATCACTACGAATCATTTTTATTCGTTTTCCAAGTTGATTTTCAACTTCGGTTTTGTAGTGTTTGAACACTTCCAAAGCTTCATCTTTGCTTTTCAACAAGTATACGTAACAGTACCTTGTACAATCATCTATGAACGTGATGAAATACTTTTTACCACCTCTTGTTTGTACAAACTTTAAATCACACACATCCGTGTGAATTAATTCTAGAGGTGTTGTGGTTCGTTCAACCGAATGAAAAGGTGCTTTGGCCGCTTTTGCCTCTACACATGTTTCGCATTTTCCATTATTAAAATGCATATTCGGAAGTAAACTTAAATTCATCAACTTACGTATTGAATTAAAGTTTGCATGTCCTAATCTATGATGCCATAAATTAGACGACTCAAGAATATAAACGGAAGATGGCGTTTTATTCATAACTTTCGGTACAATAGTTAGGACATTCATTTTGAATAGTCCATCTTTTACATAGCCTTTGCCAACATACATATTGTTCTTGGTAAGTACAAACTTATCCGACACAAAGACTAACTTAAAGCCATTCTTGCTCAACAAAGAACCTGACACAAGGTTCTTTCGAATATCCGGTACGTGAAGGACATTGTTAAGGCTAAGTTCCTTTCCCGATGTCATCTTCAATATCACTTTGCCTTGTCCTTCCACTTTGGATGATGAGGAGTTCCCCATAAACAACTTTTCTCCCTCGGTTGGAGTGTAGGATGTAAACATATCCTTATCAGCACATATGTGACGGGTTGCACCCGTATCAACCCACCATTCCATGGGATTTCCAACGTTGTTGCATTCTGAAACAACCGCCGATAAATTCATATCAGATATGCCATTTGATATAGAATCAGATTCGGCTATGTTCGCTTGGGGTTGCTTCTTTGGTTTGCGACAATCAACAGATCGATGTCCAGCCTTTCCACAATTATAGCAATTGCCCTTGAACTTCTTTGCATTATTCTTAGAAGATTCAACAGAATGCTTCCTTTTCTTTCCTTTGTTGTTGTTGGATTCCACCACATTAGCCCTAGATTGTGGTATGCTATTTCCAACACGCCTGTCCGAGCTTCGATTGTCTTCTTCAATCCTTAGTCGGACCACAAGCTCTTCAATATTCATCTCCTTGCGCTTATGCTTGAGATAATTCTTGAAGTCCCTCCACATGGGTGGAAGTTTCTCAATGATTGCAGCCACTTGAAATGATTCACTTAGAGACATATTCTCCGCGTGAATATCATGAAGTATGATCTGCAATTCCTGCACTTGACTGATTACCGGCTTTGAATCTACCATCTTGTAGTCCAAAAACCTTCCCACGATGAACTTCTTTGTTCCCGCATCTTCAGTCTTGTATTTCTTTTCCAAAGAATCCCATAGATCCTTTGCCGATTGCTTGGAACAATAAACATTGTACAAAGTATTGTCCAAGCCATTCAGAATATAATTCTTGCACAAGAAATCTGAATGTTTCCAAGCATCCAACGCTATCAATGATGCCCGATTGTTTTCCCCATCTTGAATAGCGGGAGGATCCTCTTTCAAAAATTTTGCCAAGTTGAGGGTCGTGAGATAGAAGAGCATTTTCTGATGCCATCTCTTAAACTCAACCCCAATGAACTTCTCCGGTTTTTCCCCATGTGGAACGGAGCTTGAATGAACGGTAGTAGGGATAGCCATAACCGGAGTCACAACCGGATGAACCACACTGATAGGGATACTTCCTTCAGAAGTTCCCTCATTCGAATTATCATTCGAATTCATTTCTGTTTACATAAAACAGAAGATCAACTAACCAATTACTTACCACAAAAATACTGCAACGAAAAGTTTTGACTTAAGATTGTTGGCGGAATTCTGTGGAAGTGACTTTGAAACAATGATCAAATCGAAAATGGAAATGATGAAAATATACACTGAGGCAAGAGTTGAACTCTTTGTCCTTAAGTCAAAATTGCCCCGCTAAGGTGCTTTCGGTCCTTGGCAAATGACTCCCAAGATACAACGGTTTCGCTTGAGTTTTGTAGCACAACAAACACTCAAGTACAGCGAACCAAGGAAGGTTTTGTACTCCAATGGATGAATGGAAATGAAAAACCAGATTTTGTGCAACTTTAATGCAATAAATTTGGTTTAAAGATGAAAAGAATGAGTGATTTATGTTTGCAATATGTTTCTGTATCAATTCCTTTGCAGAATGGACGTCCACAGCCCTTTTTAATGTTGGAGAGTTGGTTGGAAAACGAAAAGGAATCAACCAAAACGTGCAACTCTTCAAAAGGATATGTCTGTTCACGCAAACCCATGCGATCGCATGGTTTAACCAAGATGCGATCGCACGGAACAAAAATTAGAACAAGACTTCGCCCAGAATAACCATGCGATCGCAAGGCTTTGCCTCCTGCGATCGCATGGAAGGACCAAAATACGTTCTGCTAAAATTTTAGCCATATTGCGATCGCAGGTTTACATACCTGTGCGATCGCATAGTCAAACATTTGACCCGATTTTGTCCTTTTTCGTAATTTCTCATTCATTCGATATTGGTTTCGAGATGCCAAATATACCCTTTAAGCAGGTCGAATCCCGCGACCTGACCGGGCAGGTCGATCCCCGTTCCGGGGGCGTTGCCCCCGAAGCGTGCGTCGAAGTGGCAAACAAATTTGCCTAAACAGATTGGGTCGGGACTTGTATATTTGGCTAAGTTGACACGGAGTCACTTAGTTAATTTCTCGACATTTTAAACCAATTTCCAACAGATTTTTGGTAGAAAGCACATGCCATGACCATCAGAATCAATGCAGCGTTTTAGATAAAGCTTACATTCAGTTGAGATTCCCGGCACGTAAGGTGCTCATTGAATGAACTCAATCAATTAATCTCTCAACCCTATATAATTTGAAGCTATTCATGGATAAGAACGGACATTGTCATCAACCAAGTGAATGGTAGTGGTGGATTTCAAGCAAATAATGTTGTGTATGTTGGATAAAATTCGACATGTGGGGCCAAACATGTATATATTAAAATGTGTGGTGCTATCTTAAGGTTTTAGTCAATAAAGTGATCCACTAAAGACTATTTTGGACTAATGGGTATTAAGTGTCATGAGATTAAAGTGTAGAGACGGATACAATGTTTTAAATTGATGAGGGGCCGATTTAACAACATTGAAACATAATAACTGTCCTGCAGTTATATATACAGGTCATGGTCCCCAATTGAGCGTGGCTTTTCATAACTCTTTGTATCCCCATCAACAAGAGACACTAAGGAGAAAACCACGGATCAATTGGAAGACCATAACCCAGTTCGATCAAACAGAATCATGGATTCAGGTACGCTTCCGCTTCAGTTTTAATCTTGATAATTACAGCATGATTGTTTTAAGTCATAGATATGTAATCATCCATATTTATGAATTCGGTAGATTAAATTCTAACAAGTGGTATTAGAGCCACCTTCATGTTGAATTATCATATCAGTATTTATATGAACATGATGCGTATTTTCTGAAATTTTGGTAATATTAATTTATAATATGCATCGTGCTTTTGGACAAATTGGCAATAAAGATTTTAATTGAAATTGTGGACTCAGCCAATTTTGGTTTCCCTCGGATTATGTGTATATGTATATATTTTTTCTTCAAGAAATATGGTTTTTTAAATATAGAATATATATATATACATGCATATATATATTCTAAAGAATATGGGATTTCTTTTTTATGCAATTTGTATGGATTTTCGAATTGGGATTTTATAATTGTGGTCGGTTTTGATTATGGGTTTCTTGATTGTCGGATTTTGTGGTTTGTTGAGATGAATGTCGTCGGAGATAGGAACTCGCAGCGCCGTCCGGCGCTGCTGGCAGTTGGCAGCGTCGCACGCAGCGACGCTGCGTGTGGGTTTTTTTGCAGCGCCGGAGATGGCGCTGCAGCGGGGATCGCCGGCATGTGGCGCCGCGATCTCCATCTTGTGGTGGTGGCGCAGCTAGGGTTTCAAAACCCTAGCTGTTGCGTTTTCAGTTTTTAAGCCAAAGGACCTTCTTTCGGAAATTAGAACTTCTAAAGGGCTTCTTTGTAATTTGTAAAAATTTGGTTTATTTAACCTATGGTCCTCATGGTCATTTCCTCATTTAATTAAACCCTAAAGTCTTAAAACCATTTAAGTTGGCCCTTTAGACTTCTGAATTTATAAAATAAGTCCCTACAGTTTTAGTAATCACTTAAGTTGGGCCCTTAAAGTTCTGAATTTTATGATTCAGTCCCTAAAGTTTAAGATTTTAATTAATTGGCCACTAAAGTTTTGGTAAAATTGCAATTTAGTCCTTCAAGCTTAAAATCTTTAATAATTGGCCAATCAAGTTTAATTAAATTGCAATTTAACCCTCCAACTTAATGATTACTTAATCCTAAAGCTTTGAACTTCAAAAATTCAAATCCTAAAGTTTTAAAGATATGCAAAACAGTCAATTCAGGTTCAAATTTTGGTATGATGGACTCTTTTGAGAAATATAATATTCCAAAGTGAATTAATTGAAGCAACATGTTGCCAAAGTAACCTCTCTTGTGGAAATTAATTAACTTTGAATATTAGAAAGTTTTGTGTGTGTGCTGTTCATGCGGATATTGATCGGCCCAAAGGAAGGTCAATGTTTGGCTGGAATTTCACATGCACCTGTGGTGATAAACGCGTGACGATTATTTGGTTTAACGTGTGATCAATAAATCGGTCCAAAGAAAGGTTTATTGATTGACATGTCTTATTGTCAGTGTTTGATTGCTACATCGAGGTACTACTTACGAGTCAATATTTCTGTCCAAAGACTAAATATTGATGTTGTGCTAGGTATCTTGTGATGGGCCTTACCAATATATTTGAAATTATTATTTGCATAATAAAGTACTAATGTAAGCTATTTCTATCTCTTTCTCTATACAGCTCATTCATCCACTTCCACAATATCTGCAAATATCAATTCAATCTCCATGCTTAATGGGTCAAACTTCAAGGATTGGAAAGAGAACGTTTTGATTGTTCTTGGCTGCATGGATCTCGACCTTGCTCTCAGGATTGAGAAACCTGCTTCTCTTACGGATGTAAGTTCACCTGATGACAGGAAGAACTTTGAGAAGTGGGAACGCTCAAATCGCATGAGTCTTATGATCATTAAGCGCGGCATTCCAGAAGCCTTTAGGAGCGCAGTATCTGAGGAGGTAACTGATGCCAAAGAATTCCTTGCTGAAATTGAAAAGCGTTTTGCGAAAAACGATAAGGCTGAAACAAGCACGCTTCTGCAAAGCTTGATTTCAATGAAGTATAAAAGCAAGGGGAACATAAGGGAGTACATCATGCAGATGTCTCATACTGCTTCAAAACTTAAGGCACTAAAGCTCGACTTGTCTGATGACTTGCTCGTGCATTTAGTATTAATATCGCTTCCTGCACATTTCAATCAATTTAAGGTCAGTTACAACTGTCAAAAGGAGAAATGGACTCTAAATGAGCTCATTTCTTATTGTGTGCAAGAGGAAGAAAGGTTGAAGCAGGACAGAACTGAAATTGCTAATTTGGCAAGTTCCTCCAAAGATAAGGGCAAGAAAAGAAAAATAGAATATGAAGCTGCTAAGGGTCCAGAACAAAAGAAACCACATAAAGACAAAGAGGGTTGTTTCTTTTGCCAGAAGCCTGGACATTTAAAAAAGGATTGTACCAAATATAACGCTTGGCGTGCAAAGAAAGGTACATTTCTTAATTTGGTCTGTTCTGAGGTTAATTTAGCTTCAGTACCTAGAAACACTTGGTGGTTAGATTCTGGTGCTACTACTCACATAAGTGTTTCTATGCAGGGTTGCCTGTTCTACCGAAAGCCAAATGATGCTGAAAGATTCATCTTTGTGGGCGACGGAAAATCGGTGGAAGTTGAAGCAATAGGCACTTTTAGGTTATTGTTAGGAACTGGTTTTTATTTGGATTTGAAAGACACTTTTGTTGTACCGTCATTTAGACGGAATTTGGTTTCTATTTCCTTATTGGACAAATTTGGATATCATTGTTCATTTGGAAATTGTCAGTTTAGTCTTTCTTTAAATTCAAATATTGTTGGTACTGGTTCATTATGTTCATACGATAACTTATATTTGCTTGATACTATTGCGTCATATAATGAAACCTTGCATGTGGAATCACGTGGTACTAAGCGAAAATTAAATAAAGAAAATTCGGTAAAACTATGGCACAAGCGCTTAGGTCACATCTCAAAAACAAGAGTTGAACGACTTGTGTCAGATGGCATTTTGGATTCCCTGGACTTTACGGACTTTGATGTTTGTATTGATTGTATCAAGGGAAAACAGACCAAAACAAAAAGGTTAGGTGCCAATAGAACTTCGGACGTCTTAGAATTGATACACACAGATATTTGTGGACCATTCCCTACGGCTTCTTGGAATGGTCAACAATATTTTATATCATTCATAGACGATTACTCACGTTATGGGCATCTATATCTTATTCATGAAAAATCTGAGTCACTGGACATGTTCAAGGCTTTCAAAGCTGAAGTTGAGAATCAACTCAACAAAAGAATTAAAAGCGTTAGGTCTGATCGTGGTGGTGAGTACTACGGCAGATATGACGGTTCAGGTGAACAACGTCCAGGACCATTTGCTAAATTCCTAGAGGAATGTGGAATCGTCCCACAGTACACCATGCCAGGATCACCTAGCATGAATGGTGTAGCTGAAAGACGAAACAGGACTCTTAAGGACATGGTAAGGAGTATGATTAGTCATTCTACTTTACCAAAATCACTCTGGGGAGAAGCATTAAAGACTGCAGCTTATATTCTGAATAGAGTACCAACTAAATCTGCTGCAAAAACACCTTATGAGCTTTGGACAGGCAGAAAACCTGTTCTAAAGCATTTCCACATTTGGGGATGTCCAGCTGAGGCTAGGCCTTATAGGCCACATGAAAATAAATTGGACTCCAAAACTATAAGCAGCTATTTTATTGGTTATTCTGAGCGATCAAGGGGCTACAAATTTTATAATCCCACACTTAAGTCAATTTTTGAAACGGGAACTGCAACATTTTTTGAGGATGTTGAGTTTGGGGGGAGAAATAAGGTTAGAGACATTGTCTTTGAGGAAGAAACTGAGGAAGGATCGAATTCGATTCCTACTATTACTTTTGACAATGTGCAGGTCTCTGTACCTGTCATTGATCAAGAAGTATATCCGGAACCTCAGCAAGATAATGTTGAAGAACCTCCCACCATTCCAGAAGTACAAACTCAACAACCTCAAGAACCAATACCATTAAGGAGATCTACTCGAGAAAGGAAAAATGCTATTTCAGATGATTTTATAGTATTTCTCCAAGAACATGAAGAAAATAATAGAATGATGGAAAATGATCCAATCAACTTCCATCAGGCCATGAAGGGTTCTGATTCTCAAAAGTGGATTGATGCCATGAATGAGGAGTATAAGTCTATGCAAGACAATAAAGTTTGGGATCTTGTCCCATTACCAGAAGGTGCGAAGCCCATTGGTTGTAAATGGATTTTTAAAACCAAACGGGATTCGAAAGGTAATGTGGAAAGATATAAGGCTCGTCTTGTAGCTAAAGGCTTTACACAAAAGGAAGGCATTGACTTCAAAGAGACTTTCTCTCCGGTTTCAACGAAAGACTCTTTCAGGACAGTCATGGCACTTGTTGCACATTTTGATATTGAGTTACATCAGATGGATGTTAAGACAGCGTTTCTCAATGGAGACATTGATGAGACGATTTATATGGTGCAACCAGAAAACTTCGTGTCAGGAGACTCGAGGAATATGGTTTGCAAATTAAAGAAATCTATCTATGGACTCAAGCAAGCTTCCCGTCAGTGGTACTACAAATTTCATCAAGTGATTATCTCGTTTGGTTTTGAGATAAATATTGTTGATGATTGTGTATATCACAAGTTCAGTGGGAGTAAGCATATTTTCCTGGTTTTGTATGTTGACGACATACTGCTTGCCACTAATGATATAGGCATGTTGCACGAAACCAAGAGTTTTTTGTCAAGGAATTTTAAGATGAAAGATCTTGGGGACGCCTCTTTTGTATTAGGGATTCAGATACACCGGGATCGCTCTCGCGGTATTCTTGGATTGTCACAAAAGAGCTATATCGATAAAGTTCTTAAAAGGTTTGGCATGCAGGATAGTAAACCAGGGGACACCCCTGTTGCTAAGGGAGACAAATTCAGTCTCAATCAGTGCCCGAAAAATAATCTTGAAGTTAAGGAAATACAGAAGATTCCCTATGCATCAGCTGTTGGGAGTCTGATGTATGCTCAGGTTTGTACTCGTCCAGACATAGCATTCATTGTTGGAATGCTGGGCAGATATTTAAGTAATCCTGGGATGAATCATTGGATAGCAGCAAAAAGGGTTATGAGGTACTTGAAGAGAACAAGAGATTGCATGCTTACATACAGCAGATCGGATCAGTTAGAGATCGTAGGGTACTCCGATTCTGATTTTGCGGGATGCCAAGACAGTAGAAAATCCACATCAGGCTGCATATATCTGCTAGCTGGAGGAGCTATATCCTGGAGGAGTGCTAAGCAGACACTCGTAGCTTCTTCCACTATGGCAGCAGAATTTGTAGCATGTTATGAGGCATCTAATCATGGGATATGGCTGCGAAATTTTGTCACTGGGCTGCGCATTCTGAATGGTATTGATAGACCATTAAAGTTATATTGTGACAATAACTCTGCAGTGCTATATTCTAATAACAACAGGAGTTCAACTAAGTCAAAACACATTGACATTAAGTTCCTGGTTGTGAAAGAAAGGGTACAGAATGGACAGATTTCCATAGAGCATATTGGGACAAACACCATGATTGCGGATCCGCTTACTAAGGGATTACCACCCAAGGTTTTTCATGAGCACACTGCTCGTATGGGTGTTGTATTTCCTGAGGATATCATGTTTTAGTGGGAGTTTGTATTTTGGTTGCTTTATGTTTGTTTTTGGACACATTTGTGTATTTGGATAATTTTCTGTACAGAAATAAAGTATTCAGTTCATTCCATTCTGTTACATTATGTTTGGTATTGATCTCACTTAAGAAATAAAGCCGGACCAATTGAAAATAGACATGTTTGGATCACATAACATGTAATTTTCATACTACACTCTCATGATTGATCTATGTCATTTGGTTGTATTAGTGTATGTGACCATTGATGGATTTAGTTACGATTAATGTAACGAAAGTCGCTTTGATCCTACATTGATATGATTGATGGACGAGATTGTTTGGAAATACCCTTAACAGTGATAGCAAAATTTTGAGCTCATAAGGTTGTGCACATTTATAAGGATACATGTATGGCCCAGTGGGAGATTGTTGGATAAAATTCGACATGTGGGGCCAAACATGTATATATTAAAATGTGTGGTGCTATCTTAAGGTTTTAGTCAATAAAGTGATCCACTAAAGACTATTTTGGACTAATGGGTATTAAGTGTCATGAGATTAAAGTGTAGAGACGGATACAATGTTTTAAATTGATGAGGGGCCGATTTAACAACATTGAAACATAATAACTGTCCTGCAGTTATATATACAGGTCATGGTCCCCAATTGAGCGTGGCTTTTCATAACTCTTTGTATCCCCATCAACAAGAGACACTAAGGAGAAAACCACGGATCAATTGGAAGACCATAACCCAGTTCGATCAAATAGAATCATGGATTCAGGTACGCTTCCGCTTCAGTTTTAATCTTGATAATTACAGCATGATTGTTTTAAGTCATAGATATGTAATCATCCATATTTATGAATTCGGTAGATTAAATTCTAACAGTGTAGACTGATGCTACACAGCATTATTACTTTTGACTCGTTAATTATGCATAAACTGGACGATTGGGGTGACTTTGTGCCGTCTGATGGGTGACCAGATTAAACATTTGGGAGGGTTCAATCGTAGAAATTTTTGAAGTTTAGACAATGCAATTTATAAACTTCCAAAATTATTTTCCGCGCACTATTCCACACCTTTTTTTTTAACCTTAACCATGTAATTTAGAATTTTCTTGAAAAAAAAAAAAGAAAAAAATAAATATAAAACCACCTAACCCATACACTTCATAACTAACCCTATGTTTATCCAGAATTACAATTCTACTAATACTGCAATGCAATTTCCTCTCTACCCCACGGACGCTATCTAGACCAATATCTCTTTCCACAAAATCATCTCTAAATCTTACAGTAAGTTGATGTTTTCTTCACTTTAGTTGATTTTTGTTGTTGTTTTGGACGGTTATTCTTCAATCTTTGTGTAAGATTAGTTTATATTTTACCTATTTTTCGAATTTTCTTGTCGATGGCCTGAACATTTTTAAAATGTTCAACCAAAACATAGTCAAACAGCCAAACAATTTATGTTGTTTATCATTATATTGCCAAACTTGTCCTAATAATTGATGATACTATTTGATGTTGTAAGTATGAACAATCACACATTTTAAAGTGACGGCGGCGTGTGAGAACTTCTGCAGAAAGAATGTAATCGACCCGAACAACAAATCAAATTAAACAAAATATACATTAACTCTCTGTAGTGGATAATTTTATACGATATCCAATGATGCGTTGTTAAAACATTAATAGCATGTTTGCTAAACTTAAAATTTACTTTATTAAAGAGTAAGTTAAAGATTGCTCTTGGCCTATGATCTCCTTCATGTTTGACATAAACTCATGTCACTCAACCAGTTTATATTAAGCATTGTTTAGTGCATTTCTGGTAAAATTTTAAATTATAATTTAAGTTGGTTAAATTGATCAAATGTTAATATATTTTTTATTCACGTATTTTGTATGACTCGCAACTTATTATCTAAACACTCTACATAATTCACAACTTATAAACACTATCAAACATGCTATTAGAATAAATTTCACATGATGTCTATCAATTTATTTAATATCTTGTTTAGTTAAATTAAAATACATTTTCTTCAATTTTAAATATACTAGTAATTTTTTCAAACTAAACACATGACCATAACATTCACCTCAACAATTAATAAATCAATTGTCAAAACCTTACTCATGTATTACTTGAATACATCTTTGTCATTATCTTTATCTTCAATCACAAGAAATCGATGAAATGGAAAAGAAGAAAAAATGTAAAAGGTAAAGTGAAACAACATTAGTGCGTTTTGTCTGTTATTTTATTTATTAATCTTTATCTCGATTAACATACTTAAAATGTTATAAATGTTCGAAACAAGTAGATGCTATCATCTAAAAAGAACTTATTTTTAATTTAAAATCACAAATGTTGTTTTTGCTTTATGCACGCAATTAATTTTTGGAAAAGGGATCTCACTTATGATTTTGTACCATGTAATGTATATATATACGTTGTGTATTGTGAGCTCACAACATAAATATTTAGCATATATTTGGTAGTGATGAAATTAATTTTTAAGTACTTATATTATAAGTTGTAGATGAATTGTGTGAATAAAAAGTAAATTGTAAATTAGAACTTATGAAATGTGGAAATTATAATTTAAGTATGGCCAAACAAGAGATAAGAAGTCAAGACCAATTTAACATAAATTTAATATATAGACTTACCATAAATAGTTGTTTTAGGTATTAATTTTTTCAATATTCAAAGTGTGTACCACTCGATGCCATGATGAAGATTAGTTGCCATGACCCTTTTAACATTTCCATCAAATTCATAGCTCTTGCCAATGTCAAAACCAGGAGACACCAAATTTTCACCATAGCCAATATTAACCTTGTGGTTACCTCCTTGGCCTTTTGCAGTCACTTGTGCATGAAAATCACTGTTAAAACCATGCAAATTATCAGTAATTTTACCAATATCAGCATCATTAGTAGGGGAAGGCTCTTGTCTGATGACATCGTTCTTATCCCCCTCATTCTCGCTATACTTGTTGAGATAAACTTTCAAAAGTCCAACGTAGTTTTCGAATCCTAATGTTGTCATAGACCATAAGAGATCATCTCCATTTATAGTCTTCCTCTTTTCTGTTTGACATTTATCCGAGGCTTCGCCTGTGATGAAGCTAATGAACTCGGATACACATTCTTGGACAGTTTCTTTGGCTTCTTTCGATATTTTTGCGTTTGAAGGGAGGGATTTTTTCATGATCCGGCTTACATTCGCTATAGGAAGGAATCGGTCTTGCTCTTTACTCTCCGAGATGTTACCGGATAATGGACTTCCCCCCGCGCTGTTTTGGATTCTTTTTCCTGTCATTGGGAAGAAATAGTGGTTGTGGTTGGGGGTTGGTAGGGGAGTTGAAACTTGAAAGAATGAAGTTAACTGGAGAGCTTTTTGTGGGGATATGATGAAAAGAATTTGGGTTTTTAAGCTAACAGAATGTGATTAAAAAAACATTAGAAAAGAGTGGATAGGCGGTTTTGATGCTGACAGAAAAGGAAATATAATGTGACAGTCAAAATTTTCTGATATCTAACATAAACCTATGACTTAAAAATTGAATCAAGAACTTACAGAACATATTAATTATTGAAAACTTGCATCAGTCTTCTATTATTAGCCTTAGTTGTGTAAAGGGTGTGATTTAATTTAGCTTGCATAGGTTTCGAATTGTTAATATTCGACTGTATTTGGAAAACAGTGTTCAAATCGAGATTGAAAAACTCTTCGACTAGTGATTATGAAGTCAACGGGAGCAACTTTAGTTTCTTCTTGTAACGTTCATGCTGATAAACGATGAATGTAATGTTAAGTAAGCACGTCTTATATTTATCCCGTCTAGATACATCTGAAGGCTCTTAAAGTAGTTTGTGGACAAGAATTTGCAAGTTGATCAGACATAGTTACAGTTGTATATTGTCTGACTAAAAATTGTTTGAATTAGAAATTTACAACTCCTTTCATTTGACCAGACCCATGTATTCAAGAACTGCAGACCAAAGAGGGCTTAAAAGCATTGATGAAGACAATATGTAAACAACAAATATTATGACTTTAAGATTCTTAAAACCCATTAGACTTTTCAGTCCAATAATAATATACATTCAAACAGGTACATAGTTTAGTATTTATTTCCAGATTCTGGCCTGCCCTTTTTTTTTTAATTCTTCAGCATTTTCAAGAACTTGGATTCAGTACCAGCTAAATGTTTCAAAGATCTGTGCAAATTTTAAAAAAAAAAAATTTAAATAATTAATTAATATCTGTGTGAAAAGTTTAAAAAATATATAGTTTATTTGTTCCCTTACAGAAAATATTTGTGTTCATAGAGAGATCACTCTTTTGATATTAAAAAGAATTTATGAGGCCCTGCAGTGAATGTGAAGATTTTCTGAGAATGTAGACATTTCCATTAGATTCTTTTTTATAATTTTCCAATATTCCTCACCCCTTTTAGATTTCAAATTGGCAACAATTTCTAGGTTTTACTTTTTTCTACACTTTTACAAAGGTATAAATGCTTCTTTAGCGTACTCTATCAAAAAGAAAGTCCACGTCTCAAATACCCGCGACATATTTGATATGTTAGTACATAGAATAGAATAATTGTCATAAACAAGTTTGTGCTAAATTTATTGAACGAATATATTCTACTGAAGTGTGAGCTCATACGGCTAAGGTTCATGAACCCTTTTTTTTGTTCATCAATATAGTCGTGGCTAGTCATTTCTCTTTACCAAGATTTGTGGAAGGAGCACGTTAAAAAGTAATTAAGCTAAGCAGCGAGAACGAACATATGGTTATATTTGTTTGGTGTGTGTTTGGCCAAACTAATAGAAAAGATTTTAACATTTTTAAGTATATTAGATTAGACATGATAGGAAAAATTACAGAAATACTTATTCTACACAGTAAATGGAAATGAAGTAAAAAATCAAAATCTTAATTGTTTCTTTGACTTGCACATTTGAAAAACTTTAAAATAAATCCTCTTATAGTTCAACAATTATAAAATTAAATTCACAATTTCAAGTTATTAAGGCCATATCTCCCAAAGTCAAGTGAATCCCATATGTTAAAACATGCCAAATGGCACCTTGTGCAACAGTTTCCACTGGAATAATATGAAATAAATTGATTTTTTTCTCCATTAATTTAAATAATAATTGCATATTTTATTAAGTGAAATTGTCAATGGTAACCAGAAGCTTCAAGAGTATTATTAATTAAATAAAGTATGCTTTATTTTTAATAATGAATCATTATTCTAATTGATTTATATCCCAATTGTGTCATAAGCCGCTTGTATATGTATTTATATATTGGTGTGTTGTTTGAATTATTAATTATTAATTATGTTGCCTCTAATTGGGACAAGTTGAGTAGTCCATTAACTACTCATAAGTCTTGTAATTAGTATTTAACAAGGTTATTAATTATATGATATTTATTGAAAATATTATATAATTAGAGGGGGGCCGGCCACCTAAAAAAACTTGCAGATATATCTAGTAAATATATGACAATATTACTCGATTTTACATATATTGTACTATCATATTCTAACATTTTTCTTATTTTGAATTCTCTCTCTTGTTTGAAAAATATCGAATTGCATGTGAGAAAATTTGGAAATTATGGTGTGTAGCCCTTGTTTGTGTATCAACTCACTAAGGCCTTCAATTGTGTGTCTTACTTGTAGATATTCATTTTATAATTTGTTATAACTATTTTGAAATAAGAAAAAAAGGGTGCGGCCGAGTTTTAGCTCTCCAAGTATTGCATGCTTCAAAAACAATAATGTACGAGTTGAATTGTACTATCCTAGAGTAATGTATAAACGACATAAATTTATTAATTAACAATTGACAATTTTTAAGTAATGTTATTTATTACACTTTAAATGACGGTGAGTCTCTTGATTTTATTGAACAACGAATTAATAGACTACTAACACCTAAATTTGTGATGACAATAACTAATAATGAATTCATCCTTGTATTCACACGAAACATGAATCACGAGTTTCAATAGTTCCATATTTGAGTGATAATATTTAATTTATATTACTTTTTTTTAAAAATTATGCTGCAAATTAATATCTTCTGTTGATTTATTGGGTTCATTATTGTTATTTTATGTTTCTAATGGTAATAAATATTAGAGCATCCCAATGCATTATATAATGAATTGTTATTTAGTTGGTATAAATGTTGAAATGCTTTCGATTTATGTTGTATCAATATCTAATTAATAAATATTCAAATTCAAAATTTGTCTCTATTGTATTATATGGATTGTTACGTATTTGTCTTTTATTTTATTAAAAAAAATTATATTTAAATCTAGATAGAAATTTTAAATTTTGTTAAGTTAGAGTATATCCAATGCAACAATATGGATTGTGGTACACATGTCAAGCAAAATGGGAGATGGAGAGAATAGCATCTTCAATGCAGATGTAGATTGGAAACATTGTAGCACACATGTAGTGATGTACAAGATAGAAGATGTCTATAAATTATAAAAAAAATAATAATAATAAAAGCACACATTTTGATGGAAATATACTATAAAAAATTAAATAGGAATGTTTACTACACTGTCCAGATCTTCTACTTTTTTCCTTGTTATGTAAATATTTGGAGGTGATGTGACATACTTTTTAGTGCAATCCAAAGCCTTAATAGAGATTATATCTAATAAAGCTTTTGAATCTAAACAAAGTTCTAGATAATGTTTATTTTTTTAATCTGTCATATTAGCTTGACGAAGTTCATGTCAGTTTGCATTGAAATGAATTTTTTTTAAGAGTAATTATATTCACACAACACTTCTTATTTTTTGCACCATATTTTAATTACATTTAACATCCTTAATCTATGAATATTATAGCACTCATGTCCCCAACTTTTTTTTATCGCATTTTTATCCTCAACTTTTCATTAATTAGTACATATTGTGTTTGATAACGGTTTCCGTCTAAAACATTTATTGGGAATTCGTAAAAAGACTTATTTGTCTGTCATATTTTTAAAAATACAATATATACAAAAGTACAATAAAATATTTTTCCTCATTTCAAAGTACGTAAACAAAATATCTCGACAAAAACCATCATTAATAACAAAATGTGCTAATTGATGAAGCTTGAAGATAAGAATTTGATGACAAAAAAGTATGAACATAATTGCAACAATGAACAAAAGTTGAAGATATTAAGTACAATTAAAATGTGGTGTGCTTATAACAAATTGTAGTGTGAATATAACCACCATTTTTTTAAATACTGTCTATTTACTTATGTGGCACAATTTTTTAAATAATCAACGATTGCATTAGAAATGCTCTCACCTTGTTTAACAATAACGAGTCGTGTGGTATTAATGTAAACTTAAGATCATTGTTAAAAACATCACTCGCATTAAAATTTATACGAGATCCAACTATAAGATTAGTTTGCTATTTGAATTTTTTTTTATAATCTAGACTTATTGTCTGAAAAATATTGGATCTTATGTATTGGAGTCTTCCACATATAATGTACCAGGTAAAATATTCTATCATACGCAAGTTGAGCTATGGTCATTTTATTACATATGTTTAAAATGATTCATGTACGCATGATGGATATTGTAAAATATAAGTAGTAACATAAAATAGTAATTGTTAAAATATGATGATATTGTTTGAGGGGCGATCTCCTGTTCGAGTAGATAATTGTTATATCGCTCATATTCAACTTGATATTTGTACATTAGATGAATTGCTGATATGACATTTACTTATGTAGACTATTCATTCAATTTGCAAGTGCCATATTAGATGTGAGCAAGATAATAATTGTCCATTAAAAATAGGAAATCGCTCCTCAATATTGTTTATAGAGGTGTGTCAAAATGTGCTATCATCCAAGTATGCATGTTTGGTTAAACTTATAACTAGACGTTTCTTGCTTTTTTTTATGGTCTTATTTCATAGCAAGCATACAATTATTCCCGAAATAAAACCAAAAAAAGCTACTTATTGCATGCATAATTGTTCATGAGCCATTGCTTAATTCCATGATTTATTATGAAACCTACTAATTTAACACCCTGGATCAGATGTTACATTGAGTCTTAACCAGAAGGTTCAGTTATAAGTTGTTGGTAAAAGTGTGGATAAAAAGTAGTTGTAAGTTGTGGGTCTCATAAAATGTGTAGATGAAAATTATGTTTGATTAGTTTGACCAACTGAAATTATAATTTAAGTGATGCTAAACATATGCTTACACTTTCATCATTTCAACCAAATAATGGGAAACCTGTCAATTCCTAAATTAAACAAATATATTTATCAAAAATCAACAATTATTCCTAAATGTATTCATCAAATATCAACAATTAAATTAAGATCACATACATGGAATTAAAAAGGTCACAATTATTTAAAAATTCAAAATACACGTAACAAATCTTGCATCAAAAGCAGAGAATTAAACATTACTGTGTCATCACATACAAAAAATTAAAGTCATGTACGAAATATTATAAGTCACAATTACTCAACAATTCAAAATGTCTGTGACCTTTTCGAAGTCAATTTGACATTGCAGACAATTAATTGGAAATCTAAATTTTGAAAAGTCACAATATATTAATTGCAAATACTAGTACAAAACATACTCGATATTTTCAATTTGCAGAAGATTCCATTTCATCCTACTTATCTGAGAAACTAGAAAATGGATCTACTTTCAACAAGAGCCATCTAATGAGGTGCATTCTGCACTTTCAACGATCTCCATCGTTTTGTCAGCCAAATCAATGGGGACTCCCTATTTCCAACTTTTATATGCACTATAACTAGCTTTCTCCTTGAAGAGGGGGTTGACCCAAAAAGGGCACACAGTAGTACTATGGTTCATTCGTTCTTTCACAAGTTCTGATTCATTTATAATTAAAAGCATATTTGTCGTTCATTCTTTTAAACATTTTTTTTTATAAACGTATTTTTAATTACATATCTTATCAACTTTTATCAAAATATTTTGAAAAATTATTTTCTATATGTATCAAAACAGGCATTAAATGAGCATGTACATCTCGTATGATGTATTGGATATTATTAGGAATGACTATGAAAAAAAATGTTAAAATCTTATTTTATGTATTGAACAGTTTAATCTACAAATGGTGGCTCATTTAAACATATCAATCTTGAAATCTGAATACATAAATGTTCGTTTTGAACTTTAGACAGATCGAATTATTCGTTTGAGCTTAATAGACCTAATACGTTATTAAGACTTTGACTTCCCATTTAAAAGGTCAATATTTTTAAAAGAAGTAGCTCAATATCTTTTATATATATATATATATATATATAAAATCAAGAAATTGTACAAATCATAATATTATAGGTCATATTAGTTCGTAAAGTTCTTGTCTTGAAATGCATTAAGTTACGCGTTCATGGAATTTGTCACTTTTTGTAATGCAGTGAAAGTGTTGTGTGAAAAAATTCTTGGAACAATTACTGGTTTGTTTATATATTTTATTAACTTTTTTTTTTTTGAATGCAACGGAATGATTAAATACTACTAATAATAACATTTGTTGATCTCAAAATATGTGCGACGCTATTGTCAACAAAGCTCGACCACTTCTCTGTCCACATATATGATATACGTACCTTAGAACTGTTGAAATAGAGAGATGAGTATTGGAAAACAATGGCTTGTTTTTCATTGATTAAGAGTGGATATATATACACATCCAAAACACAAGAATATGGAAACTATTCTAGGATTGGGGGATTACAACTAATTACAAGAATTAGGGGGTTACAACTAATTATAAGGATTAGGGGGTTACAACTAATTACAAGGACAACTAATTACAATGATTAAGGAAAACTAATTACAATGATTTAATGATTTAATTCTCTAATATGCCCCCTCAAGATGGAGCTCCGGAGGAGACGCCAATCTTGACCCTTAATTCTTGGAAGCGGCTTCGTGGAAGCGGTTTGGTAAGAGCATCGGCAAGTTGATCTGCGGAGGAAACATGAGTAACACGAAGAGCACCTGATTGAACTTGATCCCAAATAAAGTGATAGTCAATTGCCACATGTTTCATGCGCGAATGAAAGACTGGATTAGAACAGAGATAGGTGGCACCAACATTGTCACAATAGATAACAGGCGGTATAGGAAGAGTGACGCCAAGCTCTGTGAGAATGGAACAAACCCAATTGATTTCTGAAGTAGTAGCGGCAACTGATCGATACTCAGCTTCTGTGGATGACCGAGCAACTGTACGCTGTTTCTTGGATGACCAAGAAATGGGGTGACGACCAAGATAGACAATATATGCACTCGTAGAGGTATAGTCGTCTTTGTTGCCAGCCCAATCTGCATCTGAGAAGGCATGAAGGGAAAGTGGATTTTCCTTGTGAAGAAATAATCTATGAGTCAATGTGCCACACAAATATCGAAGCAGTCGTTTTGCAGCATTCCAATGTTCAGTCGTCGGACGATGCATGAATTGGGAAAGCTTGTTAACAGCATATGCTATGTCTGGGCGAGTGAGACAAAGATATTGTAGACTACCAACAATTGTTCTATATTCTGTATAGTCAGTCAAAGTAGTACCTGAATGAAGTGTGAGATTTCCATCTGTAACAAGTGGTGTAGCAACAGGTTTTGCACCAAACATTTTTGTCCGGGTAAGAAGATCAGTGATGTAGCGTCTTTGAGTAAGCAACAGACCAGATGGAGTGGTGAGAACCTCAATGCCGAGGAAATAAGATAAGGCACCAAGATCCTTGATTGAAAATCTTTGTGCCAGGAGGTCAATGTAGCGCTGAATAATATTGGTGTTGGTGCCTGTGATAATAATGTCATCCACATAAACAAGTAGATATATAGTAGTGTCTCCTGAGTGAAGAATGAATAGAGAAGTGTCTGCATGAGAGTTTGTGAACCCGGACTCAATGAGGAACTGGCGAAGTTCAAGGTACCAAGCCCGTGGGGCCTGCTTGAGTCCATATATAGCCTTCTTTAATTTGCATATATGTGTTGGATTGTCTCTATCAACAAATCCTGGAGGCTGGGCCATGTAGACATCTTCGGAAAGATGGCCTTGAAGAAAGGCATTATTAACATCCAACTGTCGCAACTGCCAACCTCTACTGACTGCCAGGCTTAGAACAATGCGGATTGTTGTGGACTTGACAACTGGACTAAAGGTGTCATGATAATCCACTCCAGGTCGCTGATGAAAACCTTTGGCAACTAATCTTGCTTTGTACCTGTCAACAGAACCATCAGGAAGTCGTTTAATACGAAAAACCCACTTACATCCAACAAGATTCTGCAGAGAAGTAGATGGAACAAGCTCCCAGGTTCCATTCCGAACAAGAGCATCAAATTCATCATTCATAGCTTGCCTCTATTTGGGATCTTTTAGTGCTTGGTTAACAGTATGAGGCTCAATGTCCGATGGTTGAGAAAGGACAACAGTGAGATTCATCTTGGGTAGGGGTTTGTGGATGTTGTTTTTCGCTCTAGTGGTCATGGGATGGGTATTTTGATGGGTGGGTTGAGTTGTGGTTGAAACAGAAGAGATCTCAAAACTGTGTGGTTCTAGTGGTAAATGGTCGACTGTGGTTTCTTGGTGGTCAACCGAATTGTGTCCGAGTAAATGGAGGTCTGTGGACAGAGAGCGATGGTCGACTGGTGAGTAGGGAGGGTCGATCGTTCGGGCATTTTGTGACGGATGTTGACACGAGGAATCCCTTTGTGGAGGCGTATTGAGTGAACCACTTGAAATGGGTAGAATTTGGACCGGGGGAAGCCATTTGGAAATGATCTCTGGGGTCGGACGAGTTAGATGGGATTGGTGAGTGGCAAAGGGAAAAGAATTTTCGAGAAATTTGACATGACGAGAAATATATGTTTTAGAAGTGGACAGATCAAGACAAATATAGGCACTTTGTGTTGAAGAGTAACCAAGAAAAACACAAGGAGTGGAGCGAGTGTCAAGTTTATGTTGAGAATAAGGACGAAGCCATGGATAACATAAGCAACCAAACACCCGAAGTTTAGTATAGTTGGGTTGAGACTCAAATAGTTTTTCAAAAGGAGATGAAAGATGTAGTGTAGGTGTAGGCATACGGTTGATGAGATATACAACAGTGGAAAAAGCATAAGTCCAATAAGTTAGAGGCATCGATGTATGAGTAAGAAGAGATAGACCGGTTTCAACAATATGGCGATGACGTCGTTCAGAAAGACCATTGTGTTCTGGTGTATGGGGTGGTGTAGTGAGATGGGATATACCATTGGTGGAGAGAAAACTATTAAGGGCTTGATATTCGCCACCATTATCTGAATAAAGGGTAACAATGTTGTGCTTAAATTGGTTTTCGACTAATGCCTTGAAGCGCACAAAGACATCATGCACATGAGATTTCCGTTTAAGTGGATAATACCAAATATACCGTGTATAATGATCAACAAAAATAACATAGTAATGAAAACCATCAACAGAGTAAACAGGAGAGGTCCATACATCAGAAAAGATAAGTTCAAGCGGATGGGATGAGGTTAAGGTAGAGGAAGAAAATGGAAATTTATGACTTTTATTGCAAGAACAGGCGTTACAATGTATGGAAGAGAGTAACTGACTAGAAAATGGTAAAGAAAACTTGGAAACAATATGTTTCATAATGGGAAATGATGGATGACCTAGTCTAGAGTGCCACTCGGACGAAGTGGTCTTGACAGTTGAAAATGCAAGCAACGGTGAAGAGGAAAGTGAAGAGGATGTAGTCGGCCACTCATATACGCCATCCTTAGGTTCACCCATCAAAAGGATTGCCCCCGTGTTTAGATCCTTCACCTGAAAAACAGAGGGTGAGAATTCAATAGAAACATGGTTATTAGTGCAAAATTGATAAATCGAAATTAAGTTCTTTTTCATGGAAGGGACACAAAGAACGTTTTGTAAGGTAAAGGTACGAGAGGAAGTAGGTATGGTGGTAGAACCAGTATGGGTGATGTGAATGGCGGATCCATCACCGATCATGACATCATCAGATCCTTGATACGGGCTATGAAGAGAGAGATTTCTCAAGTCAGACGTAACATGGTGAGATGCTCCACTATCCAGTAGCCAAGTATGAGTAGTGTTGTTGCCGAGAACAGCATGATTAGCTCGTGGTTGCCAGGGTGTGGAGGAGCGATATCCCTGAGAGCCTTGAAGGCGAGGTGTCGGAGATTGTTGATTTGTGACAAGATGGAACATCGGGCATCGTTTGGCTGTGTGCCCTTGATTGCCGCATGCTTGACAACGACCCAAATAAGGTTTGGGTTGGCGTAGATCATGAGGAGAAAACGCAGTGATAGAGCCTGGTCGTTGTGGATTGGTGGCTGGTGGACGCCAATTTGGACGATTTCGGAAAGCTGTGGGATTTGCCGTTGCTGGTAGTGATAGAAAAGATGGTTGAGCAGTCTGAAAAGATGCTTCCTTGTTGAGAAGTTTCTCATGGAGCTCAGCAAAAGAAATTGACGTGTCGCGAGCATTAATTGCATCAATGACAGATTTGTACTCATCACTGAGTCCGTCAAGAACCCGATCAATAAGATCCTCATCATCAACTGGCTTCCCCAGAATAGCAAGTTCATCGGCACGAGTCTTTATCGCCTGCATATATTCACTAATTGATTTTGAGCCCTTGTTACATCGTTTTAATTGGTCCTTCAATTGTTTAATATGACCACGAGATGGTTTGGCGTAGGTATTAGCTAAGGTTTGCCATGCATCAAGAGAAGTGGTGGTGCGGGCAATAAGCGGTTGCAGTGAAACAGAGATAGCGCCAAGGAGAGCGCTAAAGATGAGACGATCCTGACGCTTCCAGGTTGTGTATGCAGGATTTGGAGATGCAACACCATTGACGGTAATAGTGGATGGTGGTGGATTATGAGTGCCATCAATAAAGTGATGGAGATTATAACCTTCAAGAAGAGATTGGATTTGAAGGCTCCATGTAAGATAATTGGTGGATGACAATTTAGTGATATTGGAGAGATTGATTGTAAGGAGGGGATGTTGAGGATCCTGGGAGTTTTGGATGGGGATAGGATCGTTGGTGGAAGTGGGGGTCGCATCGAAAGCCATTGAGAAGATTGATGCTAATCGCTAGAAAAAAAAAAAAGAGAAAATATGCCCAAGAAAGTTAGGCTCTTGATACCATGTTGAAATAGAGAGATGAGTATTGGAAAACAATGGCTTGTTTTTCATTGATTAAGAGTGGATATATATACACATCCAAAACACAAGAATATGGAAACTATTCTAGGATTGGGGGATTACAACTAATTACAAGGATTAGGGGGTTACAACTAATTACAAGGACAACTAATTACAATGATTAAGGAAAACTAATTACAATGATTTAATGATTTAATTCTCTAATAAGAACAACGTTAGAATGCAATATTGTTGTTTCCATGAGAGGTGCATGTTAGATTTAATTTATCTAATCCATAAACAGATGATTATACATCTATGACTTAAAACCATCATGCTGTAATTACCAAGATTAAGACTGAAGCGGAAGCGTACCTGAATCCATGATTCTGTTTGATCGAACTGGGTTATGGTCTTCCAATTGATCCGTAGTTTTCTCTTTAGTGTCTCTTGTTGATGGGGATACAAAGAGTTGTGAAAAGCCACACTCAATTGGGGACCATGACCTGTATATATAACTGCATGGCAGTTATTATGTTTCAATGTTGTTAAATCGGCCCCTCATCAATTTAAAACATTGTATCCGTCTCTACACTTTAATCTCATAACATTTAATACCCATTAGTCCAAAATAGTCTTTAGTGGATCACTTTATTGACTAAAACCTTAAGATAGCACCACACATTTTAATATATACATGTTTGGCCCCACATGTTGAATTTTATCCAACAATCTCCCATTGGGCCATACATGTATCCTTATAAATGTGCACAACCTTATGAGCTCAAAATTTTGCTATCACTGTTAAGGGTATTTCCAAACAATCTCGTCCATCAATCATATCAATGTAGGATCAAAGCGACTTTCGTTACATTAATCGTAACTAAATCCATCAATGGTCACGTACACTAATACAACCAAATGACATAGATCAATCATGAGAGTGTAGTATGAAAATTACATGTTATGTGATCCAAACATGTCTATTTTCAATTGGTCCGACTTTATTCCTTAAGTGAGATCAATACCAAACATAATGTAACAGAATGGAATGAATTGAATACTTTATTTCTGTACAGAAAATTATCCAAATACACAAATGTGTCCAAAAACAAACATAAAGCAACCAAAATACAAACTCCCACTAAAACATGATATCCTCAAGAAATATAACACCCATACGAGCAGTGTGCTCATGAAAAACCTTGGGTGGTAATCCCTTAGTAAGCGGATCCGTAATCATGGAGTTTGTCCCAATATGCTCTATGGAAATCTGTCCATTCTGTACCCTTTCTTTCACAACCAGGAACTTAATGTCAATATGTTTTGACTTTGTTGAACTCCTGTTGTTATTTGAATATAGCACTGCAGAGTTATTGTCACAATATAACTTTAATGGTCTTTCAATGCCATTCAGAATGCGCAGCCCAGTGACAAAATTTCGCAGCCATATCCCATGATTAGATGCCTCATAACATGCTACAAACTCTGCTGCCATAGTGGAAGAAGCTACGAGTGTCTGTTTAGCACTTCTCCAGGAAATAGCTCCTCCAGCTAGCAAGTATATGTAGCCTGATGTGGATTTTCTACTGTCTTGGCATCCCGCAAAATCAGAATCGGAATACCCTACGATCTCTAACTGATCCGATCTGCTGTATGTAAGCATGCAATCTCTTGTTCTCTTCAAGTACCTCATAACCCTTTTTGCTGCTATCCAATGATTCATCACAGGATTACTTAAATATCTGCCCAGCATTCCAACAATGAATGCTATGTCTGGACGAGTACAAACCTGAGCATACATCAGACTCCCAACAGCTGATGCATAGGGAATCTTCTTCATTTCCTTAACTTCAAGATTATTTTTCGGGCACTGATTGAGACTGAATTTGTCTCCCTTAGCAACAGGGGTTTCCCCTGGTTTACTATCCTACATGCCAAACCTTTTAAAAACTTTATCGATATAGCCCTTTTGTGACAATCCAAGAATACCGCGAGAGCGATCCCGGTGTATCTGAATCCCTAATACAAAAGAGGCGTCCCCAAGATCTTTCATCTCAAAATTCCTTGATAAAAAACTCTTGGTTTCGTGCAACATGCCTATATCATTAGTGGCAAGCAGTATGTCGTCAACATACAAAACCAGGAAAATATGCTTACTCCCACTGAACTTGTGATATACACAATCATCAACAATATTTATCTCAAAACCAAACGAGATAATCACTTGATGAAATTTGTAGTACCACTGACGGGAAGCTTGCTTGAGTCCATAGATAGATTTCTTTAATTTGCAAACCATATTCTTCGAGTCTCCTGACACGAAGTTTTCTGGTTGCACCATATAAATCGTCTCATCAATGTCTCCATTGAGAAACGCTGTCTTAACATCCATCTGATGTAACTCAAGATCAAAATGTGCAACAAGTGCCATGACTGTCCTGAAAGAGTCTTTCGTTCAAACCGGAGAGAAAGTCTCTTTGAAGTCAATGCCTTCCTTTTGTGTAAAGCCTTTAGCTACAAGACGAGCCTTATATCTTTCTACATTACCTTTCGAATCCCGTTTGGTTTTAAAAATCCATTTACAACCAATGGGCTTCGCACCTTCTGGTAATGGGATAAGATCCCAAACTTTATTGTCTTGCATAGACTTATACTCTTCATTCATGGCATCAATCCACTTTTGAGAATCAGAACCCTTCATGGCCTGATGGAAATTGATTGGATCATCTTTCATCATTCCATTATTTTTTTCATGTTCTTGGAGAAATACTATAAAGTCATCTGAAATAGTATTTTTCCTTTCTCGGGTGGATCTCCTTAATGGTATTGGTTCTTGAGGTTGTTGAGTTTGTACTTCTGGAATGGTGGGAGGTTCTTCAACATTATCTTGCTGAGGTTCCGGATATACTTCTTGATCAATGACAGGTACAGAGACCTGCACATTGTCAAAAGTAATAGTAGAAATCGAAATCGATCCTTCCTCAGTTTCTTCCTCAAAGACAATGTCTCTAACCTTATTTTTCCTCCCAAACTCAACATCCTCAAAAAATGTTGCAGTTCCCGTTTCAAAAATTGACTTAAGTGTGGGATTATAAAATTTGTAGCCCCTTGATCGCTCAGAATAACCAATAAAATAGCTGCTTATAGTTTTGGAGTCCAATTTATTTTCATGTGGCCTATAAGGCCTAGCCTCAGCTGGACATCCCCAAATGTGGAAATGCTTTAGAATAGGTTTTCTGCCTGTCCAAAGCTCATAAGGTGTTTTAGCAGCAGATTTAGTTGGTACTCTATTCAGAATATAAGCTGCAGTCTTTAATGCTTCTCCCCAGAGTGATTTTGGTAAAGTAGAATGACTAATCATACTCCTTACCATGTCCTTAAGAGTCATGTTTCGTCTTTCAGCTACACCATTCGTGCTAGGTGATCCTAGCATAGTGTACTGTGGGACGATTCCACATTCCTTTAGAAATTTAGCAAATGGTCCTGGACGTTGTTCACCTGAACCGTCATATCTGCCGTAGTACTCACCACCACGATCAGACCTAACGCTTTTAATTCTTTTGTTGAGTTGATTCTCAACTTCAGCTTTGAAAGCCTTGAACATGTCCAGTGACTCAGATTTTTCATGAATAAGATATAGATGCCCATAACGTGAGTAATCGTCTATGAATGATATAAAATATTGTTGACCATTCCAAGAAGCCGTAGGGAATGGTCCACAAATATCTGTGTGTATCAATTCTAAGACGTCCGAAGTTCTATTGGCACCTAACCTTTTTGTTTTGGTCTGTTTTCCCTTGATACAATCAATACAAACATCAAAGTTTGTAAAATCCAGGGAATCCAAAATGCCATCTGACACAAGTCGTTCAACTCTTGTTTTTGAGATGTGACCTAAGCGCTTGTGCCATAGTTTTGCCGAATTTTCTTTATTTAATTTTCGCTTAGTACCACGTGATTCCACATGCAAGGTTTCATTATATGACGCAATAGTATCAAGCAAATATAAGTTATCGTATGAACATAATGAACTAGTACCAACAATATTTGAATTTAATGAAAGACTAAACTGACAATTTCCAAAAGAACAATGATATCCAAATTTGTCCAATAAGGAAATAGAAACCAAATTCCGTCTAAACGACGGTACAACAAAAGTGTCTTTCAAATCCAAATAAAAACCAGTTCCTAACAATAACCTAAAAGTGCCTATTGCTTCAACTTCCACCGATTTTCCGTCGCCCACAAAGATGAATCTTTCAGCATCATTTAGCTTTCGGCAGAACAGGCATCCCTGCATAGAAACACTTATGTGAGTAGTAGCACCAGAATCTAACCACCAAGTGTTTCTAGGTACTGAAGTTAAATTAACCTCAGAACAGACCAAATTAAGAAATGTACATTTCTTTGCACGCCAAGCGTTATATTTGGTACAATCCTTCTTTAAATGTCCAGGCTTCTGGCAAAAGAAACAACCCTCTTTGTCTTTATGTGGTTTCTTTTGTTCTGGACCCTTAGCAGCTTCATATTCTGTTTTTCTTATCTTGCCCTTATCTTTGGAGGTACTTGCCAAGTTAGCAATTTCAGTTCTGTCCTGCTTCAACCTTTCTTCCTCTTGCACACAATAAGAAATGGGCTCATTTAGAGTCCATTTCTCCTTTTGACAGTTGTAACTAACCTTAAATTGATTGAAATGTGCAGGAAGTGATATTAATACTAAATGCACGAGCAAGTCATCAGACAAGTCAAGCTTTAGTGCCTTAAGTTTTGAAGCAGTATGAGACATCTGCATGATGTACTCCCTTATGTTCCCCTTGCTTTTATACTTCATTGAAATCAAGCTTTGCAGAAGCGTGCTTGTTTCAGCCTTATCGTTTTTCACAAAACGCTTTTCAATTTCAGCAAGGAATTCTTTGGCATCAGTTACCTCCTCAGATACTGCGCCCCTAAAGGCTTCTGGAATGCCGCGCTTAATGATCATAAGACTCATGCGATTTGAGCGTTCCCACTTCTCAAAGTTCCTCCTGTCATCAGGTGAACTTGCATCCGTAAGAGAAGCAGGTTTCTCAGTCCTAAGAGCAAGGTCGAGATCCATGCAGCCAAGAACAATTAAAACGTTCTCTTTCCAGTCCTTGAAGTTTGACCCATTAAGTATGGGGATTGAATTGATATTTGCAGATATTGTGGAAGTGGATGAATGAGCTGTATAGAGAAAGAGATAGAAATAGCTTATATTAGTACTTTATTATGCAAATAATAATTTCAAATATATTGGTAAGGCCCATCACAAGATACCTAGCACAACATCAATATTTAGTCTTTGGACAGAAATATTGACTCGTAAGTGGTACCTCAATGCAGTAATCAAACACTGACAATAAGACATGTCAATCAATAAACCTTTTTTTGGACCGATTTATTGATTACACGTTAAACTAAATAATCGTCACGCGTTTATCACTACAGGTGCATGTGAAATTCCAGCCAAACATTGACCTTCCTTTGGGCCGATCAATATCCGCATGAACAGCACACACACAAAACCTTCTAATATTCAAAGTTAATTAATTTCCACAAGAGAGGTTACTTTGGCAACATGTTGCTTCAATTAATTCACTTTGGAATATTATATTTCTCAAAAGAGTCCATCATACCAAAATTTGAACCTAAATTGACTGTTTTGCATATCTTTAAAGCCTTAGGATTTGAATTTTTGAAGTTCAAAGCTTTAGGATTAAGTAATCATTAAGTTGGAGGGTTAAATTGCAATTTAATTAAACTTGATTGGCCAATTATGAAAAATTTTAAGCTTGAAGGACTAAATTGCAATTTTACCAAAACTTTAGTGGCCAATTAATTAAAATCTTAAACTTTAGGGACTGAATCATAAAATTCAGAACTTTAAGGGTCCAACTTAAGTGATTACTAAAACTGTAGGGACTTATTTTATAAATTCAGAAGTCTAAAGGGTCAACTTAAATGGTTTTAATACTTTAGGGTTTAATTAAATGAGGGAACAATCAGGAGGACTTGAGATTAAATAAACCAAAATTTAGAAATTGCAAACCAGCCCCTTAAATCTTCTAATTTCCGAAAGAAGTCATTGGCCCAAAAACGCAAACAGCTAGGGTTAGAAACCCTAGCTGCTGCTGCCGCCGCCCACAATCGCCGGAGATGGCGCCGCGGGGATCGCGGCGCCACTGCCGGCGCTCGATCAGACTGCAGCGTCGTCTCCAGCGCTGCAGTTTTCTCACGGCAGCGTCGCTGCCGCCGGCGCTTTTTTTTTTTTTTTTTTTTGACGACAATAAACTGAATCCATGTCTTAATCATCAACCACAAGATCCGACCATTAAGAAAGCCATAATCAAACCGACCACAAAGTCCGAGAATTCGAGAAACCCAATTCGAAAAAAACAATATACATATTGCAAAAAAAAAAAAAAAAATGGCAAAAACCACATACAGAAATTGGAATCCATTTTTCTTGAAAATATATATATACACATATACATGTTTGTGTATATATATCCGAGAATTAATATAATTACTGAAATTGAAATCATGTATTTCAATTATTGCGCATATATACATGCATAATATATATACGAATTCTTCGTTAATTTCTAAATCCATGAATGTATTATTTCAGAAAAAAAACGAATTATGTCCACATATATTCATATCTGATAATACAACATGAAGGTGACTCTGATACCACTTGTTAGATTTAATTTATCTAATCCATAAACAGATGATTATACATCTATGACTTAAAACCATCATGCTGTAATTACCAAGATTAAGACTGAAGCGGAAGCGTACCTGAATCCATGATTCTGTTTGATCGAACTGGGTTATGGTCTTCCAATTGATCCGTGGTTTTCTCCTTAGTGTCTCTTGTTGATGGGGATACAAAGAGTTGTGAAAAGCCACGCTCAATTGGGGACCATGACCTGTATATATAACTGCAGGGCAGTTATTATATTTCAATGTTGTTAAATCGGCCCCTCATCAATTTAAAACATTGTATCTGTCTCTACACTTTAATCTCATAACACTTAATACCCATTAGTCCAAAATAGTCTTTAGTGGATCACTTTATTGACTAAAACCTTAAGATAGCACCACACATTTTAATATATACATGTTTGGCCCCACATGTTGAATTTTATCCAACAGTGCAATGATCGTATGCATTTTTATGATCAAGTCAAATGGTAAAATTAAGTGTGAAGAGACAAATTGATAGAATTTTGGCTGAATTTTTAAATTTCATATACTTTTCAATGAAAATGGCCAACCTATATATAGAGAAATATGGAGAGTAATAGGTGAGACGTCACCATCCTTTTTGCATAGGCTGTCTTAAGTCATGTAGCTTTTGCCTGAGTCTTTCCTCTTATGGTCATAACTTGCAGGAGGGTAAACAGTGATTCTTAATTGTAAATATTTAATTAAATCAAATGGGGGTTCTCTCCTGTCCATTCCTATGATGAAACAGTGATATCTGTAGAAGAAAAGATAAGCAATAGGCTTTTAATGATTTTTACGCGCGGAGTAGAAAGGGCTACTCTTAATAAGAAATCACCTATGTGGAGAGAAGTGATGCCGCTTCTAAGAGAATTGTGTAAGGCGCAATTTTTAAAACCTTTCGCAGAACCAGACATATGTTCACGACCATAAATGAACATAACAATGAGAATTGAACTATGTTAGGAAGAATTCTGTGTGAAGTATATCATCGTTTACACAAACGACAAAACAGTACAAAGACATCGCCACGTCTATTGGTGAGTTAGTAAAGAAAATATACTTTCACGAGGGAAGGTTCAAAGAGTAACACATGTCTATCCTATACAAGTTTCGGACGTTGAACTTTATTACCAAATTTTTCTTGTCTCTGTTAATTTTCATTTATGTGGGGAATTGTTGAAAAATAAGTAATATTAGGTGAATGAAAAAATTAAAGCTCATTAGACCTTCCAACTTTTCAACTTATTTTATGTGTTGTTAATGAATAGTTAGTGGTGGGTTAATTAGTATAACTCTTGTAACTTACCAGTTAATGGTAGAATTGGAATTGGAATGTCACTTGAAAGTCTATATAAACAGGTCCAAATTTCTTCAATCGACACACAACAATTCATCATTTTCTTCTTCTATTCTTTAGCATTTGATTTTTTTCTTTGGCATTCGAATTTTCTCATAGTGATATTATTCGGACAGTAGGTCGGTTCGCTGGTACAACCAGTTTTTCCGTTGTATCCTGAGAAACGATCGTTCATAATCTAAGGTAGGGAACAAATCTATTTTAAAGAAATTGTACTTGTACATACATGAGTTTACATTCTTCTTAAATTTATATTCTGAAATTATACTATTTATTTGCTTACTGTTTTTTGTTTATGGTTTTCATATAGCTTATGAGATAACAGTGATTAAGTGAATCGAGACTTGGCCAAGGCGGCAGAGGCTTGACCCCAGGTGATGGGGTGAATATTATGATGCTAGGTCAAGGTGAGTTTGATGGGGATAGGCTTGGCTGAGGTGATGTGGATGTGTAATTTCCACGATTAAAGTTTGAAGGCTTCACGCGCGTGCAGTGAAAATGTAACAATATTTTTATATTTTTCCCATTTGCGGAGGTGACTTTACGTGTTTGATCACCTGAAACTGAAAGTGATTTTTTTCCATAAAAACCCGAAGTCAAACGTTGGAATAACTAAATTGTCGAGCTTATGTTGTTGTACTGTGAATTATGTTGGAATAGAAAATTACGTTTTTGTCTATTAATCATGATTATTCATTTCTTATAAATTATAACTTGTTTTCGAGGGACTTTCAAAATTATATTTGTAACTAAAAGTCATGGAATTTTAGAAAAGTGAATTTACGCTTCAAAACTTAAAATAAGTTTTCTATACCAAACTAATATATTAAAAAAAATTCATTCATAATCAGGGTAGAGCATGCATAAAGTCGAAATTTGTAGTAAACTATACACTGGAGCACACGATGTTAAAGACTTCGACTTTGTTTGCGATTAATTTTAGACTTCATTTTTTTATTGTCAAATTTATAGTTACTTGTATTTGGTAAATTTAAAAATAAATAAATAAATATAAAAAAAAAATTAGCACAGAATTTAAAAAGCAGCAAAATATTATACTTTTAACTTTTTCAATCATCCGTAATTAAATTGTCAATTTCAACCCCAATGGATATAATTAATCATTTCTTGTTCTAATTTTGTTAGTATTCTGGATTTATTAGTGGTCTATAATAATAAGTTCCATCCACCATTCACAATGGGTTCTATTTTTTTTTTTTTTGATAATTTACATATCAAATATGTTTTTTGATTTTATAAATTTAAAATTTAATAGATATTATTATTTTTCTTTTATAATAATAGTGTATATATTGTTGTAGATAAATATTTAATAATATTACATATTGTTATATAAGTAAAACTAAAATTTACAATAATAATAATAATAATACATAAGGAGATCGACATGACCAATGCTCATTTAATAATTGTATACAGGTACAACGCTAAACTTTTTTTTTTTTTTTTTTATCATACTTGCAAATACTAATTTTGAAATTTACAACAATTCTCAAACAAAAATTTTTCGATTCTTTCTGCAACTGATTATTCATTCATGATAGCTAAAGCTGGTGCTCATAAAATTTAAAGTAATACCAAATCAAACATAAATTTCAAACTATCTACGTAAGTGAATT
The DNA here is from genome assembly GCA_030279155.1 of Forsythia viridissima. Lineage (NCBI taxonomy): Eukaryota > Viridiplantae > Streptophyta > Magnoliopsida > Lamiales > Oleaceae > Forsythia > Forsythia viridissima. Next base: position 35,629,607 of record CM059038.1, on the reverse strand, counting down.
GGAAGGATACACACGTTGGAACTGACATGTATTACACTAAACATACTTCACACGTTCAAGTTAGATATAAGTTTCTCATATGTCTTGAGAACAAGATAAGTCGATAACTTATTTTATGTAGAAGTGATGTGTTCAAAAATAATTGTCAAATCTGATAAAAAATTCCCACAATTGCTCAGCAAATACACGTATATACGTCAAATAATTGTTACTGTTGGATGGAGTGAAAGGAGCAAATTTGGAGGTGAATAGTAATTTGAAAATTTGACTATCTTGTAGCCAAACACTACCATTACACAAATCCTTATTCCCATACTTACCCATAGCTCCAATTCTAAAACACGGACAAGTGACAACCCGAATCCAGAAAAAATCAGATTCAACACTATCCCCAATTTTAATATTCTTCTTATCCCAAACATGAACATATCGACAGGCAGCATCCCCCAAACACCAATTGATCTAATGACCGGTCAGCTAATCGGCACATGTCAGTCACCCCTCATCAGCCGTCAACCCTTGAACCACAAGCCGCCCTCCCCCACAGATCCCCCCCGTGTTGCTTTTAATCCAGTTCTCTACAATTCCGCTTAATTTTCTTTTGAATAAAAATGCCTTGTGACTATGTTATTCATTTACTTTTTTTGTAATAATAAATCGAAAATCAATTTAAAATCCGATACATAAAAAATTGAATATTTATAAACTGTAAAAAAAAAACTCAGAAATCTTTCATTTACCAGTTTTTAGGATGATGCGGAACCAATTTTATCCGTTTATTGTTAAAAATGAAGAATATTCACACTATAATTTTTCTTCACGGCACAACATTTTAATTATACTTTTACTCATTGTTGCATTTATTTTTTCAATTTTTTTGCGTTATTATTTTCAATATTCTATTAATTAGCAAATTTTGTTCTTGATAATAGTTTTCATCCAAAAAACCTGTTAGGAATTCTCTTATTTTTTAAATAAACAAAAACAAAGAACAAAGACAAAAATTTGATGAAGTATTTTTTCTTATTTCAAAGTACGATAACAGAATATTTAGACAAAAATCGTCAACAGAGACAATATGAGCTAATTAATTGAAGAATTACGATCAAAATGCCATTAAAAAAAGTTGAGTACATAAGTGAAACAATAAAAAAATATTGAGGACCTTTCTTATAATTAAAATATAATTGTAGTAAAGAAAAACCGAGTTGTGAATAATCGTGTAGCGAAGAAAAACTGTATTAAGAATATAATTATTCTTTATTTTTGTTTAATATTTTCAAAGATAGACCCTTTGCCCTTTTCACATTAATTCCAAAATTGATTTTTAGAACATTACTTATTATATGCCTGTATAAAATGTGTGAAAGATAACATTTGTTGTCGTAATTAATTCTCATTTTCCATAACCCAAAATAGTTTGATTTTTTCCCTGCTTCAGTAAGAGGGTGTCTTGCTATTTTAGATATATTCGATAGCTATTTTTTCTAAAAAAAAAAATTCATTTTTTTCTAAAAAACTATGCGGAACATGCACTGTAACTTTATTTGGAATTGGATGGAACAGAATTGGAGAGACGAGGCCCAAAGGGACCCGCCTGACCCGTGAAGCTCGTTCATTTTTGGTTCCCTATTCATTTCTGAATTCACTTCCCAAGTTCTTGCGAAAACAGTAACACAAATCAATAAACCAAACCGAATAACCTAAAATCCAAACTTTCTATCTCTCACTCTCTAAATAGAAGTGTACCTTCTTTATTCTGTCCCTTTCTCTCTATTAACAACAATAATAATGGCCTCTGAGAAGAACCCTAGTATTCCCGAGCCGCCTTTACTGTTTCGAGGAAGAATTTTAGTATTTGCATAATAGCCTTTCAAGTTTTGCTCTTCGTTGTATTTTGTTGACAGCTTATACACCTGTAAGTGCTTCTCAACGTCACTTATTAACATCATGGGTACGCGTGTATGAGGGACGGGGATGTATGCGGAAAGTATTTGACTTTGGATTTATTGTAATTTAGTTTTTTTTTATGAGGTAAAATGCTTGGTGATTGGCTTTGTGAAAAATTTTGAGTTCGGAAATTGAATTTTTTGAACTTTCTTTTGTTTAATGAATTGGGAAATCGGTTCCTCATGATAGAATACATGATAGACGAAATGGAAACAAAATAATAATAATAATAATTTTGTAAAATGATTCTGTAATACGAAAAGTTATTCTGAAAATATTGAATTATTTGAATTCTTTCTTCCTATTTTCTTTGTGTCTCTGAGGCATAGTCGACTAAATGAGCTCTAAAGTTGACATCTTGAAGTGAGATTTTCTTAGGTGCAATCTATAATCTGTACAAAGTGACATTTCTGGCCAATTCTTTTGATTTCTCAGGTTTCAAAGGATGATTGTTTGCTAGGGTTTAGAATTACTTAGGAAATCTCCTGTATTAGGTGCTTCATTAATTTTCACTTGGGGGGTTTTTGTAGGTGTCTTCTGGTGTGTAATCTGCAATGGGTGAGGAGGGCCTACGGCTTGGTGGGCTTTCTTCTGGTTTGGCTGTGGTTCTGAATGGAGAGGACAAAAGAGAGGGTTCTGGGAACTCCCACCTTGTTTCGTATTGTGATGATTTTGGTGATCAGTCTTTGGAGCGAACTCTTGAGCATATATTTAATCTCCCTTGCAAAACTATTAATCTTTTGACACGCCCGGTTGACACTAATATGGTTCGCTCTATAATAAAGAATGAATTCTATAAGTACCATCCTAACTTGAAAACTGCTGTTAGAAACAGAGATGGAGTATCTACAATTGGTGAGGTTGTTGGGCTGGAGGAATCGAGTGTCTGTGGGGATATTCGAGTTGTCAAATCACCATTGCTTGTGGAAAGTCATGCTCTGTTCAGTAGTGCAAGGGCCAACACATGTGTATGGAAAGGGAAATGGATGTATGAAGTGACTCTTGAAACTTGTGATGTACAGCAACTGGGTTGGGCTACTGTTGCATGCCCCTTCTCTGATCATAGGGGCGTAGGTGATGCAGATGATTCTTATGCATATGATGGGAAAAGAGTCAGTAAATGGAACAAGGAAGCTGTGCCTTATGGCCAGTCATGGGTTGTTGGCGATGTGATTGGATGTTGCATAGACTTGGATTGTGATGAGATATTGTTCTATAGAAATGGTTTCTCTCTTGGAGTGGCATTTGGTGGGATTCGGAAGATGGTGCCTGGATTGGGCTATTATCCTGCCATTTCCCTTTCTCAAGGTGAACGCTGTGAGTTAAATTTTGGGGCCCGCCCATTCAGATATCCAATTAAAGGCTTTCTTCCCATTCAGGCTCCTCCCTCCTCAAATTCTCTTGCAAGCAATCTATTTCATTGCCTTTTGAGGCTGTTGGAAATGCAGCGTCTCAAGAGGGCAGAATTTGACACTGTTGAGAAGCTCAGAAGACTGAAACGATTTGCATCATTTGACGAACTGTCTCATCCTGTCTTTCAGGCAATTTGTGGGGAGTTATTCTCTGTTCTGGCTGCTGAAACTGGTAGTGCGGATTATGTAGGAAGGGGTCCCTTTTTGTCATTCATAATGGAAACCTTTAGAATTCATCCCCCGCATGACTATACAAGTATGGATAGAGTACTGGATTCATTTCTTGAATTTGAGGAGTCAAGATTATTGTTTGAGCAAACCATTGATGCACTTTCATCAGGGTGTAAAACAGCGTCTTTGATCCTTACAGAGTGTCCTTATTCTGGGTCGTACAGCTATCTTGCTTTAGCATGCCACATTTTGAGGCGAGAAGAATTTATGGCACTCTGGTGGAAGTCTTCAGATTTTGAATTTTTGTTTGAAGGTTTCCTCTCAAGGAAAAGCCCGAACAAACATGATCTTCAATGTTTGATTCCTTCCGTTTGGTGGCCTGGTTCATATGAGGACATGTCCAACGAAAATAGCATGATGTTAACGACAACAGCTCTATCTGAAGCGATCGATAAGGTTTGCCTTTAACACATTAACTTAATCTCTTTGCTCCATTTGTACAAATACTGTATCATTTTTTCTTTGTCCATCCCTGTGGCTTGTATTCTATGTCGATTTGTGAAAATTATGCAAATAGTATGTCACCAGGATAAAAACCGAAAGAAGATCAAGAGAATTGTGAGGGGAAAGATGAAGCTGTGATTTTTACCGTCTATGAACCGTGTGATTTGTCGGTTGATAGTAGTGGGAAAGAAATTAATTTTCCAAGAGAATTCAAGAAAAAAGCATGTTTGATTGATTTGAACTCTGTGGAAGTAGCAAACTAGGGTTTCAACCATCCACTGCAGAGCTTTCAAATATTTCAATCATGTTTTCGAGTGAATGATGCTTTGACAGAACAAAAATGTATATTTTGTGGTGTATTGATTCCTTTTTAGAGTTCTTAAAAAATACATATATGATTGTAATTCATTTGCCTTCTGATGTTGTGCATCAGCAGTGTACCCATTTTTGCATTGTCAATAATATGTTTGACGTGTAGCAAGTATTTGTTAATATATTCGCCTACAATATGCTGCGGTAAACAAACTCGAAGACTCAGTTTTCAGCATTTTTATGGCTGAAAAAATGGGGAAAAGGTTCCAGGTTAGATCAATTACATATAGCAAATAATGGGCCTGAGGTTTTGTGTCTTAGGTTGCAAAATAACAGAAGAATCACGGGTGGTTCCTTGGGTGATGAACAGTAGATTCTAGAAAAACAGGCTTTTTTGGTCCCGTGTTGTGGGAATATGACGGGCTTTTTGAAGTATTGAGTTCATGATGCGAAGGAATTGTGGTGCCGGAATTGTAGAATCAAGGAACACTCGTAGAAGAAGACAGAAAGAAGAAACAAATGGAATGAAAGGGAAGAGAGCAATCAAGAACCTCACACAACCATAAGTTCATAATGTAATTCTCACAACTATACCAAAATAAAGAGATTATCTGAGTATATGTATGCCTAATAGGCGTCTCCTACTAAAAGGACTATGATTTTAAATACTATTTAAACATTTAAAATCTTTGAAGCTAATGTCTAATGGGGAACAAGAAAGACTAACATTGGAACCAAGACCATGGACTATAGATATTTATCGATGTGAACAAATTATTAGAAAACATTCTTGCGTGGTCCAAGCAAATCAAAGGTCCGCTTCCCCGAATTAAAATTCCCGAGTCCAAAAAATGTAAGAAATGCTAAGTAAAAACTTACCAACATTTATCTAAAATAAGACATTTTATACTCAAAATTTGTTTCAAATCTGGCTAATGGGAAAATTCCATACCTGCCCTGCATTTTGTGCATATTCTTATCATTTCCCTACATTCGAGAAAACATGTCCCCAGTTTGAAGTTCCGAAGCATAATAGAGACTTGAGATCTTAGAATTCTTTTGCCTTCTTGAAATTCAATAGGGAAAAGTAGGAAAGAAACTGATGGAGATTGTTATGGGAATTAATTGGAGACATTCCAAAAAATAAGAACTTACTTTAGGCTTAATCTAGGAAAGAAACTGATGGAGATTGTTATGGAAATTTTCCATTTTGTTATTTTGGCAACTTCACATTTTTGTTAAGAATTTTAAGTATTAATAAGACTATTGTTTTTTAAATAAATAGACAAATGATTAAGTAATTTTCAGCATGTTGAAATTTCTCCCCAAGTTTCTCTCCAAAACTATTCAATTATTCTCTTTCTTTACTTCCTCTCTCTTCTGCTTTCTATCTCTTTCTAAATTAGTCACTCTCTCATTGACAACTTACTGTTCTGCAATAACAAAATAGTTACTAGACTGCCTTGAGAATCAAAGATATTTATAGACTTCTCAAGATTATTAATTTGTCTTGTTCTCTCCCATGATGCTTTAGTAGACCAAAATACTCAGACAACATATGAACTTCATGGTAAAAATATTCCATCATTTATCTAATATAAAATAGGACACGTTTTATCCTAAAAGTGACAATCTTGTTCAAATCTAGTTAATCTTAAAAATCAAAATTCTACCTTCTTTTTTGTGCATATGCCCTGATCATATGGGTTTATCATGTACAGAAACATGCATTTACACTTACCGTTCAGTACAGGATTTGGTTGGCTTTCCTGACCGTGGGATTATATTTGCGATATGTTAATCACCTCTGTTTTGTTCTTCTCATCTGTGCCTCGAGCCTTTTATTTATTATCAAGAATCACTATGCAGAAGCTGCCGGTTACTGATATTAAGATATATCTGCATCCTGTTATGTTGTTTACTATTTAAGAGCGTTGTTGGTGGAATTATTTTTGTCTTATGCTTATGATATTGCAAGAGGATTGATAATAGTAAGATCTGCCAATGAAATGATGACGTTAAAGGAATTTATAAATATATAACTTTTTGTTGTAGACTCTTTTCAGGTTAAATAAATGGTTGCATGGTACCCTCAAAGTCTGAGACTTCTACTTTCTTTTGTGTCATGCAAAAATAAAAGAGGCCACCTTATCATTGCCCTTCTAGATATCTGAGAAAATTCAACTACTCCCTATCGGAAAAGGAAAAGCAATTAAAAAATTCTTGTAAAATTGTGTTGCAACTTGATATGTCTCAAGTCACAACTTGCCGTCTTAAAAACATTTAAATGCCTACTAAATGCTGTCTCCCATCTTGATTTAATTTATAATATTGGAGGTGAATGCTTTCGGCGATTGAACACTTCTAATTGAGTAGGGTAGAAATTTTGACATGTGTTTCATTTGTCAAATCTTGTCCATGCTGATGTCAAAACTCATTTGGATGAAATGCTGACTTCAATATAAGCAAATGGGAAACAGCAAAAACAGAAAAAACTAGACTTGGACAGACTTTTGTGCATTCTATCTATGTATATTAGTCTTATATTGGCAAGCTTGAGCTTTCATTAAATTTTCTTCCAATTCTAGAATGGTGTACCATAATGAGTGTTGAAGATGCTTTTGACTCACGTTTCTTGACTTCAAATATCTTTTATTATGTCTTTCGAACTACTAAAGTAAGTCCTTTAACTGATTTTGGGGTAGGGGGTTCTAAATGGACACTGTAACCGTTTCTGAGGGCGAGCATTTACAAAGAGGAAATATCTTATTTTTCTACTCATGCTGTCATGCACATGCTGTAATTCTTTATGACTTACAATGAAGCACACCACTTTTGAAATGAAAGTCCATCTTGCTTTTGTGGAAACTTACGATGATCCCCAATACTGAGCTTGGGTGTAAATTAAATGGCTATACCTTTAATTTGTATCTGCTCGACGCTATATGGTCACATCTGATACAGAAACCAAAAGAAAATAGATCTGTGATTAATTTCTGATTGCTGGATGTGAGAATATAAATATTGAAATCCTTTGTGTGATGCCAATAAAGTAGCTTATACTTTTATGTAAATGAAGATAAAAAACTTAAGTCAAACATATGGTTAGAGTTTGTTCTATATTTTTTATTACGTGTCAATAGCTTTTTCCTCTGTACATACCCCTAATGATAGTCTCTTCCATTCTAACTTTCGAAAATTTTCAATCCCCCATCTCATGGCTATTTTGGTTTCCCCTTCTATTCTTGCAACATACATTGTGAAGATATTTCTTAAATATCCGATATTAGGTTGAAGTTTCCTTTGTCTTTCTGTTTATGAACATACATTTATGACCCAGTTTATGACCCTTCTTCAGATAGAAGAGAAGCAAAGGGACCTCTGTCGCTTAGTCATGCAATTCATACCGCCTGTCACACCTCCTCAGTTGCCTGGTTCAGTGTTTAGGACATTTTTACAGAATGTTTTACTGAAGAGCAGGGGTGCAGACCGTAATATGCCACCTCCTGGAGTTTCAAACAACTCTGTCCTTGTTTCTCTGTTTACTATTATTCTCCATTTCTTATCAGAAGGTTTTGCTGTTGGGGACAGCTATGACTGGATCAAGGGCTTCGGAATTAATTCTGGAGCCGATGTTGGTTTCCTTCACAGGGGCGGCCAACAAAGCTTCCCTGCTGGCTTGTTTTTGAAGAATGATCCTCATCGAGTTGACATTTCCAGGCTTGGAGGGTCTTATAGTCATCTATTGAAATTTCATCCTGTGGATGATCAACAGGAGGAAGAAATTCTCCGGTGGGAAGAAGGGTGCATGGATGATGAAAAAAGCAGAGTAACACATTTAAGTGGGCGGAAACCATGTTGCTGTTCTAGTTATGATGTTGATTTTTCAAAAATTTCTAAGAATTCCATAAGATATTCAATGAAAGGTTCTCGGGGAAGTTGCAGCTCTATTCCAGAGAGATCCGCTCATGTTGCGGCTGAATGTAGTACTGGGAATCTGAATGATGAGATAGCCGATAAACCCAGTACAAGCGACCACTCTGATTCTGAGTTTGGTTTTCGGCCTATGCAGCAGATGAGGATATTACCCAGGGAGAACAAATTTTCTTCGGCTACTCTGAAAGAGGAGGAGCTTTTAGATGCTATGCTTTTGTTGTATCATTTGGGTCTTGCACCTAACTTTAAGCAGGTCAGTAAAATTTTATTTTGCCACTTCATTCTGGCTAAAAAATGGTCATGATGCGACTGCCTACAGTTGTTGACCCTTTGATGTTCTGAAATTCTCCGAAGGAAGGAGACAGAGAAATGAATGCACCACTTAAATAAAAATAAAGAAGGTTGATCAACAGTTCGCGTTAAAGAGTCGAGCTAAATGTGTGCATTAAACTCTGCTGATGAACATGTTACCAGGAAAGAAAATCATGAATGCACAATTGGTAATTGGATTATTTATCATTTTGACATAATTTTTATCCATCAGATAAGCTCAAGATTTCATAATTTATTGCCTACAAGTAGTTGCATTGTTACGGTGTTAGGCGCAATAATACAGTAAGTGCTTGAAATGCTCCATTACTTGTGTTTCAGTCTGTTTTCAAATGCCAGAAGTTCTTAAAAGATGCCGTTCTGTTGCCACAATCCTGAGCTGTATATTTCCCTTCTAGATCAGGAAATCCAAACTTAAGTGTTAAAAATACATGAATGCCCACACTAAACTTTGCGTATTTTTTGTTTATTGGTTTCCTTTTTGCGCTTTTTCTTCCCCCCAGCGACAGTGGTGATGGGGTGGGATTGACCCAGCTGGCAGAGGTACTCTCTCTTTCAATATTTAATTGTACAGCATAGTACATCAGCAACAATAAAAGGAAACACTTCTTGATAGTATGCAGAAGTCAAGTCTTGGATTTCAACTTGTGTGGAAGCCACTTATATGTTAATGCCTTGTTTGATCCGTACTCATTATTTCTATAGAAAATCCTCATGGTTTATTTTTGCTTCTTGAAAAAATTTGTGAGGTGGCTGGCTGGCTGCCATTGTGTGTCAATTCTTCTAATAGGTGTTTTGGTAGGAAATTTGTATACATGCTTGGGCAGCAATTATTTTTACCTCTGCCCTATGTTTTGCTTGTTTTTACAGCTGATCATTTTTCCTTCTGTAAAATGATCATTGTGTGTTACTGGAAAATCTTGAGTTAAAATTATCTGAAAGAACTTTATATTGCAGGCATCATCTTTCATGTCTCGTCAGTCACAATTAATTTCGCTGCTGGATGAAACTGATAAACAAATCAGAGATAGAGTTCATGGGGACCAAGTGAAGCGCTTGAAGGAGGCTCGTGGAGTTTATCGAGAAGAAATTATGGATTGTGTCAGACATTGTGCTTGGTACTTGATCCACTTGGACAGCTTCTATTGTATTGATAATCGGTTTAGTTTTTATGCAAGCCTTCTATGCCCTTAACTTCAGTTTTTAATGATTTTTGTTGTTTTTTGCTTCTTTTACTGACTGTCATCCATCCTCACTTTGGCTGCCTTTAAGGTTCCAGGCTGAACATTTGTGTTTAATTATTCAAATAGGGACTTTATGCATAAAGTAAAAGCACCATTTTAAAATAAGGATCGGGGAGCTATCTGAAAAATAAAAAAGTACAAAATAAGAGGCCAAGATGTCCTCTAAATTCTAGAAACAAACAGAAAATTACACCAGATTCTGCCAGTTTCCTAAAATATAGGAAAAACTGTAAACTGGATATTGTTGAACTCTTTATTAGTAATACCACCATTCGTTCCCATTTCCCTGTTAACTTTGAAATACAAAGCTGATGTTCTCTGGATAATCAGGAAATAAATCTTATATGCATATTTATGTGTGTTTACGGGGCACACGAGCCTTGTAACTCTTCCTTGCCTCTTGATATCAATGGTGCTGTAATGGCACTTTGGTTCTTTTATCCTGGGGCCTGTCTTTAGCTTAATTGGCTACTTCAGATATTTCACTGTCTACCTTCAGCCAGCTTTGCAGGGGCCTTTGCAATCCTTTATGTCTTCTAGCCACCTGGAGAAGACAGAGAAAAGAGAGAGGAGAGAATAATAGATGATTTGGGAGAATCTAGGGAAACATTTTATTAATTTTGCATCTCATAATCAATGTTTGAATTATTCAACAATATAATACTCCTATATATATGTAAAATTGGTACACGAGAATGGGACTTGGTAAAAAACCAAAAGAAAACTTTCCTTAAGATTAATAAGAGCATGTTTGGCTTAGCTGAAATGCTACACTAGTAGCCAGCAACTCTTTTTTCATTTTCTTTTGCCAATAAGTGGGGTCTTACTGCCAAGGGAAGACAAAATTTTGGCAAAAGGCCATAAAGAAGCAGCTTCTTTTGTAGAAAGAAGCAGTGCCAAACATGCTCTTATTGCAAGAAAACAGATGATAGCTACTTTCCATAGTTATGCGTAAATAAGTACATATTTTTGGATTGTAAATTTGTAATCTCCACCGTCATCTTTCAGTCCGTGTTCCTTTTATTTAGTTGTGCGACACCTTTTTGGACTTTCTTGCTCAAACATGGAATCTAGCAAAGAGCACTTCTCATGATGTTTCCACCACGATGCAATCAACATGCATGATGGGGCTTTTAGAAAAACTATGCATGTAAGCTCTACTGCTTGGAGTAGGCAGCATATTGAAGTACTCCTTAATGCTTTATTAGCATGCTCTTAAATCTTCCAAATGGAACAATGGTCTGATTACATACTGATTTCTGTTCCTTTAGGGTTGTGATGCCTCAACAGAAAGCGCCAGGGGCAATATTATTCTTGATGTTAAATTTCATGTTCTTGATCCCAATATTAATGTTATTTAATATAGGCGTTTGTTAAGTGCTTTACTAGAGCTAGTAATCAAGTGTAAACGTCAGGAAGCAAGTCTACCTTTTCATCTTGTACTTATTTTATAAACTTTATCTTATTTGACAGGTATCGCGTTTCTCTTTTCTCTCGTTGGAAGCAGCGGGGAATTTATGCGGCATGCATGTGGATAGTTCAATTGCTTCTAGTTCTTAGCAAAGTGGATTCTATCTTCATCTATGTCCCTGAATATTATTTGGAAACCGTGGTATTGTACATTTTTTCTCATGTCTATTAGTATAGTGATGTCTTCCCTGTTGCTTGGAGTTTATTTAGTCTCCTTTTTCTTAATAATTTTTCACCATATCTTTCTAGAAGAGTTACAAATAGACTGTTTTTTGTTTTTGAAGAGTTGTTCAGGCATTCATACAATCTGTGGAATTACCAGTTAATGTTTGTGGCATGTAGATCCAAGCTTGCTTTTTCGGAAAAGATTTATGTCGTCAGTGCAATCATATAATTGAACTCTAATATACCTTGATCCATTGTTTCGATTTATGAAATTTACAATCGCATATTTTTGTTGAACTCATTAGATTTCTTCCCAAGTTTTTTCTAATTCCCTTCACTTCTGACAGGTTGATTGCTTTCACGTTCTGCGCAAGAGTGATCCTCCATTTGTCCCTGCTGCAATGTTCATTAATCAAGGACTTGCGTCTTTTGTACGTCAAGAACTTCTGTTTGTGGGATGTTACTTTTTTTAAGTCAAAGGGGCTTCTTACTTTGGAAACAGATGAAAAACAAGAGATATTTTTCGGTAGTTTGGCTGTGTTAACAGTTCATCTGCTTTCCAGTTTGCTGACCGTGCAAACTGGGAGAACTTATAGCAACTATTTATAAAGTTTAATCAAATATTTGTTCAAATGTCTTATTGTACAAGATGCCGAAATGTTTCCCTTATAACATTATTTTTCTACACTTATTTCACCCTATAATTCAATATTTTGGCCAACATTCAAGGATCCTCTTTAGCTACTTTGATGACTTGTATTTAGGTTTCTTTATCAGGTTACTTTTGTTGTTACCCACTTCAATGATCCAAGGATTTCCAGCGCTGAACTGAGGGATCTTCTTCTCCAGTCAATTTCCGTCTTGGTACAGTACAAGGAATTTTTAGCTGCTTTTGAGTGCAATGAAGCTGCAACCCAAAGGATGCCAAAAGCTTTATTAGCAACCTTTGATAATAGATCGTGGATTCCTGTGACCAATATACTTCTGAGGTTATGCAAGGGTTCTGGCTTTGGTTTTCCAAAACGTGGAGAGTCATCATCCTCGTCAGTCATATTTCAGGTTATGACAAATTTTTTAGTTGTGGCTGCGACATTTCGTCATATTCTTTTTTGCTTTTGTAATTAGATTTTACTTGTATTAAATTTGTTTCTGGTGTTATGTTCCAATTTTAATAGAAATTGTTGCGGGAAGCTTGCATTACCGATGAAGAATTATTCTCAGCTTTTCTCAATCGCTTGTTTAACACTCTCAGCTGGACCATGACTGAGTTTTCTGTTTCAATCCGTGAAATGCAAGAAACTTACAAGGTAATATTACTTGGTTTTGTTGTATTTATCTCGCTCTCTTTTCCTTCGCTGTAATGTGAATTTGAAATGGTTGCATCATTTTCAGGTGATGGACTTCCAACAGAGGAAATGTAGTGTTATATTTGACCTCTCTTGCAATCTTGCAAGGGTATTAGAGTTCTGTACTCGCGAGATGTCTCCAGCTTTTCTGTTGGGAACAGATACAAACTTGCGAAGGCTGACTGAATTGATTGTTTTTATACTGAATCATTTAATTTCTGCAGCTGATCCAGAGCTATTTGACCTGTAAGTTTCTGTATGAAGTATAACGCGTGTTGCTACTTTCTAGCATGAAGATTCCAGTTGCTACATTTGTATCTGTTTTTGTTTGTTACTTCATTGCAACCGTGTAGACTTTTTATGCCGCTGGACAAGCAACAAATTCTTTGATCTTTAGTTAAGGTTACCTTTCAGTATTAAATGGCATCAGTTAACATAAAATGATGTTATTTCATTCCTTTTCTGTAAAGAACAGCAGTAGGAAATTGTGTGTGTTCCCTTTTTATTGCTCTTTCTCGATAGTACTCATAAAGATAATGCTAGGCTCTCCTCATATGTTATAATGTGTTTATCATATAGCCATAAAATTCTTCCATTGCTAGTGAACTCCCAGTCTTTCAGTGTTCTCGACATGTTGTAGACACGTGTACTATTGTACATGGAGTTATTTATTTTTGTCAAGCATTTTATCTATGGAAAGTGATGTATTTATTTATTTTTGTCAAGTATATTTTCCATGGAAAAGTGTTGTTGCTCCATTTTGGAAGTAATAAAATATATTTGGCTACAAAGTTCAATTTTTACTCCTGCCCTCATCAAATTGCATGTTACTTTGCAGAACGCTTAGACGTCCTGGTCAATTTACTGAGAAAGTTAACAGAGGCATGATTTTAGCACCTTTGGCTGGCATTGTACTGAATTTGTTGGATGCTAGTAGAGAGAGAGACTGTGGACAGCAGAATGATATTGTTGCAATATTTGCTAGTATGGACTGTGCTGATACCATTCTATGTGGATTTCAGTATCTCCTCGAGTACGATTGGGTTCGTATCAACTCCCTGATGGTTTTTGGTTTTGCGCAAGCTTTTAGACATTTATCAATGCAGTCATTTCATTCCAATTTACCACTACCCACCATTCATAACTTGGAACAAGTGAAAGAAAATATGATAATGCTCGGGAAATCATTAGGTCCTTTCCATCATCCAAGATGAGAGAAATGAAGTGCATGTTTGGTAGTGTTGAAATTATTTTTTAAGTGCGTATAAGTTGTGAGTCCTACGAAATGCGTGGTTAAAAAATATATTTGACTAGCTTAAATTATAATTTAAGCACAAACAAACTAGAAAACTGGGTGAATAATGGGGGGAATTTCTCCATGTTATCTTGGCTTTCATGTTTATCTCCTGCCACTGTACATAGTTTTTGAAAATTTGCGAAAGCTTTAATTTTATTTTTCATTTTTTTTCCATTCCTTTTGTTGTCCATATTCACAATCCAAAACAAGACCAGACAGTTGCATTACGTTCTCTTTGCAATTTCATCTTTACTTTGTTTTTGGCACTCCTAGGTTCACGGCTTGAGGTTGAAAATTTCCTAATGCCGAACTTTTGAGGACAAGCCATTTTTTGTTTTGGCCATGTAAACAAAAACTGGATCTAGATCATGTTTACCTCAAGTATATTAGATTTTTTCTGTTCATTACTGAGACGGCACTTGATTAGTTTTTAATTTCTTTTTTTTTTTTTTACTTTTACATTGGATTCAGATATCCCTGCCTGATTGGGGAAGTAAGGTTGAACTTTGCTTGTCAATGTCAGCCTACTTGTGAATCAATGCCCACTTACACGATTGAAACATGTGCTTATGGGTACATTATTTCCGGCTAAAGTAACATCATACTCTAATATGACCGATTCTATTAGCACGTTTTTAAATTAGAATTGCAAAGGTTTAAGCAGTAACCACAGTGATGACAGCAAAAACACTCCTGTTTGGCATGTTTTGGCTGAGATGTCTACTTGTTTTCCACAGACGTACATTTCACAAATCCTTTTATTGCACATTCTGAATGATGACTTTTCTGTTGTCTAAACTTCTGTATGTGGGACTTGCCGATTTATTATTCATAATCTTGTTCATCAATTTTCCAGGCAGGCTCCTTCAGAGGGGACGATCATCTTGGGAAATTAACACAACTAGAAAAATTTTCAAGCCTATTGATCTGTCAGGCAGAATTGCAAGAAGTTGAGAAGAGAATTTGTCAAGGAGAATCAGATGCTGATGATGGCATATGCTGCATATGTTATGCTTGTGAAGCAAATGCTGAATTTGTACCGTGTTCCCATGTTTCTTGCTATGGTTGCATATCAAGGCACCTCCTCAATTGCCAAAGATGCTTCTTTTGCAATGCAACAGTAGTAGGAGTTGTTAGGAAGGATGCAAATGCTCCATGAAGTCTCTCACTGCAGGTATTTTTTTGTTTAGCTGGTCCAAAATTATTTAGTTTTTTGGACATAGAACTAGTAGTTGGTTGGCAGAAATGCCTTGAAAGACATATTAAAAGGAAGAATATTAGTACTAGTTATTTAATTTTCTAGATAGAATATATACTAGTGTAGTTATTAGATACTGGTGTACACGAAGAGACTCTTTGTTCGCATGGGGGGTATGAATTTTGTAGCCAAGGCTGAGGGCATTATTTTGTAAATATTTGAGGTGCAAATGGAAAATAAAATATTTTCGACACCCTCTCTCTTGCCTGAGTTGCGTTGTACAACTGTACATGCATCTTCTTTCATGTTGTCGTTCATCTCTTGAAAGGTAGGATTATTGATATATTTAACAGAAATTGGTTTTGAACATGTACACGGTAGTAATATATGGCATCTGATGGCATATAATTTGAGAATTGATACAAATTGTGATCCTGATCCAATAGATGTCAGGAATTGTATGATGTAATAATATGTTGACGCCAAATGCAGCAACTTGTTAAAAGCTTCAAAAATGTTCTTATTTCAGAGCAAGTGACAAAGGAAATATTTAAAATATAATTTAATAATATTCTCCATTTTTCTTGAATATTTAGTGAAAAGTTATTTTTGAAGAAACCGTAGAGGAAGAATTGCAATATTTCATTGTCATTTGTCGTTTTAGGAAAAATAGCCCACTGTAAATCTATAGTTGACTGAATTTCTGAATTCTGACCAAAACTCGAGTAGGTAACGAAGAGGGGTCCAATTAAATGTAAAAGAGTCAACGGGTTAAAAGTTACAAAGGTCACAGTTTCATTCACTCTACAGATTGAAGAGTTCAAAACCTGGATTCTGTACTCCATCACACAGTCATTTCAAGCGGACTACAGCAAATATGTTCCTGCAACAAAGAAATTACCTCCAGTTGTTATCGGGTTAAATGAATAGTTTGAAGAATAAAAAGTTGTTATCGGGTTAAATGAATAGTTTGAAGAATAAACTGTGCACGTGTAAGGTTTTTAGAAAAATGAAATGTGTCCCCTCTTTGACACTTTAAACTTTTAGATGATTGTGAATGAATTATGCCTACTCATTTTAAAGATATATATACAGGGATTCATTTGAATTTAGTAATTTTGATTCTCTTTTACTTCATATAACAAGTGAATGAAATGTTTGTGCGCGTGTGAGAGAGAGAGAGAACATACATCAGTCTCTGTCTTGTTTCCTATGTTTTTCATTGCTTGGTCTCTTGGAGCGGGTATCTAAGCCAAAACACTTGAGGAACGATTGTGTAGCTAGTCCAAGATAGTTGCAAGGTTGGGTTGGATGCCTGAAAAGCCCCAGAAACGCAGAATCCTTCAACGAAGATTCATCTTCATCTTCGTCTTCTTCTATTATCCTCCCTCCACTTGTTCCTCCATTCCTCTCAACGTGTTGGATTTCCTCCTCCTGAAAGGGCAAAACGTTAACCACTTTCTCCTTGTCTATCACATGGCAAATTTCCAATAAAGAGGCAGATAACATTCAAAATAAAAATGGCTTTTTACTAACCAATGCATAAGATAATTCCTGGTCAAATTTATATATAATTAGTTGAAAAGAAGTTATCTACTCTTATGTGTACCCTAAAGCAGGTGCATTTACTGGATTTGGTATATTGAAAATTGAAATAATTAACCCACAGAATATGATATAATTCGAGAACTCCATGAAATTAGCATGTTGTTTAGATGCTACCAATCTGTTTACTTTTCCTAAACTGAGTCGACATTTTTATTATTATATGATCTCTAATGCTAGCTCAAGAACATACACTGGTAAATGGTAATAAGAATGGAAAAGGAAACTTATACAAGAGGATCTTTGGTGCACAATTATTTATCATCAAAATAGCTCATGTATTGCATGTTTGGTATCTTAAATGTACAAGAGTTTATGGAGAACTAACAAATTTGGTTACATCTCCCTTTCGTATTCCTGTCCAGTCATTTTTAGTCCGGCATACGGAACATACCCTTATTGTCTAATCCAGTTCGCTGTTTCTAATATATACAAGTCTTGGTGAGAGGTGATGGCGCCTGAAAATTGAACCAATGAATCGTCGGGCAGTGGGAGTAGACGTCATAAACCTATTGTTGGCGGAATTCTGTGGAAGTGACACAAAGTAGTAAAAATCAGAAACCGAAAATCTGGAAATGCAGAAGATAAACCGAGGCAAGAGTTGCACTCTTTGTCCTTAAGTCAAATTGCCCCGCAAGGTGCTTTCGGTCTTTGGCAAATGACTCCCAAGATACAACGGTTTCGCTTGAGTTTAGTAGCACAACAAAAACTCAAGTACAGCGAACCAAAGATGGCTTTTGTACTCCAACGGATGAATGAAATGGAAAACCAGATTTTATGCAACTTCAATGCAATAAAAAATGGTTCAAAGATGATGAATGATTTCTTTATGTTTGCAATCGTTTCTGTATCAATATATTTTGCAGAATGGACGTTCATAGCCCTTTTTTAACACTGAAGATCGGTTGAAACACGAAAAGGAATGAACCAAAACGTGCAACCCTTCAAAAGGACATGTCTGTTCACGCAAACCTATGCTATCGCATGGTTTAACCAAGCTGCGATCGCATAGCACAAAAAATAGAACAAGACTTCGCCCAGAATAACCATGCGATCGCAAGGCTTTTCCTCCTGCGATCGCATGGAAGGACCAAAATACACTCTGTTAAATTTTTAGCCATATTGCGATCGCAGGTTTACATACCTGTGCGATCGCATGGTCAAACATTTGACCCAATTTTGTCCTTTTTCGTAATTTCTCATTCATTCGATATTGGTTTCGAGATGCCAAATATACCCTTTAACTATACAGATAAATCTGAAATTTTGTCCGGGGGCAACGCTGCCCCCTCGACCCCCGCGACCTGACCGGGCAGGTCGAACCCCGCGACCTGACCGGGCAGGTCGATCCCCGTTCCGGGGGCGTTGCCCCCCGAAGCGTGCGTCGAAGTGGCAAACAAATTTGCCTAAACGGATTGGGTCCGGACTTGTATATTTGGCTAAGTTGACACGAAGTCACTTAGTTAATTTCTCGACATTTTAAACCAATTTCCAACACCTATTTATTCATCAAATTTTTACCTTCTACACATGATCAATTCTGCTATTTATCTACACGTTGTGATGCAGGAAAGTGCATTTACAACCTATTTCTTAGTCATTCTGATAGCAGGTAATAAAATAAAAAAATATTATGAAATTGCACTTTGAGCAAATATACAATCTTAGAGCATCTCCAATGCAACAATGTCTATTATGTATATGTGGCAAAGGACATTGACATTATATCAAAAAACTTCTCCAATGCAATAATGTTCATTATGCAAATGTGGCAAATTATTATTAGTTTTTTAGAAAAAAGAGAGAGAGAGAAATATATTGATTGGATATAGATTATTAAATTAATGGTAGACATTGTCAAAAACAATGTCTAGAATTAGACATTGTGTTAGACACTTTCTAGCATTAATTATGCCACATAAGCACTTTTTTGCCATTTGTCAAGAAAAGTACTTTTGACATTGTTGCATTGGAGATGCTCTTAGAAGCTAAATCTGAGCATTAATCAGTGTGTTCCACGGAGACCTAACATAGAGAGGGGAAAAAGGAAATTTGGAAAATAATTATTCCCAAATAGGGAAAATATATGCCTAGAAATACAAGCCCATAGCAATTCCAAATTGAGCCACCAATGTAGCCGATCAATCATGAATTAGCCACATACAATCCCAAATCATCAATGAAATACAGCAATTTGTACCACTTAAATCCCCAACTATAGAATACTTCTTCATGGATAACAAGAAACTCACCGGACGTGTTTACTAAATTATGTCATGACAAAGGGTGGGTGATTTTAGAGACAGTTGGCTACTCGAATACATATTTGGGACAGTGTCAAAGTTCTGATTTTCCCAGCCGAAAATCTATGGAGCATTGAAGAATCTTTGAATTAACAATAAAAATCAGCTGTGCCAACAGCAATATCCAAAAAAAAAAAAAAAAAAATGAAACAACTGGATAAGCTTTAAAGAATCTTTAATGGCTTATTTGCACAAATAGTCCCTGGCTTTTGCATTTACTGTGGGTTGAAGACCTATCTTTTCATTTTTGACAGTTTAGCCTCTATTTCAAATGTTTTTGGCAGCAATGGTCCTTTTCAACAATTTCCATCCAAATGGCGGTGAAAATTCTTTTATTAAAAAATACTTATTTGCACAAATGGTCCCTGACTTTTGTAAAGAAAAATTTGCAGCAAAAGTCTCTAATATTTTAGAAAGTGTTGAAAAGTCCCATAACCTTCTAATCCTAACACATATGACCCTAAACTTTTGTGACAATTTTATCCCTAACTTAAATAAATTAAAAATAACTCACAAACTTTTCAAAAATACAAATAAGTCCTAAATCTTTTTATTTTTTTACAGATTTACACTTAAAATAATAAAAAGTGTGTCATCAAGTCCCAAAACTTTTAATTTTATTCACCAAAATAATATTTAAAATGTGTTTGATTAAAATCAAATTTTTTTAGTAAAAGTGATTGAAAAATTGTGTGACCATAAAATGTGTGGTTAAAATTAATTGTTGACTTTGACTTTTTAACAAAATCAAAATTGAAAACAAATGGGCTCTTAGAGTCTCTACAGATTTTGTCCAGTGGTCTATTAATTAACAAAAAAATTATACCCATGATCAAAATTTGACCAATTTAAAATTTTAATTTATTTTTCATATCAATTACTAGAGGTGGCAAAATGGGCCAGTCCAGATAGCTCGGTCTCTAAGCTGGGACCGGGCTGGTCCAATAAAAAATTGATTAAATAAAAATTAGGTCAATTCAGTCCGATACAGTCAACCAGGCTGGCCCGATAATTTTATTCACCAAAATAATATTTAAAATGTGGTTGATTATAATCAAATTTTTTAGTAAAAGTGATTGAAAAATTGTGGGACCATAAAATGTGTGGTTAAAATTAATTGTTGACTTTGACTTTAGTTTTTTAACAAAATCAAAATTAAAAACAAACAGGCTCTTAAAGTCTCTACAGATTTTGTCCAGTGGTCTATTAATTAACAAAAAAATTATACCCATGATCAAAATTTGACCAATTTAAAATTTTAATTTATTTTTCATATCAATTACTAGAGGTGGCAAAATGGGTCAGCTCAGATAGCCCGTTCTCTAGGCTGGGCTTGTCCAATAAAAAGTTGATCCAATAAAAATTAGGTCAATTTAGTCCGGTACAACTAGCCAACCAGGCTGGCCCGATAATTTTTTTTTTTTGCCCAAGTCCCTACCACACACTTCAAACACCCCACCCCTGGCAGCTACATTTCACAGGGAGGGGATGGGTGGGGTGTTTGAAGTGTGGAGTATGGACTTGGACAAAAAAAAAATTATCGGGCCAGCCTGGTTGACTAGTTGTATTGGACTAAATTGACCTAATTTTTATTTAATCAATTTTTTATTGGACCAGCCCAGCCCAGAGACCGGGCTATCTGGACTAGCCCACTAGGCTGACCCATTTTGCCACCTCTAGTAATTGATATGAAAAATAAATTAAAATTTTAAATTGGTCAAATTTTGATCATGGGTATAATTTTTTTGTTAATTAATAGACCACTGGATAAAATCTGTAGAGACTCTAAGAGTCCATTTGTTTTCAATTTTGATTTTGTTAAAAAATTAAAGTTAAAGTCAACAATTAATTTTAACCACACATTTTATGGTCACACAATTTTTCAATTATTTTTACTAAAAAAATTTGATTTTAATCAAACACATTTTAAATATTATTTTGGTGAATAAAATTAAAAGTTTTGGGACTTGATGACACACTTTTTATTATTTTAAGTGTAAATCTGTAAAAAAAATAAAAAGATTTAGGGCTTATTTGTATTTTTGAAAGGTTTGTGAGTTATTTTTAATTTATTTAAGTTAGGGATAAAATTGTCAAAAAAATTTAGGGTCATATGTGTTAGGATTAGAAGGTTATGGGACTTTTCAACACTTTCTAAAATATTAGGGACTTTTGCTGCAAATTTTTCTTTACAAAAGTCAGGGACCATTTGTGCAAATAAGCATTTTTTAAATAAAAAAACTTCCAATGTGAAATTTAACGGCCATTTGGATAAAAATTGTTGAAAAGGACCATTTCTGCCAAAAACATTTGAAATAGGGGCTAAACTACCAAAAATGAAAAGATAGGTCCTCAACCCGCAGTAAGTGCAAAAGTCAGGGACCATTTGTGCAAATAAGCCAATCTTTAATAGTAGATAATATGGCTTCTTTGGAATGCCACCAAAGGAATCCTAACAACCAGTTGTAGTATAATAAGGTTTTTAGTTCTTAATCTATTGTTTTTTCGTTTTCATATTCTACAATTTAGTGTTCGGCACATCCTTTTTGCATTTTAGCATCAGGGGTGATGCAATAATGGGATATAAATCCATAGAACTCTGATATCTTGTCATCCCCAAGAAGCAGATTGTTTTGCCCCTTGTGAAATTTTAAGGGCACGTTTTGTATAATGGAATTCTTTTTTAATACTGTCTAATCCAACTTAGCAAGCACATCATAACGGGAAGCGAACTATAGGATTCGTGATCAGCTAGTAGAACCTTGGGATTCACCGATTCTCATATGAAACACAGCAAAAGAACATATATTCTGTGCTTTAACGGGTAGCCGGAGCTTCCTCGACAGAACATATATACAGGCAGAGGAGTCTTTTCAAACTAGACAAAAAAAAAATTCCTTCCTAATTTTGCAGAATGAAATTAATAATGACTGCAAATGATACTCTAAAATGTAACAACTTTCAACTACCCCCAACTCCAAAAAATAATTAAACGGATTCAAGAATTTCCCTTTTCAGTTTTCTTCCCAAGTACTCAGACTATTACGTTGTTCCCCCAAAAACAAAAATTTCCCTTTTCAGCTTTATAATGCAAAATCCGACAAAGTGAGTGAAACAAAAAAGTGACAAAATAACTGACCTTGGCCCTTTGAGAAGAACTGGGGTTGTTGAGATGTGGTGGTGGGGCAATGGCGGTGCAGCTCGTCGAAGGTGAAGCGGCAGCGGCGGAGGAGATGCTGGTGGAGGCAGAGTCCGAAGTGAATATGCTGAATCCAAATAGAAGGATTATGAAAAGAATAGTAGCAAGAAGCTGAATCCATATCAGCCATGGGATTTTATAGCTCTCAATTATCAACTCATCACCAAAATCAAACATTATATTCTATATAATCGTGTGCAATTATTGTTAGTTATTACCCCAAACAAAGAAAGAAAAGAAAATGGATTTGTTTTTTCTAAGGGTAGGTAAGATCGATAAAGCTTAGAAGTGTTACAGGAAGAGTGGTGGGTGGGGATGGGGTCGGAAAAGGCTTGTGATTGAAGAAAAGAAAAAGAAATTACTGTGATGCGGCGGGAGCATACAGGGGCTACGCCGCTACTTTATATTTTGACAGGCGCATATTTGGTGGGACAGGTGCCCGTTTTATACGCATAAACGTTTTTCGACATATTTGAAAGATAACAGCTTGTTTCTTGAGAGTGATTCGAGAGTTATTATTGAATTTTGGTATGTATTTATTGTTTTAAAATTATATCCCAGAGTTTTAGGTACAATCTTAATAAATGAGTGATACTAAGAAGTGAATTACTAATATAGTCTATGACCTATTTTAATACGGAGTATTTAGTTGTGCTAAATTCATTTTTAACTTATTAGTAAGTTTTATAAAGATACATGAAATTTATAAGTTGAAATAAGTTCGACTATGATCAAGAAATGGATTGTCGGATAATTTCAAGAAATCAAATAGTTAAAACGGATAAATATTGTCGACGGTGTAATTTCATGAATTAAAGTGGAAAAATAGATTGAGTTAGTGTTGTAGTCATTTTTCATATTTAAATTTTCTCTAAAGTTTTTATAGTCCTTTTAGCTAAATTTTAAGTAGTCTTTAGTTAAAATCAAAATTCACTCATAATTTTGGTACAATTCTATTAAAATCAAGATTTATTTAGATTGATAGCTAGATGTAAGTTGTGATGGGAACGATATTCTATTCACTCTTTATTACTTGTCCACTGTAACATTTACTGGTTTCAAGAAATCAAGGATTTCCAATGCAACCGTGGATTGCTATAAAAAAAAAAAAATTTGTCACGTAAGTAAAATGAAAAATATTTCAAAAATTTCATCTCCAATACAATCTGAGGTGGACTCTGTCGAGCTGACGTGGTAAAACAAAAACGGATATTGTTTAGAACTATATCTAATTTCAAAAAAAAAAAAAAAAATTAGACATGTTGATCAGCAAAAATTATACTCTCTATGCAAATTTATATTTCTTATGTAGATTTTGATGTGATTTTTTTTTATTTCAAAAAAATAAAAAATAAAAATAAAAGAGATCTAGACATAATTATTCGGTTATAACCAAATGATATTGGTCTTATGCATATTTGGAAAAAAAAAAAAGAGTAAAGGTGCATTGCTATGAAAGGTGGCAAAATTGGTCATGTCTGCGGGCTGGCCCATATAGCCGTGATTTTGGGTTGGGCTGGTTCTGACCCAAAAAAATCGGGCCTATATGGCCAGACCTAGCTAGCTCGTAAAAAACTCCCTAACACTATCACTCACAAATTTTGTAAATAGCCCCAATATAATTTAAATAATATCAATCTAAAATGGTATAAGCTCAAGTCTCCAAATTAAATTGTCTTTTTTTAAAACATTAGTCCAAAAATCCCAAACTCCAATATAAAATTGTTTAGATTTAATTAAAATTTAGTTTAATTCAAGTTTCAATTTGAATTATGTTTGGTGTGAGAAGTAAATTATTTATTTTAAATTACTTATAAGTAAACTTTTTAATTCAAGCCAAACATGCTTATAACTCAAAGCAATAAGACTAGTATATTTTTACTATTTATATTTTTAAAAAAATGTGTCAAAATAGTTTATAATTAACCAAAAAAATATTATTATTATGAAAGAAAATTTATATTTATCTATTGACAAATATATGAGAGTCCAATTTTTATAAATTAATCTCTTTAAAAATCTCAAAATATATATTGTCTAAATTTATCTAAGATTGTATTTGATGCAATGTATTATATTGTATAAAAAATATTTTAAAAATAAAATAAAATTAAGATCATATTGGCCCAGTCCAATTTTCAGTGTGACCCTGCTCTGGCAGGTCTAGTCAGCCCAATTCGACCAATTTGTCGGCTTTAGTTGCTATGATGGTGGTGGTTCTATTGATGGCTACTTTTTAATAGGCCTTTGTTATAGGTGGTAGTGGTGGTGGATAAGAGAGTTGAAACATTGGAGATAGGTGCTTGTTGGTCGGAGAAGATGGCGGCGGTCAGTGGCGGATTTGGCATGGGGGCCATGGGGTCCATGGCCCCCACACCCATTTGACCAAAAAAAAATTTTTTTACTTTTTTTTTTTTTTATTAAATGGTCCACAACTTTTACACTTTCCTTTTTTATTTTCCCAACTCCATTTCCTTCATCTCTTTGCTTCTCTCATGTCGAAAAATAGAAGATTAAAAATGGTGGGAGAAATCACAAAATCATCAAATTGAAGTCTCACAAAAATCATCTTAGTAAGTGTGAAAGACTACTCTTTTTTTTAATGAACTAGATATTTCTAATTTATTAGTAACTTTGCGATGTTTTTTAATATAATACATTAATGTTACGCCGTAACTTTGCTATATTTTTTTGTTTTTGAAATAGAAATGGGTGGTCAATAGATGAATGATTGTTTGGTTGCTTTGTATATTGATATTTGTGATGTGAATTTGCAAATTAAATTTGGTTATTATATTTTACTTGTAGATTGATTAGATTGTCCAAAAAAAAAAAAATTTCAGGGGCGCTGCCCCCGACAAAGCCCCCCCTCAAATTTTTTTGTTGGCCCCCATGACTTAAGAATCCTAGATCCGCCACTGGCGGCGGTGATTTTATTTTTCTTTTTCTTTTATAGGTTAAATGAAAAAATAAATAATTAAAGAGTGATTGGTTCTTTTACTCTTTTTATTTTTGACCATTCGATATGCAAGCACGAAGTTAACGACAGACTTGGATATAAATCACCCAAAATAATCATTTGTACCAGGAAAATGGTAAATTAGAGAGTTTTGTGCCAACATTTGAAGATCATGGACCAGTTGCATAGGACTTGTAGGTTAGGGACCATATGTGCTAATTTCTCCATAATGGAAACAACCACCCCCGAATAAAAGATTAATATACAATGATAAAATGTTAATTTTTAACAACTTAAAATTCATTAATATTAACAATCAAGCATTATATAATAATTTAATTCCAAATTTATCTTTTTTTAATAAAAAATAAAAAAAGCGATGAAAAAGAAAGAAAAAATAATAATTAAGAGAATATTGAAGAAAGAAAAAATAATCACATTGAATAAAGAGAAAAATATTAATCTTATTTCATTAAAAAAATTTGATGATTAATCATTGGTTTAGCGTTCTTAGAAAGAAAAAGTAGAAAGAAAAAAAAATGGTTAGGAAATATTGAAGAAAATAAAATCTTCTTTTTATATAAAAAAATTAGTAATTAATCAAATGATTGTATGAGTTAGTTACTTAATTACTTACAATTTTGTCTTAGTTACTTAATTACTTACAATTTTTTATGTTTATTTTTAAAAATATTGTACATTAATATTTTCTTTATGTAAAATTTTATCTCTGCATACGTTTGAATGTAACCCATTCCAAACCCAGAAAAATGAGAAGGATTGTACCTTGTAAATATCTAAATTGTAGTATTTTACTAATATATTATTGTATTTGTTGAAAACATTAATTTTTAATTTTTTTTTTTGGTTTTAACTCCGTTACATTGTATTTGTAATTTATAGTACAAATAATGTATTTGTTGTAATATTTTTTTAAAAGTAAATTTCAAATATAAAACAAACAAAATCAACAGACTCCCAAAATCTTGGGCTGATATATTTATGAGTCAAATCGAACTTAGAATTTAGACTCACGAGTCGACTCGATTCATTCAACTCGACTAATTGCTAGCCCTACATTATTACAAAAAAGAGACATTCTCCAAGATGGTCCTTTCCAGTTTCCAGTACCCATAAAGTTATACCTTAGTTAGGTTCATCTTTGGACAATGTTGGGCCAATAAATTGACATTATACATGTGATTGGGCAAACCTATAATAAATCTGACTTCGACCAGATAAATTTAAGAGAAAAATAATACTCCTTCTATCTACACAAAAATATGCTTACTTTATTTATTTATTTTTTTCAAATTATATGTCATTTTTCTTATTAAAAATATAGTTAATTTCTTAATTTTCTATGATACTCATATTTAATACATATTGTTATCAACAAATATGAATTACCATTATTCAACTTAAGAATATATTTAAAAAAAATGTATGTAAAATTTATGAATTTAACTATATTAATTAAGTTTTCTTAATTTGTGTGAAATGAATGGTTCTAACTATATTAATTAGGACGGATGGAGTGTTTCATTTTAGTGAGTAAAGATAATAAAAATATTTAAGGCCTGCTTGGTTTATAGATAAAATTGTTAGTCTGGATAATAGTTACTCGAATAACATATATATCATTATTCTGTTTTATTCAGTTAAGTATAAAAATAGAAAAAATCACTGTTAAAAAGTTAGCTTTTCGTAACAAAGACAATTCTACTTGTTCGATAAGATCTTGCAAGCATACAAGTTTGACAAGTAATAGTAAAAGTGAGTAAAAGAATATATTTCTCATGAGAATTTAGATTTTAGCTTAATTCCTAGATTAAATCGAATACACACAATAAATAATCGAATAAAGTAATTATAACTACACATATATTATAATTATGATTTAAACAACGAACAAATATGGTTTTTGGAAAAAATTCAAGTAAATGAATTATGCTATGAAGGAAAATGATCTCCTTGCCCCAAAGGGGCAAGAGTTCATGACTCATGCTAGAAATCCAACTTCACCATTAATATTCATTTTTAATTCCAAAAATCTCACTTTTATCCAATTAATGCTTAATTTTGCCAATTGATAGTCCTAAATTATCTAATACTCTTTTTCAAGTAGAATTAGACATATTTTCATATACGACCCAAAATGTTCTTATTTCGAATTCGAATATATAAATGTGTATTTAATATTAAGATTATTAAATTTTATTGCACGAAGCATAGAAAATCATGTCTAACTCCATTGTGTGTTGGTTATTAACAATGAGCTAAATCTACTTTGAACATCCTGAAAACAAAATAAGTCACAAATATGTTCAAAAGTTAATCATTCATTCAAACGTCAATTAAAACTTTGACACCTATCAAACAAACATAAATGATTGGAAAAGATAATTATTGAACAAAAATATCAACTAACGGTTTACATTATTATCCTTAGTACAAAAAATTTAACATACTATGATTGAGTTACAAAAACACATAATAAATTGAGAATTCATCATCCGGAACATTTGACATTTGATTATAATAAGAAGATTGATGATTAATTGTGTCCCATTTGAATGTCTTCAATAGAGTGTCTAAGAATCACAAATTTCTCTTGCTTGAAATCTTAAAAAGCTTGCCCGAGATAATGAATTCTTGTGAAAATCTTGTGTTTTGTCCCACTGTTTTCTCCCAAAATTCGATCATCGGTATTGTTCTTTGTTCCCCTATTTATAGCCCCAAATTATGGTTGAAAAACGCGTCTCATAAGTCCTTAAACAATTATGCTAAAAATAGAGTCATAAACTAATTGGAATTCTGGCCGCTGGGTCGTCTGCTCGAGTAGACTGGCATGTGGAAAAACTGAGCTCTAGCTCACTCGAGTGGTCGGAACCTTAGCTTTTTTCTCCACTGGCTCGCTTGAGCGGTTAGAGCATTTGTCCCAGCCCCTAGGTGACTGATATTCGACTGACCATATCTTTTTTGTAGGAAACTCTGAATTGAAATCTGTAAAAAGTATTGAATTCATAATTCAATTATCTTTCTAGTAGTATATCATTTACCATGTGTGAGATCTTTGTACCACATTTTGTGCTCTAATTTTCTCACATGCTCCAGTTGTGATTTCGCAATTCGCTTCTTCAATTTTTGAGTATTTGATCATTCACTTCAACTCTTCATTATCACTCCAACATACTTTAAACTTCTTGATTTTATCATCCTTCAATGTTCAACTCTTTATATTCACTTCGAAACATCACTTTCTTCTCATTTTCTCGTCGATTTCATCAATGTAACTCAAGTTTGGGAATTTCATCCTTCAATCATGAAAATGACCGAAAACTCAATATATATCGACTCTAAAGCACTTAGAACTATACGAAAATTCTTCATTAGTGAGTTAATATAAGTGTATAAATTATATTTATCACTATCTTAATACTTGTTTGATTTTGATTAAAATTTGCTAAAAAGTTGAAAGTAAAGTCAACAATTAATTTTAATCACGTATTTTATGGGACTCACAATTTTTATCAACTTTTATTAAAATTTTTTAAAAAAATATGATTTTTAGCAAAATCAAATGGGCACTTATTCTTATTTAAACGAAAAAAAAAACTTAAAGAAAAAAAAATTGGGTGGAGCGGGTGAGAGTGGTGGCGATTATCCTAGGGTATGAATGTTCAAAAATAGATTTTTTCTATATTGTAAAAGGGTATGTTCGGTTTTTAAAAAATGAGTGAATTCTTATTCGGATAAAAATTTGTCCTCCTAAACTTATTCTCATTTTTTGTTTGAATTGTTATCTAGATAAAAGTGTATCGGTACATCAAATCTGTCCAAACAAGATAAGATAAATTTTATCCATTATCTTTAACCATTGATCATATACCAAATGGGCTCTTATGGTAATTATATCAACACTACACTTTTTATTTGTTGCATTATATTTTAATTGCACTTAACGTCCTAAATCTTTGCTTATTGTAGCATTCATTTTCCAACTTTTTTATCGCATTCTTATCATCAATTTTTTATTAAAAGTACGCAAATAGAATATATTGACAAACCATTATTAAAGATAAAATGTGCTAATTAATGAAAATTGAAGATAAAGAATTCGACGGAAAAAGTTAAAAACACATGTATTACAATAACAAAAAAGTTGAAGACCGTAAGTGCAATCAAAATGGAATACACTTAAAAAAAATTTGTAATATCAATATAGTTATCCAAATTGTTTTGTCAAACTGTCAATATAGCCATCCAATATGTACATTTGTTATTTTTACCCCATAATCTTAAACTCGATCTTATAATTATTAAGCTGAATAAAGGATTTCATGCTCAATTATTTAGACCACAAATCGTATTTAACTTATTTTATTTTGATCTTTCACTCGATAAGTACAATTTTGTACTTATCTGGACCTACAACAATTATGAGTACTCGTAAATATGTTTTACTTGTAATTTCATGTTGATTTGACCTTTTTAAGAATAAACCAGAGTTCGGGTGGTGATTGGACAAAATGAAAGCAAATTTAGTAAAAAAAGAATGAAAAACGGACAAAAGATTTCAATGGATGACCTATATGTAAACTCTGAAAAGATGAAGAACTTGTGTTACAATTAAAATATGACTAAAATGGAAGAAGAAATTTAGAGACTAAATTGAAAATTGAAGAAAGTTGAAGGGCTTACTATACAAATAACCAAGGATTGAGCTGCAAAGTAGGAAGTTGACCAAACCATGCGATCGCAAAAGACCCAAAATAAAATCAGATTGGCACATATGACTACCATGCGAACTCATGGTTCTAACGGGTGAAGAAGTAGGAATCGGAACTCTTATTGTTAACAAATTGGTGCACGATTTTTGGTACCTTTTTAGGGCAACTTGAAGACAAATAAAAGGCAAAGAATACACACATTGCGCAAGACGCAATCAAGGAGGAGAATACAATTCAAGAGACGAAGATTGAGAGAGGAAAATTGAAGACTTTTTACAAAGAATCACGAGTTGCATTTACTCTTTCTTATGTCTTTCTCAGATCACAATTTATTTGTATCTTGTATTATTTTGCGAAATCGTGTTCGGCTAAACTACGTATATCTAGGACGAACGATGAAACTTCACGTTTTTTATTAATTAAAAATTATTCATTTTTTTTTTAAATTTGTTGATTCTGGGTTAAGTATTTATTATCCTTATTTCTGTTTTGATGTTTGATTGCCATTAAAACATTTTTGTGGTCTAGATTTTTTTTTTTTTTTGAAATATTCAATTTAGATGAGCACGTGATAATAAATAACATATGGTCCAATAATATATATAGATTACTATTATGCTTTATAAAATCATTCATGACGATCTTTATGATTAAATGTATATTTTTATGTTCGAATATTTTTATGACGATCTAGATATAATTAGGTTCACATATCGATATAGAATTGATTGACCGTCGAGAGAGATTTTCAATTATTGTACGATCATTAATTTTCAACATAAGACAATAGTTTGCGAAGACGAGTAACAGATAATTGATTGTTGAAACGTGATGGTGGATTTTTGAATCTTAGTGCTCGTAAAACTCGAATTTGATCATTAATCTATTTTTATTTACGTGATAATTAAGACTTAGTTGAATTAGAAAAGGAAAATAGTAGAAATTGAAATTATAATTAAACAGTGTTTTAATTTTGTTAAGAACAAAAATTACAATTAATTGGGTAGTTAATTGTCAGTTTTCGTGGATTCGACACTTTTCTTATCACTTTATTTTGTTAACGATCTGTTCACTTGCGTAATTAAAATCAACAACACAACTTGTTACGCCCCAATCCCATCTGGCGTTCCACGCAGGTAGGGCAATCCCACTTGAACTCTACGCAGGTAGATTAATCCCGCTTGGGCTCCATGTGGGCATGATCAAAGTCAACCTACTTTGACTCAACCCTATCTCCGAGGAGGTTATACAACTGATGTTGTTTACACCGAGGCGATTGGTCAACCGAGGCTAGCCATGGCAATGGACGAGCCGAGCTTGGGCTCGGCTCGTCTCCAATCCATGGGCTCGGTTCGGCCCACGGCTCGTGGGCCGAACGAGCCGAGCCGGCTCGGCCCTGTTTTTTTAATTTTTTTTTTTTTTGTTTAAAATTTGAAAATAAATCATTATATTCTAATTTCTATTTATTTTATTAAAGAACAAAATGTAAATATTTAAAATGAATTATTTATTTATCTTTATCTTTATGTTAAAGATTAAATATTTATCTTTATGTTAAAATTTTTATTGAATCATCTTGATTATGTTTTTTAAAATCCTCATATTTGATTAAGTTTTTGTTTTGAATTTGAAAATAAAAAAGAAATTTGAAAATAAAAAAGAAAGTAGAAATAAAAAATCATTTATGTTAAAAATTAAAGATTTAAAATCCACTTCTATTTTTTTGTGTTTTACATTTTTTTAAATTTGAAAATAAAAAAGAATACATAATCGAAAATCGTTTATATTAAAAATGTAAAATTAAAAACCCTCCTCCTTTTTCCGGGCTTGGGACCGGCTACTTTAAAAGTAGGCAGAGTTAAAATTGTACACGAACAAGATGTTACGTGTACAATTTTTTATTAAAATAAGAAAAATTCTTCAAATACAGAAATATTAATGCAAAATAATACTTACTACGATTCTACGAATATGATTAATCCATATTCAAGTCTTCAAGTTCTTCAGACATTATTCTGTCCACTTTGTCTTGAATTCAAAGTTCGGCATTATCCCAATCCTTTAGACACAGTAAACTTTCTAAAATGTCGGTTTTGAGTCTTGACCTGATATCAGATAAAACTCTGCCACTTATACTAAATGCAGCCTCCGATACTACAGTTGACACCGGAGGTGTTAGTAGATCACGTGCCATTTTGGAAAGAATTGGGTAACTACGTTGATGTTGTCTCCATCATTTAAGTATATCAAAATTTTTTCTCTCTTCTTCATCTAACATACTAAGCACATCATGTCCAAAATACCTACCTAGCTCTACAGGTGTATCATTAGAATAGGGAAGGGAAGAACTAGAAGAAGAACCAACTAATTGTTGACTTTGAGTGGTCCTATGTGTACTGACGTAACTCCATAAGTCAATGTCATCAGTTGATGACGAAGTATATGTTGGATTAGGAGGTCGTACAACGTTTGTACCGGCCTTTTCAACATAAATCTCATACATAGAACATAAAGTTTATTCTAAATTAGAACACGTGACTGAATTTCCAAAAGTTAATTTATCTGAAATTGTCATTATTGTTACTTTTGTACCCTCTAAGTTAAGTCGATGATCCATGATACATGCTAATGGAAATAACATAGGTAATTGTTCCCAATATTTTCTAAATTTAGCTTCCATGACATGTATAATACTAGTAAAAAGAGCAAAATTCTTATACTTATGAAAATTGTTAGCAATATAATAGAAATGATTTAAAACAAGTGGAGTAGTTGGGTAATAAACACCAGAACATGCATTTGTTGCGTCGTAAAAAACTTTTAAAAATTTTCTAACATGACCACATATTTCTCAATCATGTAATTCTAAATCATATTCTGAGCCGTGTGAGTGTCGGCCATTATAATATACAGTAATACAATCTTCATAACCTTCACACGATTCAAGCATAAGATATGTTGAATTCCACCTATTGCCAACATCAGTTGCAAAATATTTTGATTGCAGCCCATTTTCTATACATAAAGCAGCAAAAACTTGTTTTCTTGATGGTGAAACCGAAATATAATTAATAGCAAATCTAATTTTTTCTAATTGTGGGCGTATAAATTGTAATCCATCTTGTACAATTAAATTAAACACATGTCATACACAACGAATATGAAATAAAATACCATCAAATTATGGAATACAATGTTGCATTAATTTTTCAATTACTATATTATTTGGGCCTGCATTATCAAATGTAAAACTACGAGCTTTAGAATCACATTTAAATTCATGTAACACACTTAATAAAACTTAATAAATATTATTTCCATTATGAGGATAGTCTATTTGTTTAAATGCTATTACTTTTTTATGCATTAACCAATTATTATCAATGTAGTGTGCAGTTGCTACCATGTATCCTTTTTGGTTACAACATGTCCATAAGTCTGATGTAAAAGATACAACACCATTGTAATTATTAATATCATTAATAATAGCTTCTTTTTTAGTATTATATCTAACAATAGTATCTCTACGAAGTGTATTTCTAGAAATACTAACGTACCTTGGTTGTAGATATTTTTGGATGAATGTAATCCAATGAGGATTGTCCACCAAGCATAGTGAAAATTCGACATTTGCTATCAATTCCGGTAGTCCTTCGTGTCGCATACGTTCTTGTGAGTATATCCAGTTGTTGAGAGTTGGACTACTAAACCCGGCCCCGGGAGATCCAAACTGGAGATGTGCCTGATTTGTATCAACACCTCCATGTTTGTATTGACACTTTTTGAAGTGTCTGTTTAGATGGGTCGTGCCAATCTCCTTCTGCCAAGCAAACTTCTCCTGACAGTGTTTACACTGTGCTTTGAACTCAGGGACTCCGTTCACTAGTTTACCAGTCGTCACCAACTCAAAATGCTCCTAGCATTTAGCCTTTTGTTTGGTGGCTTTTCGTTTAGTGCTAGAGCCAATGGTAGTTTCATGTGTATTGGCGTCGTCATGAATGTCTTCCAAATCAATTGGATCAGTACTACCACCAAACTGATCAATAATGTCTTCTGGAATTGGAATGTCATTAAAACCACTGAAATCATCATCACTTCGGTTGTATGCCATTTGGAATAATAGAGAAATAAAATAGGAGAAGATGAAGATTTAGTAGAACGTAGAAATTAGAAAATAGAAATGTAGAAAATTAGTAAAAGTAGAAAATTATAGCGTAATATCTAGATAATAAGATACTAGATACTAATTACTTAGAACACTAATATTGAGATTTGAGAATTTATAATAGATTGAGTATGTAATTGAATGAGAGATAAAAGATTGGGGTGTGAACAAATGAGTTTAGAAATAGGGTATTTATAGGAAAATCAAGAAAGGAAAAAACAAAAAAAAAAAAAAAAAAAGGAAGCCAACGGTCACGATTTCGTGACCGTTGTGGACGAGCCGAGCCGGCTCGTGGGCTCGTCGGACGAGCCGGCTCGTAGGCTCGTTCCCACGAGCCCAACGAGCCGACTCGTTTTTTTGACGAGCCGAGCGAGCTCGGCTCGTTTTTTTTTTTCTTCAGCTCGGCCCTAGCTCGTGTTCGTGGTTCGACGAGCCCGAGTCCAAGCTGGGCCGAGCCGACGAGCCGTTTTGCCACCCCTAACCAAGGCTGTTCTTTTTGCCGAGAAGGTTGGGAAATCGAAGTTGTTCTTGATTGCGTGTTGAGAAAGCCTCCCCTGACGCACTATAAGTCAGACTCAAAAAGACTGATTAGACAACATGCCAAGGCGACTTGTTATAGTCGTAGCCTCCTAGTGTGCGGCTGAAAGGGACGTCTTCATTAAAGTCAATGATGCGACACTCAAGATGTGACGCGGGGACTCTCCAGATTTAGCCATGTGTCGCACATCAAAAGGGGGAAATCAATTATAGTTTGCCTATAAATACCAAACATATTTCCACAAGAAGGGGATGAAAAAATATAAACTCACGCAAGAAATATCAAGTCCTCTATACTAATTATTCTTCAAGTGTCATAACCACCTGAAAAATTGTTAGTTAGGGGCCCTCAAACTACTACCTCCACCACAACGTGTTTTTCGTTATCTTTTGTTACATATTCACTCGGTTCTAGGCTTATCTACGTGGTTGAATAAACCACGTGACAGTCCAAGTAAGAAGAGAAATATACGTAGGAAGATGAGGCGTAGAGTTCCTGTTGACAACTATTTTTAGAGGTCAACACAACTCAAAAAGAAAATTAGACCCAACCCTTCTTTTAAGTTTTGACAAATAATTTCGTGATATAATTATTTGCAATTTCTTGTTATTTGTTATTTTTATTTTGAAATTCAAGACAAATGGGAGATTAAATGATTTTTTTTTTTTTTTTTTATCTCTCATCAATTTAATGGGTTACTCTCTATCTTCTCTCACCAATTAATTTGTAAAATAACTCAATTTTTTCTTATCAATTAAAATAATAAAATAGAAAATTTCATTTTGAAAACCCTTTCTCCACTCACGCGCCTGTACAGCTTCAAGAGAATCAAAATCACCCATATGATCACAAATTAGTCTAGGGATCACAACGTGCAGTTATCAAATTTTTATAGACACACCCAATCGTGATTGATCCATCTATGGTAACTTATAAGCTCACACACCTGGAACGAGTCTGCGCAATTATACAACTTGAAACAAGTGACTACGGTCATGTTTGCCAGTTACAACTTACAAGTAGTTCGTAGTCAAAAATATATATAATTGAGATTTTATGTTTGGTTTTTGTTCCGTTAACATTGAATGTTAAAAAATATTTACTTAAGATGTCACGTGCAATTATTCTGCACAATTATACAATTTGAAACACGGGTTTAAAATCCTATTCGATGTGTGCTGGTCACAATTATATTATTGTTGAAAAATATATTGGTGGCAAATAAATTTTTACTAATGAATGTGAAATTGAATCCAACATTACTTGAGAAGTGGGATTGAGAGATGAGCCTTAAAATGGATTACAATTTCACATTGGTTACAAATGGAAAAGTGGGAATTTATGGGGAATATAAATAGTTCCATCCCACATTGAAAAATTGATAAAATATGGAAATGTGTGAAAAACTTAAATAGTTGTCTCACATCGGATAAAAATAAGATTGTGGACCAATTTATATATGGTTAACATTTTGTAAGGTGTAACCATTTGTTGCATAAAGTCTCTTCCATGGCCTACGCGCCCGCAGGGGGAGGGGGGGGGGCAAATCTTGGACCGACTTGGCCTTCGAGCCTTGAACTTGTGTGCGGGCGCGTCCTGCGCACACGAATGTCGGACCGAATGAACCAAAAATTGGCCACAAAGTGCAAGCTACGTTTTGGAGTTTTGACAAATAATTTCGTGATATAATTATTTGGCATTTCTGTTCCGGCACATTCTCAATTCGAGCTCGCGTTACTTCGGTGAGAGGGCGAATATTGCTTTAAGTCCATGTTGAACACAGGCCCCGGCTCCAAGGCGTTGATTTTATTTGATATAATTATTTGGCATTTCTGTTCCGGCACATTCTCAATTCGACTGCTCAGAAGCAAGCGCTCGCGTTACTTCGGTGAGAGGGCGAATATTGCTTTAAGGACACTGTGTTGAACACAGGCCCCTGCTCCAAGGCGTTGATTTTATTTGCTTATCCAGCAATGTCATTTTTACTGATTAAGCTTACTGTAAATCTGCTTAAGGACACTACTTTGTTTAGTTCACTGTTTAACAAATTTCTGTAACAATCTTAAAGCAATATTTTTTTTTTGTTAAACAGTTTACAAAACTGGTTTTCAAAACAGCTTTCTTACTGTTTTCAAAATAGATTCCTTATTGTTTTCAAATAAGTTTTCTTAACTGCATTTGAATTCTTCTATTTCTTTTGTACTAATATTCTGATTGTTTTCAGAAATGGAAAATACAAGTACTAATAATGTTATGGCATCCGGAAATGAAACTATGCCTCAAATGGTGCCGAATCTACCGAATGTGGCTCAGGCTGTAGCTATGCCAAGTTCTGATGTGGCTCCAGTAACACAGACTGTGGCTATGCCAAGTCTAGCTGCTGGCCCAAGTGGAACTAAGAATGTGGCTTCCATGCCAAGTCTGGCTACTGGTCCAACTATGACAGTCCCGGTTAATCACGGAGGAAAGCCGGAGAAGTTCAACGGTTCGAATTTCAAGAGGTGGCAACAAAAAATGTTGTTTTATCTCACGACCTTGAATCTTGCGAGATTCTTGACTGAGAATGCTCCAGTGCTCCAAGAGGGTCAAGGAGACATTCAAGCAATCAGTGCAGTGGATGCTTGGAAGCATTCTGATTTCTTGTGCCGAAATTATGTCATGAACGGTTTGGCTGATTTATTGTATAATGTGTACTGCGCAATAAAAACGGCTAAGGAATTATGGGAGTCTTTGGACAAAAAGTATAAAACCGAGGATGCCGGGGCCAAGAAGTTTCTTGTTGGCCACTTCTTAGAATACAAAATGGTGGACTCTAAATCTGTAATCAGTCAAGTACAAGAATTACAAGTGATCTTGCATGAAATTCATTCCGAGGGAATGATTGTGAGTGAATCCTTCCAAGTGGCATGTATAATTGAAAAGCTACCTCCTGCATGGAAGGATTTCAAAAACTACCTAAAGCACAAGCGAAAGGAACTAATTGTGCGACTTCGAATTGAAGAAGACAACAAAAGTTCTGAAAGAGGGTTCAATCCGATTGTGGCCAAAGCCAGTGTTGTGGAGCATGGTCAAAGCTCCAAGACCTACAAGAACAAGTATGGGTCATCTGGTGGAAAAGGGCCCAAGTTGGGACCTAAAGGTGGAATTTCTAAACAGAAGTTTTCTGGAAAATGCTTCAATTGTGACAAGATTGGTCATAAGTCTACGGAGTGCCGTTTGCCGAAGAAGAAAAAAGAAGCAAACATAGTTGAAGATACATCTTTCATGAACCTTGCAGCTGTCATTTCTGAAGTGAACCTGGTGGGTTCAAATCCGAGAGAATGGTAGATAGACACCGGTGCCACCCGACATGTTTGCTCCGACAAGGAGATGTTTAGTAGTTTTGAATAAGCAGATGGAGAAAAGCTGTATATGGAAAATTCAGCAACCTTTGAAATCAAGGGCCATGGAAAGGTGGTTCTAAAGATGACGTCTGGGAAAGAGCTGACTCTAAACAATGTGCTCTATGTACCAGAAATTCGTAAGAATTTGGTGTCTGGCTCGCTGGTGAACAAACATGGATTTCGTATAGTGTTTGAGTCAGACAAAGTTATTTTGTCTAAGTCTAGAATGTTTGTAGGAAAGGGTTATGTAAGTGACGGACTCTTTAAGCTCAATGTTGTGGCTATTAAGTCAAAAATGAATAAAATGAAAAACTCTTCCGTTTACTTGCTTAAGTATTCCAATTTGTGGCATGGTAAACTAGGACATGTTAATTACGATACTTTGCGTAGACTAATTAACTTGAATTGCATACCTACATTCCAAATTGATAATAAACATAAGTGTGAAACTTGTGTTGAGGCAAAATTGGCAAGGTCATCATTTCAATCTGTTCAAAGAAAAACTTGAACCACTTGATTTAATTCACACTGATGTATGTGATTTAAAATCTGTACAAACAAGGTGATGTAACAAATATTTTATTACTTTTATTGACGAGAGCACAAAATATTGTTTTGTGTATTTGCTTAAAAGTAAAGACGAAGATATAGAGAAATTTGTTCTCTATAAGAATGAAATTGAAAACCAACTCAACAAGAAGATCAAAGTGTTGAGAAGTGATAGAGGTGGTGAATATGAATCACAATTTGTTGAATTCTGTGCACAACACGGAATTAAACATGAAACAACAGCACCTTATTCACCTCAACAAAATGGTGTTGCTGAACAGAAAAATAGAACATTGAAAGAAATGATGAATGCAATGTTGTTAAGTTCTGGATTACCTCAGAACATGTGGGGAGAAGCTGTGTTATCAGCTAATTACCTTTTAAATAAAGTGCCCCGGAAGAAAGAAGATAAGAGCCCCTACGAGTTATTGAAAGGAAGAAAGCATTCCTACAAATACTTACGAGTGTGGGAGTGTTTTGCCAAAGTGGCGGTACCTACACCAAAGAAGGTGAAAATAGGACAAAAAACTGTTGATTGCATATTTATCGGATATGCACATAACAGTAGTGCTTATCGATTTCTTATGTATGATTCAAAAATTTTTGATATACACAAAAATACGATAATGGAATCAAGAAATGCATCATTCTTTGAACATGTATTTCCATACAAGTCCAAAGAAGAAGCGAGCTCTTCTAAACGAACATATGAGACTATGATTGAGAATAGTCAGGACCAAGAAGTAAAAGAGGAAGTTGAGATTGAACCAAGACGAAGCAAACAAGAAAGGACAAAAAGATCTTATGGTCCTGATTTTCTGACTTATATGCTAGAAACTGAACCTCAAAACTTCAAAGAAGTGTAAACTCTTCAGAAGGACCTCAATGGAAAGAGGCCATTAAAAATGAAATAGATTCTATTTTGCAAAACCATACATGAGAGCTGGTGGATCTTCTCCCGGGAAGCAAACCACTAGGCTACAAATGGATTTTCAAAAGAAAAATGAAAGCAGATGGAACTATTGATAAGTACAAGGCCAGACTTGTAATTAAAGGTTACAAACAACGAGAAGGCCTTGACTACTTTGACACTTATTCTCCAGTAACGAGAATAACTTCCATTCGGATGATATTAGCGATTGCAGCATTGTACAATCTCAAAGTACATCAAATGGATGTCAAAACTGTTTTTCTAAATGGAGATTTAGAAGAAGAAATTTACATGGAACAACCTGAGGGGTTTTCTGCACCAGGACAAGAAAAAAAAGTGTGTAAATTGGTGAAGTCATTATATGGCTTAAAACAAGCACCAAAACAGTGGCATGAAAAATTTGACAATGCCATGATAGAAAGTGGATTTAAAATCAATGAATGTGACAAATGCGTTTACATCAAAGACACATAACATGTTTATGTCATTTTATGTCTTTATGTTGACGACATGCTCATCGTTGGTAGCAATGATAAGATGATTAAATCTACTAAAAATATGTTGAATTCAAAATTCGACATGAAGGATATGGGTTTAGCTGATGTGATTCTTAGAGTTAAAATTTCAAGAACATCAGATGGACTCGTTCTAAGTCAGTCACATTATGTGGACAAAATTTTGAAAAAATTCAATAATGATGATACTGGCGTGGCTAGAACACCGATAGATACAAGTCAACATCTATAGAAAAATAGAGGTAATGTTATTTCTCAAGTTGAGTACTCTAGAATAATTAGAAGTCTTATGTACTTAATGAGTTGTACAAGACCAGATATAGCTTACGCAGTTAGCAAACTGAGTAGATATACCAGTAATCCAGGGTCTGACCACTGAAAAGAAATAGTAAGAGTACTGAGATACTTGAGATATACTCGTGATTATGGACTGTACTATACCAGATATTTCGTAGTTATTGAAAGATATACCGACGCTAATTGGATATCTGATCTCAAGGACTCAAAGTCTACCAGTGGATTTGTATTCACTTTGGGAGGTACAGCCATATCGTGGAAATCCTCTAAACAAACAGTTATTGCGAGATCTACCATGGAATCCGAGTTTATAGCTCTGGATAAATGTGGTGAAGAGGCTGAATGGCTACGCAATTTATTAGAGGATATTCCAAGATGGTCAAAACCTGTGCCAGCAATTTGCATACATTGTGATAGTCAATCTGCGATTGGAAGGGTACAAAGCAACATGTACAATGGTAAGTCTAGAAACATACGTCCAGCCATGGCAATGGGCCGAGCCGAGCCGGCTCGGCCCATAAATCACGAGCTCGGCTCGTCCGTGGGGACGGGACGAGCCGAGCTTGGGCTCGGCTCGTCTCCAAACCGTGGGCTCGGTTCGGCCCACGGTTTGTGGGCCGGAACGAGCCGGGCCGAGCCGAGCCGGCTCGGCTCGGCCCTGTTTTTTTAAATTTTTTTTTTTTTTTTTTTTGGTTTATAATTTGAAAATAAATCATTATATTCTAATTTCTATTTATTTTATTAAATAACAAAATGTAAATATTTAAAATAAATCATTTATTTATCTTTATCTTTATGTTAAAGATTAAATATTTATCTTTATGTTAAAATTTTTATTGAATCATCTTGATTATGTTTTTTAAAATTTTCATATTTGATTAAGTTTTTGTTTTGAATTTGGAAATAAAAAATAAATTTGAAAATAATTAAATAAAAAAGAAAGTAGAAATAAAAAATCATTTATGTTAAAAATTAAAGATTTAAAATCCACCTCAATTTTTTTGTGTTTTACATTTTTTTAAATTTGAAAATAAAAAATAATACATAATCGAAAATCGTTTATGTTAAAAATGTATAATTAAAAACCCTCCTCCTTTTTCCGGGCTTGGGACCGACTACTTTAAAAGTAGGCGGAGTTAAAATTATACACGAACAAGATGTTACGTGTACAATTTTTTATTAAAATAAGAAAAATTCTTCAAATACAGAAATATTAATGCAAAATAATACTTACTACGATTCTACGAATATGATTAATCCATATTCAAATCTTCAAGTTCTTCAGACATTATTCTGTCCACTTTGTCTTGAATTCGAAGTTCGATATCATCCCAATCCTTTAGACACAGTAAACTTTCTAAAATGTCGACTTTGAGTCTTGACCTGATATCAGATAAAACCCTGCCACTTATACTAAATGCAGCCTCCGATGCTACAGTTGACACCGGAGGTGTTAGTAGATCACGTGCCATTTTGGAAAGAATTGGGTAACTACGTTGATGTTGTCTCCACCATTTAAGTATATCAAAATTTTTTCTCTCCTC
This sequence comes from Forsythia viridissima, assembly GCA_030279155.1. Lineage (NCBI taxonomy): Eukaryota > Viridiplantae > Streptophyta > Magnoliopsida > Lamiales > Oleaceae > Forsythia > Forsythia viridissima. The sequence continues at coordinate 35,587,551 of CM059038.1, read as the reverse complement.
TTCATCTAACATACTAAGCACATCATGTCCAAAATACCTACCTAACTCTACAGGTGTATCATTAGAATAGGGAAGGGAAGAACTAGAAGAAGAACCAACTAATTGTTGACTTTGAGTGGTCCTATGTGTACTGACGTAACTCCATAAGTCAATGTCATCAGTTGATGACGAAGTATATGTTGGATTAGGGGGTCGTACAACGTTTGTACCGACCTTTTCAGCATAAATCTCATACATAGAACATAAAGTTTGTTCTAAATTAGAACACGTGACTGGATTTCCAAAAGTTAATTTATCTGAAATTGCCATTATTGTTACTTTTGTACCCTCTAAGTTAAGTCGAGGATCCATGATACATGCTAATGGAAATAACATAGGTAATTGTTCCCAATATTTTCTAAATTTAGCTTCCATGACATGTATAATACTAGTAAAAAGAGCAAAATTCTTATACTTATGAAAATTGTTAGCAATATAATAGAAATGATTTAAAACAAGCGGAGTAGTTGGGTAATAAACACCAGAACATGCATTTGTTGCGTCGTAAAAAACTTTTAAAAATTTTCTAACATGACCACATATTTCCCAATCATGTAATTCTAAATCATATTCTGAGCCGTGTGAGTGTCGGCCATTATAATATACAGTAATGCAATCTTCATAACCTTCACACGATTCAAGCATAAGATATGTTGAATTCCACCTATTGCCAACATCAGTTGTAAAACATTTTGATTGCAGCTCATTTTCTATACATAAAGCAGCAAAAACTTGTTTTCTTGATGGTGAAACCGAAATATAATTAATAGCAAATCTAATTTTTTCTAATTGTGGGCGTATAAATTGTAATCCATCTTGTACAATTAAATTAAACACATGGCACACACAACGAATATGAAATAAAATACCATCAAATTGTGGATTACAATGTTGCATTAATTTTTCAATTACTATATTATTTGGGCCTGCATTATCAAATGTAAAACTACGAGCTTTAGAATCACATTTAAATTCTTGTAACACATTTAATAAAACTTGATAAATATTATTTCCATTATGAGGATAGTCTATTTGTTTAAATGCTATTACTTTTTTATGCATTAACCAATTATTATCAATGTAGTGTGCAGTTGCTACCATGTATCCTTTTTGGTTACAACCTGTCCATAAGTCTGATGTAAAAGATACAACACCATTGTAATTATGAATATCATTAATAATAGCTTCTTTTTTAGTATTATATCTAGCAATAGTATCTCTACGAAGTGTATTTCTAGAAATACTAACGTACCTTGGTTGTAGATATTTTTGGATGAATGCAGTCCAATGAGGATTGTCCACCAAGCTTAGTGGAAACTCGACATTTGCTATCAATTCCGGTAGTCCTTCGTGTCGCATAAGTTCTTGTGAGTATATCCAGTTGTTGAGAGTAGGACCACTAGACCCGGCCCCCGGAGATCCAAACTGGAGATGTGCCTGATTTGAATCCACACCTCCATGTTTGTATTGACACTTTTTGAAGTGTCTGTTTAGATGGGTCGTGCCAATCCCCTTCTGCCAAGCAAACTTCTCCTTACAGTGTTTACACTGTGCTTTGAACTCAGGGACTCCGTTCACTAGTTTACCAGTCGGCACCAACTCAAAATGCTCCCAGCATTTAGCCTTTTGTTTGGTGGCTTTTCGTTTAGTGCTAGAGCCAATGGTAGTAGTTTCATGTGTATTGGCGTCGTCATGAATGTCTTCCAAATCAATTGGATCAGTGCTACCACCAAACTGATCAATAATGTCTTCTGGAATTGGAATGTAATTAAGACCACTGAAATCATCATCACTTCGGTTGTATGCCATTTGGAATAATAAAGAAAGAAAATAGGAGAAGATGAAGATTTAGTAGAACGTAGAAATTAGAAAATATAAATGTAGAAAATTAGTAGAAGTAGAAAATTAGCGTAATATCTAGATAATAAGATACTAGATACTAATTACTTAGAACACAAATATTGAGATTTGAGAATTTATAATAGATTGAGTATGTAATTGAATGAGAGATAAAAGATTGAGGTGTGAAAAAATGAGTTTAGAAATAGGGTATTTATAGGAAAATCATAAAAGGAAAAAAAAAAAAAAAAAAAAAATTATTGCCAACGGTCACGAGATCGTGACCGTTGGATCATCATCCAACGGTCACGATCTCGTGACCGTTGGGTTACGTGGGACGAGCCACGAGCCGAGCCGGATCGCGGCTCGTCCCGGCTCGTGGGAACGAGCCCACGAGCCCAGCTCGTGGGCTCGTATGACGAGCCGGCTCGTGGGCTCGTTCCCACGAGCCTAACGAGCCGGCTCATTTTTTCGACGAGCCGAGCTCGCTCGGCTTGTTTTTATTTTCTCCGGCTCGGCCCTAGCTCGTGTTCGTGGTTCGACGAGCCCGAGTCCGAGCTGGGCCGAGCTTTTACGAGCCGAGCCGAGCTGACGAGCCGACGAGCCGACGAGCCGTTTTGCCACCCCTACATACGTCGTAGACATAATACCATAAGACAGTTACTCTCAACTGGAGTTATCTCTATTGACTATGTAAAGTCTAAAGATAACATTGCGGATCCGCTAACCAAAGGGTTAAATAGAGAGTTAGTTGCAAAGTCATCTAGATGAATGGGACTTAGCCTCTGAAAGAATAAGTTATTGTAATGGAAACTCAACCTAACTGATTGGAGATCCCAAGATCTAGGTTCAATGAGAAAACCTAATTACAAATACTTAATATGATCACTGTGGGGGGTTATCTCATGTCCATTCCTGTAATAACAGTGATGCCCGTGGGAAGATGATAGGCAATAGGCTTTTAATGATTCTTATGCGTCGGAAATTCGAGCGGAGTAATGCGGGTTACTCTTAATTAAGAAATCACCTATGTGAGGGAGAAGTGGGGCCGCTTCGAAGAGAAATGTGAGGCTCAATTCTTAATAACTCTCACTGAACCAGGCATATGTTCATGGCCACAAACGAACATACCAATGAGAACTGAAATGTATTAGGAAGAATCCTGTGTGAGGTACATCATCGTTTACACAAAAGGCATAATAGTTCAAAGACATCGTGTCTACTAATCAGCTAGTAAAGTAAATGTATTTTAACAAGGGAAGGTTCAAAGGTAACTCCTACCTATCCTATGCAGGTTTCAACTATGGAACTTTATCACCAAGTATTCCCTGTCTCTGTCAATTTCATTTCATGTGGGAGATTGTTGGAAAATATATTGGTGGCAAATAAATTTTCACTAATGAATGTGAAATTGAATCCCACATTGCTTAAGAAGTGGGATTGGGAGATGAGCTTTAAAAGGGATTACAATCCCACATTGGTTACAAATGAAAAAGTGGGAATTTATGGGGAATATAAATAGTTCCATCTCACATTGGAAAATTGATAAAATATGGAAATGTGTGGAAAATTTAAATAGTTGTCCCACATCGGATAAAAATAAGATTGTGGACCAATTTATATATGGTTAACATTTTGTAAGGTGTAACCATTTGTTGCATAGACTCTCCTCTATGGCCTACACGCCCGCAGGGGGAGGGGGGCAAATCTTGGACCGACTTGGCCTTCGAGCCTTGAACTTGTGTGCGGGCGAGTTCTGCGCACACGAATGTCGGACCGAATAAACCAAAAATTGGCCACAAAGTGCAAGCTACGTTTTGGAATTTGTTTTACGTATTTTCATTTAAAAACGTAACTCCAAAACTTATATCAATTTATTTTGTAACTCCAAAACGTTTTGTAACTCCAAAACGTCTGGAGTAAAGGCAGTCTGTACTGAATGCATAAGGCTCCTCTTTGCCTATATATACAACAACAATTTTCAGTCCAAAACACAACAATTCTTATTCTGCGAAATCTCTCTGCATTCTCATTCCTGCCTACTTTCAGTCGCTTGGTGATTCTGTTCCGACACATTCTCAATTTGACTGCTCAGTTACAGTTCAAGCCGTTGTATCCTGGGAAGCAAGCGCTCGCGTTACTTTGGTAAGGGGGCGAATATTACTTTAAGGATACTGTATTGAACACAGACCCCGGCTCCAAGGCGTTGATTTTATTTGCTTATATAGTGCTGTCATTTTTATTGATTAAGCTTACTGTAAATCTACTTAAGGACACTGCTTTGTTTAGTTCACTATTTAACAAATTTATGTAACAATTATACCCAACAAAAGTTATTCAAAACATGTTTTTACGTGATTTTTTCATTCCGAATTATAGTTACAAAATGGTCACAACATATCAATACTTCAGTATGCATTGGTCATGAATAAGAATCAACAAATTAATAATAATTTAATATGATAAAATTAGTCAAATATATTTTTTATTAATATATTTAGTAGAACCTATAATTTATTATTTACTTATTATCTATTTATTTTATAATATTAACAATTTATAAATACGTAAAAAATAATTTTAACACTACCTAACATTGACAATTCACTTTCAATAAACTTCAACATCCTACTATTTATCACCGAGTCTAGATTTGTTGTCCCAAATATATGTTCTATTAAATGTCATTCTAATAATTTTTTAACATATTATCTAATAAATAGATGAAAAAATTATTATAGACAATATTTAATACATTAACTATTAACTATTGATATTATTGATGACAGGATAGTAGGTTAAACGAACACGTATTTATGTATTTATGAGTTGATATGGATTCCTCGGCACCCCCACTGAAAACAGCGTCAACGAACAAAAGAAGCTCCACGTTTACGCAATCGACCTCACCCAAACTCCACCTCACTGGACCTAGACGTGGACCCTTCACACACCACCAGTAGATTCCTACGAAATAAGAAAGGAATCACAAAACAAACAACCTTCAAATTCCTGAATCATCACCTAGATTCTCATCTTCCCCCATGGCTTTGGCTCCGCGGCCGGTTTTCTGTGAGCTGAAGGCGGATAAACCAGCGGCGCCGCTGCAGGTTCAGAAGGTGAAACTGGCGGAGCTGCCAACCGACAACGGGAAAATTGTGCTGCAACCGAGGCTGTGTACACTTAGATCATATGGCGGTGATCGTGTGGGGGTAATCAAGGTCAAGAATATTGTTAACGGTGAAGATCAAGTGTCGCCATTTTTTGAGACGTTGTCTGAATATATAGAAAGCTCTAAGAAGAGTCAGGACTTTGAGATCATTTCTGGTCGCCTTGCCATGGTAATTTTTCCTTTTAATTAGTTGGCTGTTACTTGAATTACATAAAATTATGGGCCGTAATTCTATATCCATATGTATAAAATTTAATTGAATTTAGTATTTTTATTTACTAATATTTAATAATAAAAAATCATGTCTCTTTTTTGTTAAAATATAAAACTTTTGTTAATCATCGCGGTCTTAATTCGTTTACTTTTCTTTTTAATTATTTTTCATATTGTCGATTCCCTTTCCTCGAAAACATTGAGTCCTTGTTTGAAAATGTTACAAAGTTGAGATTAAAATTAATAATTAATTTTAATTATATATTTGATTATCAACATTTTTTTTTCCCAATTTTCAATTAAATATTTAATCAAACTTTTATCAAAATCTCGTCTGTATCTCTTTTCTAGATGGTGTTTGCAGCGACAGTAAGTATAGAGATGGTGACTGGAAATTCTATCTTCACAAAATTGGATTTGCAAGGGATTGTGGAAGCTGCCGGAGTATGCTTGGCCGCAGTAACGAGTGCGGCAATTATCGCATGGCTTTCAAGTGCACGTAAAAGGGTAGGTCGAATGTTTACCATCCGTTGCAACACATTTATCGACTCACTCGTCGACCAAATAATCGATGGTTTATTTTATGAAATCGAGCCAAGCGATTGGTCCGATGAAATCTGAAATTACATCAATTTTAGTAAATCAAATATGTATGCTGAAGGAGTTGTAAATAGAGATTAGATCAAATATATATTTTATCATCATAAGATGATATGTGAACTTCGTATTGTATTGTTTATGTTATCGAATTGTGTGTATTTTCCTCAATAAGTGTTATTGAGGAAAAATAATTTTGATATAATTATTTGTAAGTTAATTGCACATATGTCCTCAACTTTAAATTTTCGTGACAGAGAGGTTCAAAAGGAATGTATGTTGCCTTTTCTTTTTTTCGTGGCGGAAAGGTTCACAGCCGATATTCTTTTCTTGATTCTTGATTTTTGTTGTTGACGTAGAATCAGAAAAAAAAAAAGTATTTTACTTTTTCTTTGTTTACCCTTTTTCTATGGGAAAAAAAAGGTACAAGATGGTGCAATTAGAAATACTTGCCGATCTTGTTATTCATAACCGTCGAGAGGTTTTTTTGCTAGTAAGAAAAAGAAAATTTCTATGTCTTCAATTTTTCTCTCAAATCAAGCTCTATCTTTTGAGATTTTCTCTTTGCTATGTTCGCTGCCACAATCTTAAAACTATAATCACCATAATTTAGATCGTGATTTTTTCTTAACATATTAATTTTGATTTTGATTTTTTTTGTTCTTTAACACTATTCACTTATTTTATGAATAACTCTAATACATAATTCAAATAATATCAATTTAAAATAATCTAAGCCTAAATCATCAATAAACATTAATCCAAAAATTCAACATAAAATTGTTTAGATTTAATTAAAATTTAGTATCTATTTGGTAAGGATTACAAAACTAGCAATGGTTTATTTCTTTTCAACCAAATAATCAAATTCTGAACACAAGAAATGAATTTGGATAAAATTAACAAAATCTCCTTGGAGAGAGAGAAAAGCAGTGCAATAATTGACCATTTAAGGGGTTTATTTGGAAATTTTTTGTGGACTTTTTGGTTTCACACGTGAAGGGGGCCCTTGTTTTTGAAAACTTTTTGACTAAATCAAATAAAGACTTTTTAATCTCAACCAAACAGTTAATTAGTTTAATTTAAGTTTTAATCCAAAATATATTTAGTGTGAAAAATAAATTATTTATTTTAAATTTACTTTTAAATAACCATTTTAATTTAAGCCATACATACTTATATCTCAAAGTAATAAGAATATCATATTTTTAATATTTGTATATTTTTTTAAAAAAATATTCACAAATAGTTTACAATTAACAAAAAAATTATTATTTTAAAAAGAAATTGACATTTATCTATTGACTAATATATGAGAATCCCAATTTTATAAATTAATCTCTTTAAAAATCTCAAAATATATATTCTAAATTTATCTAAGATTGTATTTGATGTAATATATTAAATTGTATAAAAAATTTATTTTAAAAAAAAATTAAGACAAAATTGGGTCAATGGACAGGACATGACTAATATATTTCTGACCCATATAAAATTGTGATGAACTAATCCAATCCAATTTCATGTGTGATCCTATTCTAGTGGATTAGGCTGAGATAACCCAAGTGAGCATTATAGGTGGGTGGCACATCATTGCTCCCCATAGATATATATGGTGGATTTGTACAATTTTTCTTTCTTTAATTAAAAACTCATAAGTCAAATCACTTATGAAAAGAGAACCGTAACTATTACTTCAATTTTAAAATAAAACTAGAATATGGCATAGCAAGCCCCGCGATTCAAAAAAATTGAGTTTCGTTAGAGATGCAACAGTAGATCGAATAAAGTAGTAGAAAAGTTTTATTTAAGCAGTATTAAATTTATCGAGTATAATATGTACTCGTTACTATTAAATTTTGAAATTAATTTTTTTTTAAAAAATTCCCACGTGTAAGATATGAAAGTAAACAAAAATGGTAAAATGCGACTTTAGATAAAAATTCAACAATGGAAAGAGCAAATCCCCGCGTGTCTTCACATGCTTCTCTGCAACTTCCCCTCCGAGTCCGAGTGTATCTCCAAAGCTATCCCCTGTACACCCAGCAGTCGTCATGCACAAACTATTACACATATACATACATTCATACATACACACACACACATATATGTATATACTTGTATAATCATTATTCATTCATATTTCATTCCAGTAAGAGAAATTGTGAATGGCAATTCAGAGCACTCTCGCACTTGTCCCCTCTTCTCTTCCTTTTTCTTCTTCAAAATCCACTGTCTTCCATCACATTTCCAGTAATGTGAGGTCCTCTCTAACTGTTCGCTTTCAAAGCGGCGGTGTATCATCTATCCCTGTTGGTGAGGACTTGCCACACGATTACGATAACTGGTTCCCAAAACGCGACCCCAAGAGTCGTAGAAGGGCTGGAATTCTCCTCCATCCGACGTCGTTTCCTGGCCCCTATGGAATCGGTGACCTGGGCTCCCAATCCTTCGAATTCCTCGATTGGCTTCATGAAGCCGGCTGCTCTCTTTGGCAGGTGATATTCGCTTTCCTTAGCTATTTTTCATTTGTCAGTTAGGAATTGGAATTGTTTAGGTTGTTCAAATTCGGGAATATCAAAGAAAAATTAAGTTTTTACCTGATTTGATGTAATTCTGGTGGGAAAAAAATATAACTGATTCACAATTTTCACGCCTTTTCCTATTCTTCTTTATATATTAGAGCCGTTTGATTGTATATACATTTGAGTTGGCCATTTATGCTAGCCATCCTGAACTCAAACCACCTTTTTAAATTGAATGTCTTGGACTCTTGAATTCCACTGGGGCTGCAAATGAACCAAGTTGGAAGTTGTTTGTGCTCCGCTCATGCATCAAACAAGCTCCAGATTTGTTGTTCGTGTTCATTCATTAAATTTTGTAGACAAACTAGCTGTTCACAAATAGCTTGTAGTATTTCTAAGAGAGAACAAAAGTTAGGAGTTGAGAATGTGCAAATAGAGAAGAGAAACATCAAGCAAGATCACTAGTTACTTTTGTATATTTTATCAGCCTAGAAATAGATAAGTGGTCCAGATTGGATATTTCATAGTTTTATAAGAGATGAAAGTATTCTTCTCTAGGAATATGGACTATTATTTTGTACGAGCTCAAGATAGAAAGGATGTTCTTCTTTTGGAAATGGGGGAATACATCTTTTTGGTATTGGAAGTACTTTGTTAATTCCCCCAGTTTCATGCCATATAACAGTTTCACACGCATTCACAAGTGCATACACTCACAGACATCTCGTTGTAATTTTTTTTTCCGCAATTACTTCAGAGAGTGATTCCTTTATTTTGACCTGTGTATAAATTGATTTAATACTTATGCAGGTTCTTCCTCTTGTTCCACCTGGAAGGAGAGCTAATGAAGAGGGATCCCCTTATTCTGGACAGGTGATTTATACTTTGAGTATATTTTTCTTCTGTCTGTGTACTTTTCATTAGAAACTTATATTCTACCACATCCAAGTATGAAAAGTAAATATATGTATGGTGGAACAAATTACATTTTTTGAAGTATTGATAAGCTGCCAACAGATTTAGATGCTAGTCTTCCTAAGAATGCAAGGGCCGATCCGTACTTTTATAGCATTTAGCTTATTAAAATTGAAGATGAAATTAACTATGGTTTACTTTCAGGATGCAAATTGTGGTAATACTCTTTTGATTTCTCTTGAAGAATTAGTAGAAGATGGCCTGTTGTCGAAGGAAGAGCTTCCAAAACCATTGTGAGATTTTGTCTGTGATTTACTGCAGTCTAACATTTGGATTGTTTCTTTGTTCTTATGCTTGCCCCATAATATCCGTGTCATCCTTGCAGAGATATGGATCGCGTGAATTTCTCTACGGTTGCTGACATTAAGGATCCTTTGATAGCTAAGGTAAAGTATGCCTAAATCCTTGTAATTTGTAATTGAATATTTATATGGCTTAGAAAGTTAATTTGAAATGAATTCAGGCCTAAAAATATGACAATAACAGTTATGACTATTCACGATTGTTAAATATCCTAATTAAAAAAGAAAGTAAATAAAAAACTTGATACTCTCAAATCTGAATTAATAACACTGTAAAGAAAAGCTTATGTTATCAAATTACTCATAAATTTATTTTTCTATTAAATACAGAATTTAAATAAAATCTATGTAGCAATGAAGATTAGTACAAAATAAGACTTTATTGAGTTGAGTTACAAAGGATCGTAAAATGTCTTCGTCACACACAAACACACACACACATCCTAAATGCATTATGCTTTGATTCCTACATCAGATGAAGTCCAGGCTTATGCACGCATATGTACAGAGTATCAATGATTGTAAAGTTAATCAAATATTTTAAAATGTCAACAGTTCTAAGAAATACTTCTCCGCGTCCTTAACGAAGAATGAATGGATTCTGCATTGATTTAATAGATCCTATGGTAGCTAGTTATTGTTGTATTTGTGCCTGGTGACTTTTCCTATCTGTTGGTCTGGTACGTGCATGTCAAAGATTCTTTGCAAAGAATTGTGAGAAGTCAGTAAGAATAATTAATTTGGCGAGACTGGTTTAATTCAAGAGCCTTGATGTTGCCACATGTGAAAAATGGACTTAATTGTGGGTGAAAATGAAGTTATGAAAGGATATTTAAAGTTGAAATGCATACCTAAAAGAAAAGGGAAAAATGCAAGAAAAAGAAGGAAATTCAGTAGTTATTATATTGAATTATGGTGTACTTGGTACTTTCCATCATCCAATAGTTATAATTATTTGCAAACACCATTTTTATCGTCGTTAACATATAAACGATAATTTTAATGCACAGTACTATATGTACGCATTATGCATATACTTAAATAATTATTCGCTTGTGTGAAATCTTCTTTAAGCGTACAAGTAAGCCCAACAAAATCTTTTCATGATCAAATAAGGAATTCTTGCACTTCGAGGTCGTGGAGAATATAGAGATTATGGACTAATATTTTATCTGTAAAATTGCGAAGATGAGGATGGAGATAAAAATCCATGGCCAAACATGGCTAATAATTATTGAACATTAATAGAATTTATCTAAAACATTTATCAGTTATGGTATCACTTTCCAGTTTATTATCACTTGAAAGACGACTATTATGGGTTTGAAACTTTATTACACTAGAAGAGGAATAAGCTCTTTCCCCCATCTCCAACTGCTGTGAGCCTACCAACATATTTTATTTTTAGTTTATCATTACTGGAAAGATAAGGAATTGAAAATTTATTACACAAAGCCACTATATTATTTTCTTAGTTCCTTTTCACTTGTAAACTCTTTATGATGAAAGCTTATTAAACTTATTACCTGAACTTTGCCTGGTTTCTTTGTTTTTATTTTCTGGAGTTACAGTCCCTAAATCTTTTATTAGTGCCATGATAGGTTCACAACAATGATTATCTATTTGAAAGACGTGCAACCTCAATGATTTTTCTCCTAGTATGTCCTTCATAATTATCTCAGCATTGTGTTTGTTGTCACATAGAACTGTCGCTATTTTGTCTGGGTTCTGAAATTTGAGGCTCAAGCTCCTGGCATTCTATATTGTTTTAGGCTGCAAAAAGGCTTATTAGTGATGGGGGACTAAAGGATCAGCTCGAACAGTTCCGCAAGGATCCAAATATTGCAGGTGCAAGAGTTGTAATTCCTTTCCTTCCTACTGAAAATTTGAAACGAATAAGAACATTTTAGAAAGAAATAGTTTGTTGTAGTTACATTATATCATAAATTTGCTAGTGATTCAGGCATTAATGAATTACTTCCATACATAAACTTATTTGGTTTATCTGAGGAGTCAGTTAACTTAGTCTGGAGTTTTTTGTTGTATTTATATTACCTATTTTAATTGCTACTAGAGGCTTGTACTAGGTAAGGTTATAGGCTTAGTTTGGTATAATTAGATGGAGTTGCTTCACAAGATGGCTGCCTGGCTTCTACTTCAAACTGTTCTTTTCAGTACAACTCTATTTTCGGACTTATCAATATTTATGTTCGGAAGATTCACCCATCATTTTTCTGTTGGCATATTATTAGCCATTGAAATGGTAATTGACATTCCATGAAGATGCAAACATATAACTTTGTTAATGACAATTATTGTTGTATATGATATTCTTCTGAAATTGAGCTCGTCAAATTTTATTGTATATTACACATGCAGGTTGGCTTGAAGATGCAGCATATTTTGCTGCCATTGATGACTCTTTAAATACATTTAGTTGGTATGATTGGCCTGAACCATTGAAAAATCGCCATCTTGTTGCGCTGGAAGAAATTTATCAAAGCAAAAAGGAGTTTGTAAGATCTGACCTTTTTGACTGTATATAGACACGCATTTCTTCATTCTGTCTGACGTTGATGCTGAATGACCTTGTGACTAGAAAATCATTCTTCTCTTGCACAGATAGACATATTCATTGCTAAGCAATTTTTGTTTCAAAGGCAATGGCAAAAGGTTCGCGAATATGCTCAGAAGAAGGGTATCAGTGTAATGGGAGACATGCCTATATATGTTGGTTATCATAGTGCTGATGTTTGGGCAAACAAGAAACACTTTTGGCTGGTGAACTTTCTTATTATGGAATTCTTGAGTGCTTCATTTGTAAGATTATGCTTCTGACTTATCATCCATGCGTCAAGCAGACTAGGAGTGGCTTTCCTCTACTAGTTAGTGGTGTTCCCCCTGATGCCTTTAGCGAAACTGGTCAGCTTTGGGGCAGGTGTACACTATTCTATAGATTGAGTACATTTACTTCTTTATCTACTCAATATTCTACTGATGTACGACAATGTGTCTTTTTCCGATCGTGTTGCTTTCAGAAATAGAAATATTACACACAGCCTTATTATTGAAACTCATGTGGCACTTCTTGGTGCCTCACAGCAATTGCATTTAATTATTTTAATTTACTTTTAGTTTTTGACTGCCCAGCATATCTTTCCTCTTTAACTGTCACATATTTATCTCTAAGCATTCCCATCCTATAGTACCAACTGATCTTTCTTTTGACAAGTGATAGTTCCAGAAAGAAATAAGCAGCACGCTAACATAATTAACTAAATGAACGAGTTAGTTTTTTTCAATAATGAGTTCTTTGATGCTGAAAATATCGAAAGGAAAGGGGAATGCACTTGCATATTGTCATTGTTATATACTATACCATATGAATTGTTTTGTAAACCAATGTGTCCAAGTTAATAAGTGGAATGGGTAATAGGTAAGAGGATATGTTTCTTTTTCTTTATTCTAGACTGCTTGTTTGTTCCCGATAGCTACTATTTCTATTATTTCGGGGAGGGTAGTTCTACAGTCCTCCTTGGGTTGTCACAATGAGACTCAATTATAGTTAAATAACGTTCTGTTTGTCTTCATTCTCATGGAATATTTTGGATGTGAACGATTGTTTTGTTGCTGTACACAATATCTTCCTTTCTCATACATCTATAGAAATGCATCTAAGATTTTACAAGAAATCCCAATTTGTTTTGCTGTTCTATTTTTCATTCAGTTATTAACTAAGCTTTTTGGCTCGAAAGCCCTCTATACGATTGGAAAGCCATGGAGAAAGATGGATATTCTTGGTGGATTAGGCGGTTAAGACGTGCACAGAATCTATTTGATGAATTCAGGATTGATCATTTTAGAGGATTTGCTGGCTTTTGGGCTGTTCCCTCTGGTTAGATGATTTTCGATCTAGTCAAGTTTAGTTGATTGGTTACAATTGGAGACCATGATTTTTCCTTTGTACATGCAGAAGCAAAAGTTGCAATGTTAGGATGTTGGAAGGTCGGTTTCCCCTTGTTCATTTTCTACTATGTTTCTTGCTAACAATTTGTGAAAAGGTTCTCTTAATGATTTTTTATTGCCTGTAGGTGGGACCTGGAAAGTCTTTATTCGATGCCATATTCAGAGCTGTTGGAGATCTCAACATCATAGCAGAAGACTTGGTAAGTTCTAGCTTCTCTCAAACTGAAAGCCTTACTCTTTCTCAAATTCCATACTGAAATTGATATATGATATTTGGTTTGAGGTCTTGATCAATGAGTAATCTTACACTTCTAACTGTTAAATAGTGCCCTAATTATATTCATCTAAGCCCTTTTAGGTTTCTTTGTTGATATCGTTTTCCGGTAGGGAGGGAGGTAAAGAAGGTATTATCACTATAAAGCATTGTCAGTTGCAACTATACAATGAACATGAAATAATTGAATAAATATGAAGGAAAAAAAGTAAAGTAAAGAAGAGTGGACTGAATTTGGAAGTTCCATATTTTGAGATTTTTCCTCATGCTTATTTCCTAGTCTGGGACTCCTGTAAGTCCCCTATAAAAAGTAAAAACAAGGTCACTTTAGGTTCATTTGTAGCCCTTTGCATGAATTGAACTTTGGTAATGAAATTGAGCTTTCTCATTTTATCTTTCACAAATTGTGTGTCTTTTGTTATGAATTGGTCTTAAGTTCTTAGTTCACTCATATTGCCAATGGCAGGGAGTGATCACTGAAGATGTAGTTCAACTTAGGAAGGCTATTGGGGCACCTGGAATGGCGGTCCTCCAGTTTGGTAACTAATAACTGCTCACTTATTTTTGCTGCACCCCACTTTCAAAATTCTGCCTTCGATTGACACATTAGTCTGCCTATTGATCTTTCTTGTCCAGGTTTTGGAAGTGATGCTGAAAATCCTCATTTGCTTCATAATCATGAGCAGAACCAAGTGGTGTACACTGGCACCCACGATAATGACACGGTAGTCTTTCCTCTAAGCCCCCCTTTTGACAAGTACATGTTTGTTGCCACAAGTGCTTCATTTTTGCTGAAAATAAATGTTTGCGTGGTGAGAATTGTGATGGTCAAGTATTGTTGGATTTGGTTTGCATGATTGACTTCAGTTGTATCTTTTGTCAGTTCTAAAGTTCATCCACAACATTATATTTTCTTTGAGGGGTGGGGTAGGGGAGGTGAAAGCAGCTATTAATTTACAGAGTTCAAAAGCAGCGTTCTGATCCTTTGTATGCATTACAGATTCGAGGATGGTGGGATGTTTTGCCACACATTGAGAAATCCAATGTGAGCATGATTCGATCCCTCCAGTCAAACTTTTCAAAGATTAGCCAGTATGGATGTTGATCATACTGAAATTGAATTATTTATTTATTTATTTATTTAAATTTCTGTAATAGGTAAGAAAATATCTTGGAAATTTCAAGGAAGATGAAATCTCATGGGCGATAACTCAGGCTGCACTTTCTTCAGTGGCACAAACTGCTATTATACCCATGCAAGACATTCTTGGGTTGGGAAATTCAGCTAGGATGAATGTTCCAGCAACTCAGGTAAATGGATGCATTTATGGGTATATTTACATGGACACATACAAAGTTACACATTGAAAGGTACTTGGAATATCTGTATCTGATGTGTCATGCCTGAACTGACTTGTTTGTGTTCATTGTGACAATTATGGCCTGAATTATAGTTTAAAGAAGGGTTAATAACACTAATCGTCCCCATGCTTTCAGGTTTGTAACAATATCATCCCCATTCAATTTTATTCGTAGATATCGTTCCCATCCTTTCATTTATTTGTACTGATGGTTCCTAAATGATTTTTTTGACAATTTTGCCCTTGACTTAAATAAATTAAAATGATAGAAAAAAGAAAATACATTAGAAAAATTGCAATTGAGACCCTAACCTTTTCATAAGTACAAATAAATCCTAATTTTTATTTTTATTTTTTTACAGATATTCATCTAAAATAATAAAAAATGTGTTATCAAGTCCAAAACTTCTAATTATGTTTATCGAAAGGACATTTGGAGTCTCTATAGATTTCTTCTAGTGATTTGTTAATTGACAAAAAAATTATAGCTGTGATCTAAATTTGACCAATTTAACAATGACAAAATAATTTATTGTATTCTATTATTCAAAAATATTTAAAAAAAAAACCAATAAGGGATCATCACCTTCCCCCCTCCCGTTTGCCTGCCCAAACCCGCGGTTTGGGCAGGCCGGTGGCAAACCAGAGAGGAGAAATCCTCCTGGGTTGCGCGAAGACCAGGGAGATTTCTCCTTGGTTTTCGCAAAATTTATGTAGTCGTTTTCTTGAAGAATTTCACTATGAGTAATTCTTCTACAATATCCAGTCCGAGCAGCTCGAATTCTAATAGTTTAGGGTACCAAGTGACACCATATCTGTTTGAAAAAGGTCATTCCGTGATTGGTTTCAAACTTGAGTATGGTAATTTCATGCAAACTGGTGGATCATTGCTTATTTTTGAGCAAATGCTTGAAAATGAGTAATTAACAAGATGATTATTTAGTGAGGGAAGACAATTTGTACCATAATTATCATAATTATCAGAATTAGCTGAATCCAGGGGCATGGGGTGGGGACGGTGATGATCCTTCTTGGTTTTTTTTTTTTTTAAATATTTTGAATAATAGAATATAATAAACTATTTTGTCTTTGTTAAATTGGTCAAATTTAGATTTGGTTATAATTTTTTTTCAATTAATAGACCACTGGACGAAATCTGTAGAGACTTTAAATATCCTTTCGGTGAACATAATTAGAAGTTCTAGAACTTGATGATATATTTTTTATTATTCTAAGTGAAAATCTGTAAAAAAGTAAAAAGATTTAGGATTTATTTGTACTTTTGAAAATGTTAGGCTCTTAATTGTAATTTTTTCACTGTATTTTCTTTTTTCTATCATTTTAATTTATTTAAGTCATGGGCAAAATTGTCAAAAAAGTCATTTGAAGACTATCTGTACGAATAAATAAAAGGATGGGAACGATATCTGCGAATAAAATTGAATGAAGATGATATTGTTACAAACCTGAAAGAATGGAGACGATTAGTGTAATTAACCATTTAAAAAAAAGGCAAAATGATTTAGGAGGAAGAATTTTTAGAATCTAATTGTAAACCACCAATCCCAGTATTTGAATCTCACTTTCAATTTTTATTGAGAACAAATTCCCAATTACTCAGATTATCATGAGGTAAATGAATAAGTACAGCACGTTTGAAAAAATTTCTGATGATGTTATTATGTTCTTTGTCTTGCAGAACCGGTATATAGTAACTCAATTGAAGAATATGAATGCGTTGTACCTTTGTAACAAAAACTTGTTTTCACACGTATATGTGAGACATGTTTAATTGTTTATTTGAATGGAAAAATCTATAAACTATATTCAGCGAGTTGTCCTTTTAGTAACTGATGGTTCTTTGTCATCTTTGAAAATCGTAGTACTCAATTAGCATGCCACTAATGGAACCATGTTCTTGTAGAATCATTTTGCATTCTTCTTCCTTTTGTTCTCCTTTCTGAAATTTTAGACCCATGTCAGTGATTTAGACATATAAACACCGTGTATGAGGAATACACTCCTCGTCTCCATCAATTGATAAAACTGAAAAACTCAATGGCTTTTATATAGTGAAAACAAAAGAATAGTTTGCTGTGCTCCCTAGATGGTTTTTTATGACTTGAAAAACCAATATATATAAGCTAAGTTGGCTGCATGTGTATGGGCTGACAGTTTGATGTGTTAATGATTAGAAAAAAAAATCTCAATACGCTTTTAAATGTTTTCGTTTGATTTTTTCCCTTGTACAGTTTGGAAACTGGAGTTGGAGGATCCCCAAGTCCATGAGCTTTGACGGTTTGAATGCAGAAGCAACGAAACTAAGAAATATGCTTGCTATGTATGGACGGCTGTAACAATCCCTGAAATCCTGATCCTGTAAGTGAATCATCCAAGTCCTAAATTGATATCGGAATTTGAGAAAGCTGTGTGTGTTTAGCTATTATTCAAGCAACCGCCATCCTTCCCTCCCAGGTGGTTATAACTGTTCCGGAGATTGTAAGGTTTGAGACATAAGTGGCTTGAAGTAGAACAAGCAAAAGATGGGTACTCTTATATCGTGAATAGAAAAGCGTTGTGATGAAATAAAAAATATCGTAGATGGGTTGGCAAGAACAGGTAATACGATTGGGGATATACGTTGGAATAAACTTTTTCCTGATGCTGTAGTTTATATGTAATCCAATAAAGAGAGTTTACAGACATTAATATCATTAGAGCCTAATGAGGTATTATATATTAGCGTTATCGTTTTATCGTAATTCATGTTTACGTGTGCGGGTTTGAGGGTCACAGTAACCTAGAGCATGGTCACTTCACAGTAACGAGAACTCGATACAACAATAATTGTGCATGATTTAAAACACCACTTCATTAATCCTGTCTCTTTTTATGTCACGACACGACTGAACTCCCATCTATTTTGATATATGATTTTGACTTTTTTTAACAAGGAAAAATCTTTCAAATCACTTCTTTATGTTGGCATTAAAATTTATGTCTGTCTATATGTTGATTTGATTTCCATCTCCCATCACTGCTATAATTTTAGGCAACTAGCCAAAGTTTTTATATTGGGAAAGAAAGGAAATGAATTTAGATGCATATGTTTTTACGGCCACAATATCTTCTCCAATTATCCTCGTTGTAATATCTTGTAGATTTTTTTTCTTCTTTTTTTGGATGAATCTATCCAACGTCACTGTAATAACATGAAAGAAACTTCGGATTCAAATACTGTATTTACATTTGTGTAATTTTCCTCGCAATCAATTTGACATTTATATATATATATATATATTTGAATACAAATTGAAATTCTTAGAATTTTAATTAAATTATATTAATATATCATATTCCCAATTATTTCATCACACTGTTTGATAAGTTGAATTAAATCTTTATTTGATTTTGCTTAAAATTTTGTTCAAAGAGATGAAATTAAAGTCAATAATTAATTTGAACGATAAATATATATTTTATCAATTTTTTAATAACACATTTTATTAATTTTTATCAAAATTTATAAACAAATTGTTTTTTTTTTAATCAAAATCAAACGGACATTAAATATGAGGAAGTAAATTAAAATTTGATCGTTTTCAAGTGCACTTCATTTCAATATGTTAAAATGAAATTTAAATATTAAACCCCAATTTAATATTCAATTGAGGATTGTGTTCATTGGCAAAGCCAAGGCCTCCCATTTCAATTTTTGTTTTTACTCTTTTTTAAGTGTTTTTATTAAAAAAATTATGTAGTGATTCATTATAACACCTTAAAAATTCTTTATATTTATATATTTAGTTATACAAAACTAGACAAGTCAAATTTTAATTAAATTGGTATTTAAAAACTGAAACGATTTGGAAATATTAAATCCAATTCTAGCAGTTATTTTTGACTTATTATTTTGAACTCGTTATTTAACGATTTTCAATTCAAAATATGTGTTGCAAAGTTTGTTATGAATACCTTAAAATGGTACTAAGAATTTACACCGATGAGTGAAAAATATAATCTAAAAATAAGTCAAAATAGGTGACGCCAAAATAAAAATTAAAAGTGAAAAATCAAATTATTATTAAATATATTTCTAGCACCATCCATGGATACTTCTAAATGGTACCAAGAGTCTATAAAAAACATAATTCAAAAATAAGCTGAAAAATGTGATGTCAATTAATAGATAAAAAAATTGGATTATTATATATATTATAGCAGCAATTTTTAATTTGTTATTTTGAATTTAAAAAGGCGATTTGCAAAGTTTGTCGTAAATACTTTGAAACGATATCAATAATTTTTCTCGATGAGTGAAGAATATATCTGAAAATAAGTAGAAAGAGGTGACATCAAAATAAAAATTAAAAGATAAAAAACAAAATTATTAAATTCATTTCCAAGGATGATCTTCAAAAAACCAATTAGTGGCTCGCCACTGAATGTGTAATGTGTTGATCATAAGAGCATCTTCAATGCAACAATGTCTATTATGTATATGTGGCAAATGATATTGATATTATATCAAAAAACTTCTCCAATGCAACAATGTTCATTGTGCAAATATGGCAAATTATTATTAATTTTTTAGAAAAAAGAGAGAGAGAGAAATATATTGATTGGATATAAATTATTAAATTAATGGTAAACATTATCAATAACAATGTGTAGAATTAGACATTGTGTTAGACACTTTCTAGCATTAATTATGTTACATAAGTATTTTTTTGCCATTTGTCAAGAAAAGTACTTTTGACATTATTGGATTGGAGATACTCTAACGCCTATTAGCATTGAATAATGTAAGGTAGCAAGCATGACACGATAAGAGTAATAGGCCAACCGTCTATTTATTTCCCTCTTACCCCGCCAAACCTTATCAAATCAACCATCTTAGAAGCAAGTTACACAGAGAACATGTCCCTCTCTGTCTCATCATTTCTCACTAATTCAACTCAATATCACATTTGTCTCATAAAACCCAGGAAATTTTGCGTCGGAGCTTCCTCGTCGACTGCTCCTGGCATCGATCTCACCACTCTCGAATCCGCCGTTTCCAAGGTTTGTTTTGTTCCGTATGTATATTGTAATTTAATTTGCATGTGCTACAATCCTATTCTATTCACCAATTATTTAGTAATCCTAATTGATGATTATGTGAGTGAGACAATAGCAAAGCTCTTTCTAGAATTAATGCACACTCAAGCACGAGTTTGAATCGATGTTAAATTCATGAATTCTGAGTTTCCCTACTTGAAATTTTGGCCTAATAGTTAAGGCCGACCTAAGTACGGATTTGAGTTGTGCGCTGCTGTGAAAGTTATTGCTTGGTAACAGAGAAAAAAAAATGAAAAAATTCTATGTCATCTGGACTTTACCACTTAAGGTCTCAATGAATCTACAGGAGTACAATAGACCATTCATTGTCGATGAGATTCATACAAATATACATAAAAGTTGTAACCAACAATAATGGAATGAAAATTTAAAAATAATGAGAAATTGAGAATCCACTAAGTGGCTGGAGAAAGTAGTACTGATGAACAGATTGGATGATTAGAAAACTATATATTTTAAGGGTTGAGATGGTGTAGAGTGTACTAGATTATCTTCTTTCATGACAGTATAGAGCAGGGGAGTGACCGGGAGTCAAGAATGCTACAACAGTTTTCTTCAATACCACCCACCCATGCATGCTAAATTGTCACTCCCCTAAACATGACTATGAGCTCATGATGTAGAAAATATGTTTGCTTTTAATTGCAGTTTCTTGAATATCTTCTAACAAATGTTTATGGTTCAATGTAGAAAGATAGTGATGCAGTTAAAAAGGCACTTGATCAGTTGAGTGAAGTTGGTTGGGCTAAAAAGTGGAGTTCCCAACCATATGTCTCGCGCCGTACGGTCAGTCTCAACAACAAATATGAAGTTTTGTGATAGCTCTATTCAAACATTAACCTCATTTAATCTATATGAAAGAGAAATTTTTGTATGGCAAATAAAATGTGAATATTTCTTTATCTTACCAAGAAGAAATTAGGGAAGAATTGTTTTAGTGAAAATAATATTTCATTGATATTGTGAATGATATACACATGCAATATTTATAGGCTATCAAGATACTCAAAAAAGGAACAGAATAATTATACAACTCTCATAATTTATAGCAATAAATCCCAGCAGAATATTTTCAAATCTCAGCATAATATTTTTCTTTTTCAACACTCCCCTCAAGTTGGCTTGAAAATGTCTTCCATAGCCAGCTTGTTCGTCAATTTTTCAAATTGTTTCTTGGACAGTCCCTTTGTAAGAATATTTGCAATTTGTTCATCAAATAGTATATAAGTCATACAAATCTGCCCGTTCTCTATTTTTTCCTTGATGAAGTGTTTGTCTATCTCAACATGCTTGGTTCTGTCATGAAAAACAGGATTATGTGCTATTGAGATTGCTGCTTTGTTATCACATTATGCCTTTATCGGAGAGGGACTTCAGACTTTTAGTTCATCTAAGATTTCTTGACCCACATCATTTCACAAATCCCATGGGCAACCGATCTAAACTTCGCTTCAAAACTACTTTTTGCCACCACATTTTTCTTTTTACTACACAAGTAACAAGGTTTTCTCCAACAAAAGTACAGTAGATAGAGGTTGACCTTCTATTAGTTATACTCCCAATCCAGTCTGCATATGTATATATTTCAATTTGTAGGTGACCGTGCTTTTCAAACAGCACGCCATTTCTTGGGGATCCCCTTTAAGTATCTTAGGATTCTGTACATCGCCTCGAAGTGTTCTGGACTTGGTGAGTGCATAAATTGGCTTTCCATTCTTATTGTAAAAGCTATATCTGGGTGGGTATATGATAAATCAATCTACCAACTAGCTTCTGAAATTGTTCCCTGTTATTTACATCTTCATGGTTAGCAGATTGGAGCTTAAGATTAGGCTCAATCAGTGTCTCTGCTGCCTTGCAAGGCAACCGAGTAAGCACGTCTCTTCAAGAAGATCCAGCACATATTTTTGTTGAGAAATGAAGATACCCTTTTTAGATCTAGCAAACACCATTCCAAGAAAATACTTTAAAGCTCCGAAGTCCTTGATTTCATAGTCATCAGCAAGAACTCTCTTGAGTGATGAGTGTATTGATTTCAAGATATCATCACCTGTTAATATTATATCATCAACATAAACAATCAAAATAGCAATCTTTCCTTCTTTTGAGTGTTTATAGAACATAGTGTGATATGCATGACTTAGTGTATACCTGTGGCCCTTTACAACTTTCCTAAATCGTTCAAACCATGCCCTAGGAGATTGTTTGAGGCCATACAAAGATTTTGTAAATCTACACACTTTTCCTTTACCAAGAGCTCGTAAAGACTCTCTCTTCCAAATCCTTGTTTAAGAATGCATTTTTTTACATCTAGCTGGTGCAAGGCCAATCAAGAATAACGGCCAAGGATAGTAAGACACGGATTGAATTAATTTTTGCGATTGGAGTAAAAGTCTTATGATAATTAATACCGTGTGTGTCTGTGTAAATCCTTTTGTGACTAATCGTGCTTTGTACCTTTCTACACTTCCATCAGCTCTACACTTTACTGTAAAAACCCATTTGCACCCTACCGTTTTCTTCTCCTTGGTAACTAACTATCTCTCAAGTCCTATTTTTTTCAGAGCATTCATCTCTTTCAAAATTGCTACTTTCCAATTCGGATTATCTAAGGCTTCTTGAATGTTTCTCGGGATAAACAAGTGGGAGATTTGTGTGGTAAAAGCTTTATAAGACTTAGAAAGCCTATGATAAGACATGAATTTAGCAATAGGGTGTTTTGTACAGGTTGAGACTCTTTTTCTAAGTGCTATAGGTAGATTAAGATCGACAATAGTGGTAGTGGTAGTGGTAATGGTAGTGGAATTTGACAAAGCAGGGTTAGATTTACCTGGAGTAGTAGATGGACCATTGCTCAAAGACGATGGTTGGTCTTTTGCTAGAGTTGTAGACATGTCTTTATTTTGTTGATGAGTACCTTTCCTACTGTGAACACGATGCTCTGAAGTAGGATTAATGTGATCCTGTCTTAGAATTTCTCCCCCTGTTTGTGAGTTATCCAATTTTAGTAATGGTAGACTAGTATTTTCCTTATTTTCATTATTGTGACTATCAATTTTTTGACTATTAGAAGTGGAAGGATCAAGAGCGGGTACATGAAATAAGGTATTAGATAGTGGAATAGCTATTTCCCAAAACTGAGCTTCATTGCTCTCTATCTCCCCCGAAGACAGGTTTGCCCAAAGTAAAGCTGACTTTCAACAAACGAGACATCCATACTTACAAAAGTTTTTTTTATGTGGATTATAACACTTATATCCTCTTTTATTTGGTGCATAACCGATAAACACACATTTTTCAGCCTTGGGATCAAGTTTGGATCAAAGTCTACTAGGTTTGTGAACAAACGCAGTGCACCCAAAAACTTTCAAGGATAAATCAGAGAAAAGTCTACATTCAGGAAAAAATCTTTTGAAACATTCTAAAGGTGTTATATATTTCAATGCACGTGTAGACGTTCTATTTATCAAATAAGAGGCCGTCAAAATAGCATCTCCCTATAAATATTTTGGTACATGTATTGAAAATATAATGGCACATGCAACTTCAAGTAAATGTCTATTTTTCCTCTCAGCAATACCATTTTGTTGAGAAGTATCACTACAAGTAGATTGATGTTGAATCCACTTTTCTTTTAAAAAATTTTCCAATAATTGATTGAAATACTGAGTTCCATTCTCATAATGAAGAATTCTTATTTTTGTTTGAAATTGGTTTTCAATTATATTAGAAAAAATTTTGAATAAATTTTCAACTTCGGATTTATCATTCATCAAATAGACCCAACATAGTCGAGTGTAATCATCTATGAAAGTTACAAACCATTTTTTTTCAGAAGATGTGGTAATTTTTGAAGGATCCCAAACGTCACTATGAATCAAATAAAATGGTTTTGAGGCACAATATGGTTTCGAACTGTAAGTAGAACGATGGCTCTTTGATAAATGACAACTTTCACATTGAAAAGACGAACAATCCACATTTTTAAATAGTACAGAAAATAGATATTTCAAATAAAAAAACTAAGATGTCCTATTCTAAGATGTCAAATCATTATATGTTCACGAACAAAGAGAGATGAATTACTAGTACTAAAGCCTTGAGCTTGTTTATTAAGGAGGAAGTTGTCATCAAGATAGTAGAGACCGTCTACCATTCTAGCACTGCCAATCATCATCCCCATGCTCAGGTCCTGAAATTCACAATGAGAATCAAAAAAAGATAACACGACAATTAGAGTCTTTACAGATTTGACTCACAGATAAGAGGGGCTACATGCAAGATTAAGGACATGAAGGACAAATTTTAGGGTGATTTTTTTCAGAAATTTTGATAGAACCTTTTCCTACAATAAACAAAAATTTTCCATCTGCAATTCTAACTTTTTTATCATCAGAACTAGGCGAATAAGAATGAAATACATTAGAGAGATTTGTCATATGATTAGAAGCACCCGAATCAATAATCCAAGGAGTAGGACTAGAATGACAAGAGAAAGCACTAGAGTTGCTACCTGTTTGAGCCAGAGAAATACTAGGTATACCAGATTGTGGATTGAGTTTCAGCAGCTTCAGAAGATGACCTATATGCTCTTTAGTGAAGGGACTAGCATCAGCTTTATTTGCACTAGCAGATCGTTCTCCAGGCTTGCTGCTCTTCCAATTGGGAGGTTTTTCGTGAATTTTCCAGCATGTCTTACGTGTATGGCGGGGCTGGCTGCAAAAATCACACCATATCCGAGGCTTGTCATCAGTCCTGCGCTGCCTATTAAGAGTTCTACTTGCATTTGCATTAGTAGCAATTAGGACAGAATTTTCAATTGATGCCCCAGTCCTCTTTTTCCCAAGCATGACACTACGGCGGCTTTCCTCCCTCTGAACTTTAGCAAATGCCTCACCAAGTAAAGGAAGAGGTTGTCAGCCAATTATTCTCCCTCTCACCTCAGCAAATTCAATATTTAGGCCAGCAAAAAATTTTAAGATCCGGTCATTCTCCACCATTTTCTTTTGGTGATTACAATCATCACTGTTTATCTATTCATAATCATTAAATACATCCAGATTCTGCCATAACCTTTTTAGACTATTGAAATACTTGGTGACGTTGTCTCTTTCTTGCCGTATCTCACTAAGTTGTAGTTGCAATTCATAAACCTGAGACTGATTGCCAAGATTAGAATACATCTGGTTGATATTGTCCCAAAGTTCCTTTGCAGTCGAATAGCATATATAGTTGGAGGCGATGTCTTCATCTATGGAATTAACAAGCCATGCCATAACTATGGAATTTTCTGCATCCCAAATGGCATAAGCTGTGTCCTTTACATGAGGGGCCTTTGTATCACGAGTCAGGTACCCAATCTTTCCTCTCCCTCGAATATGCATATGCACTGATTGAGACCAGCGTAGAAAATTGTCTCCATGAAAGCGTATAGTGGTTATCTAAGTAGAGCGCGATTCAAAAGGACTTAAATAAGCTTTGAAGGCAGGGTGAATTCAGATGAAACTTCAGACATGGTGCGAGAGACTATGGTTTCAATTGGATAGGAAAAGAAAAAAATTGTACCAAGGAATAAGTCCCGATAATATTTCCCAAATAAAGTTCCTACTCTGATACCCTCTTAACAAGAAGAAATTAGAGAAGAATTGTTTTAGTGAAAATAATATTTCATTGATATTGTGAATGATATACACATACAATATTTATAGGCTATCAAGGTACTCAAAAAAAAGAACAGAATAATTAATACAACTCACTTTCCTAATTTACAGCAATAAATCTCAACAGAATATTTTCAAATCTCAGCATAATATTTTTCCTTTTCAACACTTTTAAGTCCCTATGGCGTCTATTTCTAGACAGTTCTAACACAAGATTAGTATCTAGTTAATATACGAAAGAGTGTAACTAATCATAAAAACTTCCTAAAGTCTCTAAACTGTTTCTTAGAACAGTTATAGACTTATAGCCAAGCTAATTTCTGGCAATCCACACCTCAATCACACGGAATGAAGCTAGCCAGTCTCCAACTAAACAACACCTAGCTCATCTAGGTACTTCTAATGATTTCACATTTACGTCCTACCTGTTCACATAGACAAAAATTTATATTCATTTAGAATCTTGAGTAGCTTTTAGTAGCTTAATGTGGGGAAATATATCCTGTAACTATCTGAAAATTTCTGTAACAGACATCTCTACGGGAGCTGACAACTCTTGGAATGAAAAACGCAGAGAACCTTGCTATCCCTAGTGTCAGAAACGATGTAAGTTTCATGGGAATTGTGTCTTATTCTTTTTGTTGCATTAAAAGCATACTTTGGTCTCAATTGACGGGTCTTCACACAGCTTGTGAGGTTTGATAATTTCTGCAGTATATTATAGCAGGATTTCTGGAACAGAAGCTCTTACTAGTTTGAAAACTCTTTTTCATTTTTTAATCAGGTTCGATTATTACAATAGGATGCCAATTTGTGTCTTTGCTTCTATTTCTTTTGCCATTTCTTAATAGCATGGAGGGTTCCTAGAATGGGATGGGATGGCATGTACATTTATCGCTGTTTCTTTCTCAAACACTGGAGTAAATCATTGTACTTGTTAATTAAATTGATTTTCTTCAGTGATGCAGGCAGCCTTTCTCTTTACCGTGGTTGGAACAACAGGGTTTTTGGGTGTTCTCGCTGGTCAACTTCCTGGGGTAACTTATAATGTCCTCTTGATTATCTACTAATATCTCTCTCTTTCGTACTGGTGTGCTCCAAGCACCATGAACATCTAGATTCCGTGTGTACTATTAGGTTTCCATCATGGTTGACTATAAACATGACTTTGTATCCCTTACTCTGTTCATTTACATGGTTTGTTAGGATTTTTTCTGCTTGAACATGTAGCAACATTTAGAGAACAATACACTTATTCAGTCAAAAAGTGCAGTTCTTTATGATGTGTAATTTTAGCTGGACTGTTGTCTAACTATGATATGTTTCATCTGCAAATATTCAGAAATCTTTAGGAGCTCATCTGATGATCACAAGTCATTTTGGTGCTTTCTCGACTAAAATCTTCTGTACTTTTGTATAATTTGTTGAAATGTTTTCCAAAGCCCTTTACGGAAGGCCTTTTAAAAAGCACTTCAAAGTCATATGAAGCACGTGGGTTTAAAACCTGTTTCTTTAGGCCTTGTTAATATGCCTTAACATTGTCCATGAAGCACCCACAGAGGTTTGTTAGGAGTAGAGCCATAAGGTTACTGATAATAATTCTAATCTCCTTGCTCCAAATGCACTGTAAGCAGTGAAGATCTAGAAGGTTATCGTCCAAAGTATTCATATATCACCTTAGGCTTAAAAAATGGCAAAAGTTATGCATTATAAACGCGACCAACTGAACTTTTAGTACGACAAGATTGAAAAATATACAGTTACTGGTGATAGTACAGAAGCCAAATATATACTATTTTAATAAATAAATAAAAAATTATTACTAGTTAATGGCATGGTTCAAAGAACTTGCAAATCTTGCAAGAGCATTCATCTTGGAATCAACGTCCGACAAACTCTTACAAATCTGTTCTGTCTCGGCTAAGTTTGGAGGGGATTGTTAACCTTTTCTGGCTGTAATATATCCTATTTCTTACATTTAGTTTTTTGCATTGATCAATATCATCTTATACCATACTGGTAGTATATTTCATTTTAGTTTCAGTTTTTCTTTTAACATTTATTAATTTTGCTTTATTTCTGAAGTAGTTTCACAACATGGCACTGTTGTGGAGAAAATTGTAGATATGTTGCATTTCAGATCCATTGACATTCTTGGTCCATATTTTCTGCTTTCCTAGGATTGGGGCTTTTTTGTGCCGTACTTGGTTGGAAGCATCTCTTTAATAGTTCTGGCTGTTGGGAGCATTTCCCCGGGGTAGGTAATCAATGAGCCATGCTTCCATACCCTTCATCATCCATCAGAAGGGTACTTGTTCATAAGATTATCCTTTTTAACAAATTTTCTGCATATCATGATAATGAGGTGAATAAAGGTGGAGTGCAGGCTAACATAGATTAGATACATCACCTTCCAGCGTATGCACCCACTTAAATACAGTGGCTGGAACGTGTACATGCATACTGTAGGTAGCGTGTTGAAACTGATTTTGTCCTCTGTCACTTAGGTTGCTTCAGGCTGCTATTGGTGGATTTTCTTCATTTTTTCCTGATTACCGGGAGAGGATTGCTAGACACGAAGCAGCCCACTTTTTAGGTATTTCCATATTCTTTTTATGACTTTCTGCCTATGAAATCTAGCTTCTGTTAATCTTACAAAAATATTATGACATAGCACACCATTTCTTTTCTAGGTAAAATTTCAGCAAAGCACAAGATTATGGCTGGTTTCTATGCTTACAAGCTATATGAATATTCATTTTTCTTTCTTTGCTTTTTCTTTTCTTAGTTTGGACGGATACCAAATGCTTGAATATGTTTTCGGAAAAGAAATTTAAAGGATTACATCCCTTCATGTTGCAATCTCAAGAGTAGCCCCATAACTACTTATGATGGAGATTGGTTTTTACTTTATTTTTTTGTATTAGTGAATCTGCATGGTTCAGTCAGAAAATTTCAGGATGCAACATTTTTGTTTATGGTTCTGTGGACACATGTATGATTTCCACCAGTAATTATAATAAATTCCACTTTCTTTGATTGCATGGAAATCATGTCTGTTGGCGATATTAGTATTAAAGTTTTACTTTTTGATGTCCTTGCCTCTCCACTAACTTTCACGGTCTAATGATGCAAATTTAACAACATTCAATTTTCTTTATTCTAGTTGCCTACTTACTTGGCCTTCCAATCCTTGGATATTCATTGGATATTGGAAAAGAGCATGTAAATCTCATTGATGAAAGACTAGAGAAGCTTATTTACAGTGGACAGCTCGATGCCAAGGAACTAGACAGGTATCAATCTGGCAGCTGTAGCTGTTTTACCTTTAAATTTAACGTGAATGTTTGTGTTTTCTCTACTTGTCATTTATGATATTCCCCAAAATTTGCATCTGATCAATTATTTATCACCAAGTCAAGGTGTGAAAATTTTGAATTTTTATAACTGTAGCTCTGTAAACTTCATTAACACTTCATGACAATGTAAGACCCTTTCTATGCCACACTTTATCTTTCCTGTTACGATTTCAGAAATTAACTAGCGGTTTAAGAAAACATGCTTTGCCTTGGCCAATTGAAGATGTTAAACATGTGGAGGTGCTCAATGGGAGAGAGTATTGTCCCTTCTAGCACTATCCTAAATTTGTAGAAATACAGAACAGGGAACAGGAATGGTGCATGGCAGCTTTAAGTGACAGAGCTCTTTAAGAACAAGTCTTCAAGTAGAAATGTTGGTTTAAATTCTTGATTGAAGCAGCAGGAGCATAGTCATATAGAACATATGATTTCTGCAACCAGTGGAACTTCACATCACAATAAATTCATAGAAGTATATAAGAATTTTTTTTCTTTCTTTCTTTATGATTTTATTGATTTTATACCTGCTTCTTGTTTGTCTTCATATGTTCATGTACACGTAAAACTGTGTTGCAGATAGTCGTACAATTCTATTGTGATTAATGGGATTTTGTCAGAAAGTTACCCTTGTTCGGTGTGTCATTATAATTGCTCTGTTGTCTAACTATTTCTACATGCAAAACATCTGAGTTCATTAACTTTTATATCCTTAATCCAGTTTTGTTATTTTGTTATATTTGAATCTTTCTGTTTCTCTCTTCATAATCATAGATATAGACATTAATTGAATTATTTATTCATGAATGTTTTCATTTCAAAAGTTCTCATCTTAATAGAAAGGGAAAATTGCTGAGAACAAGCGACCTAAAATTTTATACTTCTCAGGTTGGCAGTTGTCGCAATGGCTGGACTAGCAGCAGAAGGTCTAAAATATGATAAAGTTGTTGGCCAATCTGCCGATCTTTTTACTCTTCAGGTTCGTACACGCCACCCAGAAGAATGCTTGCACAAATGTCGAACTCAAATCTTTATTCACTGCCTTGTTTCTTCCTCAGAGGTTTATAAACAGGAGCAAGCCACAGCTAAGCAAAGACCAGCAGCAAAACCTTACCAGATGGGCAGTAAGTTCTTCAATTAAAAGTTTTTCTGTGAATGGTTGCAGTAATTTAATTCTACAGAATTTGCCTCTTGATGCTATGGGAAACGGTGTGGATATATTGCAGGTGCTCTTTGCTGGATCACTACTAAAAAATAATAGGGTACTTCATGACACCCTTATTTCAGCAATGACGAACAAGGCGACGGTGGTCGAATGCATAGAAGCGATTGAGAAGGTTGAGTAAATCAATCAAAGGTCTTCATTTTATAGACGAGCATAGTAGAAATTAAAAATTTATTCTTTTCAACTGATTCATTTACTTTTTTAATATTTAGCCACAAAAGTTGCTAGTCCACTTTAGTCTCTACGTATTGCATCCCCTGTTATCAGATTTCTCATTGGAGCAAGAAATATAACTAAGCAATATTCAGAATTCAGATGAATCTGTAACTGCCTTTTTTAGAATACCAGATCAAACAGCCATCTTAGATTTTTTACAGCTTTGGAAGAAGGATTCCAGGCTAATTTAGTAAAAATCTAATATCAGAATATGCATGAGATATATGTAGAGGGGTAAACAGTCCAGGCTGAACTGCATTTTTCCATGGAGAAATCAAGAGAACTGATTGTAGAAGGAAATATATTAAAGACTCAAAACCTAGATATTGTAGAACCAATGGACTGTACATGTCAATTTCATTTTATTTTTTGTTAAAAAATAGAAGTTAATTCAATTTGTTATCATTGTCTATTTGTCTCTCCTTAAGGCTTAAACTAGGAGTGGACATGGAGTACGTTTGATCAAGCCTAAAATAAAAGTAAATAAACTTAAAAAATAATTTTAAAGTTTAGTCAAACATGTTTTAACTACAAAAGTTACCTTAAGTAACTTTCTTTTCCAAACAGTTTGGCTTCTCTTTAAAAGTTGCTTTTTTTTAAGACTTTTAATGCAAAAACAGGCTTTCTAAAACCTAATTTAACCGGCTTAAAAAGACAATTTTTTTTTATTTTTTTTATTTTTTAGGCTTGGCCAATCATACTGATCTCGAATGGATTCTTTCTATAGACGACTTGCTTGGAAGTGGACTTGATTGTCTTCCCGATGAATGTAAAATAATTATATAGTAAAGAATCAATTTTGCGGACGTTTTCAATCACCCATAGTTGTTTTATATTGTTCTCTTTAATTGAGGACGGGGACCTTACTAGCTATCCCGTCTAGACTACCAACCTATGGAGTTGTAATTATGCTATGAATATTGTCCTTCTTAAGAGTGACAACTCCAACGACCTCCAAATCCAACACACATGAATTTAGTTGCGCTGCTGAACTTATATTCCAATTTTTTTGGGCATTTGATTCCTAAGATTTAACTTTCAAAGCATTTGAAGTCTTGGTGAACGAAAAACATTAAAATTAAGAGTAATGCTATTTGCAGTCTTCACTATCGGTAGTCATCATACGTGTCATTATTCAATTGGTTGAATTATTCATAATTAATGGCTATAAATACATTACTTAATTAGATTAAATAATTCAACTAATTGAATAATGACACGTATGATGACTACCGGTAGTGAAGACTGCAAATAGCATTACTCTAAAATTAAAGGTTAATTTTATTTGTGTTTGATTTTGAATTTTTTTGTAAATGTTGATAAAAGTTCATGAAATGTGTAGTTGAAAAGTTATAAAAAATTGTGAGTCTCATAAAATGTGTGATTAAAATTAAATGATGAATTTATCAAAATTATAATTGAAATCAAACAATCTAAAGAATAATATATTACATTTCACTGTTACATCCTTAAATTAATTATGATTTCTAAACACTAAATACAATAAATTGATAGTCCAGTGGGCCGAAGCAAAATTTGTTAATCTCTGTTGACGCAGCTCTATGTCGTTGTACAACAAAAAGTTTGTAAATCCCTTCTTTGATCAATTCTTGAAACCTATTTAGAGTCGTCGTCCTCCGCTGCTGGTTTATTGCAGCAACAAATGTTTGGTTTGAATCCCTTTTCTAGCATCTTTTCTACCTCTTTAAATTGCAATCCTTTTGTTTCTGGTACTAAGAAAAATATAGCCGCAAGTCAAAGAAACGAAAATCCAGCAAACAAGAGAAATGTTCAAGAACAACCAAGAGTTTCTGTCAGTGTTAAGAATGTCTCGCTTACAATTAGATTTGAAATCCAATTTGAAACTACTGCAATTCCTCCACCCACTCTTCTGTGTCTCAATGGATATATTTCAAAATTCACAATCTACAGCGCTCTTCCCATTCCAGGCGAGTATGATATAATATATAATCTAAGAAGTAGAACTGCGAAAATTCCAAACTTGGTCGGACAACCTTGCGTGTACCAAGTACGACGTTCTTTACGACATGACCCTTGTATAGCATCTGTTATGGCCAAGCATGCTCCGGGATGATACTAATAGATTGCAACCATGACAAACTAAAGATGGGGATTAATACCAGTTAATAGTGCGATTAAAAGAGGAAATAAATTGCAAATATGGAAAACTCACTTTGTTATCTCCATTAGCAAAAAAAGCAAAGTCTGATGAGGCTTTCAAACATGACATACAGTTCCAATATGATACATCAGGGGCTTGTAAGAAACTTGAACATGTGGAATTTCTACCAAAGTGGAGGGATTCAAGACTACTAACTGGTGGAGCATGAATTGAAGTTTCATGAAACATGACAGATAGTGCGATGAGGCAAATTATGATTCCAAACATAGATATAATTATCAATCTTCGCCTCCCGAATCTGTCAACAAAAAACATACTAACAATGGAGCCGACAACATTCAAGCGAGAGAAAGTGCCAACAGTGTCTTGTTTGAAGCAAATCTGGCTAGTTGAACAATAGTGGAACTATAGTACATTACAGTGTTTATACCCACAAATTGCTGAGCAACTTGAACAGTTATACCTGCATACAGGCCCTGCGCACAACTACGTTACCCGACTCGCTTTTTAATTTGGAAAAGAAGCCGTCCCCGATTGAACCTTCCTCATCTTTCTCTGCTTCAATAGATGATTGTAGAGCCTTTATCTCTTCTTCGACTTCATTTGGAGGATAAATTTTCTCTAAAATAGCCTTGGCTTCCTTTACCTTGTCTTGGTCGACATTAGTATGTGAGAAATCGTTTATAAACTGGAGTGATAAAATGATTTATAACATGAAATAGTAAATATAAGAGATTTTTACATTTCTATAAAACCATCTGAGAGACTCGGGGAAGTGACAACATTAAAAAAAAATTGAACGAGGGCCGGAACTCATGTTATTCCAACCATTCAACGCCAAGTTCCAGGTGCCTTATAACACATAAATTTCGTATTAATAAAGGAATATAAATATAAAATAGTGGAAATGCATTAGAAAAACTACATTGGTGAATGATAAGTTGATAAGATATGCTAAAAATTGTCCTCATGTAATTAGCAAACTGTTTGTGCTAACTAACACTTCTCGAATTCTAGCAGAAGAAGCTTCGAAAATATAAAGGGGTGCTGTCATGGAAGCCACTACCACTCCCAAACCAACTAATACTCGCCCAATGATTATCATCTATGACGCTGGAGTAGCGCACATAACGATTGCACCACAAAAGAACAAGAGATCGGCTAGAAGAATAGATTTTTTTCGACATACTTGTCATTCATCCAACGACCAATAGCAGCACCAATAATAGCTCCTGCTACAGCCATGCTCACAATTGTTTCCTACACGATGAACAAACATATTAATCGATCTTGTTAAAGATATGTATGAAAGTCAGGATTAAAGAGAATACAAGTTACTTACCTGCAACCATGTATGCCTGTCAACAGATTTGAAGTCATCTCGAACGTAAAGTAAAGCACCAGAAATAACACCTAGTAACCAGCAGCAAATTTGTCACGTTATAGACCATTGACAATAAAGTATAATGTGAAGTTTAAAGTAATTCATGAAAATTATTGAAGAAGTATAATGAAGTGAATAAAAGGAAATTATGTGTTATCTGTGTCGTAACCAAACAAGAGCCCGCCAATGCCAGCTGATAGAGCAAGTCGCATAATATAAGGTGTTTTCCATCTTGTTCTCCAGCATTCTATGAATTCGATTTTATCCGGTTTAGAAATACCACCCTCCATTTGGTTCCTTTCGCCAAAATAACTTCAATAATAGAATTCTATAAAATACAAATGAATTCGAAGATTAGAAAATATTGAAATAATTTTATCTGATAGCCTAAAACTTTGATGGTTAAAGTATAACGGAAAGTTTTTAGTAGAACAATCATACATATAAGAAGAAAACCAGATAGATCGAGATTGAGGAGAGTATGAGTTAGTCTCTATGAAGTGTTTTGAGGAAGGGGGTCAAGACTAATTGAAACAGAAAACCACCATAATCATCACATGAATTAAAGCTTCCTCTAAATGGCTACCATATACTAAAAAAAGAATGTTACAGAATATCACACCAGCACCTTTTTCATAATTAGCATGATACGTAACAACAGGGATAATTATGGTATATATTATTTTAATTCTTAGAAACAAAATTTTTAATTCTTTATATCTTGTCTTAACTCTTCACTACTTATCTGTCAAACAAATAAATAATAAATATGAGCCAACAAATAATCTTCCACCACTGAAGCATTAATACATCTCAATCAATCCAAATTATGGCTTTTAGTCAAATTAATAAAAATCGAGAATTCAAATAATTAACTATCTTTATTACTTATTGAGAGGGTTTTGTTATTGAAAACTTGAAATTATCAGTTTTAGCCCACAAAAAAAGGGGGAAAAACAGTCTTAAATTTCATATATTCGAAAAAAAATCAGATTCAAGAACATGATATAATGCAGTTTATCACCATGAAGAAGGATCAAAATAATAAAATCGAAAGCAGAAACGAAAAATAAGCCATAGCCCATGTTCTATTTCTGCACATAAAACCATTAATATGAGTACAGAATCATACCTCAAACTCAAAAAGCCACTTCAGTTCTTCTCAAAATATGAATGTGAAGAAATTGAATAGGCAGAGCAAATATATATAGGATTCGGGTGTGATTGAAGGTTTCTATAAAAGAGCCTGACAGGGTAATGGATATTAGGATTGGTAATAGATAAACATTAATCAGAAATAAAACTAGTATACCGCTTAGCCGCGGTGTGATCCGACCGTATTCTATTCAAATTCAATGGAAGCTCAATATCACCAATCAATGAGGGCTTCGAGGTCGATCTTCAAGGGTGATGATGAAGGCCCACTTCGAGAACGTTCTCCAAAGATGATGAAAAAAATGTGGGAGACGGAATCCAAAAATGTTGAAGGCAAATTCAGCACTGGATTTGAAGGAGGAGAGGTGAGGAAAAAGAAGTGATATTGGCCTCAATTTTTGCACACAGACGTATATAAGATTTTAGGGTGAGTGAAGGTGAAAAAACCTCTCTAACGGTCGGTTGATCATATTAGGATTGTTATTTATTGAGGAGGGGACTTGGAAAATCTACTGAATTTTGATTGGTCTTTGGAGTCTAAATTAGGTAGGCATAGTAGGCATACTGGGTAACAGTATTGACTATTGTGTATTTGTGCCTAAAAGCCCCGTTCTCCTGTCCATAGTGGGCAAGAATTATCTTGCCCACTGCTTACGTGGCATGCTACGTCAGTAAAAATTGGCCACGTGAAAAATTGGCCACGTGAAAATATGACACATAAGCAAAAAAATTTACAATTCACCCACCCCACCCCACCTCACCTCTTCCCATCTCCTTCCATTTTCATTCTTTTCCAATTTCTGCCATAATCACACCATCATTCCTCCTCCTCTGCCTTACCCACAACCATGGCCGAAGATGCTTCCAACCACCACCACCCGCGTTGCGCCAATGCCACGCTGTCGCCACAACCACTGCGACTACTCCAACTGGTTTTCCCTTTCCTCCACTTCCTTCAGCACACATCTGCCAATTGCGCTTCTTTTCCAATTTCTGCCCTAATCACACCATCAACCCTCTTTCTCTGCCCTACCCACAACCATGGCCGAAGACGCTTCCGGCCACCACCACCACCACCACCCACGTCGCGCCAAAGCCACGCTGTTGCCACCACCACTGCGGCTACTCCAACTGGTTCTCTCCTCCTCCACTTTCTCCCGCACACATCTGCCAATTGCGTTCTCATCCATTACCGGATTCTAACCAACGTCGGACTATCCCCTACAATCTGAGAGACCACAACCCAACACCACGTTGCCGCTATCACCACTACCATCTTCTCCCATTTTCCTTATTTTCCAATTTCTGTCATAAACACGGAGGTCATTCTAAAACCAAACAATGAAGGTACGCCGAAGGTCGATAGCATTTGAAGGTTCAGATGGCCGAAATTGATTGAGAGTGGGTTTGCTGAAATGGTTGATTTGAAAACAGAAATGGTGGTTGGTAATTTAGGGTAGGAGATGGGAGTGGTGAACATACAAGAGAAGTGTAGTTGAGATCGGAGAAGAGAGTAGTGGGTCACGGCGATGCATATGGCATTGGTGGTCCGGCGCCAGAATGTGGTGGTGGTTCCGACGAGGCTAGAAGGTGGAGGAGGATTTAGGGCACCCGATTTGGGAGAAAATAAGGGGGGACAGAATTAGGTAAAGTGAATAATGGGGTTGGGTTGGGTTGGGTGGGGTGGGGTGGGGTGGGGTGATGAATTGTAAATTTTTTTTTTGCTGACGTGTCATATTTCCACGTGGCCAATTTTTGCTGACGGGGCTGCCACGTAGGCAGTGGGCAAGATAATTCTTGCCCAATGTGAAAAGAAGAACGGAGCTGTATAGAAATAACTATATAATTATTAAGTATTGAATTTCTATATTAAAATATCAACCTTATAAAGAAGTGTAACCCTAATAATTATGTCTAGATTATTGTTTTATATCTAATTGATATGAGACTTTCAATGTGCCTTCAAGATGGTGACTTATTTGATAACATCAATCTTCAAATTCTACTGTTGATTTGAAATTTAGACAATTTAAATTACTTATTTGAATTTGTTGTACATTGATTAGGGATGGCCATAGACTAAACTGAGCTGGCTTGGCCCTTGGGTTTGTGAGCCTCATGGGCTGAGCCGCCCTCCAGCCCATGGGATTGGCTTGAATTTTTGTTCAAGTAAATTGGAAAAGAGTTGAAAATTTTGAACTTGGCTCAAGAGCCGAACGGGCTTGACTTGTTTGTCCGACTTGGCTCGTGGCCCATTTTAAAACAAGCTCGCCCATGGACCGACCCCAAGGGCAGCTAGGTCCCTTTGCCACCCCTAGCACTAATATAATATGAAGTCTTGAATTGTTAGAGAGTGGATACAAACATTTATCTAAATGTTCGTGTTCAAGACATACATCCTCTCACAAGTTAGGTCATATTCAATATATATATTTCACAAAACGCCTAAAATGCACAGAATTTTCATAAATAGGTATTAGGTAGATTTGAACACTTGTATCCTCCAATACCATAATTAATTACGTTATTCAAAATTTATTAGAGATCCTCTAATACATACTTAAATTACTTAAATTATGTTATAAACATTCACCACACACATTATTATGGTTGTCACATTCAAGTCGGTTCTGACATTTTTGGGGACTGATGCAAAGTCCAAAAATTAGGCCCTCAAGGCAAAGTCTGATAAGTCATGGACAAATCTGCTGGTGGATTGGGCTTCAATGTTTCTTTCCTCTTCTTTTTTTTCTTTTTTAAATGGGCCCCTTCGATTTTGGGCCACTACTTAATAATAGTCATGATCCTCACGGAATGCAGTTTACTTTGCTTTGATTTGTTGACTTCAAACTTTTGCACAAATATTTTTTTGAGAAAATTACACATATAACCAACTTTGAAATAGAAAATTAAAATTTACTGGTTAGTATTAATATTTTCACATACACCATTAAATAATAACATAAATTGAATATTGATGGATGTAAAGAGTCATGTTATGCTGCATTGTTATCTTAATTAATAACAGAATTATATCATTGTCGAATAAATATTTTATCCCATAAATTTCTCTTTTTTAAAATTCAAATACATAGTTCATCAATGATAATTCTCTGTCTATCGTTTCCTCAAGAAGTCACAGCTATCTGTAATATTTATCGATGACACGTTTGAAGACTACAAATATTATTTGAATTAGAGACTTCACAATGAAATTCAATAGACCACAACAACAATAAAAGTTGACAACACAAGTTTGCGTGAATGTATGTGTTAATATCAAATAATCTCAAATGGGCACAATTATATCATATTATATATCATAACGTGGTAACCAACATGAGTTGATAATGTAACAAAACTTGTTAACAAACACTAAAAATTTATCATACATTGGAAAATATACATTAACATTGTGTTGTAATAAGTATGTTATGTTAACATCGTGAGGTAATTGAACGTAGTATACGTAACAGTTATTGTTTGCATACGTCAAAACTAATGTAATAATTTGAGTTAACAAACGAAGGTTTCGCAATCTGTCTTAACATCAATTAATGAAAGATATTTTTCACAATTACAAAATCTGCTATAGTGAATAACGAAAATTTAGAAATATGATCTAACCAAACAAAATAATGTCTATGAATAAAAAATGTACATGGCAAACATGAACTTACCTTGGTTTGTTCAAGAACGAGAACTCTGTATTTCTTCTTCGTCGACTTTGTTCTGGCTTTCTTACCAAACCGTTTCATCATGTTTCCTGACAATGTTTTTTAGATTACATTCAAAGTTGCAAACTCTAGAAACGCAGATGAAAATGACCTTGATTTTTGTTATGGAATGGTGATTGGAGAATGCTAAGATTTCAAATTGATGGATAATAGGAGAAAGGTGCGTGATTTTCTGTATGAAAATTTTCAAATGCGAACATATTCTTTGATAATGGAAAATTTCGGTTATAATATATGGATTTAAGAAAATTAATTATTATTTAAAATATTGCAATAAAATGCATTTATATAAATTTAAGTGTAAATATGGAATCTATAGGTATATTTCAAAATTTGAAATATTACATGACCTAATATTCTCTATTTTTTTTTTTTTTGGCAACTTCAGTAATCTCTCTCTCTCTCTCTCTCTCTCTCTCACACACACACACACACACACACACACATATATATATATATATAATGAAAATGGGCTCGAGATGGTTCTTTCACTCGCCCCGGCCCAAAAACGGCCTAATATTATGTACTATCCTAATTAATCAACAAATTATCCATTTAGAGGTTGTTGAGAGTTTTTTTTAAACACATGCAATTGATTATTCATTTTTCAATATTTCTTCAATTGACTAATAAAATTAATTGCAAGAAATTCGGATTAAAAATTGATTTTGACAGGAAAAAAAAGAGTTAAAAAATAACTTTCCTTGTTGCTTCCTTTCTTTTAGTGAAAATTAAATTCTGGATAATACGTGAGAAATTATCTAGTAAAAATCTGAGCTAAAAGCCTTTAAGATCATATTTTGTATATATCTTAAACTACCAAATTCTTTCCTTACAAGGAAAGAAGAATTAGTCCACTAATCCTAGTCCAAAAATTAAATATAATCCTTATGGGATTATCATGACACCTGCATGCAAACTATATATATATACACACATATCAATATGGCTTCAATTCACATCATTTTCACAATCAATAGTCTTCCCAATTGCCTTTTCACTATCCCTTTTTCATCAAACAAAAACAAGATTAATTTCTTCCTAAATCAACCATGAGCACTGTTAAGTGGAAGAAACATAAAATTCTTGGTTCGGGTTCTTTTGGAACTGTTCATGTGGCATCACCCTCTAATGAATCAAATTTTACTAATGTAATTGCTGTCAAGTCAGCTAGTTTCCCACATACTTATTTATTAAAGAAGGAGACAAACTTTCTTTATGAATTAAGAGGCTGCCCAGAAATTGTTCAGTGTTTTGGAGATGATATTAGTGTTGAAAATAACAAAGAAGTTTATAATGTTATGCTAGAATTTGCTCCTGGTGGAACCCTTTCAGACGTAATAAATATTCCTGGCAAAATGTCTGAACGACTGGTTGCGTTTTATACGCGTATGATTCTTAAGGGTTTATCCAACATTCATGAATCGTTCGTTCATTGTGATATCAAGCCAGGAAACATACTTGTTTTCCCCATGAAATATGGCACAAATCACCTTAAGATTGCAGATTTTTGGGTTGGCAAAGGATGCAGGAGTTAAAATACATTCATACCGTGGAACTCTTGTTTATTCATCGCCAGAATCCGTGGAATCTGGTGTACTCGAGACATCCACAGATATATGGTCTCTTGGATGCATTGTCATAGAGATGATTACGGGCGAAAAGATTTGGAAAAATGTTAGCAGACAAGAATTGATAAATGAGATCGTGCGCGGAGAACCTATAATCCCCCAAAATATTTCTGACATTGCAAAGGATTTCTTACAAAGGTGTTTGGCAAAGGAGCGACAGAAGAGATGGACAGCTGATAAGCTACTATATCATCTATTCATTGTCAATAATTTTGTAAAAGTAGCTCAAAATTGCGACCAAGAAGTGTTTTCTTGGATCAATCCCTTGGGTTCTTGTTCATGGACTTCAACCCATGATCTTTTTTCAACTCATGTAGGTATCACAAGCTGTCCTGGTTCATTTCAACGTCTGTTCTGATCAATGTACCTTAATCATGATGCAAGATTTAATTTGAGGACATGTAACAAATCAAGAATTGAGCCAACCTGCTTGGACTAGAGTTGGCAGCGAATGTGTTATTTGAAGTTTTGATGTAATTACCAAAACATTTTTTTTTTGTTTTATTTTGTCTAGGAGTTTGTATGCTTCACTTTGTTTCTATCAAATTCAAATTTATGCCAAAAGAAATGTCTTTGTTAATGGAGCACTTGTGATTTACTAATTATGCATTCAACCCCAATAAGAATATTGAATCATGTCTTTGTTAATTTCAAAATCAGGAAATTTATTGTTTGTTGTTATTTATTTAACCTAAATTAATAGGTATTATGATTTATAATTGTGATTAAAATATAAATAAACATTATCAGATCAACAAAAACAAAACACAAAGAATGGATTTCTTGATGATTTTCTTGAAAAGATAATGACAAACACGTTCGGAATAAGGAAGATAATAAGCAGACTAAGGATTTTGTGAATACTATGATGATCATTATGGAATCTGATGAAGCTGAATTTGAATTTGATCGCCATCATGTCAAGGCTGTGCTGCTGGTAATTATATTATTTCCTTTTGTAGCTTAAAATTATACTTCAGCATGCTTGTACATGTATAAGCCATATCAGTTTTTTCATCAAAACTTTCAAACGTGCACAATTTTCATGAATGGGTGATGGCAAAATTTGAACTCACGATTTGAGAAAATATTAGTACTTCATTGAGCTAAAGTGTTAATAAACGTTTTCTAATTATGTGTCCAAGTTTTTGAAACCAAATTAAATACAGCAAATTATTAGATTGAATGTATTCACTACAAGAAAAAAGGCATTTTGCAACATCTCAACAACAATATTCATTAATAGCTTGTTGCTAAAACGAGTTTTTCGCAACAATCATCAAACGTATGTAGCAATTGGTTAATTCAATTGATATTTGGCAACACTATTTAAATGAATGTTGCCAATGTATCTTTTTGCAACGGTTAATGTGTGTTGCCAAAATTATTATATATTTTATTATTCAACAACGGGTAACGACCGTTGTCAAACAATAGAGTATTTAGCAACGTTCATACACGTTGTTAAAAAGGACATATTGCAACGGTCAGTATTTGTTGCTAAAGGTTTTTTATTTGACAACGGTAAGTGTGTGTTGCTAAATATTTTATTTAATTGAGTATTTGACAATTTTTTGGAACATTGTAATAAATAGCCCGTTGCTAAAGCCCAATTTGAAACCCATTTAATAAAATAGTGAACCCGCGAAAACAAATTTCTTTGCTTCATCTAGGTTACGTTTCTTCTCCATCTCACTTTTTCTCTCTATTCCTAAATCTAACCCAAAATCCAATTGAAAACCCCCCCACCCCCCCCACCCCCTTTTTTTTTTTTTCAAATTTCCTCACGGTTTGGGTTGGGAAGAAGATTGATTGAGCTTTTGAGTTGTTGAGATTTTGTCGTTCCTGTTCTTGATTATTTTAGCTGGTGATTTTGAAATTATTTCATCCATTATTCTTCAAAATCCAGAAGCATATCACATTCGGTTATGATTTGTATCTTAAGAAGCTTTTATAATTGTTTTCCTTTTCCTTTAAATGCTTCTGTAATATTTTTCATTAGTTATATTTTCTGTTTGGAGTGGCCAAATTCCCCCCTTCCATGTGGTTAACTCCTAAATATTATTTTATGAATATTTAGGTGGTTTGGACTAAAGCTTTCACTTAATCTCTTATTCATTTTGTTAAATTATATCCTTACTATATCAATTTAGTGTATGACATAATTCATCTTCTTCACAATGCGGATTTGTTAGTGCAGACGTAATTTCTGAGCTCATCTTATCTAGAAATTACATTGCTATTTGCTTTAGTTGACCAGTACAAACTGAGGTTTGTTTGTTTTAGCTATTTTCCAATTAGAGTGGCCTTTTTATTTTTAATTTGTTTTTTTTTTTTTTTTTTTTGACGTATGTGCAACCTTCATTTATCGATTCCATATTCATAAGGTTGCACATATATCTTAATATAGCTCCTCAATATTAAATGCTCCATTTTGTTCCCTATGGTTATCAATTTTAAGATTTTAAATGTTCCCATTTTTCATGGAAGCAGTCGTTCTTGGTTGGAGGATGCAAAAATTTTGAAAATGGTTACCCTGTCTGTCTTTCTGAGTGAAGAAATAGGGATGCAATGGATGATGTATAGTGTCAAAGAATCTTTGCAACTGAATTTAAGTCCACTTGAAGTGTAACTGTAATAGAGTTTGCCACATATAAGATGGGAGAATCACATTCATGAAAATCTTCAACCTTTTGATACGTGAGCTAGATCTCATTGGCAATAAAATAGTTTCTAATAATAAGAGAATTGAAAAAAAATATATTCTTCCTTCAGTTTCGATTTTCACTTTAACTACCTAAGTGGTAGCATATTATCAAGAAAAAAAATTATTTTGCTTATATCTATCGCCGGTTTGAAGGTCCAATGGCAAGTGTAAGATGTGGAACACAAGTCTTATTCTTTGTCAATGTTGTCTCCTCATGCTGATTTATTCAATTGTCGTGTATCTTGCCAATTACTAACACTTCGGGTTCATGTGTATTCTATTACTAAAATTTAGTTAGTCTCTGTTAGTCAATTTTAGCTTATAGAATAGTTTTTGTTAGGGATTGCAAATGCTAGGCTAATCCACTTTCAAGGGCAATTGGCGCTGGGATTTTAAAACTGACCGTGTTCTTTTAATTTTTGCTTGTCTCTCATCCTTTATTTTGTAAACATTCTGCATGCCA
This sequence comes from Forsythia viridissima, assembly GCA_030279155.1. Lineage (NCBI taxonomy): Eukaryota > Viridiplantae > Streptophyta > Magnoliopsida > Lamiales > Oleaceae > Forsythia > Forsythia viridissima. The sequence goes on along the minus strand of CM059038.1, from coordinate 35,543,490 downwards.
AATTTGTTTGGATGACTTTTGGATACATCTCTAGCATCTTGATGCTAGTATCGCATTTTAGTTGTATGTATAAATACTGTCAATTTTGAGAAGGTTTAACGGGGATAGTAGTAAAAGAGCACTACTTAGCTAATCATCCGAGATTAGTTCATGTGACCACTGTACATGCATGTCTTCTCATCATTGGCTGCAATTAGCTTTTTGTGTTTTTATCTATATCTTAAAATAACTTATTTGTCTATGTATAATTAGGGAGAGGAGCTCCATAAACAAATTGGTGCTGCTTACTACCTTGAATGCAGCTCTAAAAGTCAACAGATAATGGACAAAGAATGGGTGCAATTATCAAGGTTATTTTTATTACATAAGATCTCATGAATTTAATTACAAAATTGAAACATCTTCACGTATTAATGATCATAACATTTGTTTGTAGATTTTCAGAACAATATAGAGATGGTGCACAAAATTTTGTTGATCTAGCTCATGAAAATCTAAATTCAGAAATGATAGGATGCCCTTGTGTTAAGTGTAGAAATCTAAAGTATCACCACTTTGATATATAGTATGAACATTTGGTCATTAAAGGTATGGATCCTACATACACTACTTGGGTATTTCATAGAGAACGCCCAAGTGAAACAAATTTGGCCTATGTAGAAATGCCTGACACATATAGAATGATCAGATACTTCTATGTGCAACATGATAAAGTAGCCAATAACCCTTCTGATAGAAGAGAGAAGGAGATTGAAAGTATAGTTGGTGATTTTGAAACTCATTTATATCCAGGTTGTAGGATGTACACAAAGATGTTAGCTTCAGTTGCTTTGTTAAAGCATAAAGCTATACATTGTTTATCCGATGCTGGTTTTGATGAACTTATAAATCTTATTCGAGACATGCTGCCAGGAAATAATACATTTCCTAACTCATTTTATAAGATAAAAAAAACTTGTCAAAACATTTAATCTTGGGTATGAGAAAATACACGCTTGCTTGAATGATTGTTGTCTATATTGAAATGAGCTTGAGCATGCTAAATTATGTCCAAAGTGTGGTTGCTCAAGATGGAAAGTTAACCAACGGAGTAAGAAAATTCAGAAAGGAATCTCAGCAAAAGTCTTGTGTTATTTTCCAATAATACCAAGACTTAAGAGAATGTTTGGAATAGATGAGATGGCAACACAACTTAGATGGCACACAAGTCATAAAAGTCAAGATGGTAAAATAAGGCATCCGATGGATTCATTGGGTTGGGAAATGATAAATAGGAGGTGGCCATATTTTGCATCAGATCATCGAAATATTAGATTAGGTCTTGCTATTGATGGATTTAATCCTTTCAAAGACCTTAGCTCTAGATACAGTTGTTGGCCAGTAATTTTAACTATATATAACTTGCCTCCCTTGTTATGCATGTCGAAAGAAAGTTTGATGTTAAGTTTATTTATCCCGGGACGAAAACAGCCAGGAAATGACATAGATATTTATTTGGCACCACTTGTAGACGATTTAAAATTATTATGGAGTGATGGGGTTGAGATGTATGATGCAGTTACCAAGTCTACGTTCAACTTAAAATGTATTTTAATGTGGACAATACATAACTTTCCTGCATACGGAAATGTATCTGGATGGCCCACCAAAGGAAAAATTGCATGCCTTGTTTGTTGTGAAGATACATGTTCACAATGGTTGACACATGGTAGGAAGTTTGCATACATAGGACATAGAAGATTTCTCTGCTTTGGCCATCCATTACGTATAAAAGGAGTTGGTTTAATGGACATATAAAAAATGGTTCTAGGCCAAAGTTAAAAAGTGGTGAAGAAGATTCTCTTGAAGTTGATAAAATTGCAAACGATTGGGGGAAAAATGGTAAGAAAAAGAGGAAGAAGAATACAAATCAATCTAATGTAACATGGAAAAAAAAGTCAATGTTTTTCAAGCTACCATATTGGAAGGTAATTGCTGAATTATTTCTTTTTGTTTAATTAAATACTTCTAATTAGATGTACTATATCATAACATCATTGATGTTTGATTGCAGACTTTACTTGTACGTCATAATCTGGATGTGATGCATGTGGAAAAGAATATTTGTGAGAGCATTATTAGTACTCTACTGGATGTGAAAGGGAAATCTAAAGATGGCATTAATTCTCGTAAGGACTTGGAAGCTATGAACATTAGGCATGAATTACATCCTGAGAGTAGATGAAATAAATTCTACTTACCTGCTGCTCCTCACACTTTATCAAAGGAAGAAAAACAAATATTTTGCAAAAGGCTTGCTAATTTGAAATTACCTGATGGTTATGTTTCTAATATTGGAAATTGCATTTCACTGGATGAATGTAAGATAGTAGGACTTAAGTCTCATGATTGTCACATTTTAATACAACAATTATTACCAGTTGCATTGAGGGCACTTCTACCTAAAGGACCAATGAATTCTCTTTTCAAATTATGTTCATTTTTTAATGAAATATGTCAAGGAGTTATAGATAGAATAAAGTTGAACTATTAGAGGATGATGTTTCTGAAACTTTATGTATATTGGTAAGGCATTTTCCTCCTTTTTTTGATATAATGGTTCATTTGGCAATCCACCTTGGAAGAGAAGTTCGACTATGTGGACCAGTACAATATCGTTGGATGTACCCATTTGAGAGGTGATACTCTATTAATTTATTCAAAAAAAGTTATAAATTCATTATCAATTTGATTAATATGATTTAGATTTTTATTTTATTATGTAGGTATATGAAAGTGTTGAAAGGGTATGTTATGAATCGTGCACGACCTAAAGGGTGCATAGCTGAACGATATATTATTGAAGAAAATGCGATGTTTTGTAGCAAATACATAAAACAAGCATCTGGAATAGGCTATAGGCTTGCACGCAACGAAGAATTTGAGAACGATTTCTTAGTTGTTGGGCGTACAATTTCTAAAGGGAGGCCACTTGTACTATCGGATGAGATGTTGAAAGTTGCTTATCGCTATGTGTTGCTAAATAGTACAGAAGTTCAACCATACATAAAATCGGTTTGTTGAATAGCTACTTTTTTAGATTTTAAGTAGATCGACCATATTAATTTTTTGATATATTATTTTCACACTAGGATGCATATGGATGAACTCAAGAATTTTGACAAATGACTTGAAAAAAAATGAGACGTTGTTGCATAAGAAATACATTGACTCATTTGCTGCTTGGTTGGATGATAAGGTTTAAATATATATTACTTTGTTCAAAAGTTCAAATTTAAAAATGTACTTTATTCTTTATTCCTAACACATTTGAACTTATAACAAATTAAAGTTCAACTGATGATCGACAATGTTTCAAATACTTTGAAGTGGCTTGCACGTGGTCCTAAATGCATTTCCATGTCATACTCTAGTTTTGTCATAAATGGTCTTCGGTTTCACACTAAAGATACAGAAAAGTCTCGCCAAAATAGTGACATTTTAGTTGAAGCAACGACTATTTGTAGATCTAGTGCAAAAGATAATGCACATGTCATTGGGAAAGTCGTTTATTATGGAGTTTTGCAAGATGTTATAGTGCTGGATTACAATACTTTTCATGTTCCAATATTTAAGTGTGATTGGGTAAATATTGTGAATGGAGTAAAAAAAGAAGATGGATTTACTTTGGTTAACCTTCACGAGAGACACAGTCAATTTGAAAATGATCCTTTCATTTTGGCATCACAGGCAAAACAATTGTTTTATTCTAGAGATAATGAAACATCTAATTGGTATGTTGTTTTGCAAGCGCCACTTCATGATATCGAAAAGGTTATCCACGTACGGCTCATGATATGAAAATTACAAACTTGTATTTCTTTTTATTTGATTCCGTTGTTATTTTATTTCATTTTTTTTATTCACAAAACATATGATTGATTTGTAGAAACTAAAGAATCCAAATATCAAAGGGTTAAGAACTAAAGTGTTGACTCATGGGCATCTTAGAAAAGATGGAAAACCAATAAATGAAGTAGTTTCTTAAACCTTGGTATGACAATTTTATCAACGTTCTTTTACTAGTATTTGAGTTATTATATGTATTACATGCTAGTTTAACCTTTGAGTTCTATACTTGTAGAAAAAAAAATAGAAGATTGTGCCCAATCAATCTCTGATACACCAGCAGAAGATTCGATATGCGATGATGCTATTGCTCGAGTTTTAGGTCCTGAACACCGTGGAAGGGTTAGGGGACTTGGATTTGGCGCTACACCTTCAAAAGTAGTCATGGCAATGGTTCGAACCGAGCCGGCTCAACCCGTAAATCACGAGCTCGGCTCATCTCCAAAAGTCGAGCTCGGTTCGGCCCACGGGTTCATGGGCTTGGCTCGGCCCTTTTTTTTTGTTTTTTTTTGGTTTAAAATTTGAAAATAAATCATTATATTCTATATATTTTGTTAAAGAAAAAAATGTAAATATTTAAAATGAATCATTTATTTATCTTTATCTTTATCTTTATGTTAAAGATTAAATATTTATCTTTATGTTAAAATTTTTATTGAATCATCTTGATTATGTTTTTTAAAATCCTCATATTTGATTATGTTTTTGTTTTTGTTTTTTTTTTTTGTTTTTGTTTTGAATTTGAAAATAAAAAAGAAAGTAGAAAGTAGAAATAAAAAATCATTTATATTAAAAATTAAAGATTTAAAATCCACCTCTATTTTTTTTGTGTTTTACATTTTTTTAAATTTGAAAATAAAAAAGAATACTATATCGAAAATCGTTTATGTTAAAAATGTAAAATTTAAAACCCTCTTCCTTTTTTCGGGCTTGGGACCGACTACTTTAAAAGTAGGCGGAGTTAAAATTGTACACGAACAAGATGTTACGTGTACACTTTTTTATTAAAATAAGAAAAATTCTTCAAATACAGAAATATTAATGCAAAATAATACTTACTACGAATATGATTAATCCATATTCAAATCTTCAAGTTCTTCAGACATTATTCTGTCCACTTTATCTTGAATTCGAAGTTCGACATCATCCCAATCATTTAGACACAATAAACTTTCTAAAATGTTGGCTTTGAGTGTTGACCTGATATCAGATAAAACCCTGTCACTTATACTAAATGCAGCCTCCGATGCTATAGTTGACATCGGAGGTGTAAGTAGATCACGTGCCATTTTGGAAAGAATTGGGTAACTACGTTGATGTTGTCTCCACCATTTAAGTATATCAAAGTTTTTTCTCTCCTCTTCATTTAACATACTAAGCACATCATGTGCAAAATACCTACTTAACTCTACAGGTGTATCATTAGAACAGGGAAGGAAAGAACTAGAAGAATAACCAACTAATTGTTGACCTTGAGTGGTCCTATGTGTACTGATGTAACTCCATAAATTAATGTCATCAGTTGATGACGAAGTATATGTTGGATTAGGGGGTCGTACAATGTTCGTACCGGCCTTTTCAACATAGACCTCATACATAGAACATAAAGTATATTCTAAAGTAGCACACGTGACTGGATTTTCAAAAGTTAATTTATCTAAAATTGTCATTATTGTTACTTTTGTACCCTCTAAGTTAAGTCGAGGATCCATGATACATGCTAATGGAAATAACATAGGTAATTGTTCCCAATATTTCTTAAATTTAGCTTCCATAACATGTATAATACTAGTAAAAAGAGCAAAATTCTTATACCTATGAAAATTATTAGCAATATAATAGAAATGATTTAAAACAAGTGGAGTAGTTGAGTAATAAACATCAGAACATGCATTTATTGCGTCGTAAAAAACTTTTAAAAATTTTCTAACATGACCACATATTTTCCAATAATGTAATTCTAAATCATATTCTGAGCCGTGTGAGTGTCGGTCATTATAATACACAGTAATGCAATCTTCATAACCTTCATACGATTCAAGCATAAGATATGTTGAATTCTACCTATTGGCAACATCAATTGTAAAACATTTTGATTGTAGCACATTTTTTGTAGATAGAGCAGCAAAAACTTGTCTTCTTGATGGTGAAACCGAAATATAATTAATAGCAAATCTAATTTTTTTCTAATTGAGGGCATATAAATTTTAATCTATCTTGTACAATTAAATTAAACACATGACACACACAACGAATATAAAATAAAATACCATCAAAATGTGGATTACAGTGTTGCATTATTTTTTCAATTACTATATTATTTAGGCCTGCATTATCAAATGTAAAACTACGAGCCTTAGAATCACATTTAAATTCATGTAACACACTTAATAAAACTTGATAAATATTATTTATATTATGAGGATAGTCTATTTGTTTAAATACTATTACTTTTTTATGCATTAACCAACTATTATCAATGTAGTGTGCAATTACTACCATGTATCCTTTTTGGTTACAACATGTCCATAAGTCTGATGTAAAAGATACAACACCATTGTAATTATTAATATCATTAATAATAGCTTCTTTCTTAGTATTATATCTAACAATAGTATCTTTACGAAGTGTATTTCTAAAAATACTAACGTACCTTGGTTGTAGATATTTTTGGATGAATGACGTCCAATGAGGATTGTCTACCAAGCATAGTGAAAACTCGACATTTGCTATCAATTTCGGCAGTCCTTCGTGTCGCATAAGTTCTTGTGAGTATATCCAGTTGTTGAGGGCGGGACTACTAGACCCAGCTCCTGGAGATCCAAACTGGAGTTGTGCCTGATTTGCATCCACACCTCCATGTTTGTATTGAGACTTTTTGAAGTGTCGATTTAGATGGGTCGTGACTATCCTCTTGTGCCAAGTAAACTTCTCCTGCTAGTGTTTACACTGTGCTTTGAACTCAGGGACTCCGTTCACTGGTTTACCAGTCGGCACCAACTGAAAATGCTGCCAGCATATAGCCTTTTGTTTGATGGCTTTTTGTTTACTGCTATAGCCAATGGTAGTTTGTATATCGGCGTCGTCATGAATGTCTTCCAAATCAATTGGATCAGTGCTACCACCAAACTGATCAATAATATCTTCTGGAATTGGAATATCATTAAAACCACTGAAATCATCATCACTTCGATTGTATGCCATTTGGAATAATAGAAGAAAGAAAATAGGAGAAGATGAAGATGTAATAGAACGTAGAAACTAGAAAGTAGAAATATAGAAAATTAGTAGAAGTAGAAAATTATAGCATAATATCTAGATAATAAGATATTAGATACTAATGAGAACACTAATATTGAGATTTGAGATAATGTAATTTCAGAATTTTTAATGGATTGAGTATGTAATTGAATGAGAGATAAGAGATTGAAGTGTGAAAAAATGAGTTTAGAAAATGGGTATTTATATGAAAATAATGAAAGAAAAAAAACAAAAAAAAGAAAAAATATTTGGTCAAATGACCGTTGGATGATCATCCAACGGTCACGATTTCGTGACCATTGTGGACGAGCCACGAGCCGAGCTGGCTCATGGCTCGTCCATTGGCTCATGGGCACGAGCCCACGAGCCAACTCGTTGGCTCGTTTTTTTTACTAGTCGAGCGAGCTCTACCCTTTTTTTTTCTCCAGCTCGGCCCTAGCTCGTGTTCGTAGTTCGACGAGCCCGAGCCCGAGCCCGAGCCCGAGCCCGAGCTGGGTCGAGCTTTTACGAGCCGAGCCGACGAGCTTTTTTGCCACCCCTATTCAAAAGTGAGTGTACAAATTCAAAGTAATGAGAGAGTGAGAGAACTTGAAAGCCAATTGCAAAATCAATCACAAGGATGGGACCACTAGAAGAAAATGTTGAATTGCTTCTCAAGTTATGTCAACAGGTACAAACTTTTACCATTGTATATATACTACGATAATTTAGGTAAATATAACTTCATCTGTAGAATTATCTTTTCATTTTTGTATCATTTTACAGAATTAAAACAAGAATGCAGAGGCTAGAAGTTCACATTCATTTACTCAAGTTTTTGTGTCTTACTATGATAGTTGTTTATTTAATATAAATTTAGATTATTTCTAGCAAATTAAAGAAGGATATTATCATTTTACTGTCAATTTGTAGTCACAACAAGCAAGTGGTATTCAGGGAGGCAATGCTCAAATGGAAAATACACGTTGTCAACTATTGCATTGGTACAAGTTTGATGATGAAGAAATTGTAGCAGAAGGGAAGATTGCATCAACGGGCACTTTATGAGATTTGTACTCACTATTGAATTCAATATTTAGTCTACCTTACCAAACATTCCCATATTTGAACACAGTAAATAAGTCAGCCACGATGAAAAAGGTTCAAAGTAGTGATTAAATAAACATCCAACAACATGATCCATTCATTCTTGCATCCTGCTAGTCCTAAGAGATCTAGGAGAGATGGTAAACCAGCAACTAAAAAACCACCTACTGACACCGATTTGGATTAAGATCATTTGGACCCTGATCATAAGCACCGAAGTCGGCTGCATGATGCATTGCACCTTAAGGCCCCCCATCAGCATAGGAATCTAAAGTTGAAACTCAAGCTGTTAGCAAAGAATCTGAAAACAAGATTAACGGAAACCATGAAGGAACAAAACATTCTTCTGACCCAACTAAAGTACCTCGGTCCCAATCATACTATTAGGTATTGTAACTAGGAATAAATACTTGCGAAGCACTATAGGAAGTTTTCTTGTATTGCATTCTCATCTTCTTGCGCACATATGAGCAGGTATTATGTTTATGAATCTTTTGGATACCAGCTTTTTTAGATTTTTCTCCCCCTGGCATCATTAATCATCCACTATTTTCTTGACAACTGGATTATGGTTTGGATCTTCTTTTGAAAATGACCGATAGTTTCATTTCTGAGGTCTGATATTTTCTGGATGGTGTAATGATCAATCATTCTAATTGGAGCATATGTGAAGCCTCCATATTGTAGTGATAAATGAGCCATGGTTATTGCAATATTTATGGTCTAACAGGCATAGAGGCCCTCTAATCTCACATCCAACGGAATAAATTTAATCCTATCTTCAAAATAAGTTAGTTTTCAACTGGAAGTGGATAAGTTGAATTAGATTTATGGTTAATTATAAAACTTTATGACTAGTAATCTTTATGACTTCACTGTGTCAACAAATTTTTATCTAAGTAGAGTGCCCATTTCCTTATCTAATTTGTATAATTTAATTCCTATTGTTCATACTTTCGTAGGTTGCTTGTCCCCTTAATATGCACACTCTTGCTATTAATAATATCTACCATTTCTTTTTGAAAAAAAAAAAAAAGCAAAGTGAGTTTCAAATCTTCTATCTGCTATGAGTAATATAAATAGTCTTGTTTCTGTTTTGCAGCAATCTCTATTTGGACATTGGTAATCAGTCATGAGCATGAACTTGAATCTTCGAACAATAAATGTTTGACGTTACGGATTCGTTGATTCGGGGTGTTAGTTATCAAGTTTGTTTTGCTATATTTTTGTAGATTAAATGTATAACATTGTAAGAAACTTCTAGGACATGTCTGTTTTGCTAGATTTGGTTCAAACTTTTTATGTTTAAAACAACTTGTGGGCCATAGTTTGGATGAAAAATTTCATTAATATTGTATAAATTTCAGTTAATGGTTGATATGGTATATGAATTGAGTTTTATTATATCTAGAATGTAATTTGTATTTAAATGAATGAGAAAGTAAATGTACAGGAATATATATATAATATGTTTCAAAATAATAAAAAAACACAACATGCAAAATGTTGTTATCAAAGGTAACGACAAGGTGCAGCCGAACGTTGCAAAAAATAAATAACAATGTACAAAGAACGTTGCTAAAAATAAATGACAACGATCATAAGAATGTTGCTAAAAATAAATGACAACGAATAGTGAACGTTGTAAAAAATATAAATGACAGCGAGCAACAAACGTTGTTAAAAGATTACTAAATACAACGTATAATAATCATTGTTAAAAGTAGTAAGTGCGTTGCTGAAAAGAAAATGGCAATGTGCATCTTTTGTTTGGCAACGTGCATTGCTCGTTGCTGTAGATAAAGACCTTTCGGCAACATCAAGCAACGTAAGGTGTGGCTAAACGTTGCCATATCCCTTTTAACGTATTCTGCCCATTGCAAAAGGCTCTTTTTCTTGTAGTGATTCATAGTTTTGTCTCCAGAACATGTTTATAGCAGGAATGGATACTTCATCTACTGCAGTAGAATGGGTACTTTCTGAACTCATTAAGCATCCACAAGTGATGAAAAAACTCCAGAAAGAATTAGAAGGCGTTATCCGACTAGACAGAATGGTGGAGAAATCCGACCTTGACAATCTCGAATACTTGAACATGGTCTATTCTCACCCTCCTTGCTCCCCAATTGATTCTCCTCGTCAAATTCTATCTTTCTTTTCACGCGACGATCTTCAGGTTTGTCACATGCTGGCAACTTTGCTTCTGAGTCGGAAATATTTATAGTGGTAGCTTGATTTTTCTCAAGCTGTTCAATGTTGTGAGTTGGGTATTCCAACTTTTTTAGAGCTGCATACCTTTCGGGAGCATGTGTTTGAGCTGAAGTTGCTCATGGATAGAGATGGCAACGGGGCGGATCGGCCTGATCTAAATTCGCTCCGCAATAATTGTAGGAGATCCAAATCCGCCCCGCGATCCACCATTTTTCGGGGCGGATCGGGGCAGATCGGATACGGATCGGGGCGGATCAGAGCCATGATCCGTATACTGATCCATTTTTTTTCTTTTTTCTTTTTTTTTTTTTGCATTCAAAAAATTCAAAATATATTGAAACAATCTTTACTACTAAACTATAGAGTTTAAACAAAATTCTAAAATACATTAACTACTTAATTAAATGTCCAAAAGAAAAAAAAGACATCAATTACTTAATTAAAAATTGAATACTCCAAAATTGAATCTATTTTTTTTAATTCGGAGTGGGGCGGATCGGGGCAGCCCCAATCCGATCTGCTCCGAGATCCATGGCGGATCACGGATATCTACCCTGATCCACCCCGTCGATCCGCAGATCAGGTATTTTTCACTCCATTCGGATCGGGTATCCATCGGGTTCGGGGCGGATCGGATATTTTTGCTATCTCTACTCCCGTTCTTCCGTGGCTGCGAGCCCTTGAGTCATGAGCACGACTCATTTTGAAGATATTTTTAAGGCGTAAAGTGTTTAGGTATGATGATCAAGTGTTGATCTACTTTGTGAGTTTTTGGAATATGGAGAGCTTTTTTAGTGAGAGCCCTCCTTCTAGCGCCAAACTGTTGAAATTGGAAAATGGTAAAAACTGATTTCAAGCCAACTTAATGTTAAGTATGTAGGTCGGCTATGACCGTAGTAAGTGATAGATACGTGAATAAGTATTGGAAGACCTAATTATATAATCTTTATAAGTGTGTTTTTATTTCAGCAAATTGTGTCCGAGCTGTTGGACATTTATGTCTCCTATTTATAGGAATATATGTGATGATTACATGCATTTAATACCAAGCTGAACATTAATTACTTACAAGACATCTCATTTTAAGACATTTAATGTGAAGTGACATCTGCATTAATTATGGCGGCTAGTCTGACGTTTGACGTCTGACATGTGAGAGGACATGCCATACTGATGACATGAGCTTAATCGGCAACGGAATGAGGTCCGACCTGAATCAAGTCCTGCTAAGGAATGAGGTCCGATCTAGATCAAGTTCCTTCAGGGAATGAGGTCCGACCTGGATTAGGTTCCACCAAGGATGAAATCCGAGCTGGATTAGCTTAGAGAGTGATGAACTATTTAACTGAAGTGAAAGATCGGATTGGATATCAACATTATTAATCTAATCAGAGTTGTTCTTCATCGAGAATCCCACATCGTGTTTTGAGGGAAGAGCTTTTTTATTTTTTTTAAATTTTGGCCAAAATCAATTAACTGCAATTTCTCTTCAAATGATAAAAATAAAAGATTATGTAATATATGTATTCTCATCAAATCCAATTTTAAGGATTCATTTAATATATGTAATATATAGTATAATAAATTAAAATAATAGTTTTTTAAAAACAGAATTTTCAGAATAAATGTAATAAGAATGAGTTTTTGCAATTCTTATTATAAAGTGGCTTATTTATGAAAAAAAATCCCTTTGTATTTTGCAGTATTACAAAATTATAATTGAGAGCCCCTTAATGCTGCTAAAAAAGGTTCCTCATTAAAGAAAGGAATACTTAATTTAATAGTTGTATACGATAAGAAGGAAAAAAAAAAAAAAAAAAAAAAAAAAAAAAGAAAGAAAGAAAGAAAAAAGGTTCCTCATTGGGAGTTTTTAAGATTGTTCAAACATGACCTTTATATTTCATGTGTTCAACAAATTATATAAGCGTACATGTAGTTTTCAACTATAATCTTTTCCTTCAAGTTGCTAATTCACTTGATTTAGTAATGTACTTTGATGCTGATTGGACTAGCTATTTAACAATAAAAAAACCGTAAATTTAGAAACTTCTACTAAAGTTTATGACAATTTGACACATATTTTAATAAATGCACTATATTTTTATTACATTAAAAATCTCTAATAATTATTCGTTATTATATTTATATCTTTAACTTTTTTACATTAGGGTTTTATCTTTAATTTTTTATTAATTAGCACATCTTATCTTTAATAGTAGTTTTTGTCCAAAAAAATATGTTAGCGTGCTTTGAAATTGATAACAAATATTTAATCTTAATTTTGTCTTTGTATTTTTTTTTTTTTTTACTTGAATTTGTTACCCCATTTTAACAAAAAATTAGACTGGAATTGTCATCATGGTTTTCTTATTTATCTTTTTCACAAATTATTATACTTATTATATTTGTCAAAATTGGCCTTTCTATTTGTTTATTAGAAAGGAACAAGATTGATCCAAACTTTTAACTAGAAAAAAAGATAAAGAAAAAGTAATAACTTTTAATCATAGTCATTCTTTATTGTATTTTTTGTACGTAAACTTAGGGTGTGTTTGATTTTGATTAAAATCAAATTTTTTGAAAAAGTTGATAAAAGTTGGTGAAATGTGTGGTTGAAAAGCTGTGAGTTCATGAAATGTGTGGTTAAAATTAAATGTTGATTTTGACTTTAGCTTTTTAACAAAATTTTAATTGTTTACAAACAAAGCCTTAATAATATATAACTATTTAGGAATGGTAAAATGTCCAGTCCCATTTCTTATTTTATTTTATTTTTTTTGAAGTATAATTGTATATAAAAATGGGTTAATTTCAGTAACAGTCACTAAAGTTATCTTAAAATTTCAAATGGTTACTGAAGTTCAAAAGTTACAGCGGTAGTCATTAAAAAATATTTTTTTTTTCACAAACGGTCACTCCCTTAAATTTCTAACTTGAAATGGTGATGTAGCATGATGATATAGCATATAATAGATATTTATTTATAGCAAGATAGTCCATATACTTTATATAATATTTATTTTAGTTTTTATATTTTTAATTACCTTTCATTCAAGTCCTTCAAAAATTGCATCTTAGGTCTTTAATCTTTTTACATCTTTACACATTGGTCCCCAAAATTTCAATTAAGTCCTCCAAAAATTGCATCTTAGGTCATTCAACTTTATACATCTTCTAACTTTGGTCCCCCAAATCTTTGATTTTAATGGCCAAAATAAGTACAATTTCAGTAGTCAAAATAAGTACACTTTCAATTAAATTCTTGATATTTAAATAATAAACTATTTGAATTTTCAGCTAAACAAATAGTGATAATTTGCGAGTGATACTTATTATATTTTATCAACTCTAAGTGATAATTTGCGAGTTCTATTAAGTAGTTTATTTTTTAATTATGTTATTTTGTTCATTTATATGAAAATTTGAGTGTAAAGTCAAGGATTTAATTGAAAGTGCACTTATTTTGACCACTAAAATTGTATTTATTTTGGCCACTAAAATTAAGGATTTGGGAGACCAAAATTTGAAGATGCATGAAGTTGAAGGACCTAAGAAGCAATTTTTGGAGGACTTACTTGAAAGATAATTGAAAATTTGAGGACTAAAGTGTAAAGATGTAAAAAGATTAAGAACTTAATATACAATTTTAGGAGGACTTAATTGAAAATATAGGGACTAAAATAAATATTATATAAAGTATATGGACTACCTTGTAATAAATAAATATCTATTGTATGTCACATCACTATTTCAAGTTAGAAATTTAAGAAAGTGACCGTTTGTAAAAGGAAAATATAATTTAGTAACCACCGCTGCAACTTTTAAATTTTAGTGACCGTTTTGAAATTTTAAAATAACTTTAGTGACTGTTGGTGAAATTAACCCAAATAAAAATATATATTGAAAATTAAATAAATAAGTAAACGATAATATTTTCCTTCATTAAGCTCTCCTAGTTCCGCTCCACCTTCAAAAATCGGGGTTTTAGCCTATCTGATCCATTACCATCCCTATAACTATATGTGGCAAAATTGGTCTGACCTGCGGGCCGGCCTATGTAGCCCACTTTTTTGGGTTGGGTTGGATTGGCTCTAGCCCAAATAAAATTGGGCCAAGATGGCCCGGCCCATCTAGCCCGTAGGCTAGTTGGACCAGCCCGATTTTGACTTTTTGAATTTTTTTTGTTCCTTAATATTAATCACTCATTTTGTGAATAGCCTCAATACATAATTCAAATAATATCAATCTAAAATGATCTAAGTCAAACTCACCAATAAACATTAGTCCAAAAATCTCAAGATCCAACATAAAATTGTTTAGATTTAATTAAAATTTAGTTTAATTTAAGTTTCAATCCAAAATATATTTGGTGTGACAAGTAAATTATTTATTTTAAATTTACTTATAAGTAAATATTTTAATTTAAGCTAAACATGCTTATATCGCAAAACAATAAGACTAGCATACTTTTAATATTTGTATTTTTTTTTAAATATCTAAAAATAGTTTACAATTAACAAAAAAAAAATTATTATTTTGAAAGAAAATTGACGTTTATCTATTAACTAATACATGAGAGCCCCAATTTTATAAATTAATTTCTTTAAAAATCTCAAAATATATAGTCTAAATTTATCTAAGATTGTATTTGATGTAATGTATTAGATTGTATAAAAAATTTATTTAAAAAAAAAATTAAGACAAGTTGGGTCAATGGGCTGGACCAGCCCAGCCTAGTCTAGTTTTATGTATGGCCTTGCTCTGACGGGTTGGACTAGCCCAATCCAACCAATTTGCCAGCTCTACCTATAACTAGTGTTCTAAAAGACTTAAAGCTTGGTAGGTATAGATGTCGAGTTTTAAATTTTTCACATTTATGCCTAGACAAAGGCAAAACGATAACAAAACGTGAGGTGTGATTAAATGTGGAAGTCTATTCACACGCCCAGACGAATTTTTGGCTGCCTATAACTGTTACAAGTACACAAAATATAATTTTGTTCAAACATTATTACATAAATTTAAAAATATTTATTTTAGCTAAAAATAATGTTAGAATTTAAATAAAAATTCTTAAAAAAAAAGTAGTAGTAGTTTCAACATTCTTACCGTCTTGTTTCATTGCTTTATCCGAGGGCAGAACCTAAATCCAATGCGGAATTTGAAAATTGTGTTGGTGTCAATCTATTTTTGAATTATTTGCGCTCGATCACTTGCACGTGCCTCTCTTCATGTGTTGTTTCGTGACAATTCAAACAAAACATATCTTGCACATACTTAGCCCATGAATTACTTAGCTATGTTAAATAGTGTTAAAATTATCTTTTAAATACTTATATTATAAATTATAATTTATCTATTTGTAAAATATCAATTTTAACCTTAATTAATTAAAATTATTCATTTTATATAACATATTTACTAGTATTCTAATTATAATACATCTTCACAAATAATTTAAATTTAAATTTAATTAATTTTTGTACAATATTACTATACTTTTATTTTTTAAATTTTAATAAATTTTGAGATTTAGTAGATGTATATTATTTTTATTTTAAAATAATTATAATAAATACATTGTCTTGAAAAAATATTTGATAATATTACATATTGTAGTAAAAATAAATTTTATAATACAACTCATGATAATAATAAATTAATAACACAAAATAATATTATTATAATAAATTTCTATTTTAGACAGCAATAAATCACTTTTGTTTACCAAACGATTAAATAATGATTTTGAAACATACAATAGTTATAAAACAAGAATTTACCAAACACCTATCTGATGGATGCCAATTGCAAAATTGGGTTGGAGTTTAGTTATAATTTTGTTGGTTGGGGTTTAGTTGTAAATTTTATTTAATTTATTTTTTTAATCATTCAATTTAAGGGTAAAACGGTCTATTTAACGAAATTTTGACCTAGCTCGATTTCCCGCCTCTCCCATTCATAATAATGGCTTATAAGAGAAAGCGCCACCGACAGGCCGATGACTCTAACTCGTAATCGGACTCGAAACTTACTTTCATAGGCGATACTAGTTGATGCCTCGGCGAGCTTGGGAGGCCGTAGCCGGGAGGTGGAGGGTTAAGTTAAGCATAAAAGTATAGAAATGGAATTGATCTAACTCCCATGGTGGGGAGCTCTTATAACTTCCACTGGACAAGTGTCCAGTGGGAGTTGACCAATAAAAAAGTGCTTGACAAAAAAGTCGAGCACTTGTCCAACCTCCACTGGATACGTGTCCAGTGGAAGTTGTAAATGTTCCTCACCAAGGGAGTTAGATCAAGCCCGAGTATAGAAAAAGCAATTAAGAAAAGAAACTAATATTTACCTCAACCCGCCATCTGCCAGAAGCTGTATGTAGTACTGTGGATCCCTGGGCATCTCTATAAGCCAAAAAATTAGATTCATCCTTAAGAAGTTTTCTCAAAATCTCCACGTTACCTCCTCTAGCCGTGTATAAAAGGGAGTCTTTATCCAACAATTGTTTAATAAAAATCACTTGCCCATTTGATGCAGCAGTGTATAAAAGCCAACCACCATAGCCAGCCCTGATCAGTAAATTATGTCCTTTCTTGGTTTCACATTCTTGGAGGAGCTTCTGCGCAACTTGGTTCACTATTGGAGATAAAAATGGGTGTTTGTTCTTACTTCTTGTTGAACCGGAGCATGCCGAAATTTTGTTGCAATCTACTGGTGTTGGCTGGTTTTTTCCGGTGGGTTTTTGGTAGGCGGTGGGTGACGGCGGTTTTGGAGATGGAGATGGAGGCCAATTACAGTATTGGGTTGGGGTTTAATTGCAATTTTATTGATTGGGGTTTAGTTGTAAATTTGTTTTTCTTTTTTTAATCATTCAATTTAAAGGTAAAATTGTCTATTTAACAAAATTTTGACCATTTAATGGTTAAACTGGTGGTTTCTGTCAAAAAAGGACCTCAGGTACTAACGTTTCATAGGTTCGGAACTTCGACTGCTAGTAAACAAAGGTTTAAGACTCTATCGTTATAACGTTCAAAGATGAGGGACCTCTAGTACTATTTACCCAAAAAATAATTGCAAAAACCTCAAAATTTATTAAATAACAAATACCCCTAGTTCAAATTATCACATCCGTCTGTATTCCTTTTTGAAAAAAAAAAAAAAATTGTACTTGTCTCTCTCTCCTCCATACATGATAAAATTAGTCAGTTTTTTAATGTCAATTAAGGAACCCAAATCAATTCTAATAAATTAAGTTGAGCGAAATATACCATGTGCATTTCTAGAGAGTGCTTTTTTTTTAGCCCTAACCAGTGGTGATCTTCTGCCCCCTAGGGGGCAGGATAATTTCACCCACCTGCTGACACTTCAGCAGGTGGGTGAAATAAGTGAAATAAGTGTCAGCAGGTGGGTGAAATTATCCTGCCCCCAAGGGGGCAGAAGATCATTGTTCCTAACAAATGTGCTCATCTTTCATTGCAACAACTCACTTGTACAGTTGTACTGTGCAATCCAGATTTTTAATAACAATAATTTTCTTCTTCTTCATGCACTAGTTACCCTTGGGCACTTGCTTGAGAGATTTTTTTTAAGTATCGGTTACGAAAGTTTTTTAAGATATCGATTTTGAATATTTATATGGGGTTCGATTTTTGATAATTTTAGTAGCAATTTTTTAAAACGGTCAAACTCATGCTTGAGAGTTTACTAACCAATAATTTTGAAAGTTTTTTAAAAGAATAAAATTATATATATAACCATTTATTTAAAAAGGTATGTATGTGTAAACAATATAAATTATGTAAAAATTTAAATGCAAATATATTTTTGACTGTAAAAAATTTTAAATTAATAATTCAATGGTACAAGAAAAAGAAATTATTGATTAGAGAGAAGATGCAAAATGTACGTTTGGAAAGAAGAGGAATAATGAAATATGTATTTTTAGTTTATGGTAGATTTAGAAATAATTATTTTAGAGAGGATAAAATTATATATATAATCATATATTAAAAGATGTAGGTATGTGTAAACAATATAAATTATGTAAAAATTTAAATGTACAATTATATTCGATTGCAAAAAATTTTAAAAATAATTTAATGGCACATAAAAAAAATTATTGTTTATAGAGAAGATGCAAAATGTGCGTTTGGAGAGAAGATGAAGAATGTAGTATGTATTTTAGGTTTATGGTAGATTTAAAAATAATAATTTTAGAAAAGATAAAATTAGAATATAATTTGAAAAACGATCAAAAATTCCTGATTTGGAGAGTTGAGAAATACATCTCAAATTATATTACAACAATTTTTAATAGTTTTTAAACCACTCAAAATTCGTTCTCTAAAAAATTAACAAATAACGATTTTTTCAACTTCTTAAAACCGATAAGAAAAAGAACTCACAAGAAGACTCTTAACATTTTTCATATAAGCGCGCATGTACTGGAACAAAAATCACTAAAGGGATTTTATAATTTTTGGGTAAATAATTTAATATTTTATTTGAGGGTCACCCAGATTTCAATTGGATTATTCAAATTGGAACAAAAGTCTGGATTTGCATGTGTGAACAATAAATTTTATTGGTGGTCACCCAGATTTCAATTGGATTATTCAAATTTAAAAAGTTTCCGTAAAGCCACTAAATTTTAAATTCATTTTAAATCCAGCCACCGTGTTGGCGTGTTAGTCCCGACAATGCAATTGACTGGAATTGCATGTTTGAACAATAAAATCAAGTGGAACGACGCGCAGGATCTATGTGGACCATGAAAATGTCAAGTCAATGAAAGTACTTACAGTTGTATTATAAGTGATTTATGTAATAAATTAATTAATATATAATTAACAAAAATAAATAGAATTACAAATGACTAGTCTTACAGAGTCACAAAAATCGTTGTTTTAAAGTCGTGTAGTCTTTCTTTCGTGCTGATATTGTCAACACTGCATGATTCAAAAATAAAACCATTTTAGCTCATAGTCGATTCTCCTTCTATGAGCACGACCAAAATGAGATAAGAACGAGCATTTTTAACTAGTTGTCAAAACAAGAAAATAAGTATAGTGTATAGTGTATTTTTCTAATTTTGTTGTCTTGTAATGTGTCTAAAACATGAAACTACACTCTATTTTATAGTATATGAAAATTTATGTAATTCAAATTGATTTTAATCATGAAATTAAGAGGTTTTTGTATTTGCTTAAAACTGAAAATTAAAACTAAAATTGAAAACTAAATCAAATTTATATGAATGTTTAAATCTTTATTTTTTAGGTTACAACACTTCCATCAACATATTTATGTATTTTTAAGAACATGATTTTGTACTCAAAATCCCCAATTTAACATAACTTATATGTTTATGCTATAAATTTGCATGCCTACATTTTGGTATAGTTTATAAATTAATTTATTTAATCAAAATAGTTTATTTGATTAAAAAAATTGTTTTCATAGTATGACATTTTTACTATTCTTAGTCAAATAAACTATTTGGTCAAATAAATAAGTTTATAAACTATATCAAACAAGTTCTAAATGATGCACAATGTGGCATTGAGGCATTCCATCTGGTTTTAGGGGATTAATCTTCTACCCACTTATAATACTCATGCTGAGGTGACATTACATGGTTGGTAAACTCATGATTTCTATCAATCATATTTAGTCACTCCACCAGTGGGTATTATATCTCCTACTCACCATGAGTAGGAGATCAGACTCCTCTGGTTTCAATGCCCATACAGGCAAATCCCACCAATTGCGTCGACGACATCTAACTGAATTTGAAATATAATTAAATTTGGTTACTTGATTAGGACTTTTTAAAGGTAAGTGTCCAAATTGAGACTACGCTCAAAGTTTGGCGACCTCCAATAAAATTTGCGCTTGGGTTTTCTTGGGAGTTTCCCCCCCCCCCCCCCCCTCCACCCACCCACCCACCCAATTTTGAGCGGATTTTTGGTGGTACCATTTATGAGAAGTTGAAAAAAATTTGGTGCTTATTAGTTTTTATTTTTATTTTTATTTTTTTTGGCACTGATTTTGGATGGTTTAAAAATAACTCAAGTGTAGTGTAATTTGGAGTGTATTTCTTAATCCCTTTTTTGGCCGTTTTTTAAATTATTTTTCAGTTTTATCTTCTCTGAAATAATTATTTATAAATCTACTCTAAACCTAAAATACATACTTCATTCTCTCTCTTTTCTCCAATTGTACATTTTACATATTTCTCTCCAAATAATAATTTTGTTATGTACTGTAGAATTATTTTTAAAATTTTTTGTAGTCCAATATAATTTACATTTAAATTTTTATATTATTTATATTGTTTACATATACCTACATTTTTAATATCTAGTTATAAATTAATTTTATTATTTTAAAAAATTTTAATACCGCTGAATAATAAACTTTAAAGTATGTGTTTGACTGTTTTAAAAATCGCTATTGAAACAATCCAAAACGGGCACCAATACTCCAAAACTTCCAAACAAGCCCTTATAGTTTTTATAATATCCGTGTAATTATAAATTGAGGTGACCAAATTGAGACTTTGCTCAAAGTTAGGCAACCTCTAATAAAATTTACCTTTATAGTTTTTATACATATTTGTGTAATTGTAGAGTTCAATCATATTATCTAAGGAATTATACATCTTCTTTCATAATTGCGTAAAATAATTCTACACCCACCAACTATATTCTAATTAAAAAACATAAACTATAGATAAATGTGGATATCGAATTTTAAACTTTTTTGATTTAGGGAATAGTGAGGCGTGAGACATGAGACATGGTTAGGCATAGATGCACTAAGCTTTAAACCTAAGTGAGCTTTTTAAAACAATGACCACCAGTATAAAGTAATATGACATGAGTCTTTGATTAAATTATAAATTTATCAAGAAATTTGATTTCTTATAAGAATAAAGCATAAATGACTATTAAGAATATAGGGGTGGCTGCACCTCGACTCGACGTCTCGACCCATGACATGAACCTAGCTCGGCTTGTGAAGAAAAAATGGACTTAGTCTCCCATTGTTCATGGGCAGCATGGGTTGAGCCGAGCTAGTCCTCCCACGAGTTTTTAGTTTTTTCTTTTTAAACAAAAAATGTTGAAATTTTTAAAAAGCTGCATTTTACATTTTTAATTTAATTTTTTAATTTTTAATTTTTAAAAACAGGCTACACTCTTGCAGCCTGTTGTCAAATCAGGCCACAGAATGCAGTATGTTGCCAAATGAAGCTGCCCAATGAGCCAGCCCGTGAGCAGGGATGGCTCGGCTTGTTTGACAAGTTTTTGAGCTTAATTCGACTCTATGACTTGTGAGATCACGAGCTCGGGCGTCCTATAGGACAAGTCCAAACAAGTTGGTCCGACGAGGTCACAATCTACAGAATCTATTATGATTTTTATAAGAACGTGGTACGACTATAAATTGTGTACTGACAAAAAATTTGTAAACGTTGAAAGTGGTACAATGTGTAGATAAGTGTGCAGAACTCATTTTGTCTAGCTTTGTAAATTGGACAGAACTTCTTGGCTTCTTCCTCTCTCTGTACATTTTATTCAAAATTTTCAAAGTCGTGCGGGACATTTGCTCCCACACGTCATAAGTCATAAGTGGGACATTTTCTATGATCGCATAAGTGGGACATTTTCTATGATCGCATGCACATTTTGACCAAGTCCGGTAATAGACGCCTGTGGACTTGAAATTAATATCTAATTAGCATCAATACAAAGTAGTATGATTCTTCACCCATGATTTTTTCCAGGCTCACTGGCAAAAGTCAGAACATCGTTCTCAGCTCGTTCAATAAAAATTTTACACATCGTCAAATAATTTTACTCATCTCTATAATACAATTATAAATTATACTAAAAAATATGATACGTCATCTTAAATTACTTACATGACAAAAAAAAAAAGTAGAAAATGTCGAGCACACATATTCTTCTTTTTTTTTTTTTTTTTTACAATAAATGTCCATCGAAATATGTATTAAATCTCGTTTATTTAATTTTTTTATAATTTATCTCTATCGAAAAATGTGTTGATAGTCTTTTATTAATTTTTTATAATTTATCTATATTATCTACCTTGTATAATTGGACCATAATTTTTTCGTCTTTATTTTACTTACCACGTACCACTATTCACATTGATGTATTGAAGATATTCTGAAGGGATTATTATAAATAATATTTAATACATTTATACTTATTGTTAAATTAATTTATTAAAAATACGATGCAAGACGTGTATTTAAGAAAGCATATCTACATAGATCTGTTTATATGTCAAGTGTATTTCCATGATCCATCCCAGCTCTTTTTATCCTTAACATTTACCATCTATCCGTACTATTGTCCAATCTTTGCTTGAACAATTAAGAAGAAGCAAAAAAGCAGTCTGCTTAGCTATGGCTTGGATTTGGATAGCAGTATCACTACTGATTACGTTTCTTTATCTTGTTCCACAACTGTTGAACTCAAACAAGAAGAAAAAACTGCCACCAGGGCCAAGAGGGCTTCCAATTTTAGGACATTTCCACATGTTGGGAAAGAATCCCCATCAAGATCTGTGTCAAATTGCCCAAAAACACGGTCCCATAATGTATATGCGCTTCGGCTATGCTCCCACCATTGTTGTATCATCTCCTGATGCAGCCGAGCTTTTTCTTAAAACTTATGACAATGTTTTCTGCAGCAGGCCACGCCACGAAGCTTCCAAGTATATAGGCTACGAGCAGAGGAATATAATTTTCGGGAAATACGGCCCTTATTGGCGCAATATGCGTAAGCTATGCACTTTAGAGTTACTGAGTAATCTCAAGATCAATCAATTCCAATCCATGCGACGAACAGAGGTAGGACTTTTGATTAGTTCTCTTAAAGGGGCTTCTAAAATAGGCGAAATCGTGGATGTTAGCGAAAAAATAGCCTCGTTGAATGTAGATATGACTTGCCTTATGGTGTTTGGAAAGAAGTATGCAGATAAGGATCTTGATGAAAAAGGGTTCAAAGCTGTGGTTAAAGAGACAGCGGAGGTGGCAGCGGTTCCCAATCTTGGGGACTATTTTCCTTATCTTGGGGTGCTTGATCTTCAGGGATTGACGGCCAGGATGAAGGCTGTTGCTAAGGTTTTTGATGATTTTCTTGAAAAGATAATTGATGAACATGTTCGGAACAAGGAAGATCATAAGCAGACTAAGGATTTTGTGGATACTATGATGACCATTATGGAATCTGGAAATGCTGAATTTGAATTTGATCGCCGTCATGTCAAAGCTGTGCTGCTGGTAATTATATTATTTCCTTTCATAGTTTAAAATTATACTTCAGCATGCTTGCACATGTATAGGCCAGATTAGTTTTTTCATCAAAAGTTTCAAACGTGCACAATTTTTATGAATAACGGCAAAATCTGAACTCAAGATTTGAGAAAATATTAGTACCTCGTTGAGCTAAAGTGTCAAAAATGTCTTCCAATCGTGTGTCCAATTTTATGAAGCCAAATTAAGTACAGCAAATTATTAGATTGAATGCATTCATAGTCTGTGTGCCATATTTGTCTCCAGGACATGTTTATAGCAGGAATGGACACTTCATCTACTACAGTAGAATGGGTACTTTCTGAACTCATCAAGCATCCACAAGTGATGAAAAAACTCCAGAAAGAATTAGAAGACGTTATCGGACTAGATAGAATGGTGGAGGAATCCGACCTTGACAATCTCGAATACTTGAACATGGTAATAAAGGAAGCCTTAAGACTTCATCCTGTAGCACCCTTATTAATCCCTCATGAGTCCATGGAAGACTGTGTAGTTGATGGCTTCCATATACCAAAAGCATCGCGCATAATAGTGAATATATGGGCTATTGGGAGAGATCCAAAAGTGTGGGATGAAGCAGAGAAATTCCATCCAGAAAGGTTTCTTGGAAGTGATATAGATCTCCGGGGGCGCAGTTTCCAGCTTATACCCTTTGGCTCCGGCCGAAGAGGTTGCCCTGGGTTGCAATTGGGACTCGTGATAATTCGATTACTGGTGGCACAACTTGTGCATTGCTTCGATTGGGAGCTTCCGAATGGGATGATGCCTAGTGATTTGAACATGGATGAATATTTTGGTTTAGTAACTACGAGAGCTGAGCATTTAATGGCCATTCCAACCTACAGATTGCATAAATGATGCAGAGTTTTTGTGAATTGAAGAAGGTCACATGAAATTCGACTTTTATATATACACAATGACAATTTTTATATATTGTTTGAATAACATGTTGTATGTGTTAAGGTTACATTATATCCAATAAATGAAATTGACATTCTGTAATTTGATTGTACTCCTTTGACAGCAAATATAAACATATTGGAAATAGTTTTGGTTCATCACGTGAGAATATTTTATTCAAAAAAATTATTTAATCAATCCATAGTACTTCTTCACTTAGTTTCTATCGAATTCAAATTTGTGCCAAAAGAAATGTCATTGTTAATGGAGCATGCACTTGTGATTTACTAGTTATGCATACAACCCCAATAATAATATAGGTGATGTCTTTGTTAATTTCGAAATCACGAAATTTATTGTTTGTTGTTATTTGTTTAACCTAAACTAATATGTATTAAAATATAAATAAATATTATCATGTTAACAAAAACAAAACACAAAAATATATAAAAAATACTTATTAGTCAAATTGACTGGTTATCGTTTGATTAAATTCTCGTAAAATTAATTCCTTCTCTTGACATACTTATTATAATCCCTTCTCGTAAAATTAATCACTTATCTTAAAATTAATGAACAAACGGTTTTTTTTTTTTTTTTTTTAATAATCTGTTTTGATGTTGTTATCATCTTTGATTATTTTATGTTTTCTAGCATTTTAATGAAAGAGGAAAATTTTAAAAGTTGCTGCTAGCATTTTAAAGAAAGAGGATGTCTATGCATGACAAGTTTTGTGATTTGGTTGTTTTTTGTTAACTTTGATGGTAAATATTGATATACAATTTACTATCTGACTTTTAATTTGGTGAAGAAATGTCAAGGAAATAGAGAAATTGTAGTTAAAGTCTTTGGCTAAAAAATGAAATATCTATCCACTTGTTATGTTGTTTATTTTACTTTGATATTTCAACGAGAGTTAGTCATCCACTCCACCTACTGTGATCAATTACATGTAATTTTTAAAACATTGTGAGTCAATACAACCAAATTGACTAAAGTAAATGTAAAACATTATGTAACCTTAAAAAATAAAATGTATTGTAGCCTGATTTATTTGTTGCATGTGCACATAATATTTCATTGATTTGAAATATGTTGCATCTGCAAGTCTTTTATTTGATGTTTACCAAATGCGACGTACTCTTGTAGTTAACTCGATAACGAGTTAAAACATCTTGTTACATGTTTGGTGGTGTTTAAATTATAATTTCAGTTGGTCAAACATACTTTTTATACACACATTCACCCACAATTTATAATATAAGCACTTGAAAAATAATTTCAGCACTACCAAATATACACTTAACAAATGCAAGAAATGAATTCAAATTCAAGAAAAAGTATCAAAACATGTTGCATTCTCAAGCTGAACAACATCATGATTGTAAAGAAACATCAAGGCATTTAGTTAAATTTTCATATGATTACATTTTTTAAAACTTCTTAATTGTACATTTGAAGCTTAGCCAACTATTATATACGAAACTTTTCGATAATCAAAAGTACATAATATGAAATCATTAAATCACAAAATATCATCATATATTATTTTTATATTGCATAAAATAAATTCTCAATCAACGAAATGGAAGAAACACTTCACATGCATTAGAATAAATAGGGAAAAGAAAAAAAAAACAAACAAACAAGAAGTAATTGATTATTAGCTTAAAATGGTCTTATAAGCATGCCTCAAACTTAGCCAACAATGGTCTACAAGCATACCAATAATATCATAACATCATTTGAAAAAAAAAAAATATTCGTACAAAAATTCCATCCAGAGGTGGCAAATGGACTGGCCAGCTCAACCTGGCCCGATATAAAATTGGATTGGACAGGCCTAGCCCATTTTTCATGGGCCAATAAATTCTACCCATTCCAATTTTGATCAAAGGCCGTGGGGCTAGCTGAACTTAATTTTACTTTTTTTTTTTTATTTTTAAATTTATATATACATAATTTTTAAAAAAATTAAAAAATTATTTTTCTACAGTTTCTTGTATATTGGAATCTCCACACCTTCTATATATGCACACAACCATAATGTCATAATATCATAATCTTGCCCCACCCCGCCCAGCCAAGCCACGCCACGAAATTCTTGTATATTGGAATCTCCACAACTTCTGTATATGCACAGCCATAATATCACACCCACCTCCCACCCTTCCTCGAACACCAAATTCAGTGTTGCCTTTAACAACTCTCACATGCCCCCTCTAATCTAAAAATCTCACAATCTCATTAACCCCCAACACTCTTACTCAAGTTTAAAATCAATAAAATCCTCCAAACTCACAAATTTCTTGCCCCTATTCTCCTGTAAACAAAATCAAGAAAATGCCCACAAAATAATGGTTCACAATCTCAAGTTCTTGCAGAGTTTGAGCACTTGAAATCCTCATAACTCTCTTACCTTTCAGAACCGTCTCTTCTTGAATTCCACCTTCCATTTTTGGGCAAACCTAGTTCTGTCTTGAACTTTTTGTTCATAAGTTTTCTTCAAGGAGTAACACAAGAGCAGACATTCTCTCTTTCTCTCTTCACATACATTTGAATATAAGGAAAAAAGAAGGCCGCTTTGGCTAAATGGCCATATCAAATGCCTCGAATCACAGAAGAGCCTAATTTATATCAAATAAATTTAAATGTCATTTTTTAAGTAAAAAAAGACTCAAATACTCTTACTTACTAACATCTTTTAATAGACCATATGTTAACAGGTGGTCTGTTAAGGCCAAATTGTTAACAGACCCTTAACAAACCCACATGTCTGTCTGTTAACATGCCTGTTGGTCTGTTAAGGCCAAAATTTAACAGGTCAAAAATTTGTTAACAGACTTATGGTCGGTCTGTTAACAGTTGTTAATAGACTGTTAACGTAAACTTATACATTTGAACTGATTTTTCAATTAACCAACTTTAAATGAATTCAAATTTACAGAAATTTAAAGTAAAAATTACAATTCATACTCTGATTTATACATATTTTCATGATTTATACTACAAAATTCATAATTTATAACGTAAGTAAAAAGAAGAAGATAGATACGGATGAATTTCTACTTGAAATGAGATTTCTTACACAAATGAAATGGATTGGATTCTAACATTGAAATGTGTTAGATTCTAACATTGAAATCTTCTCATTTTCCACAGATAGATAAATTTGAAATAGATATAAACGGGGATGAGAAAACAGTGTTATATTTGGTAATTTACAGGGTAAAATTGGTCAACGACCATTTTGAAAAATTGGCTAGGTCACCCGACCATTCAGCACTTATCCCACAAAAACGTATCACATTTTTTGATGAATCATTCCAATGGGATGGAATCGAAAAAAAAAAAAAAAAAAAGGTCCAGCGTAGATCAAACTCGTTTGGCCTGGTGGTGATAATTTCACCATATACTACAAAATATAAAATAATTTAAAAAATACTATTTAACTTTTTTTTATTCTAAAAATACTGTTTTTTATTTTTATAACACTTGTTGTTACATTTGTTACGTTTGTTAATAACAAATGTAACACATTTATTGTAACTAAAATAACAAATGTAACAAATGTAATAACAAGTGTTACAAAAATAAAAAAACAGTATTTTTAGAATAAAAAAAAATTTGATAGTATTTTAAAAAATAGTTTATTTATTGTGGTTATTTTTGAAAAAACCCTGGCCTGGTGGATAATTGATCTGGGCCATATTGGCCCAGTTTTTCACTGGGCTAAACCAGTCCAGAATTCAAGTCATGCGGGTCATAGTGGCCCACCCTAATTCCATCATTACACCATCATCATTGAGACATAATAAAAACTAGGAAAGAAATCAAATGTCCATGTCAAATTCGAATCAAATTAACATTAAAGGTGACAAAATTAAAATTATCATTTTACCTTGTAAATGCAGCCAGTAATGGCATTTAGAGGTTGATTTGGATTCCAAAATATACTCGACAATCGACATGACTATCAGTCTATCATAGTTTGAATTTAAAAATCTAGGCAAATTTTAGACAAAATTCTACGAAGTTTCAAAAATAAAGATTCCAATATATAAAATCAAACAAAAACTTTTGCAAATTATCAAAATTATAATTTTCAAATTATAAACCAAAATCAAACAAAGAGACAATAATCTGAGAACTATATTAGCAACAACAATATTAAAAAATAGTTGAACAAAAATGAAGTTGAAATCAATTTGATTTTTCTCTATTATTCTAAATGAATATAAAGATGAAATCACAAGTTCTATGTTTACTTGTATTTCAAGGAAGAAAAAAAAAGGTTCAAATTAGTGGAATTTTTGTCGGATTATTTTGATATCTTCCGATTTATGAGGGAAAAAAAATCGAAAAATCATGCTGAAATTTTTGGAAAGAAGATGAAGACATGAATTGGGAAAGATTTTTTGTGATTTGTAAGTTTCATCTTGCGACGTATTGTTCAATTTGTGAAAAAATAGGGAAATATATTCCCCAATTTTGTAATACACGGTATTTTTTAATTTGCCCTTCTTTTAGTGTAATTGTCAAGTTTTCCCAATTTTTTATCTATATAAATATTAATTCTAGTTTTATTTGGGAAAATTGCCATTAAAATCACCCATTTGAGACTTTTCTCCTCTTAGGTCCAAACAGATTTGAAAATTTCCTATAAGTCGCACTACTAATACCAAAATTACCCTTATAACATAAATTAAAGAATAAATAAATATTAAAAACTGATCATTCACGTTAAATTCTAGATGTGAGGTCGTTTCAATTTCAAAATCGAAACCAAGTGGTACAATATTTCGGCTCTGGAGTTTCTCAAGACATCAACAATTGATAGCAAGTCTAAAATTTTCACTTTATTTTAGCAGTAATTTAATTTTTCTCATAAACAAATAGAATTATTATTTTATTTTGATGTTACTTATGAGACGAAGAGTTGGATGAAACTAATATTATTATTAATTACAAGCTTAGTTTTTAGTGATTATACCTATAATTAGCAAATGAACTGATTCTAATAGGATGAATGAATTGCGAAAAAGATAATGTAAACAATTAAAAATGGAATAAAAGATTTAAAAGCTCAAGGATTATATATAATTGAATTAAAAAGTTGTGTTGACGAAAGAGGATTTTTTTTCATCAGTAACAACCTAATGTTAAATAGTCAATTCAATTTCTTTTCATTTTATTATACTTTTTTGGAACTACTTTTTCCACTTTTCAACCACGCATTTTATTGACTTTTACAAAAAAAAAAAAAAAAAAAAATCTAATTTTAATCAAAATCAAACACACCCTTTAGTAATTTTTACCCTCGGGATATATTTTCGTGCAAGAGTTATTTTCTGCTGCGGTGTGATTTTACTATGTAAATATGTTTTAGAGAATGTCGATTGCGCAGTATTGTTCAGAGCACTCACCAGTTTATATTTGTGTCAAATTGAAATACTGGATTTATGGTAGCATTGCCTAAGGAATTTCCTGCAGTGGATCATTTTTTCTCTCTACAACATTTGAAAGAAAATTGAAGGGATAAAATCATCAGTGATTGCTTCTCAGTTGTTCTGTAATTAAAGAAATATTATTTATGTGAAGGAACTTAATATTACTTTTTTGAATTTGATGGATATATATTATTTTTTGATATTAGGATCACAATTTCTTGTAATGGTTAATGTTGTAGTTTGATTTTTGTAATTATTTATTTTATTTGGAGATATTTTTGTGAATGACTATTTCAACATTGTTTTTTTAATATTAGTGTCACATATTCATATTTGCCTCGTTGATGCTATATATTATCTAATATAAATTGGATGATGTATTGTATTCTGGTATGGTGTTTTGCCATGTTCCATTGTATGATTCATGATACTCTTTAATTTTGAGATAGATGGTGTGCATATATTGTAATATTTTATATCGCATAGACTTGTTAATGATTTTTTTTTCATGTTGATGGGTTATGACACTGTTTATTGTACAATATTATATAAAGATAACAATATATGAAAACATTGGTGTATATCGTACAATAATGTTAATGATTTCTCTCATTATAAAGAATTGTTTACAAAATTTTTTATTGTAACATGGGAGAATTATAATAATTCAGGTAAATAGAGGGTCTCGAACCTTTGAACCTTGTAACGATGGGGTCCTAAACCTTCAATCACTAGCATTCTGGGTCCTTAACCTTTAAAAAACTCGCGACCAAGGTCCTTCTATTAAAAAAATCGTTAATTTGACTGTTAAATGGTCAATTTTTTTAAAATGACCAAATTACCCTTTTTGGAATTAAAACAAACAAACCAAAAAAGATTACAACAAATTTCAATGGCTTCCTCCTCTAATTTTCCTGTTCGAAAATAAAACCTAAATCCCTAATTAACACTGAATTTCCTAATCTAAGACCATTATCTTGAAAAACGAATTCAATCGAATATATAATATATCAATTTTTATAGTCTGTTGGACAGTAATTGCCTAAATCTAAGTTTCCTCGGCTATGGTGAACAGCAGTAACAACAACGCTAACACCAACACAACGCCGTCGTACCGTGAATTTATAGCACTTTCAATTACTGTTTACTTGAAGGTTCTTCTTCGCGTTAACGTTCAGTTTTGTTTGGAATCCAACTTCTTCTTGCTTTATCTTCTTTTCCTTTCCTACTCTAAGGCTGTGTTTGATTGCAAGTGGAAAATTTGGGTGGAAAGAAAATATTTTTCATGGAAATGAATTACCAAGAAAATTTGGATTGGAAAATGTTCCATGGAAAATAAATGAGTTGGAAAAGGTTAATAAATTTTCCATGAAAAATAAATTCTCCTATCCCACAAAGAAAATATTTTCCTTGAAAACAAGGAAAATGTGGCCAAAAGTGGAAAACTTTGAAAAAAATTTCCATGGAAAAACAAAAGTTGCAATCAAACAAAATATGGAAAATATGTGAGAAAATGTCTTTTCCATGGAAAATTTTACCAATCAAACATACCAAAGCTGGAAAATTAGTAGAAAATTTTCATTTTTCATGGAAAATGAAAGGAATCAAACACAGCCTACGGTGTTTATTTTACATTGGGTATCATGGGTAAGAAAAATAGATGGTACTTAACCCTTGGAAAAGTGGAGTTCATGAAGGACTCCTATGTGAAGATTATTTCTCCTGCTCCAGTACCCAAATCTGCTGGGTTAAAAACACAGGTATGGTACATGGTAAGGTTGTTGTACCTTCTTCTTTGCTAGCTAATGTTTCAACTTTTGCGTCGATGAGTTTTGAGGATGATACTATTCCATCTCTGAAATCTCCTTATCTTTCGAGAACTCTTGGAGAAAATGATACTGATTCAGCTGGGTCTTCAGATAAAAGTCCAGCAGTCATGAGTGTAGACAAACCAGAGAAGGTTCCAGATTTGGGATGATACGGTTCAGATTTGGGAAGTGAAAACAGGGGTTTGTTTATGTATTTTGTTTGTTTTAATTCCAAAAAGGGTAATTTGCTCATTTTTAAAAAAAAAAAAATTGACTATTTAACGGTCAAACTAACAATTTTTTTAACAGAAGGACCTTCATCGCGAGTTTTTTAAAGGTTAAGGGCATGGGGTGCTAGTGATTGAAGGTTCGAGATCCCTAATGCTATTTACCCTAATAATTCTATAACATAAAATAGAAATAGTATCATTAAACTAATTAACAATTCTATAAAAATTCTATAAAACAGTTAGCTGGTGACACAATTACCCAACAAATTATGTACAAATTAACAAATTTCAATCATTAGAAAAAATATTATAATTCTACCAATTGACATTCTCTAAATACAACATATCATACCTGAATTGATTAGTAATATTTATTTGTCATTCAAAAATATAAAATATAAAGTAACATAAAACAATATCTTAAGTTAGATTGGCAAGTTAACAGTTTCCTCCCGAAAGGATGTATTCATTGATGAAGTTTGAAACCTTTTATGCTTTATACTGTCTCATTTCTCAATTAGCAAAGTTTATTTCGGCAGTTCATTTTTATAGTCGCTCTATCATGTGGCAGACGTGTATTTCACAATCCAATATACGATATAAAATCCAGATATATTGAGCACATTGGGAATGCTTAAATTAAAATTTCAGCTGGTCAAATTGGTCAAATATACTTTTTATACACACATACCCACAACTTACAACTCACTCTTTATCCACACATTCAATAATAACTTATAATATAAGAACTTAAAAATAATTTCATCACTACCAAACATGTGCTGAGTGAATACCATATCTACATTTAAAACAAGATAGTATAAATAGGGGTTAAAGGTGTATTAGCTTCTTATGTCTCAAATTTTTGTTGTGGACATTTATCACAATATAACAGTATCACATTAGTATCAAACATATTCCTAGGCAAAATGTATGCTTTAACAAAAAATCATAACTCAAAAGAAGCACAATATCATATTAAATCCAAGCAGTATTAAGATAAGAACAATATTATAGAATGTAATAGTATCTCGCATAACATTTTTGTCACAAATAGTATCACACCATATCATTTTGAATCCAATTAGTATCAAGCATATTCTTGGAAGAAAATATGATTGTTTAACAATAAATCATAACTCGAAACAACGACAGTATCACACACACTCACACTCTCGAAACAGCAAATTTCAATCCAATAGAAGAACAATATCATAGATAGGTCAAGATTGAAACATTATCTTACATAGCATGCTTGTCATGAATAATATTACACAGTATCTCATTAAGTCCAAACAGTATTAAGCCCATGTTTGTCACAACTTAAATTATAATTTAAGTTGGTCAAACTAATTAAACGTACTTTTTATCTATACATTTCATAAGATCCACAACTTGCTACCCACTTATTATTCGCATATTCAAAAGACCCACAATTTATAAGAACTTAAAAAATAATTTCAATACTACCAAACAAATATCAAGCATTTTCCATTGGCAAATAACATGTTCTAACAGAAAATTCAAAAAACCAGCAAAAAAACATCATCATAAATGACTCCAATCTTAAAGTTCTAACTTGATTCTATAATAGTGTCTCGAATAACTAATAACGCAAATAGTATCTCACATTTTCCATGCTCTAAATCACAAGTTTTTAACAGAAAATCCTAACTCGCAACAAGTACATCGTCACAATATAGTCGAAATAGTGAACCCTAACTCGAAACGTTAATATTATTGCATACATATGAAATCTGACTAGTATCTCGATTGTTTCTACATAAATTAACGTTGAGGTTTTAACGTTTAGCAAAATTACCTTAAGAACTTGACGATTTAGATTGAATCATCAAACAAAAATTTCAATATGGCACAAAAATTTTGGAGGCGAGGTTGTGATCTTTATTATATAAAAAGAGCTCCAATGTGTTGAGAAATGCTCAAGAAAAAGAATAAAGAAAAAGAAAATTTCGTTTGAGGCAAATCGGAGAAGGGGGCAGAAAAAATCACATGCAAAAAAGAAGACGAAGATTGCATTGTTTAGTTTTGAAATTTTGGTTCTCATGATTGTATTTTTGCATTGCTATATGATTTAAAATGAATAAATTTTAGATAGTATGACTTGGGGGCCCATAACTACATCCATTAATTTTAGAAAAATTACATATATGTCTTAAACTTTTCCAGTATTTTGGTATTTACTAATTGATTAAAAAAAAAACAAAATTCTCCAAATCAATTTCAAAAAGTAGAATTGCAATGGATTTTTAATGAATCTAATGAATGCTCACTATTACCATCTCAAAGAGATGTTTCTTCCGTTTCAAATGGTATTTCATTATCCCAAAAAATCTCAAAATTTGAAATTCAAAAATTACAGTCTTCATCATCATCCACAAGTGAAAGTTGCAGAGTTCGATTTTGGTGTCTTCCTTCAAATTTTCTATATATTCGAGCACTGATTACTCAAGAATTATGTGCTCTATAAGGTTTTTTAATTCAGGTTTCAGTGTGAAATTGAAGTATCAACCATCTTCAACAACTGAAATTTGAAGTTTTGTGGAGACTGAGATATTTTCGCTGTTGTTGTAGAGTTTCTGAAAATCCAACAAGCAAGTTGAGAAACAATTCATAATCTGACACTATTTCTTGTTTCTGGAGTTTGTGAAATCAAGAACAGGAGGCTTTCAAAAATGTAAGTCGCAGAAATTATTATGAATTAAGAAATTAGAATTAAAATATGTATTGAATTGTATTAGCCAATTACTCTTGCAAACACACGTTGTTCTGCTTGAGGGAAAGTTCAAGGCACAAAGAATAATACAAGCAACATCCTGCAATTTATATTTTACAAGTTTTTCAGCATTCATTTCATTTTGTATTATGTAATTTGATTACATTCATTCTAAATCAAACAAATAGGAATTCACTGTTGAAATTGATTGGACTTTAGATTTCTTTGAAAAACACATATTAGTTTGAGACATATGAAAGGAATTTCTCAAGATTATGATGCAACTTAATTGGTATATAGCATGGTTACATAAGATCTGCACACATTGTTTAGATTTGTGCAAGCAATGTATGTGCTAGAATGATAACAATGATGATAGTTACGTAATTTATTTAAAGTGAAATTTGTATTACGAAATGGAACCAATGAAAATAATTCGTTTAGATTTTTCACAAAAATATGTTGTTTTAATTTATTATTAATCTTCGTGATATAAATTTTGTTACAAGTACTAGATCCATTAATACATTGGTTTATTATAAGGGTGAATGGGATTATTCACGAAATTACAATGATTACTCGGTTGTTGGAATTATAGTGACATTAGATTATGTGAAAATTCCAGCCATGATTCTGATGATGATATGTGGGCATACAAGTCCACTATACTTCTGTTGTTATTTAGTTTCTCATGAATTGTTTTGTGGATTAAGAAAAACAAGAAAAGTACATCTTGCATCTTCACCGTGAGATTTGAAAATTGCCACCCAGTAAGATTACACATGTTCTTAAATGGTTTATGAATCAAATGGTTGAGATAAAAGTATGAATTCTTTCAAATCATGATGCATACTTAAGATGAATTGAGGATTTAGTTCAGCATCTCCATAATTCATTTAAAAATGTGTATTGACTATTGATTCTAAGTCTGGGACTTCATCACATTAATCTTATACGTTATGACTAATGAGGTTAATGGTCTGACAATTAGGGGTGGGCGTGGGTCGGGTTGGGTCGGTTTTCGACCCAAACCGAGTGAAATTCGATTTGGCAAAAAGCCAAACCGAAACCAAACCAAAAAAAAACATTTTGGCTCGAAACTGACCCGAACCGACTCAGGTTAGTTCGGGTTTTTGGTTTTGGGCCAAGTTTAGTTAAAAAAAAATTTTTTTTTTTTAAAACCGAGTCGATTTCGGGTTGGTTTTCCCAACCTGAAAACTGCCCAAACCCACCCTAGTTGGTTCAGGTCGGGTCAGGTCAGTTTGACGGTTATTTTGCCCAGCCCTACTGATAGTAATGAAGCTATATGATAGTGCTAACTTTCTCATCCTTTATTGTTTCTCCCAAGA
This sequence comes from Forsythia viridissima, assembly GCA_030279155.1. Classification (NCBI taxonomy): domain Eukaryota; kingdom Viridiplantae; phylum Streptophyta; class Magnoliopsida; order Lamiales; family Oleaceae; genus Forsythia; species Forsythia viridissima. Next base: position 35,507,222 of record CM059038.1, on the reverse strand, counting down.
TGAGAAGTGGTTTCTTCCAAAATAATGACAAGAGCAATGTCTTTTGGGGGTACCTACTGTCACACGTTGTTCATCTTGTAATGAAGAAGTAAGTAAGTTTGTTAATCTTTCCCTTGACAATGGTCTATATAGCTTAACTATGAAACTTGATGCTATGTTTATTTACTTCTCTAAATTATTTTCTGAATCCTTAGGTGGTAGATGGTGTTCATTGGATAAATTTACCAAAATATAATGTCAGGTCCTTTCTAAGTTGATATCCAAGGGAAAATTGTATGATGATGCGCAACAGCTGCCTCTACCATTAATTGTTGAAATTGATGAATTGTTGTGTTGTTGGTTTTGTTCTTGATAATATGCAAAAATAGATACTTGTGCATTTATTCCATCCATTAGTAATAATTATTTCAATCTTCAATGCTTTTATTTGATTTTTAGTTTCAAGATGATGATAATCAATTGTGTATTGGAGATTGTAAGTGAATAACATATTCATATGAGAAATGAGTATGTCCTGAATTTTTCATCCAATATTTTTTAGGTATTGATGTGTTTGAATTGCTAAGAATCAATGTCAAGATTAATTTCGTATCACCCAAAATACACAATATATCATACCAGTCACTTCGACTCAGGTTTGGAAAACATAAAATCCGACCCTGATCCAAGTACATTAATATGACGAACCATTGACAAAACATAGTGTCAGACACTCAAAAAGACAAAAACGATTGAGATAACATAACTTCAACATAAGGGTGTATGTGATAATGTATTCAAAAACTTCAACACAGTTGGAAATGAGATAAATTGGAATGTTTAAAGATAAGCTGCTGGTAGGCTACTTTGCCTTCACCAACACAAGCGAATCTGACTTTTATATTGCACATTGGGTAAATAGCACAAAACGTCCCTACCTATTGAGAGTATTGTGGAAAACGTCCCTATCTTCAAAATTTTGGCATTTTCACCCTTACGTACTGGATTTCCAAAACAAAACGTCCTTTAGTCCAAAAATATAGGGGTAAATTAGTCCAACCACTTTTTTCACATATATATTACTTCTTTTAAAATTTGGGGGCTTCCCATGCAATTTTCAAAATTGCACGGCAGCCCCCGTCCCCAAATCTATCCCCTGTTTCTGAACTTCAAAAAATGCAGTATAGATTTTCATCAAAAATTCATCAAATTAAGAACGGTACCTGGTCAATGTCTCGGACAGGGTTGCCACAACTAGCAGGATCTGCCATTCCATCTGAAACAAATCGTGGGTAGCCACCGGATAAACCAACTTGTCCCAATCATCCGCATAGTCTTCATAGATGAGTCCAATCTAGAATCCTTTGTCCTATCATCAACTTCCCCCCCAAAAATCTTCGATCAAAACTTCAGCCAATTTTCTCTCCAGATCTCGAAAAAAATATTCCCAGCAAATGGATCCAAAATTTTTTACTGATCCACCGAAAATTTACCAAAAAATCACCCAAATTGGAATGCAAAATGCGTTTGAATATACAATTATGCGATCACAAGAGATCAAACACGCCAGAGAGAGAGGTATAGACATAAATAGAGAGAGAAAGAGAAAGTGAAGAGAAAAACTGACCCAAGTTTAGGAGAATGTTTGCATTTGAACAGAAATTGTTGCGAATTTGGCGTGCTTATTTGGGGACGGGGGCTGCCGTGCAATTTTGAAAATTGCATGGGAAGCCCCCAAATTTTAAAAGAAGTAATATATATGTGAAAAAAGTGGTTGGACTAATTTACCCCTATATTTTTGGACTAAAGGACGTTTTGTTTTGGAAATTCAGTAGGTAAGGGTGAAAATGCCAAAATTTTGAAGATAGGGACGTTTTCCACAATACCCTCAATAGGTAGGGACGTTTTGTGCTATTTACCCATTGCACATTTATTTACTGAACGACCATGTTCAAGCGAGTAACCTTCGTGTCAAACTATTCAACCTATCATTTATCTTCTTTTGAAAGATGTATTCAGTATACTTGATGACGAATATACCACAATCACCACTGCAATAAACACACATGAATATAGAAATTCAAAAACTTGAAACTTTTGGTACGTCATGTTGCATACATATTCATAATTAATTTCCAAATCAATGTACGTTTGTTAATGAGATTTGGAAGCAACAGGTAATAAGCAAACTAACTCGTTAGTTCGTTGATAATGTCTTTGATGAGTCCACAACCCAATGGGGTTTCAGGTGCTTCAAATTTAAGAACATTTGTTTGTTGCAACTGGTGTGGAATAATGGTTTGCATAGGTTCAACTGCACCTATAATGAATTTCACTTCAAGGTAACATAAATTTGTCTGAATTATGATTGTAATGTTTCACGATGATGGAACATAAGGGTAACTTTAAGATAAATGTTTCGCGACACGTAAAATAAAAGAGTCTTAATACAAATTACTAAGAAATAATAAATAAAACATTATACGAATGTTCTAAAATAGAAAATTTTAACAATATCAAACACATGCAATTGCACAAAAAGCTTCCAGACAAGGTACATGGGTATAAAATTATAAAAATCAACCTATATTATATTAACAATTAGAAATACACATACATTTTGTTTCGTACTTGTTGCCACGATGTGTTTCACTACAAGGTAGCATAAAGATGTCTTAATACCAATTGTAAGGTATCACTACAAGGAAACATAAGGCTAACTTAAGACAAATGTTTCACTACACAGTAATGTAAAGGTGCATATTACTAAGAAATGGGAAAAAGACAACTAACACTTTGAAACTGTAAGTAATTCTCTCGTGGGGAACACTTTCACTTGTAGATTAGAAGTAGAAAATTTCAAATGATCAGTATAAGTCAAGATAGCCACTACGCGACACAACCATATCCAAAAATTTGAATAATTGAATAAGCAAGAAAAAGAAGGAGCCATATATTAGATTTCTGCGTGTTCCTAAAACAAGAGGTTAGGTTTGTACCCATTCCCAGAAACAAAACATAATGAGTATTAACCATGAAATCGTGAAAAAAATTTGAGAATATCACTTAGCACATTGTTATGTTCTGAAAATCAAATGTATTAGATAAAAATAATGAAAATTACTTGGAGAATTAAAAGGAAGAATATTGTGAGAGAAGTTCGAGATTTTGGTTTTGGTTTGATGTTGGAGAGAGTAAGATACAAGACACGTACTGAAATGAAATACTATTAATGAGGAGTTTTGAAAATGTACGATATTTACTCCACCAAATATAAAAGATACATTTTGGTCCCTAAAATTTAGCAACTTTCAGTTTAAATATATTTTAAATAATATGTTAAATAGGAATATTATATTTTAAGTTTATAGTAAATGTGAATGATAATCAATATTAATGAATAAAATAAGTAAGACCAGTATATTTCAAAAAATCAATATAAAAAAAGATAATTGTATATTTAGTTCTCAATCTTTTAAAAACGTTGGGGATATACACTTAATTTTTAAAAATAGCACAAGACATCTCCAACATTTGAAAAATCTGGCATAGTAGGTCTTTTATGACGAAATTATCATTCTCTTTAAATAAAGAAAAAAGAAAAAAATAATTGAAAAATAACCAAATGTACTAAAAAAAAAAAAAAAAAGTAACAAAAATGTCATCTTCTTTATCAAACCTTAAAATCCAAAATTCACCACCACTCCCAAAATCCACCATTCCAAAATTCACCACCACAACCCAAAAAGCTCCACCCCACTAAACTTCCCTAATGCATAGCCGAACCTTCTAAGAAGTCGAGGCTGAATTCAGTGTTGGGTACCAACTATTTGATATTTGAAAATTGGAGATTTCTCAGATTTTTTTCTAGGTGCACATGTGAGATCACTTTTTACATTTTCTTGAATGCTTATTCTTGAAAATAATCAATTATTTTGTTAGCATTTATTTATTATAATCTGATTCTAAGTATGGAGAGATTCTTGAAGTGGAGAACAGAGAAATGGGAAAAATGATGGAAATTGAGAAGGAAGATATGGAAGAAACCATTGATCAACAGGAGGATTCGAAGAGAATTTCTCTATGGACAAAACAGATAATAATTCACAGAATTGTTGCCAGTTTGTTTATTAGAATCATTTACAGTATTATAGTAATGAAGTTGAATCTTACTACTGGGCTGGTCCTTAATCTCAATGTTTCAACAGCTCTTCTTGCCTTTGTATTTATCAGAACATGGACAAAACTTCTTCAAAAGGCTAATTTTGTGACGACTCTATTCACAATGCATCAGAAAATGGCAATGGTCGCAAACGACCACCTTGGGATTTTTTGGTTTTGGGGAGTGGCGGTGGATTTTGGATTTTGGGGTTTGATTAAAAAAAAATTAAAAAAAAATGATATTTTTGTTATTTTTTATTTTTTTAGGGTACATTTGGTTATTTTTCACTCATTTTTTTTTCTTTTTTCTTGTTTTTGGTTTACTTAAAAGGAAATAAAATTTCGTTATAAAAGATCTACCATGCTAAGTTTTTCAAACGTTGAAGATGTTTGGTGCTATTTTTAAAAGTTAGGGGTATATCCCAATATTTTGAAAGAATTGGACCAAATATGCAATTATTCCTAAAAAAAATAGATGTATTAATTTACAAAATTTTCTCTTGATTTAAAGCCCGGTAGAAGCCCATTTTGTAGTGTTTGGTTATAAGCCATAGCCCAACTAAAAGCCAATCTTGTTGGCGTAACTGTAATCCTTGATTGCATATCCAACTGTTTTTGAGTGTAATTGACAAAGGGATAGAGGGGGACAAGCGGCGAAGGGTTTTTTTACTTGGTACTACACTCAAAATTGGGAACAATTTACTGTGAAGGAGAGGTAATATTGGATTTATTTGTGTAAAAACATGCTTTAAATTTTTTGATTTCGCACTCGATTTGATTGTTGTGAATGATTTAATTTCTCTTCTTCTAGCACCTTAGAATTTTTTTTCTTCAAAATCGTTGTTTCTTGATGGTAATCTTCCTCACGCAACAGCAATTTTCTAGATAATATCTCTCTTGAAATTTTGATGTGGTTGTTTATGGTTTTCTCCTTGCCTTTCGAACTGCGGCCCCTCAAATGTAATCGATGAAATACCCAGAACCAAAATCCTGTGGGGGCAACTGCCCCCGCTAGACCCCAGGTGGCTCCGCCCCTGTTTAAGGGTTCACTTTCACAATCTATGATTTTACTTTCCATTTTGATATTTTCTGCGCATCAAAGTTTGATCTCTTCATGTTTTGACAGAATTATTTCAATACATTACTTTGTTAGTTGAGTTCTCATTTTCTTATTTACAGAACAATATAATGCTTATTTCTTGGCAGTCTTGTCCGAACCTTCCATTTTTTGGCACCTGTTATCCGTGGTGATGATGGTTTCATAAAATTCTCTTGAATGGTCACATGCTCCTTGTGCGATGAAATAAGTAAGGGTACATATGGCTGCCATCTCCATTTCACAAACCCATGATCCCGCCTCAATCAAAATCTATATCAATGTAAGGGTAGGAACCTAGACGATAATACGGCTTTGTTTCACATCTCACCCATGTACCCATAAAGATGTCACAGTTCTTGTAACTTGTAAGAACTGTCATTAGCAATGGTAGCCTTTTTATCTCTATCCCTTGAATCAGTGTCATCTCAAAGGATTCCCCACAATGGGTATCTCCAATTCCATTCCTCTTGCTAATATTCTTAAAGATTGCATTTTTATTGATATGTGGCCCGGTGTTACTTTTAGTAAATAGCTTCATCCTGCAAATTAAGAAATTAAGAGTGTATAAAGTTGCGAGGAATGTAAAAAGAGGAAATAAAATTGAACCCTAACGAATGGCCTGAGGGCCTTCACCTTTGGTCTGACAATAAGTTCAAGGCCCAGAAAACATGGAAGTGCATACAACTCTGGCCCATGGTTTTCTTTCATTTGCACTTGAATGCTCCCTTCTCCAACAATAAAGCTTCCATGTTTTAACTTCTAGACACATTTCCCACGTTAGTGTTCTCCAAATCCACATCTATTCCATTCCACCAGACTTCACATAATTTCTAATTATCTTACTCCGAACCATATTTGCTTCTTGGATTTCATCTAAGTGGTGCAATGTTTCAGTTTTTGAACAGTAATTATATTATCAATATTATTTTTTCCCATTGGGGCAAAGTGATGTATTGTTTTCTCTGGAGGAGGAAATGTTGCTTCAAAAAATACTAACAGCTTGAGCCTTCTGCAAATGAGGTTGGTTAACCTCCTCTGCCAAAGGTTCTTGTGGTGTGGTGTGGGGCGGGGCGGGGCGGGGCGGGGCGGGGTGCCGTGTAGAAGATGATTGGTTGCAGGGATTTGGGGGCATGAAGAAACCTGAGAAGCTGGAAGAGAGGGAAAACTGGAAAAGAGAGATTTTGGAAAAAATTGGGAAGAGAAAAGAGGAAACAGCGTAGGACAATTACACTCTTATTTCATCGTGTGAGATATTTTGACTACTTAATGAGTTTTTTTTTTTTTGGTGGAACCCGTCATTGGGAACGACGAGCCCAAAAAAATGAGAGGTTGGGGTAATACAGCCAAGAAATAAAGGTTTGGGATATCAGCAAGAAAATTTCCGTGGGCGTTATGTTGATAATTCTTATTCATTAGGGATAGCTAAAAATGAGAGCTTTGGTATATTTCTTGTTTACAAGCTATTCTCTTCTTTTTGCTAATGATGAACTGTTTTTAATGATTTGTTAAAAAAATCATCATCGTCATTCAGGTTCTATGTTATTTTCTTGTTACATGACTTTAAATACATCTTACTTCATATTTGACTTAATTACCTGCACTGACTATAGTGTTACTTTTGAGCAAATTTCATCTCTGTGTTACCGTTGTGAGATTCAATGTTGTACACTTGGCAACACTTTTTGGTAGTACAAATAATTTAACCAAGTATTTGAGATATTTCTGAACAGAGAAAGTTCATAAGGGAAAATGAGGTGAAATTTGATTTGATGTCCGTCAGCATAGCAGAAAATATTGTCAGATTGTCTGAAGGCTCCATTATATGTTTCTGTATTCTCTCGTGCTACTAGTAACATTTGCAATGTAAAATGTAGTTTAAAAAAAAAAATTATATGTTCCTTAGAATCTATGAGTACGTGATCACATCAGGCACTTGACACTAACATTTATTTGGATTTTTGAAAAATTAAAAAGCACATTAGCTATGTTAGATTTGTTTTCAAATTAATTCAATCGAGCTTGAATTTTCATTTTGAAAAGTTTCTATTACAATGTTCATCACTACCATAAAAATAACGAAGAAAGGTTTGTAATGTGCATGTATCCTAAATTAAGAGCTTTCATGCCCTTGTTATCATTGTCCTCATTTTTGGCGAATCATCAACAAGGGTAATTCATAAGGGTATATAGAGAGTGATATGGTATTGGTAACTATTGTGCATACATGTTTATAATATATAATTGACTCTCCAGTAATTAATAATAATAGAATACAATAATATAAATTATTTAGTATCCATGTAAATCCACATATACTTATTTCCACCATAGGTACAATAAATAATTTTTAAAATGTATTTTCTTTTTCAACTTGTTTATGTATCTTCTACTTGTAATTTTTAAAATACCAGACTAGGGCTCAGGTGATACATAATGAGAACTTATACAATATATATTACCTCTACAATAATCCTTAAACCAAAAACCTATTCTGAAATTTGATATTGATATCATAAAAAGGTTTTTCAAAGTGAATAATACCTATTTGGTTTTTGAACTATTATTTCTGCAATTTAAAATGGGATCTGCTTCCCCAAAATTGCATTAGTTTTTAGATATTAACTTTGCGAACCTTTCTATTTGAGACCAGTCTTGGTTTGACTTGAGACATTCATTGAGATGATAATTGGAAAAAGGCAGTATTAAATAGAATTGGAGCATAAACTAGGGTGACATGTCTACTTTTTACTCTAAACATTTGAAGGAGATAAAGTTGCATATGTGGGAACTTCCATATGAAGTATTATATTCTTTTAATAAAAGGTAAAGTTCCCACTTTTTTGAAAAGGGCATTAGTTTGAAACAACATGAAACAGAAATAAAGGCATTCATTTTGAAAAGGACTTGCTAATTTTTAGAGCACCTAAGGTATTTTCTTGAGCAGAATCTGGACGTATTTCTGAAGTTGATCTTGAGCAGTGAGTACTGAATGTGAGGGGGAACTAATGGGCCGGCTAATGCAAGATTTTTTGCTATAATTACATTTTGAATACCTCCATATCATTGTTTTTGTCTTGTCTCTTTTTATTGCAGACAATATTTCTATGTATTTCAGTTCCATCATTATTGACCACTTCAATTTTAGGATAATCAAATGGCGGATACAACTCAAGTAGTAGACAAATTGTCTGAAGAGGTCTCAGAAAACACACCTGACAAGAAGCAAGAAACCCTTGAAGAGATGCTTTCTAGGCACAGGTACTGCATCTGTTTCTAACCTTTGTCACTCCTTTCTTATGTTGAATATTGTGTTTCAGTGTGAGGGTTGAAGTAATGCTTTTTTGACTGTTTCTTTAGGTAAATCTGATTTAATTTGCGTTTGGGAAGAGTTGGTAGCAATCTATCCTTGCACAGTTGTTGCAAGTTCGGCAATAATCCAATTGCCCAAAGATGAAAAAAGAGAGTATAAAATGCTAATATCTGAGAGTGTCAATGTAAAAAAAAAAAAGAAGAAGAGGAACAATCAAGAATAATATAATCATTCTAACACGTTCAGGCAATGAAATTTGTTTATATTCCCATGTCTGTTTAATGAGTTGCAGGAAAGAGTCAACAGATCTACAGAACAAGGATATTGCAATGAAAAAGGCAGCAGCTAAAGGCAGCAAGGCTGAACAGAAAGCTAAGAAGAAACAAGTTGATGAAGAGATATCTAAGCTTTCAACGAAGCTCAAAGAGATACATGCCGAGGAACTGGCTTCTTTAGGCTATAGCGGTGGTGCTGGGAATGAAAGAGGAAATCTCGACAATTTGGTAAAGGCCATTGCTGGGGTTTCAGTTACCAATCAAGCTGACCATTCAAAACCTAGCAAGGGTGTCAAGAGGCGTGAGAAAAGATCTCAACAGGAAGCTGCCAGAGAACAAAGAATACAAGAAGAGCAGAGAAAAATTGTAAGTGACCGAATGGTTGAAAATGAGAAGTTAGAACAAAGGCTAGAACCCCTTGGATTGACCATTAATGAAATAAAGCCTGATGGGCACTGTCTCTACCGAGCTGTTGAGGATCAGTTGGCCCTCCACTCTGGAGGTTCTTCTCCTTATACTTACCAAGAACTTCGGGAAATGGTTGCTGCTTATATGCGGAAACATGCATCGGATTTTCTTCCATTTTTTCTCTCTGAGAGTATAGCAGAGGGAGAATCTGAGGAATCTCTTTCAGAAAGGTTTGAGAGTTACTGTAGAGAAGTGGAGTCAACGGCAGCATGGGGAGGACAACTAGAACTCGGTGCTCTAACCCATTGCCTGAAGAAACATATTACAGTATTTTCAGGATCTTTTCCTGATGTGGAGATGGGAAAGGAATACAAACCTGGTGATGGGACTTACTCATCTAGTTCAAGTATTATGCTATCGTATCATAGGCATGCTTTTGGGCTCGGTGAGCATTATAATTCAGTTGTCCCCAGTTGAGTCTGATACTTCTTTTACTGTTGAAAGATAGCTCCGGAATGTTGTTATATTTTATGTTTATTTGATGCTCTCGGTACAGAGAGCCATAGTTGAAGCTACGGTGGCTTCATCACATTAATCATGATTTCTGACGCTCAGAAATTTTTTCTGATAAATTCATCTTTGTGAAAGTAAGACTTTTTATAAAAAAAAAAAAATTATTTCAGGTTGTTTAATTTTGTCCTGGAAGCAACTATGATTCTTTTTTTGTTATCTTGAAATATCGACTGTATTTTGGTATTGACTTTCTTGGAGCTGATTTGTCGAATAAACTGAAATTGCAGTACTCCACCACAGTCACTAAGTTGTTGTTCCTTGGATCGATGTGTTTGTTGTACTATTTTGCAATTGTAATTTATATCAACTTGGTGATCTATATTCTCAGTAATGCTAGATACCTTGCACAACATAAAATAGTGGACAGCATCCTCAATCGTTGCATTTTCCTCCTAATTGTTACTGATTTATACGTAAAAAGGGATTTGGTTTGAAATTAACCGCATTCATTAATTAAAGGTACAACAGGAGGAGCCATATTATGTTGTAGGAAGTAGTTAGGGGGTGAGCATTTTAACCGTAACGAATGAAATCGAAAACAAGGTTCCAGTCCAGTTCAAAAAGATAAAATTAGAAAATCAGAACCGAAAACCGATTGGATCCGAGTTGGTTCTTGAAGTAGAACTTTGGGTGCCTAATTGGAACTGAGTTATTTTTCATAAATTTTTTACGTTTTACAATTTATTCATCCTAATCCAATAACCTACAATTCAACACTACGGTACCAAAGACAAGAGTCCAACTATTCAAAACTCAAACCAAAAGTATAAAATTCATTACTCTTAAACTCAAACTAAATCTCAAATTCTCAATTGCTATTTGCTCAGATAATCAATACAAACACTGTCGTCTGTCTTGCACTTTTGCTCATCTCTGTCTCGCTCAACACATAAAGAGACGGAGAAGGCGAAACTCCTCATAACCGAAACGAATCCTCAATTTTGAGTAGTAATTTTCTTTTTCTAACCCTAATTTACGAATTTGTAATTTTAGTATCTATTCTTACAGTTAATGTTTATACCTTTCATAAATTGTTTTAATATCTACGTACTTTAATGTTAACGGATTTGCATTTTTTAATTTTTTTTCAAAACATGTTGTCAACAAACGATTTTAAAAGAAAATGTTATAGGTAGAACCGAATTCGAATTCGAACGGTCGGTTTGGTTTGGTTCTAATAATTACGTGGAACCGAATATTTCCATTTAAAAAATTTTCAAATTGTAATAGATGGTTATGAGTATTGAAATACTCAAACCGACCCACCTAACGCAGATGCCTAAAAGTAGTAGTGGCGAAAGCTGTACAGTTTCTGAGAATGATGACAGTCCAGCAGCGTGACCATTAATTTCTTTTAGATAATCAACAAAAAGAGAGGATTAAACAAACAAAAAAACACCTGTTGAACCCTTAAATGTTAGTCCAAGTGTCCAACCCACTTTACCCTTCTACTTTGAAAGGCTTTCCATTTGTTTGCATGCTTTAGATAGTAAATGGTTTTAAGAGTAAAACAACTCGTGATGAATATTCAACCATCAACCATACTTTTTTAGTTGTGTTAAGCTCGTCTACCAACTCAAATTTATTACTACCCATTACAAGAAAAAAAGCTATCCTGCATATTGAAATTGAATCACCTTTCTTTTTCCATGTTCCAAATTCTACATTTTGTTGCACTCTTACGGTACCAGATCTCGATCACAATAGAAAGATATCATCATTCAAAACCCAAGTGCCAATTTTAGTGAGTTTTGGTGAAAAATTACGGTTCTTTGGCCTTTTCAATTTGTGTGCATTTTGATCAGTGTTCTAAAAAGCGCGTCTAGGCGGCTCCTAGACGCGAAGCGTGACCTCCACGCCTTGCCTAAGTCCTAGGCACGCGCTTTTTTGGTCAACTATTTTTTTAACTAAAAAGCTTACGCCTAAGCTCGCATATGCACGCTTAGGTGCGCTTAATCACGCCTAGGCGCGATTAGTCTCGCTTAGACGCGCGTTTTTTAGTTAAAAAATTTATTTTTATCTTTTTTTTAAAAAATATTTAAAATGATAGTAAAAATAAGAAAACGCTTTTTCACGCTTCGCTCTCGCATCATCTTCGCCTAAGCCTCGCCTAAGCCCAAAAAACTTGAAGCTTGGCCTCCACGCCTAGCCACGTTTTACGCTTTTTAGAACCTTGATTTTGATACACGAAATGGTAGCTGTAGTTTTTGAAATTCAAAATAAAACTACTCCGTCCTACCTATCAAAAACATGCAGGTCTGGTCAGCCACATGGGCGACCCATGACCTGTCTTCCAATATGTGTTACCATGATTACCATCTTGTTTTCTACGTGGCAAAAGAACATTGTAGTCCCCCAAAAGTTCACACGAATGCCAATGAATCATCGTTTCAGAAGGGCTTTGATTTCTCAACAGTTTATTTCCAACTTCGAACTTTCAAAGGATCGAAAAGAATTTTATGAAAATCAAAGCTCAGCCCTTCTAAATCCGCCATTATTTGAATAAAATAGAGTACGATTGCAAGCTTCAGTTTGTTAATTAAGATAAAAGAAATAGCATTACAATTGAAGTGACGAGCATCCAACAAGTAACATTTATAAACAACATTCACAGCAAACCATTACACATGATCAAGGAGTCCAATGTGCTCATGCATTACCAATGCCATGTCTCAACTGAATAACATTAATCACAGCACTCACCTTGCAAATTTCGTAGGAAAAAATATTGGATTATGTCTGTACTTTTTTCTTTAAGAACTTCTCAATTTGTTCAAGCACCTGCCAACGAGTATAATCAAGTTAGCGCACGGAAATAATATCATATTTGGCCTTTCTACTTTCTCTTATAAATTACACTAATTAACACCACAAAATAATCAACTCTGAAAGAGAACCACAAGTTTGGAGAAGACTATAGAGGGATGAGAGGGAGAGGGACCTCGATTGCAATTACAGTGGGCGTGAGTTTGCATACATCTGTATCTCTCAGTTTGGCTGCAATATCTGCATGATGAAGACATATATCCTTCAGTGACATCATGAAGACAAATAGACTTATTTAATAAGTACTGAAGCGCAACTGCACGATGAAAAGATGAAACAAATAAATCAAGATTAAGATCACATAAGTTGAAGTCTTACTTTGTAGGGAAGCTCTGACATTTGCATTGGCGTATGCTTCACCCCGCTCTTCGAAAAGGTTAGATAACCGCTTCATGGTCTACACAAATCCCAGGTTGGATAAGAAAAAAGCACGTGAGTCAAGTTCACAATGAACAAGCACTTAAGAATTTCATCTTTTTCACTTGACCTTTGGAGCATATAAACTTGTATACTTCCTGGAGATGTCTAGTGATACTGATATGGGAGACAACCTACCTTAAGATAAGGATCTCCAGATTCCTGATGCAAAAGGGGCCGAGAATCAGTCCCTACAGCTGTAATTCTTCGTGCTAAAGCTTCCAAAGGTACATCTAGCCAAACACTGATACCCTTTTGCATGTATCTCCTGGCACGGTAAAAGTGGTGACCACTTAGACAGCTGTGAAGTAGAAGGAGAAGCAGCATACTATAAGAACACAATATCATCCAAAATTGTTACCAATTGATGGGCCGAACAACTGCACCCCCACCTGTGGAAACAACTAATTGATGCCTCAAAGACAGCTTCCGTAATACCTCAGTCTAAAGGAAAAAGTAGAACACATAAACTTTAATTTCAGAAAAGATAAAAGAGAGAGCCAAGTTTTGCATTCACTTATAATTAGCAGCACTAAATAGCAAGACGTTTCAGATGCAAAATTATTGATCATAGGAGAAGTTATAAATTCCTAGAAAATACTTTTTCCATCCCATTAAATTTTCCTTTGTTGACTTAACTGGTCAAGTTGATCTCTTTCAGAGCAAAATCAACCGTAGTTAGCTTAATGCTGGAAATGACTATTAAAAATTACCAAGTATACAGAAGTGCTAATGCAAGAAAAGTTTGTGATTTTCTGAACAAGGTAAATAATAAATAAAAATTACATGAAATACCATTCTCAAGAAATTTCAATGTCTAAATACAGTCAATACACATTAAGAAATCAAATATCATTTATCAAATAATGAAATTGATTTTGGGTGGGTTGTGAATCTGCAAGGAATAGAAAACTGAATTTCTATAAAGTGCCTAGCTTATGAACAAGGAATAAATTATAAGCACAGATTCTCTAAATTTTAGGCAGTTCAAAAAATTATCGTGGAAAAATCTGAAGTAATATTTATGAACTATCAACTGCAAAATTATTGCAGAATTATAAGTTCAAATATGCAATCAGCTCTTTTTGAAAAATAATGCTTGAGGCTAGGTCTTGGCCCAGGCCATCCACTTGGTGACAACCCAGTTAAGTAAGGAACTTTAGCACATGTCAATAAAAATAACAACTACGTGCATCATTTATGAGAACGCTATCACGCACATTTGCACTTATATGGTAGAGAATAAGGAGCTTTTTGATTTTGATTAAGTGAGGGAAATAAAAGAGTAGTGACATGGTCGAGTTTCTTAGACCATAAGTTTTGAAGAAGCTGAAAACGGATGCTTTCAGAAACATTTTGGAAAAGCAATGAGAACTTCCTAAAATTAAGAGACAAGTCAACTGCTTGTCTTTGAAATAACTAACAAATCAAATTGATCATATACGGGACAAGATTATCTTAAAATCTATTAGGGCCTGCTTGGGAGTTTTTTTTTTTTCATCAGTTTTGACCGGGTTTGGATGGTACCGTTTGGCAAAACCGGTGCTTGTTAGTTTTTTGGAGCACCGGCTTTGGGCGGTTTAAAGGTTTTTGGCGGTTTTTAAACCGCTTAAAACTGATGTAGTGTAATTTTGAGTGTATCTTCCAACCCCCCAAATCGGTAGTTTTTGGACGTTCTTCAAATTTTTTTCCAATTTTATCCCATTAACAATTATTTTCAAAACTATCCTAAACTTAATATTTGTAAAAAAAAAAAATGAATATATGCAAAAAATAAAAATAAAAAAACATATGCAAGAACATAAATTTAATTTTATATTTTCAATAATACGTGGATATATAAAATTTTTAAAATTTAAATTTCTTTTTATACATGGGCATATATTTAATTTGATTCTTTTAAAAAAAAATTTAGAACCGCTAGATAATAAACTCCCAAGCATGGGTTGGGACGTTTCAAAATCGCTACTAAAAACCACCCAAAGCCGCTCCACTCATAAACATCCAAAACCAGTACTTTAAAAAACTCTCATAACCAGTACTCCAAAACTCCCAAGCAGACCCTCAGGAATATTATCAATATTTACAACTGTCTAGTTAGATAAGTCGAAGTATAATGGATTTAATAGAAATTTTGAAGTTTCAAAAGTACCCATGTATTCTCTTCATTTCTTTATATGGATATGTGTCTCAACTTTGAAGCATGAAAAACACGAATAGCATTATTCACTTCAAAATGCAAAGAAGAAAAAGAGATGCTTCTGTTAAAGATAAATTTTGGAAACACGGGAAGCTTTTTATTTTCTCTTTTAATACCATCCCCGCTATCAACAGAAGCAGAAGACACCAAAAACATTCAAAAGATAAGAATGACATTGTCAAGTGTTCAAAAGCATAAAAATTGTTACATGGTTGAAGAGAAAGAATGAACGAGCTTTGATCTTTTTAAATGGTGACACTATCGAGCATTCAAAATGTAATTACCAGCGGAGGGTAATATAGATGACATGAAGTTTAAGTACCCTTGCTTTGGGGAGAAGTAATGAGACGTGAGAAAGGAACAAAAAATATATGAGAAAAGATAAATGAGCCCAGATGTTGGCACCACTGATGCAGATAAAGCAAAAGAATGCATTGAACACAAACTTAGGTTCAATATATCTGCCTGGAAATACCTACCATTATGAGAAGAAACTGCAACAAATAAGTTTTACTTCTCAGTAAGATGGTAACTAACCTCATTGTCTCTAAAGAAGCTCTCTCCATGTAACTTGAAGATTTCAGCCACAGTAGTTCCACAAACAGCTTGCTCAATTAGTGTGTCACTAAAGCATCCACAAAGTAATGTGATCTATACATATCAGAAGGAAATATAATACGGACAATATGTATTATATGCACATTGCTGATAAGCTAACAGATGATGGATTACTCAACTTATAAACTGTCCTAATACAAAACCTGGGGTTGCTAATTACTGAAACAGAAGAAATGGTCTTGGAACTCACCAGTCATAGAAAGAATACCCAAGAGCTTCAGATAAAACCCTGCCCACTGTTGTTTTTCCAGATCCCATCATTCCTGCATTATGCAAAAAAATTGTTAAAATGTAAATGACCATCAATACTATAACTGATTTAAGAAAATAGAGATGGGACTGACCAACAAGATATATACAACGTCCATTTAGATATTGTCTAATCTCTTCTGCTTTATTCTGCAAAAGGCATCCACATTGAATCAAAAAGCTGAATTCAACTTCTCGAATACTTGTGAACATGCCAATGCCATATCAGCTATTTAACAGATATGCTAGGCAAAAACGTTTTGGCGCCAAAAAGATTTTCACAAAAACTGGACATCATAAATTCAATAGACGGTCAAAGGATCGTTGATACCTCTAAAATCTTAGTTTCATCAAATGATGCTGGAATACATCCAGACTCCAGCACTGAAGCTTCAAAACCAGTAAAAGGATGTCAGTCACTGATGTGGTACTTACAAGTTACACATTCCATATATAACATTTCTTTGTGCAGGTTAAGAAGTGACAAAACAAACAGTAATCTTAACAAGACTGGGTGTTTTGGACGAAAAAGACTGCAGTAGGAGTGTTAACATAATGCAACAATGATTGCTCTCAATTTCATGAAAATCATAAATATGATAGTCATAGTTTGTCATTAATGATGAGAGAACATTTTTAACAATGTTCATGTGCCAAGAAATAATATTTTTGACAGTTATAAGACTACACATGATAGTTGTGCAAAATATTGTGCCTGTGCACCACAAGATGGAAGTAACAATAACACAAGGATTACAACTTTCTATGGGTATCTCTAAATGTATGCAAAAAGAGAGCCTAAATGAAGCTCACTCTTTCCCTTTTTCCCTAATTTTCATTCAAATCTGAAAATTACTAAACAGTAAGGTTAGAGTCATATATGAAATGGACAAAGGGAATACCAAAAGACTTTTTTTTTCATACAACTTGATGCCCCTAAATAAGGGTGCAGACAGAATTTCCAAAATGTTGACGGGCCATATGTGCCAGTCCTGCCTAGTCTAGCACTACAAATAAGTGGTGCAACTTACCCGTCATGGACTCCACACCTATTTTTATGTCAGAGCTGAGGTGGTGTGTAACACATGTATCACTTATTGTTGAATTGATCAAATACTTATTTACTTAACTATAAATCATTAAACTAGTTTCAAAGTTCAATTAGAGCTATTCATCAATGAAAGAGAACAAGTACAGCCTTAATAGGAACAGTGAAGACATTGATTCATTCCCAGCTTTGATAAAAAAGAGATTGTTTAACTACCTGGTACATTTTCAGAAGAATGGGAAACCTTCAACACTAACGGTCTTTGCCAACTGCTTCCTTTTCTGGTCTGCAAATGATATGAAATAGGTTTCTTATAGCGATGCATCTCCTCACATTTCTGGGAAAACCTCAACAAACCATTCGGTTTTCTTGCAGTGTTTTCCGAATTTATCCATGTTGACAATTGCCAGCTTTGTGAAATTTTAACCTCCATAATACTCCGCTACCTTTTCTTCTCTTATTTATTTCAATTGAAAAAAAGAACTCAATTTTAATTCCAAGAAACTCAAAAGATTAAAAAAATACTACTGGACACTAGTCACGGCCAAGCTTGAGCCTGAGATTTTCTGCAAAGAACAAAAATCAATTAAAAGTTTCGCAATTTTCTGGATGAATGAAGAAAATTAATCGAGCAAAATTACAAAGATCCAATCTTTTATCTCCTACTCTCTTTATTTTCGATGTAGAATTACAACCATTAAAAAACTGAAAAAATAAAAAAAAAATTCACCAAACCCGTATAAAGATACAACAAGAGTCAAAGAAGAAAGGGAACAAAGGCGATGAAACGCCAAATTTCTCCAAATCAGATCAAAACAATTTCAGTTTTCCCTTCTTTAAGGCACATTTCGATTCAATATATATTAATCCACTTAAACGCTAGAAATTACACATATCAATCATTATTCTGTTTGTTAATTTTAAGCGAGCTAGAGGATTGCAGGGGGAGACATGACTGCGTAGCAAAGAGTGGTGTTTTTGCTTACCGGAAAGCCAAAAACCGGTGGTTGGTGGAGGGTTTTTCTCCTTCTTCTCCACCTGTACTGTTACTGTCAAGGATTATTACTTTTTGCGTGGAATTGTGGTAGGTGGGATTGAACCCTCTCAACTTCAAAATATAGTTGTATTTATATAAATGGAAATTTGGCACGTGTTTGGTTATGCAGTCACACCGGTGCTTCTGATTCAACGGGGTATTTAGAATTAGAAATAGGGAAATTGGCGCAATGGACCCTAACCTTTTCTCTCAATGCTGAATGGTCCCTGACTTCTTTTTAGCACATAAATCCCGAACCTATATTTTGGTTATTCCCTTATTTTAATTAGAAATTTTTTTAATTGGATTCTTAACCTTTGTAAAAAGTGCAAATGGGTCCAATATTTTTATTTTTTATAAAAAATTAAAAAGAAACTAACAAATTGATAATATACTAAATTATTTTGTATATTTTACGAATTATTATAAAATAACTAAAATTTAAGTTCATAATTATTAACAAACATGTTAAATTAAAATTATTTTATTAATATTAAGTAATCATATTGTTTAAAATTTAAATTTAAATTTTATTGTTAAAATTTTCACAAATTTGATGCTCAAATATTTTTATTTAATTGAGCTATTCGTTTATTAACTACAAATATTAGAGCTCAAATTGTATTCTTTATATTTTAATTTATCATTTTATTATCGTTCAAAAATAAAGAACACATGATGCGTAAATTAATTTTTGTTATTATTTTTATGTTAAAAAAAAAATAATAAGATTGGTTCAATGTCATATACGTCATTTTGTTATTTATTTAACTTAATTTTTATTCAAAATTTTCACATCACATAAAAATTACATATACCTAAAGTGCAATAATTTTACATTTTTCTCTTAAAAATTTAATTGACACGACTATAGTGATATATATAAGGGATGTTTTCATAAATAAACCATTTTTTAAAAATAATTCCAATTTTATCAACTTAACAAATTTATTCTAAAAATACTACATTCTTAAAATTATATTAATTAATAAAATAATAAATTAAAATTAAATCTATACTACAAAATATATATTTCAACGTGAATTTACTTAAATTTGCATTTGAGTCCTTAATTATTTGCACAATAAGTCCTTCATCTTTATAAAATTTTCACTTTAGTCCCTATACTTCGTCTTTCATTTCAATTTCATCCTTTTTTATTTACAACTCAAGTCCTTCAACTTTTAAATTTGTACAAGTTGGTCCCTATATTTATACTTTTATATCAATTTAGTCCTTTATAATATCACTATTTGATACATATGTTACAAATAATATTGTGCATCAATATTTGATACAAATGTTACAAATGATATTTTGTAACAATCTGTGTTACAAATTGAAATATAAAATATCAGTGATACAAAATATTAATTCATGTAATATGTATTGTGTAAAATAACATAATATAATCTGTAATATATTCAATGATACAAAATATTATTTGTAACATTTGTATCAAACAGTGATACACAATATGATTTGTAACATTTGTAACAGATTGCGATACTAAACAGAAATTGTTACATATGTTACAACTGCAAAATCAACTTTAAACTTCAATAAATTAGTTATAGTATGATATAGATATGAAACACAATGTTAAATTTAACAAATAAAACTATTGATTTCATAATTTGTAACATATGTAACATCAGTAATACAAAATATCAATTCATGTAACATGTGATGTGTAAAATAACATAATATAATATGTAACATATTCAATGATACAAAATATCATTTGTAACATCTGTATCAAATAGTGATACAAAGGACTAAATTGATATAAAAGTATAAATATGGGGATCAACTTGTACAAATTTAAAAGTTGAAGGACTTGGGTTGCAAATAAAAAAGGACAAAATTGAAATGAAAGATGAAGTATAGGGACTAAAGTGAAAATTTTATAAAGATGAAGGACTTATTGTGCAAATAATCAAGGACTCAAAAATAAATTTGAGTGAATTCACGTGGAAATAGTTATATAACTTTAATTCATTATTTTATTATTTAATATAATATTAATTATGTAGTATTTTTGGAATAAATAAGTTAAGTTGTTAGATTTATAATTATTTTAATATTTGTAAGTAGTGGGTGTAAATATCCCTATATATAATATGTTAAATTAAATATTATTTAATATATATATCGGACCTATTTACATATTTTACAAAGGTTAAAAATCTAATTACAATTTTCTTTAATTAAACCTAGGGATATTTTTGTCTTTTTTTAATCAAACAATTACCAATTTCGCACCAAAACATATAAGTTGGGATTGTTGTACTAAAAAATAAAGGTTATGGACATTTGTGCCAATTTCCCTTAGAAATATTTTTACATATTATTTAAAAGAAATTTTGATTTTAATTTTCTTCCATAAGTGGAAAAAAATATTATCCTCTATTAAACAAAATAAAATATATACATTCATAAATTTTTTGCAAATAGTCTTGCACCGAGTAGCCTCGGGAAGTTTGGTGGTCGAGGGTCCTTTGGCGAACATCTGTGCCTAAAGTGCCTAGTCTTTTTATGATATGACAATTTTGGTAGTTAGAGTGTGGATCAACTTAATTTATCTAATAAGGAATAACTATATATTGTCGCAGAATCTTATTTAATTAGAGGTGATTCGAAAAAATAATTGAAAAACCCTAAGGGCCCACCGTCACTTAAACAATTCCATTTTTACGAAACATGATTACAATGAGGACAATGACTCAACCAATGATTGAGTGATACGTGTTATCAACCTAATTTAACATAAATTCACCTATAAATATCCATGTTTGTCCGAGGAAGATTAGTTAAAATTTGTCTATTTGTCTCTCTCATACTCAATTTTGTTATATTTTATTTTCTGACAAATTGATTTTATCGTTGGAGTGCAAACACTCGCCAAAATTTCCTTCGATACATTGATCTTTGCTCATTAAGAGTGTCCAAATATGTAGGTAATATAGAGATAGACAATAAGGTAACAATAGAACCATTAACAGCAAAATCATTCAAATTTTAAGGTCACATTAATCGAGTAAAACAATCAATCATTTAATAAGGATGCAACATACCAATCATTAGTTAAATTAAATTCAAATAGTACACATACAATCTATGTCGTTGTACATATGTTTGATGTGATATCCTATTAATCAAAATAATTGACAATTATTTTGTATGTAGTGCAGTAGTTTGCAAATATAAGTATTAGTATTCATTAACAAATGTCTCTATTTTGTTTTAGGGGGGTTGTCCTCAACTCAAATTTTAATAGATTTTTTAATTTTTATAAATTTTTATAAATTTCATAGAATTTAATAGAATTTGACATATTTGATAAGATTTTAATAGATTTCTATATCATATATTTTAATAGATTCTCATGAATTTCATTGAATTTGTGGTCTTTTTATTAAAAATTATATTTTCATCTCCTCAATTGTGTCAACTATAAATTTTGAAAAAAATTTAAAATTTTATCATAACATTTCAAGTCTATTTTTTTTTTAAAACCAAATTATGTCTTGACGAGAAACTTGCTCTAAAATTCATGTTGACATGTAAACTCACCATAAAAGCACAATTTATTTTTTTTATTTTTTAAAAATAGACTAATAGCAAAAAAAAAAAAAAAAAAAAAAAAAAACAACTAATTCATGATATATTGATACATATAATTCACATTTTAAATATTAAAAATGAGTATCGAAACGTTTTAACTTTTAAAGAATTCTAAATTATAGAGGTTAATAGAGTTCGTATTTGTGATTTTTTTTAACCATAACCACTCATTGTGCATAAACGGATTATTATTATTTTTTTTAAAAAGCTAAGAAAATAGTATAATGTCTGACTAGATCACTAAAAAAAATAACATTGTGATTAAAAAATAAAATTCATAACATTATCGTACGTTAAAAGAAATTCTTAACTTTATCATTTGAAATAAAAAATTCATGAAGTTGGAAATATGGGCATCGTTTTGAGAAAAACGGAATAAAGACGTGAATAATTACAAATTGGACATCGTTTTGAGAAAAACGGAATAAAGACGTGAATAATTACAAATTAGTATAAAAGAGTTTCTGTGGCGACCTCGAAATTCTGCCTAAATATTTTTTTTTTTTTTTTTTAAAATTCTGCCCAGAAGGTAACAGTACCCACATTTTAGGGTATTGATACCCTTTTACGCAGAAAGCAGTTCTACTTCCTGGTTTGGTTAAAAACGGATTTAAAAAATGTTTTCTCCATTTTCTTTCGGAAAAGTAGTTAGAAACTAATCTTGGACAGGATTTGGAGATCACCCTTTCTCTTTATGCTTTGGATTCATTTTATATTTGTTGTAAAAGTATGTATATTTAGTAAGATGAAAAGCCATAAACAAAAGCATAATCGTTTAAACATAGCGGAAGGGTAAAACATGAGAATCTCGTCTTCTTATTCATTCTTCCTCCATCATTTTAAGTTACTTCAAAATAGATGTTTAAAGAAGGGAAGAAAGTACCTTACTTATAACTTTATCTCAAAGTAGCTCATGACAAATCATTATGTCTCAAGAATGGTTCATATACTTTGAACCCGATTAAAAGTGCTACTAGGTACTTTATCAAAAAGGAAGGTACTTGAATTAAAAGACGAGTTCACCTACTTTATTACATTGCATAAAAACGAGTAGTGAGATACTCCATGGTCCAATAATCGAATACGTCCACAACAAAGTAGGTAGTTTTATATTTTTGTAATCCGGGTACATGTGGATTGGAGGACCATACGTCAATCTTGGTGATCAAATGGTATTCTTGGCCATCCGAAGCTACTTCCCACCTTAGTCCCATAACTTCATAGATTTCTCGATCCATTTCCTACAAGAGTCATAAAACGACTATGAATGGTGACATTCAATAAGTAAAATACGGTGCGTGTGTGATATTGCACATAATATATATTTTATCTTTCTTAGGGCCCTTTCCACAAGCGATATTTGTACACCGAGCGCTCACTGAAATATTCTTGGTGCATAAGCACAATGGCCAAACTTCGTGGGACACTAATCGTCCTTCCATGGGGCTACTTTTGCCCTTGGCCATAGTTGATCAACTCATGAAAGCTACTGTTGCTTTTTGGCCATCTAATCGAATTTTTAAGTCCGCACGTGGGTCAGTCTAACCCTTAGCCAAATGTTGAATCAACTCCTGATTTGGGACTCTAATCGTCCCCATGATGGGCTATAATTGCCCCATGATTGGTGTACAAATAGGCTAGGGAAATCTGATTGTGTCATCACATAACTTGTCTTTATTTGCTTATGAACATTGTTTTCTCAAGTAGAGCATAAATGAAGTACATGACTTTTCTCGTTCTCATTCTTCCTCATTATTGCATAAATAGCAAAGAGGCTCAAGGTACTCATAAAATCTCATGGATCTCATTGATAAAATCATTTGGAGCACATAAGAGCACATATAGCTTATGCCACATGTAGATGTACCTTCTTATCATTTTTACACATAAGGTTCATAATATGAGCCATTCACAACTTGTCATATCATATTGGCATATGTCATTTTAGAGCATAAAAATTTATGAGATATGTATACTCATCATCTTGCATAAAAGCATATAACGTAATTTACTTACAACTTGTCGTTATCCTTGATTCACCTGAAAAGGGAAAGGTTCTAAACATCATGATCTTATGTTAAATGTTATTTAAAATCTGGAAATGGAGAGTATTAGGACAGCGCAGAAACTGGCTTCAGGTATTTCTGGTGCAGAGATTATAGGGTATCGATACTCTATCGTAGAACTGTGACATAGGGTATCAATACCTTTCGGGCAGAAACCTGATGAAATCATTTTATTTAGAAACTAAGTTCTCTGCCCAAAGAAACTAACTTTCTACACCATGAAATTTGAGTTTCTTGGTCCCCTTAAACTATTGCCCATAATGGGGCTTTGGTGCTTGGGTTGGGAGTTCATCTATTGAATTAGAAAACCTCCCATCCCTAGCTTTCTTGATATACCACACTCACCTCCTATTTCTGGTGTCTTTCTCCTAATTGAGGCTACTTCCTCCTTACTTAATGCTAGAAAACGTGGGGGAGTGGTGTGGGAGTGTTAGGGAGGTTAGAGAGAAGAAAGGGGCAAGTTGGGGCTTAAAATGAGGGGGTATTTATAGGGAGAATTTAACTCCTTCCTCATTATTGCATTCATCCCCATTGTGACACATGTAAAGTTGGGGAGATTTGCTGAAGATTTTCTGGTTGGCCTTCATAAATTCATTTCCCCAACTACTCACATTTAAGAAGGTACTAGGGGTAGCCTATAGGGTAAAAATGCAAAAACTCCAATTAGGCAGATTTCTGAACTTGTTTTTGGGTCGAGTTTTGAAGGTTGACACGTGCTCATTTTTCGACGTTCCTTATACCATCTCGAAGATCTCACGGGGATCTTCCCAACGAACTTTGAATCGTAGAAAACGGATCATCACAGCGATCACAGCATCGTCCCAAAAATGGCTGCTCGTAACCAAATTTCTGGGAATTCCAGATTTCCAACTTCCTGGAAGGTTTTTGACATAAATTTTCAAGGCTATTTTCATAGTCGAAAGTATGCATATTTGGTACCATTCCGAAGGTCTTGTTGCGTACTTCGCAACACCATAAGTTTTGCAGAATTCCGACCAATACACAAATCATACGATGGCTCCAAAGTTGGCTAGTTAACCCTAAATCAAAAAGCCCAAAACTTTGATTTTTCTCTTTTTGGGCCTTTACCCATCATTTTCACTTTTTACCCAAACAAGCCTTAACAAAAGCCCATAAATCTTTAATAAATTCACCTTAGCCCTTTTATAAAATATTAAATCCAATTTTTCTCCCTTTTTATTATTCGGATTTAAATTAAATTCTAAGTGCTACGACTTTTGAAGAAAATTTCGGGAAAACTCAACCAAATTTCTTGCTTCATTCTCATTTTCTTATTTAAATTGAAAATACGAAATTTTCGGGGCGTTACAAACTTCCCTCCTTAAATAAATTTCGTCCCCGAAATTTACCTAGAACAGCTCAAGAAATTTTTCTCTCATTTCACCTTCTTACTCCCAAGTCTCTTCTTTGATAGCTTCACTTCTCCATTTACTAAATCTAAAATACTTGTCCATGATAATAATCGCAAAACTTCATTCTCAATTTAAAATTCAAGGAGCTACCTATGATGATTTTCAAGAATTCAAGTCATATGTTCGACAAAATAACTTTCTTCACTAATTTTGACCCAATAATTTAGTGTTATGCATACTTGACCCAAAAAGTCATCGCAGACTAACTATTATTGTACGAAAAACTAATAATTTTTCTAGCTCTTGGAAACTTATTTGACATCAAATAGTATTAACAAAATTTATGCTCTTTCTAACAAGATAGCCGGACGATAGGCTACTGTGGAGATATTTTCAAGAAGAGATAATAGTTATCTTCTAGCCCATGGAAATTTTGTACTTATCACCTTAAAGAGCATTCTTATATTAGCACTGCTGTATTCTTCTAAAACCTTTAGTTCATTCTACTCAATCTGAACATACAATACTTACGCATAATCCAACGCCATTTCTCTTCTCCTACCTTCAACCTTATACGACCATTTCTTACCTTCTTGTTGCTAGAAAACGAAAGTGATAGTGAAGGCTTTATACTAGAATACAATTTCTCAATCACTGAAGTCAACACTATCTTTCGATCCATTATTCATTTCATCTCTCTAATTATCATTCCTTTATGGACTTTCGATTTAATCTATCAATTGAGTAATCCCTTTCGAATCCTATCTGCAATTCTTTTACTTCTACATAACTTAATTTACCTTCTTTCAATCATACCTGGTGCTACAACTATTTTCTCAAATCCTCAAGGCCCATCATATACATTAACACCATGGTTTTCCATATACTCCTCATTTTTATTTTATCAGCATGATTTTTATCTAATAATCACCATCGTGATTTTCACTCATAAGCATCATGCTCTTATACTACATAGAAGTCATAAATTTCTTCAAAATTTCTCATAACACAACCACCATTTAATTTCTCAAGACAACCATAAATATATCATGAAATCTTTCCAAGTCCACGTGTATCAAAACCTATGTCAGCACTTATCATACAAGGCACCAAGAATTTCCTCATAATGCTTGTAAAAGAAACCCAAAATTTTCATAAATAACTTAGTACTTGTTCTCTCCTTCATGTCTACAGATAATCAATCTCTAAGGCCTCAAAACTTTTACTCCCTATTTTTTTTTTCATCACATCAATCTCAACAGCTTTGTCATGTACTAGTTGTTCTAAATTCTTCTATCACTCGGGTTTCATGTCCTGATTCTTTTTCTCGAAAAGCAATTGAGTTTTGGATAAGAGATTGGAGCCTATGAGTTCTGCCATCCTTAATTTTCTAAATAAGATAAGATTCGTAACAACTCGAGGAAAAATATTCAATCCTTTACAAATTTTACCTTTGCAAAAAAAAATATATCAAACAGTTTCTGTTCAGGTAGGGTATCAATACCTATGTCTTATGGGTATCAATACCCATCGCGGATTTCAGAAAGGAAAATTTTTGAAATATCTTCCCAAATTTCATTTTATTTTTCACAAGGGTAAAATGAGACTTTTACCTTAACCTTAAATTTCATTCCAAAATCTCACAGTCCATTTTCATTCATTCTTCTTCTTCCCCAAAATCACCAAGTTCTCATAATTTCTCCCAAATCTTTTCATGGGTCCTTCGAAGAAAGTTCTTACAAAAGGATAAGAGTACTCAATCTGCTGTTTCTAAGGCAAAAGCTACCAAATTTTCAGTCGAGAAAATGATGGAAAAGAGCAGGTTCACTGCGGGTTCTTCTTAGAGTTTCGACTAATGAAGAGGACTTTTCTTCCATTTGGTTCCAAAATAAGGCTGCTTTATGGTTGTTTGATCACAGATACAATGATCAAATTGGGGGTAGATCTTAGGGAAAAAATTTAATCTCAATGTATCCCAATACAAAAATTTGAGACAAGTTCTTTCATGAAAATCCGATTCAAACTAGTGGATGGGGTTTGGACTAAACCCGGAGTAGAAGTTGGAGATGGAAGGGCTGCTCATTTTATGCCAACTTCACCGACTAACTGGGGTACTTTTATGACTGATTTTTGGGTTTTCCAAGCTAACGTCATTGATAACCTTTCGGAGTTACATGCACAAAACCGGGAGCTCATGACTAGGCAAGATCATTTGGATGAGATGATCAAGAAATTACAAGACTCGGAGGATGAAGATTAGTTGATTACCTTCTCTCAATATGTATCCCTTAGGCATCTAACTCCTTTTTGTCCAATAACTAAGCCTCATAATTTCTGCTTGTAAGGCTCTTGAAATGATACTTTAACTTTAATTGGTTGAAAGCTAAAGAACTTTTTCATTGTGTCTTATGCTTATCTTTTCATGAATATTTAACATTGTTCTTACTTATCATTCATGGTCTAATGCAACCATATATCAGATTTCATTACCATAGGTTCTAAATTCCTATGTTGAACTGCTGGGTCTAAACTATTAAGCAAGTGAAACACTTTATGCACATTGAGACAAATCACCATAAAATATTTAACACTAGAAATGGAAAGAGGTCATGGCATACCGGAGGTGGAAGTCATCTTCGATGGCTGAATACCATTGATCAAAGTCTGCAGAACCATTAAACCGAAGCTCTGATACCAAGTCTTGTGGCGACCCCGAAATTCTGCCTAAATATTTTTTTTTTTTTTTTAAATTCTGCCCAGAAGGTAACAGTACCCACATTTTAGGGTATTGATACCCTTTTACGCAGAAAGCAGTTCTACTTCCTGGTTTGGTTAAAAACGGATTTAAAACATGTTTTCTCCATTTTCTTTCGGAGAAAGTAGTTAGAAACTAATCTTGGACAGGATTTGGAGATCACCCTTTCTCTTTATGCTTTGGATTCATTTTATATTTGTTGTAAAAGTATGTATATTTAGTAAGATGAAAAGCCATAAACAAAAGCATAATCGTTTAAACATAGCAGAAGGGTAAAACATGAGAATCTCGTCTTCTTATTCATTCTTCCTCCATCATTTTAAGTTACTTCAAAATAGATGTTTAAAGAAGGGAAGAAAGTACCTTACTTATAACTTTATCTCAAAGTAGCTCATGACAAATCATTATGTCTCAAGAATGGTTCATATACTTTGAACCCGATTAAAAGTGCTACTAGGTACTTTATCAAAAAGGAAGGTACTTGAATTAAAAGACGAGTTCACCTACTTTATTACATTGCATAAAAACGAGTAGTGAGATACTCCATGGTCCAATAATCGAATACGTCCACAACAAAGTAGGTAGTTTTATATTTTTGTAATCCGGGTACATGTGGATTGGAGGACCATACGTCAATCTTGGTGATCAAATGGTATTCTTGGCCATCCGAAGCTACTTCCCACCTTAGTCCCATAACTTCATAGATTTCTCGATCCATTTCCTACAAGAGTCATAAAACGACTATGAATGGTGACATTCAATAAGTAAAATACGGTGCGTGTGTGATATTGCACATAATATATATTTTATCTTTCTTAGGGCCCTTTCCACAAGCGATATTTGTACACCGAGCGCTCACTGAAATATTCTTGGTGCATAAGCACAATGGCCAAACTTCGTGGGACACTAATCGTCCTTCCATGGGCTACTTTTGCCATTGGCCATAGTTGATCAACTCATGAAAGCTACTGTTGCTTTTTGGCCATCTAATCGGATTTTTAAGTCCGCACGTGGGTCAGTCTAACCCTTAGCCAAATGTTGAATCAACTCCTGATTTGGGACTCTAATCGTCCCCATGATGGGCTATAATTGCCCCATGATTGGTGTACAAATAGGCTAGGGAAATCTGATTGTGTCATCACATAACTTGTCTTTATTTGCTTATGAACATTGTTTTCTCAAGTAGAGCATAAATGAAGTACATGACTTTTCTCGTTCTCATTCTTCCTCATTATTGCATAAATAGCAAAGAGGCTCAAGGTACTCATAAAATCTCATAGATCTCATTGATAAAATCATTTGGAGCACATAAGAGCACATATAACTTATGCCACATGTAGATGTACCTTCTTATCATTTTTACACATAAGGTTCATAATATGAGCCATTCACAACTTGTCATATCATATTGGCATATGTCATTTTAGAGCATAAAAATTTATGAGATATGTATACTCATCATCTTGCATAAAAGCATATAACGTAATTTACTTACAACTTGTCGTTATCCTTGATTCACCTGAAAAGGGAAAGGTTCTAAACATCATGATCTTATGTTAAATGTTATTTAAAATCTGAAAATGGAGAGTATTAGGACAGCGCAGAAACTGGCTTCAGGTATTTCTGGTGCAGAGATTATAGGGTATCGATACTCTATCGTAGAACTGTGACATAGGGTATCAATACCTTTCGGGCAGAAACCTGATGAAATCATTTTATTTAGAAACTAAGTTCTCTGCCCAAGGAAACTAACTTTCTACACCATGAAATTTGAGTTTCTTGGTCCCCTTAAACTATTGCCCATAATGGGGCTTTGGTGCTTGGGTTGGGAGTTCATCTATTGAATTAGAAAACCTCCCATCCCTAGCTTTCTTGATATACCACACTCACCTCCTATTTCTGGTGTCTTTCTCCTAATTGAGGCTACTTCCTCCTTACTTAATGCTAGAAAACGTGGGGGAGTGGTGTGGGAGTGTTAGGGAGGTTAGAGAGAAGAAAGGGGCAAGTTGGGGATTAAAATGAGGGGGTATTTATAGGGAGAATTTAACTCCTTCCTCATTATTGCATTCATCCCCATTGTGACACATGTAAAGTTGGGGAGATTTGCTGAAGATTTTCTGGTTGGCCTTCATAAATTCATTTCCCCAACTACTCACATTTAAGAAGGTACTAGGGGTAGCCTATAGGGTAAAAATGCAAAAACTCCAATTAGGCAGATTTCTGAACTTGTTTTTGGGTCGAGTTTTGAAGGTCGACACGTGCTCATTTTTCGACGTTCCTTATACCATCTCGAAGATCTCACGGGGATCTTCCCAACGAACTTTGAATCATAGAAAACGGATCATCACAGCGATCACAGCATCGTCCCAAAAATGGCTGCTCGTAACCAAATTTCTGGGAATTCCAGATTTCCAACTTCCTGGAAGGTTTTTGACATAAATTTTCAAGGCTATTTTCATAGTCGAAAGTATGCATATTTGGTACCATTCCGAAGGTCTTGTTGCGTACTTCGCAACACCATAAGTTTTGCAGAATTCCGACCAATACACAAATCATACGATGGCTCCAAAGTTGGCTAGTTAACCCTAAATCAAAAAGCCCAAAACTTTGATTTTTCTCTTTTTGGGCCTTTACCCATCATTTTCACTTTTTACCCAAACAAGCCTTAACAAAAGCCCATAAATCTTTAATAAATTCACCTTAGCCCTTTTATAAAATATTAAATCCAATTTTTCTCCCTTTTTATTATTCGGATTTAAATTAAATTCTAAGTGCTACGACTTTTGAAAAAAATTTCGGGAAAACTCAACCAAATTTCTTGCTTCATTCTCATTTTCTTATTTAAATTGAAAATACGAAATTTTCGGGGTGTTACAGTTTCAGTAAAATTTTATGTGAAAGGTGAGAGGTTTGTGAGAGAAAGAAAGAAAAAAAGTCAATTGATACAAAATAGTTTCAGCAAAATCATATGTGAAAAGTGAGATGTTAGAGAGAGAGAGAGAGAGAGAGATAGAGAGAGAGAGAGAAATCAGTTGAAATTTTGAGGTTTGAAACAAGAATTGTTAGAATTTTTAGTAGTTATAATTATAGTTCCAAATCCATTGAAATATGTCAAAATCCATTAATTAATGAAATCTTTAGAAATTCACTAGTTATTGAGGACACGTAGATTTCTTAAGAATCTATTTAAATCCGAGTTGGGGACACCTAAATTTCAATGAATTCTATTAAAATTTGAGTTGAGGACACCTAATTTATATGAATTTTTCAAATTCATTCAAATCTGAGTTGAGGACACCCTCCTTAGTTTGATTTTTGTTCAATAACTACTATTAGAAAGCGTTAGAGAACTAGAATAAAGGTCCTGAAAGGAATACATTGAACTCTAACAAGAATTGACTAATTTAAGCTATAAGTGTACTAAAATATGCTTTAAAGGGCTTAAAAGTCATAAAAGGAGTTCTTAAGTGTCTAATTACTCTTAACTACATAGAAAGATACATCCTCACTCTATTCCTTATTAAGAATAGGCGAGAAATGAGAGTCTGTCTTGGGGGTTGGCTTGTTGGCTCTCTCCCTCAGGTCCCTACCACTCGTGTACATCCCTCAATTTACAACCCACCTGGTCAAGGGGCCTTTGACACAGGTGGGGGAGCTTCGCCTTCGAGACTTTTCCTTACCAGAAGAATAGGCGAGAAACTTAATTATTAAGACAAATTTCTGGAGAGATTTAAAAATAAAAAATCATTCAAATATTATATTCCTATTAGACATTAGGTGTGGAACGAGGTTAGTGGATTAATATTATAAATAGTTCTTGAATGGTTTGTTGCATATATTTTGTTGTGAAAAACGTGTCAAGTTTTTATCTTTTATTTATTTATTATTGCACACGATATTAAATTTTACCATTATTATTAAAATGACTACAAGACCAAGGGAAGGGGAGGGGAGGCGAGGGCACTCATTCAACATAGGGTCAACTAGTGGCGGAGTCAGGAATTTAAAGTTGGGAAGTCCTCAAATATGGGTGGGCTGGGAAGGAGAACTGCTGCCTGTTGAGAAAATAACGTAATTGCAAGTGTACAATATCGTTAACAAGTAATAAAGTGGACTTTTTGAGTCTGGATTATCGTTCCCTCGAAGACTATCTTATTTAGATACTAGTTAAATTAATCAAAGTGCTAATCTATTGAAAACAATTTAAAATCAATTGAATTTGAATATTTAAGCTAGAACTTTGGATTTTTCGAAAATAATAATAAAGCAGAAATCAAGAATTAATAAAATATGATGGTTAAAGCGTTTGGACAAACGAATTCACCTAGTTATCATCTCTAATTTCTCCTCTCAAGATTTCTTCCTAAAGTTGTATTCGGTCGAATTCACAAATTTAACCTAATTTACCTCTCTCGAGTTCAAATTAGTCCTATCTAATTAAGTCAACTTAGGCAGTCAGAATGGTCCTTAATTAGATGCATTAAATCTCCTAAGAATTCAATTCAAGACCGTGACAATAACAAAAGCGTATCTCTACCTTTTATCCAATTGCCAGATTTTACTACGTGGTCTAGATTAATAATTCACCTCTCGATTCATTACAATCCACAAATCAATGACAAATAATGGCCAATTATCTCAAGCATGAAGAGAAGAAGTAAAATCAAATACATAAATAATTTATAATTCAAAACTTGAGATTCGAAATTAAAGAATTAAACGTAGGTTACATCGTTCATCCAAACATTAAATCTAGCTATTCATGACTCGGGAGAAAGAAAAGATGAAGAGAAGGAAAGACATAACCGGATCTTGAAAATAATAGAGGAAGAGACGTTGAATATCTTGCACCAAGAACTCTTTGTCTTCAAGCTCCAATCTTCAATTCCGCCTTTGTTCTTCGTCTCTTGGTATCTCTCTCTCTCAATATGATTTTTACAAGATTTTTCGACCCCCAATTATGAGTGTATAACACATATTTATAGTTCCCCCAATAAGCCCTAAAAGATCCCTAAAAATCGTGGGTTACAAGTTTCCAAATTGCTTTAGGACTCAAAAAGGAAATAAAATAACAAGAAAATTTCGCTGCCAGAATTTGGCCTGGGCGCACGCCCAGGCATAATCCGGGTGAACGCCCAGGCAAAAGAATTAGCCTCAGCCACTTCAATTTGAAGTTGGGTGTTCGCCCAGCTTTGAGTTGGGCGTTCACCCAACTATAATTTCTTCATATTTGCACCCGTGATCCTTCAACTTTTCATTGTAGTCATTTTAGTCCTCTGATTTCTTCTTATATTTCAATTTAGTCCTCTTTTATTTGCAACCCAGGTCCTTCGACTTTTGGAGGTTTGCAAGTTGATCCCCATCTCCAAGTTTTCGTACACTTTCAGTCCTTTTCGCCTATTTTGCTTTGTTTTTCTCCAATTCCATCCGATCTTGGGTTTTGACCTGAAATAATTAAATCAACACACAATTAAGTAGAAAAGTACTTATGAGCACTTACAATTGTCCACTTTTGATAGTCTAGATAAGTGTAAAATAACACTTATCAAATACCCCCAAACTTGAACATTTGTTCGTCCTCGAACATAACTAATCACTTAAACAAACAAACAAATAATATTAAAATTTACTACAGTGGATATCTTGCCACATTTGCCTCATGTTTTTGAAACAGTCACACAATTCATGATAAAACTTCTAAATCATGCTACCAAAATCAATCATTTTGACTTATCCGATGCTTGACAGATATCAGTGTGTACGCATAGTCACTTCAATCACCATAAGCCTTTAGGTTGGTGATATTATGCCCCCAATGGTCAAATATTTCCTTTCTCGCTCGTAAGAATACACACCCCCCCAACCGATATTCAATTTTCTCACCCTGGGTATTAGCTCTAGACTGACTCTCAAAACACTTATTCTTTTATCACTCAAAAGTTGGTTAGGTCTAGCCAATACAATTGCTATCTGGAACTGTGATGATTCTCCTTTTATCGAATGTTTTGGCCATCAAGCGTCCACTAGGTAAGTCAAATCCACTAGTCATCTATATCCCCAAGTTATGCGCACAATGGTTCAATCTTGCTTTTGCTTCTTCTCTTTTTTTTTTTTTTTTTTTTTTTTTTTTTTTTTTTTGGATATATATCTTATGTGTAAGACCTCACTCCCTTAAGCTTTCTAGATGACCCATGTAGCGAGCTTTAGGCCGATGGCTCCCAGGTCTGTTAAACCTTAGGGCACCGAGTTTTGAGAACTCCAATGGACTTTATCACTCAAGTCAACTAGGCTACGAAGAGAGGTATAAGATAATGCATGTGCCATGCTTTTCAAATTTTTTTTTTTTTTTTTTGCAAGATAAAGAAGCGGGGATTAGATTCCTAACATCCGGTCAATACCTAGATTCCATTTGGTAGCCAAAGTACACTCCACACATATATTACTCAAGCACGGAATCAACACATATCTAAACAACTTCTGCATTGGTTTAACCACCCCCAAACTATTCTCTCAACTGGTCAGGTAATTGAGTTGTCAATTGGTAGTTTTGATTTTCTCAACTAAGATTCACTACTCTTTCTCTGTATTCTATTCAATATATCAACCTAGCGTAGTGAAATTCATGACCATAAATCACACTTAATCGTATCTCACATGGATAAGTAAAGTCTATAAAACAAGCATAAGTAGCATAACCTAGTAATAATTCATGAATTGATATCAGTTTCAAATAATATCATCATAGGCCGGCAAGGCTATCCATCACACAAGCACACAAATTATTTTTTTTTTTTTTTAACACACAAAAAATAACAAAAATACTCAAAGTCACCCCCAAACTTAAAGTTCACATTGTCCTCAATGTGACAAAAGAAAACAGAATAAATAAAAAGGAAAGAGTCAACCCGAGGCAAAAGACGTGGAGATAACAATCGGACTTTTAGCTCATCAGTACGCATTGGATTGGAATGACGATGTGCAACCTGAAATATGAAAAACAATGATGATTAACTATACTTAATCACTAAAAAAAATGGGAAACGTGCTCTACTTCCTAATGCAGTCCTAAATTTCTACATGCAATGCAATGAACATGTAAGGGATAGAAAAATGGGTTGCCTCCCATTAAGCGCTCGATTTCTAGTCTAGAGCTCGACTTAATGCAAGGATCATTTATGGAGGCTTGAACTGGGCTTTGGAAGTCTTGCATTGGTTGCTCTTACTAGCTTTGCATGATTTATCCTTTGCTCTCCATATTTTAAATCGACCCTTTTCATCTTTAATTAGCGCAACTAGTCCACCTGAGTCCGGTTTGCAGTTTTCTCGGCCAATTATTACCCCTTCATCCACTTTATAGCACTCCTCGAGGTCGATTGGTTGCTCGGGTATGGTGTACATACTGAATACTGCTCGTTCATCCTGTACCCTCAAGATTAGCTCACCCTTTTCAACATCAATAAGGGCCCGACTAGTTGATAAGAATGGTCGTCCCAAAATGACTGGCATATTGCGATCCTCTTCGATGTCAAGGACAATAAAATCAACTGGAAAGAAAAACTTTTCCACCTTGATGAGCACATCCTCAACTACACCCCGTGGGTATTTGATCGATCTATCAGCAAGCTGTAGAGATACACTTGTTGCTTTCACTTTTCCCAACCCTAATCTCCTGTAGACAGAAAGAGGCATTAAATTTACACTTGCACCTAAATCACATAAAGCATTAAAATTATAAAATTCTCCAATTGTGCAAGGTAATTTAAAACTCCCTGGATCTTTTAACTTCGGAGGTAACTTATTTAGCAGAATAGCACTACATTCCTCAGTTAAAGCCACTGTCCCGTTTTCATCAGGTTTTCTCTTCTTGGACAACATTTCTTTCATGAATTTCAAATACAATGGCATTTGCGCTAATGCGTCGGCAAAAGGAATGTTGATATGCAGTTTCTTGAAAACTTCAAGAAATTTTTCAAACTGCTTGTCGAGCTTGTTCTTATGTAGCCTCTGAGGAAATGGAATTGGTGGCACATAAGCTTTGACAGGAATTGGCACCCTCACTTGTGATGATTCAGCAGATTCTTGTGCAACGTCTTCTTTTGATTTCTCATGCTGCTGCCCAGTTTCTTCTTCCTTAATCATCAATTGTTCATCATTTTTCTCTGTTCTTGTCACAAGAATTTCTGGCAGTTGTACCCCGCTCCTAGTAGTGATGGCATTTACCTGTTCTCTTGGATTTGTTTCTGTAGTGCTGGGTAAAGTGCCTGGTTTTCTATCTGACAATTGTAGGGCTAACTGACCAATCTGAGTCTCTATTTTTCTGATAGACGCTTGCTGATTTTGACTGTTGATGTCCAATCGCTCCAATGCTTGATCAGTTTTCTGCATATACTGTTTGAACATCTCTCCTAAGCTCGGTCCTCTTTCCTGTTGAGCATTATATGCATTACCACTTTGTTGATTTTCAGACCATCTAAAATTGGGGTGTTGCTTCCAACCTGGATTGTATGTCTGTGAATATGGGTTGTACTGCTGATGTGTATTATTCTGCACAAAATTGACCTGTTCTGGGGAGGCCAATAACATACAATCTGATGTCGAATGGTTAGCTCCACAGTTCTCACACATGATGGTTGCTTGGATTGCATTCACTCCTTGCATTTGTGTTCTGACCAAGAGCTCCACCTGCTTTGTCAATGTAGCAAGTTGTGCATTGGTAGCTGATAGACCATCAATCTCATGTATGCCTGCTACTTTTCTTGGAGTGGTGCGATCAGATGAAAACATGGTTTGTGTGTTTGCAATCAGCTCATAGAGATCCCATGCTTCGTTGACATTTTTATTCGCAATGGACCCGTTTGCAGATAAGTCCACTGTAGATTTAGATTGAGGAGATAGCCCAGAATAAAAATATTGAGCCTGTTGCCCTTTTTTAATGCCATGATTTGGACATTTTCTGAGCAATTCTTTGAATCTGTCCCAAGCTTCATGATACCTTTCGCCCTCCATTTGTTGGAAAGTAGAAATTTCCAACTTCATCTTTGCTACTTTAGCTGGTGAAAAGTATTTATTACAGAATTTTCTAGCCAAGTCATCCCAGGTTGTGATACTAGCATGTGGTTCTGAGTCTAACCATTCCAGAGCCCCATCCCTCAAAGTGTAGGGAAATAACCGGAGTCTAATGGCATCGTCATTGACTCCTTGAAATTGAAAATTATGGAGCATACGCAGGAATCTGGAGAGATGAGTATTAGGGTTTTCAGTCGCCTTTCCATAGAACTGTAAGTTGTTGCTGAAAAGATTAATCATATCAGCTCTTAGTTGGAAGTCGTTCCGACCAAAAGCTGGATAAATGATGCTTGAACGATCAGGAGCTGCTGCCGGAGTTAGGAACTGAGCCATTGGCATATTTCCATCGTCATCTTCTTCCTGTTCTTCATTTTGTTGAATTTGCTGAGCTGCCATTCGGGCTGCTTCTACAGCGGCTGCTCTTGCAGCCTCTTGTTCAAACTCTCGTCTTATTTGTGCATCTACCATCTGATTTTGTTGCTGGTCTTTCTGTTTTTGGTTGTGTTCTTTGCGTCTTCGTCTGAAAGTACGCTCAATCTCAGGATCGAAAGTCTCAAGATTGCCGCCTTGTGTACGGAGCATGCAACAAACACCCTTTTCTGTAGTGTAAAAAAAAAAAAAAAAAAAAAAAAAAAAAAAAAAACTTGTTGAGAAAATAACGTGATTGCAAGTGTACAATATCGTTAACAAGTAATAAAATGGACTTTTTGAGTCCGGATTATCGTTCCCACGAAGACTATCTTAATTAGATACTAGTTAAATTAATCAAAGTGCTAATCTATTGAAAACAATTTAAAATCAATTGAATTTGAATATTTAAGCTAGAACTTTGGATTTTTCGAAAATAATAATAAAGCAGAAATCAAGAATTAATAAAATATGATGGTTAAAGCGTTTGGACAAACGAATTCACCTAGTTATCATCTCTAATTTCTCCTCTCAAGATTTCTTCCTAAAGTTGTATTCGGTCGAATTCACAAATTTAACCTAATTTACCTCTCTCGAGTTCAAATTAGTCCTATCTAATTAAGTCAACTTAGGCAGTCAGAATGGTCCTTAATTAGATGCATTAAATCTCATAAGAATTCAATTCAAGACCGTGACAATAACAAAAGCGTATCTCTACCTTTTATCCAATTGCCAGATTTTACTACGTGGTCTAGATTAATAATTCACCTCTCGATTCATTACAATCCACAAATCAATGACAAATAATGGCCAATTATCTCAAGCATGAAGAGAAGAAGTAAAATCAAATACATAAATAATTTATAATTCAAAACTTGAGATTCGAAATTAAAGAATTAAACGTAGGTTACATCGTTCATCCAAACATTAAATCTAGCTATTCATGACTCGGGAGAAAGAAAAGATGAAGAGAAGGAAAGACATAACCGGATCTTGAAAATAATAGATGAAGAAACGCTGAATATCTTGCACCAAGAACTCTTTGTCTTCAAGCTCCAATCTTCAATTCCGCCTTTGTTCTTCGTCTCTTGGTATCTCTCTCTCTCAATATGATTTTTACAAGATTTTTCGACCCCCTATTATGAGTGTATAACCCATATTTATAGTTCCCCCAATAAGCCCTAAAAGATCCCTAAAAATCGTGGGTTACAAGTTTCCAAATTGCTTTAGGACTCAAAAAGGAAATAAAATAACAAGAAAATTTCGCTGCCAGAATTTGGCCTGGGCGCACGCCCAGGCATAATCCGGGTGAACGCCCAGGCAAAAGAATTAGCCTCAGCCACTTCAATTTGAAGTTGGGTGTTCGCCCAGCTTTGAGTTGGGCGTTCACCCAACTATAATTTCTTCATATTTGCACCCGTGATCCTTCAACTTTTCATTGTAGTCATTTTAGTCCTCTGATTTCTTCTTATATTTCAATTTAGTCCTCTTTTATTTGCAACCCAGGTCCTTCAACTTTTGGAGGTTTGCAAGTTGATCCCCATCTCCAAGTTTTCGTACACTTTCAGTCCTTTTCGACTATTTTGCTTTGTTTTTCTCCAATTCCATCCGATCTTGGGTTTTGACCTGAAATAATTAAATCAACACACAATTAAGTAGAAAAGTACTTATGAGCACTTACAATTGTCCACTTTTGATAGTCTAGATAAGTGTAAAATAACACTTATCACTGCCCCTATTTTTTTTCCCCTCAAACCATAATTATTTAACCTATTTTCACAATTAATTAACCAATTTTTATGAGAATCTAATTTTTTTTATGTCATAATCTTTAAAATGCTTACAAAAAGATATTGAACACAATCGATTTATGCAGTTAGACGTGTTCGATACTCATTTCGTGTTTGTTCTAATTACTTAAAAAGACTAGCTTCAATACTTTTTTCTTGGTTATTGAATGATTCTAACTTAATCCGAGCTATGTTGAGTTTTATTTGTTCAATTCGTTCATTGTTGGGTCTGAGCTTTAATATTTTTTGTTTTGGTTGATTATTAAGAAGAAGAAGAAGTGATCTTAGAAGCATGTCTGATTCTGCTATTTTGAAAAAAAAAATCGATTTTTCTCAAACAAATTTTGGGCCCACAATCCATTCAATAAATTTGTAATTTCAATTTTGCCCTTATTGTGTGTATCCAATTATTAAATAGAGGGACAAACTGGTAAACTGGTAATAAATAAAATAACCAAAAGTCAATATTTGTGGGCTACAATTAGTCAATTGGACTCCATTCTTGCTAAGAATAATCTAGTGGATATTACACCCACTACTTACAAATATTAAAATAATTCTAAATCTAACAACTTAACTTATTTATTCAAAAAATACTACATAATTAATATTATATTAAATAATAAAATAATGAATTAAAATCAAATAACTATTTCCACGTAAATTCACTCAAAATTGCTTTTGAGTCCTTGATTATTTGCACAATAAGTCCTTCATCTTTATAAAATTTTCACTTTAGTCCCTATACTTCCTCTTTTATTTCAATTTCGTCCTTTTTTATTTGTAACTCAAGTCCTTCAACCTTTAAATTTGTACAAGTTGGTCCCTATATTTATACTTTTATATCAATTTAGTCATTTGTATCACTGAATATGTTACATATGTTATTTTACACATAACATGTTACATGAATTAGTATTCTGTATCAATGATGTTACGTATGTTACAAATGATGAAATCAATAGTTTTATTTGTTAAATTTAATATTGTATTATATATCTATATCATACTATAACGAACTTATTGAAGTTTAGAGTTGATTTTGCAGTTGTAACAGTTGTAACAATTTCTGATTAGTATCGCAATCTGTTACAAATGTTACAAATAATATTTTGTATCACTAAATATGCTACAAATTATATTATATTATTTTACACAATACATGTTACATGAATTAATATTTTGTATCACTGATATTTTATATTTCAATTTATAACACAGATTGTTACAAAATATCATTTGTAACATTTATATCAAACATTGATACACAATATCATTTGTAACATATGTATCAAATAGTGATACTATAAGGACTAAATTGATATAAAAGTATAAATATGGGGATCAAGTTGCAAATATTTAAAAATTGAAGGACTTAGGTTGCAAATAAAAGAGGACGAAATTGAAATAAAAGAAGAAGTATAGGGACTAAAGTAAAAATTTTATAAAGATGAAGGACTTATTGTACAAATAATCAAGGACTCAAATGCAAATTTAAGTGAATTCACATGGAAATATATATTTTGTGGTATAGATTTGATTTTAATTTATTATTTTATTAATTAATATAATTATAATAATGTAGTATTTTTAGAATAAATTTGTTAAGTTAATAAAATTAAAATTATTTTTAAAAAGTAGTTTATTTATGAAAAAATCTCAATAATCTATTTTTCCTCCAAAATAGTAGAATTAAACACACTTATTTTTAAAAAAATTAAATAATTAAAAAATAATAATAATTTCAAAAAGGTTGGGGGTCCTAGGATGAGAATGACTTGTTATCCCCTATTCAGAATACAACCAAGAGCTTTGTACATGGCAAAATCATCACCATAAAGTAATTATATCTCTATCTCAGTAAAAATGGCTACTTTAACTGGTCAAAAGTACTTGTTGCAGAATTTTCTGGCTAAGTCAATCCAGGTGGTGATACTAGCATGTGGTTCTGAATTTAACCATTCTAGATCCCCATATCCTAGGACCCCCACCTCCCCGGGATCCACGTTGTGGCCCCCCTTGATATTGGGTAAGCCGTTGATTTTTTGTGGTTCGTGATTTATTAGTTATTTCTTCACACTACTCACTACATGCTTATGAACCTAAAAATTCATGTTTATTTCACGAGACAATATTAGAATAATATCATTTTAGAATTACAATATTTTATTATATTGTCGTGGTTATTTATTTTAATTTGTGTTATAGAAAGAAAATAATCCAGACAGTCATTGTCATCTACAAACATTCACAAAACAACAATGTTTCTCTGCATTATCTTCAACTTCAGAGATCAAAATTCATGCACTTAGATATGTAAGTATGTACGAATATTGTATAATAATAAATTATCACAAGCACTATATTTGTACGTAGATAGAGTGAAATCTCCTCTTTTCTGCCATTTATGGCAAACTGGTTGTGCCATAAATGACTTCCACCCCACACCCGTTCTACCATAAAAATGGGTTTTACAGCAGAACGGGTGGAGGGTAGGGAGAGGGGGAAGACACCTCCTTTTATTTTATTTTATTTTATTGGCAAAAGTAGTGGTGAGGGTATTGGTGGTAGCGGTGTGGTTGTGAGTATATTGGTGGTGGTGGTGGTGGGTTTAGAAAATGTGGATAGATAGGGTGAAAGATTACCAATGGAATAGATGGTGATTGAAGATAAAAGAAGAATATGACATATTTTTTATTTTTTATTT
Source organism: Forsythia viridissima (assembly GCA_030279155.1). NCBI lineage: Eukaryota > Viridiplantae > Streptophyta > Magnoliopsida > Lamiales > Oleaceae > Forsythia > Forsythia viridissima. Next base: position 35,465,231 of record CM059038.1, on the reverse strand, counting down.
TTTATTTTTTATTTTTTATTTTTGTGAGTTATATTTTGTTATATATAATTTTTTTTTCAATTTTTTTTTATTTAAAGGGGATGACAATTTTTTCATAAATGACATACGATGCCTATTTCTTCAAATGTTGAGATGACTAGTACTATTTTTAAAGGTTAGATATTATCTTTTGCGATTTGAAAGATTAAGAGATCAAATATGCTATTTTTCAAAAATAAAATGCAAAAATAGACAACTCTCCTCACAAATTTGGCTTTTAGTTTTACCTATTTCGGATAAATTTCAAATGCGATCACTAACTTTCATCGAAATCATAGTTGGATTATAAACTTTAATTTGTCTCCAGTAGGTTATTGAATTTCAATTTTACCACCCAATTATCCCTTAAACTGACAGAAATTGCTTGATTGACTAACATAGCATAGAACTTCCACGTAATATCTAAGTACTAACATATAAACAAAAATGATAAAATGAAAGATATAGCAATGTCTTTTAGATTAAAATGTTAAAATACTTAATTTTTTATTTTAATTTTTTATGATGTGGCGTGTAAAATGATAAATTAGTATGCCAAACAATCATTACATAAAAATCTGTTGTTGTATAGATGCTAATTAAGCATCTTTCATCAAATTGGGAGACGACATGTGACATAGTAGTACAATTTGAAATTAAATTGACAGAGACGGAGCCAGAAATATGACAAATGGATTGGATGGAATGGGGTGCGATAGGCTGGGGAAGATGGAACCCCCCTTACGGGGGTGCTGCCCCCGATTTTTCTTTCTCTAAAATCACAATTATTAACCAATTTTTATAAGAATCTAATGTTTTTTTATAAATTATAATCTTTAAAAAGCTTTAAAAAAAATATTTACACAAAAGTATTCAAGATCTAAAATTAACTAAAGAAATGTGTGTTCGACGATTTTTTACAGCTGCGAATTCTTTTATAATAGAATCTATATCTATTTTATTAACTAGTTATCTCTCAACAAAAATTGTCATATAAAAAGCATATAAAACCCTAAGCATAATTTTTTTATTTTTCTACTATTAAAATTTAAAATAATTTCTCAAAACCAAGTAAACATCATTATTCATTACTCAACAACAAATCAAAATCCATATAAAATTAAAATTTATAGATTATGAAATAAAAAGAAAAAAATGGACAAAAGAAAAATAAAGGGCAAACTTGACAAGAGCCCTATATTTTGTAAAAAAAATTGAAAACTACCCTCTTTTTTAATTTTTCAAAAAACACCTAATTTTCATGATTTATTTATAAAAATACATCATTTTCATTAAAATCAATAGTTTATAATTTATCTCTTTTTATAATTTAATAACAAATACATTATTTTTATTTTAAATCTATATTTCAGTTTTTTATTATCTAAAATTATATTATTTTCTTTTAAAATCAATATTTCAGTTTTTTTCATTTTCTAAAAATATTATATTTGTATACTATATCGAATATAGTAGTAATTATAATAGTATTTTATAATCTATTTCCTTTGATTTTTTTTAAATACATTATTTTAATTTAAAATTAATATTTTTATTTTTATTTTAAAAACAACATTTTTATACATGTAACATATTATTTTCATTAAAACTGATGTTTTACAATTTATCTCCTTTCATAATTTTTTGTAAAAAATATATTATTTTCATTTAAAATCAATATTTCAGTTTTTCATTTCAAAAAAAATATTTTTACACGGGTAACATATATGTTACCATATGTGTTACCACATGTTACTTTTTAATTTTCACCAAAATCAATATTTTAAAATTTATCTTCTTTTATAATTTTTTAAAAATACATTAGTTTCTTATAAAATCAATGTTCAATTGAAAACAACATTTTTACACAATCTTCATCATTTTCTTTAAAATCAATATTTTACAATTTATCTCCTTGTGTAATTTTTTAAAAAATAGATTATTTTTATTTAAAATCAATATTTTCATTTTTCATTTTAAAAAAATATTTTGACATGGGTAACATATGTGTTACCCTATGTATTACCATATATTATTTCCTCATTTTCATTAAAATCAATATTTTAAAATTTATCTGATTTTATAATTTTTTTAAAAATACATTAATTTCTTTTAAAATCAATATTTTCAATTATCAATTGAAAAAAACATTTTTACACGGGTAACTACTTCATTATTTTCTTTAAAATCAATATTTTACAATTTATCTCATTTTGTAATTTTTTTAAAAAAAACATTATTTTCATTTAAAATCAATATTTTAATTTTTCATTTAAAAAAATATTTTTACACGGGTAACCTATGTGTTACCATATGTTACTTCCTCATTTTCATTAAAATCAATGTTTTAAAATTTATCTCTTTTTATAATTTTTTAAAAAGAAATTAATTTCTTTTAAAATCAATATGTTAAATTTTCAATTGAAAACAAATGGGTAACATATGTGTTATCATATGTCACTTCATCGTTTTCTTTAAAATCAATATTTTTCAATTTATCTCCTTTTGTAATTTTTTAAAAAATACATTATTTTCATTTAAAATCAATATTTTCATTTTTCATTTTAAAAAAATATTTTTATACGGGTAACATATGTGTTACTCTATATGTTACCATATGTTACTTCCTCATTTTATTAAAATCAATATTTTAAATTTTCATTTGAAAACAACATTTTTACACGGGTAACTACTTCATCATTTTCTTTAAAATCAATGTTAACGTCGGAATCTGCACTGTCCATATATCAACAGATCTCTAGTCACTTCTCTGCCAACCTGTATGTTATCTGCACACAAAGACGACCGTTAGACACCAAGATCGCCAGGAAAAAAGGGTCTGACGATCGTTGATACTCCGACGATCAAGTCAACTGCTGGTATATGGAACAATATACAGGAGACGAAAATAATTGGGTGTGAGAGGGACAAGCGGGCAGAGATTTGAGCAGAGTTTAAGGGTGAGAAAAATGCGTAAAGAGTGCATGTCATAAAAATTGCGTTCCTTATAATAATCGGAGACGTTGTATTTATAGCACAAGAGATCTAATTAATTTAGTAAAACAATAAATTAGAAATCTGATTGGACTATCTTTCCTTATGAGATAGGGATGATCAGTTGTCAATACAATCTCCCAGATTTCGGCTCTTCTTTGAGTAGATCATGTTGCTTAATTTTTAGGGGATTGAGATTTGGTTTCCTTGTAAAAGTCCGTGTCAATCAAACACAATATTTCTTTAATTACTTCTTTGATTATCCCAAAATATCGTACTGCCTACTAGTTATAATAAATACTAAGCTTGGCGAGGCTTTCTGGGTCGGCCATAAGTGTCGAGGTCCTTCATGGGCCTCGCAATACTCTGATTCAGGAATGCTAAGATATTCGGTGGGCCTCCGACGCCTTCGCCGGGTCTATGGGACCTTTATGAATCTAGAAGGTCATCGCTGAGCCTATAAGACCTTAGCGAGACCTGAATTAGGCCTAGATATGACCTTTACTGGGCATTTGCTGACGTGGAGACCTTACCAAAATCTAGTTGTAACAATAGTCCTCCAAGTCCAAGCCTATTATTTTTATCAGGCGTGAGACTTTAAGAATAAGTATTAAATGAGGACGAATGCCTTTAGAAAGCGAACCTCCAATGGAATCTGTGGGATCACCTCTCCCATTATATTTCTCCATATGAGGCATTTTGAACCCTGCAAGGAGTTCTCTAGCCTTTAACTCTTTGGAGAATATGAGGTCATCGTCCACAACCGTTCTGGTCTTTCATCCACAGCCCTAGAGTCCATTCTCTTCTCTCGGTGGTCATCGTTGGGCTCGCTACGCCGGCTACTCAACGATTGAGGTTGAGCCACAGACGACCCGGCCCCCAACCTATCGAATACGTTGGCAGAGGCGACCAGTTCTTCCACTTGCAAGGCACGAGGTTTCTCCTGGTTCCTAGGAACTAGTCCATTATAGATTGGCGAATCATCTTGAGTTCGACGACTTTCAATCGAGCTGGACCTCGAAGGGCTTCACCGGGCACGGCTACGCTTGGGTCCATGTTGAAGAGATTGATTCTCCAACAGTTCAAGCACCACCTTCATCTGGGCGTTGTCCAACTTCAGGTCCAAGATGTCTTGCTCGATCGTTCGTCTATATCGTTGTCTTCTCCTCTTGGGACGGGTTACGTTCTAAAGGTCTTGAACGCTTGCCGCAAGTCAGTATGATGGGACTCTACTTCTTCTTCCAGGAAATTTTCTGTTGTCATGCTCTTTTGGGTAGAAAACACGTTTTTACCACAAATGTTTGGTTGTGGAACGTTTTTCGATTCCCACAGATGGCGCCAATCTGTTGACGTCAGATTCCGCACCAAATCATGTGTCAATAAAACTCCAGTCACTCATCTGCCAACCTGTATGTTACCTGCACACTAGGACGGCCATTAGGCATCAAGATCTCCGGGAAAAAATGGTCTGGTGATCGTTGGTACTCCGACAATTAAGTTAACTACTGGTATATAGAACAATATATGAGGGACAAAAATAATTGAGTGTGGGAGGGACAAGTAGGGATGGCAAAATAACCCGCCCCGCGCCCCACCCCGCCAAGCAACACCCCGGCGAATAATAGGGGCGGGTTTGGGGCAGAAAATTCTACCCCGCCCCACCGCCCAGTGACCTGTCCCTCCAATTTTTTTTTTTTTTTTTTTTGAAAAATCAAAAAATAAAATAGAAATTATAGTTTTCACTATAAATAGGCTAAAGAAGATTTGAACCCGACTTGAAACTTATAAAGTATCAATCTTAACCACTACACCATAACATCAATCTTATAATTTTTTTTGTTTTGTTTGGTATAAGTATATATAAAATAATTATTTCTTTTTTTTAATTATTTTTTCAGTTTATTAAAAAAATAAAAAAAATAACCGAGATGGTTGGCGGGTTGCGGGTTCGCGGGTCTCGGGGCGGAGACTCATCCCATTGCCATTCCTAGGGACAAGCAGGCAGAGATTTGAGCAGAATTTAAGGGTGAGAACAATGCGTAAAGAGTGCGTGTCATAAAAATTGCGTACTTTAGAATAACCGGAGACGTTGTATTTATAGCACAATAGTTTTAATTGATTTAAGAAAACAGTCAATTAGAAATCTAATTGGACTATCTTTCCTTATGGGATATGGATGATCAGTTGTCAATACAATATCCCAGATTTCGGCCCTTCTTTGAGTATATCATGTTGTCTAATTTTCAGGGGATTGAGATTTGGGTTCCTTGTAAGAGTTCGTGTGTCAATTAAACACAATATTTATTTAATTACTTCTCTGGTTATCCCAAAATATTGTGCTGCCTACTAGTTATAATAAATACAAAGCTTGGCGAGGCTCTCTGAGTCGGTCATGAGTGTCGAGGTCTTTCATGGGCCTCGCAATACTCTAATTCAGGAATGCTAAGATGTTCAGTGGGTCTCCGAGGCCTTCGCTGGGTCTATGGGACCTTTATAAATCTATAAGGCCTTCGCTGCGCCTATAAGACCTTAGTGAGGCTTGAATTAGGCCTAGATGAGACATTTATTGGGCATTTGCTAACGTTGAAGCCTTACCAAAATCTGGTGGTAATAATCAATATTTTACAATTTATCCCCTTTTGTAATTTTTTAAAAAATACATTATTTTCATTTAAAATCAAAATTTTCATTTTTCATTTTTTAAAAAAATATTTTTCCACAAGTAACGTAACTGTTACCCTATGTGTTACTATATGTTGCTTCCTCATTTTTCATTAAAATCAATATTTTAAAATCTATTTTATTTTATAATTTTTTTAAAAATACATTAATATTTTTTAAAATCAATATTTTCAATTTTCAATTGAAAACAACATTTTTACATGGATAACATATACTACATCATTTTCTTTAAAATTAATAATGTTCAATTTATCTTCTTTTATAATTTTTTAAAAAATACATTATTTTCATTTAAAATCAATATTTTTATTTTTCATTTAAAAAATTTATTTACACGAATAACATATATATTACCCTATGTGTAAAATTAATATTTTAAAATTTATCTCATTTCACAATTTTTTAAAAATACATTAATTTCTTTTAAAATCAATATTTTAAAATTTCAATTGAAAACAAATACTTCATCATTTTCTTTTAAATCAATATTTTACAATTTATCTTATTTTATAATTTTTTTAAAAATTCATTATTTTCATTTAAATCAATATTTTAATTTTTTTTCATTTAAAAAAATATTTTTACACTGGTAATATATGTGTTACCCTATGTGTTATCATTTGTTACTTTCTCATTTTCATTAAAATCAATATTTTAAAATTTATCTCATTTTATAATTTTTTAAAAATACATTAATTTCTTTTAAAATCAATATTTTCAATTTTCAATTGAAAACAACATTTTTACATGGTACCACTTCATTATTTTCTTTAAAATCAATATTTTACAATTTATCTCCTTTTATAATTTTCTTTTAAAATCAATATTTCAATTTTTTTCTTTTGAAAACAATATTTTTACACGGGTAACTTATATATTACCACTATATGTTACTACATCATCTTAATTAAAATCAATATTTTACAATTTATCTTATTTTTATAGTTTTTAAGAAAATACATTATTTTCTTTGAAAATTAATATTTCAATATTTAATTTTAAAAGGGATAATTGCATCAAAGGTTCCCAACGTTTCAAAATCGTTAGGGATATGCCTCTAACCTAAAAAAATAGCACCATACATTCTCAACGTTTGAAGAAATAGGCATCCTAGGTCATTCTTAACATTTTCCATCCATTTTCTCCGTAAAAACCCTAAATTGGACTGCACACGCCATATTTTCCAAAAAACGCAACTCATGTTCTATTAGTGTAGTCAAAATGCCATTTATCTTGAGGAGAAAGAGAAAAAGGAGAAAGAGATGATGAATCATATTATTGCTGAAGCTGCGGACCTGAACCACTGGTATTCATGGTTGACATTGACGTGGTTGAAAATGGGACCTATGATGACTTCGCAGCACTTATGCCGGAGTCTTTCATTCTCCACCGGTGCTGAAAAATCAAGAAGCTAAAAATTAAGAGCACAACAAGAACTCCGGTCACACTCCCAATAACAAGATAAAGTACAAATGAATCTTTACTTTTCTTTTTCTTCCCTGGGCTAGTATCTGGTCCTGGCAGTGAAAATTCATGTATAGGATCAGGGTTTGTTGCCGCAAGACCACAATTTGAATCACTGAGTTTGAAGATTTCTAAGCCATTTAAGAGAGCATTGAAGTACTTAGGCAATCCCATAAGGCTAGGGAACAAAGAAAGCTATAGGTTTTTCTTCCCATGGCGGCCATCATCAATAATCCATGTGATAAAGTCTTTCAAATAAGGAATTTCAGGGACACCAGTCCAGGAAATAACACCAGCTTCAATTTCTGCTGTTTGATTTTTGATAGAAATTGTGAAACCCTTTTGTTTTGATGGATCACTTCCAACTGAATCTCATAGAAGTGGAGTCTGAGAAGGCAGTGAAACCCAGAATCAATAGAAAAACAAAAGCTCGGAATAGAGAAAGAGAGAGTAAAAACAAACATCCAATGTCTACTATTTAAAGTTCATACAAAATTTTATTGACAATTGGATATTTGTTTTGTGCAGCTTTACCTTAAAAACTAAGAGAAGTTCCACAAGGAAGCAAATCAACAATATTGGAAAGCAATAACGAAGATCATTCCCCGTGAAGTTCCCAATTTTGAGAAGAGAAGAGGGAAAAAAAGAAAAGGAAAAGAAACCTTCTGTTTTGGTTATTCAGAGGCCAAAGCCTAGGAAACCCACTGATCTCGCATGAATGTGTCAAATACTTCTGAAGTTGAAGCAGACACCTCCACCTCATATGATACCACCACCACCCTCACCCTCACTTGAGAAAGATGGCAAAGATGCTAAAAGAGGGAAGGATGCGAAGGACAGGAAAGAAACGAAGGAAGAGAAGGAACCAAATGATGCCGAGAATGAGAAAGTTGGATTACCAAAAGCACTATAGGATGGGATGGTTGGGAAGGATGGAACAGATGCTACTACAAAAGCTTATTCGACTACCACTGGAGACAAGCCCACTTCACCAGCTAAAGATGAAGCAAAGAGTGCTACTCCTAAAATACCCACGCCAGATGCATCTTCTTCTCCTAAAACACCCACGCTAGATGCATCTTTTGCTACTGTCTTATTTCCTCTACCATTCTCAGACGCGTTTTTTGGGGAAATATGGCGCGCGCAGTTCAATTTAGGGTTTTAACGAAAAAAAATGCATGAAAAATGTTAAGAGAGACCTACGATGCCTATTTTTTCAAACGTTGGAGACGTATGGTGCTATTTTTTTAAGTTAGGGGCATATCCCTAACGATTTTGAAACGTTGGAGACCTTTGATGCAATTATCCCATTTTAAAACAACAATTTTACAAGAGTAACTTATGTGTTACTACCATATACTACTTCATCGTTTTTATTAAAATCAATATTTTACAATTTATCTCATTTTATAAATTTTAAAAATATATATTATTTTCATTTAAAATCAATATTTTAATTTTTTTTCATTTGAAAATAATATTTTTATACGAGTAACATATGTGTTACTATATGTTATTTCATCGTTTTCATTAAAATAAACATTTTATAATTTATTTCATTTTTATAGTTATAAGAAAATACATTATTTTCTTTGAAAATTAGTATTTTAATTTTTAATTTGAAAACAACATTTTTACACGAGTAACACATTGTGACTGTGTTATTTCCTCATCTTCATTAAAATCAATATTATATAATTTATCTACTTTTTATAGTTTTTAAGAAAATACATTATTTTTATTGAAAATTAGTATTTTAATTTTTAATTTGAAAACAATATTTTTACACGAGTATGTTACTTCATCATTTTAATTAAAATCAATATTGTACATTATCTCCTTTTATAATTTTTTAACAAATACATTATTTTAAAATTAATATTTCAATTTTTTTTTCCCATTTCAAAACAACATTTTTACAAGGGTAACATGTGTGTTAATATGTGTTATTTTCCCTTCTTCATTAAAATCAATATTTAACAATTTATCTCATTTATATAGTTTGAAGAAAATACATCATTTTCATTTAAAACTAATATTTCAATTTTTCATTTGAAAACAATATTTTTACGCAAATAACATATGTATTACCATATATTAATCCATCATTTTTATTCAAATTAATATCTTACAATTTATCTCTTTTTATAATTTTTAAAAAATACATTATTTTTATTTGAAATCAATATTTCAAAATTTTCATTTAAAAACAAATTTTTTGCACAGTAACATACGTGTTACCATATGTTATTTTATCGTTTTCATTAAAATCAAAATTTAAAAATGTATCTTCTTTTTGTTTTTAAAAAAATACATTATTTTCATTTTAAATCAATATTTCAATTTTTTATTTTAAACAATATTTTTTACACGAGTTACTTAATCATTTTCATATTCAATATTTTACAATTTATCTATTTTTATAAAATAAATATTTTCACTAATTAGCCAGACACTTTCTTCATTCTCAATTACTGGCTCTCGCAACTCCACTGCAGTTGAAGAATCATGCCAATAAAATTCTTCATGTGCACTCTACATTATCACAATAACCACTATGAACATAAATTACCTCAATTCTATGTTCATAATTTTCAATAAAAACTCAGTCTTATCAGAACCGGCTCGGTTCAACCGGTAAAACTGAGAACCGGTCTCAAAATCGGGCTGATTATGCAGAAAAACTCTCTATTTATAAATCCGTCCAAAAACCCATCGACCAGCCCGATTTTGAGAAACCCGTTGAACCGTTTTCGATTTTATTAGTTTTAAAAATTATTTATTTCCACAATTAATTGTAACTAACCATTGAAATTCATCTATTTCCTTACACGAAATGAGTTAAAAGAATAAAAAACCAAAAAAATTGCTTTTGAGCAATTTTTGTAATTTCCAAAAACTTATTTTTTATTTTTTTTAATTTTTTAAAAATCATCGGGTCAACTCCGATACAACCATTTGATTCTTAACCCTTTTACTTCTCCGGGTTGATGCCCGGATCATTTTTTAAAACATTACAAAAACTTCAAGATCTTCACTACCATCAATATACAAATTTTCCAATGACAATTTATTGGCATTATCCTCCGCGATGGTTCTAGCGTCATTGTCTCTGTCCAGCCTGCTCAAGCAGCTCTTCTTTGGTAATATGAAGACTTTACAAAGAAATAATCTTTGTAGATTTCATTATCAAACACAAGGCACTTCCTAAAGATGCAAAAAGTGAACTCGTGATTCATGCATTCTCAGTCCAGATCTACCACCATAACAAGAATTTCAAACAATTTTAAAATCATCCGCACATGGAACTCTTTACATCAGTTAAACCACCACCATAACTGCAGATCCAGATTCAAATCAAGATCAAGATCTAGATCCCACCTGAATCAAGATCCGATGCTCGATGACAGTAGGAGTCGGTTATGCAGTGAGCCAGAATCTATTGCCGGCACATGGAAGCAAGGAAAGCAAACCATTAATGAAACAATGAATTTGATGGTGAAAAAATTGGGTTAACAGTAGTGAAAGATGCAGAATTTGAATTTCATTATGTGGATCTGACGATGGTTTTGGTGGAGATGGTTCAATCCATGGTGGCGGTGATGAAGGTGGTCGCCGACGACGGAGTTGATGGGTGATGAGTTGGGTTGATGGTGGGATGCTTTGGGGTTAAGGTTTTTTTTTATTTAGGATTATGATTAGGTGTATTAAGTAGGGGATTGATCTACTCCCGGTGAGCATTTATAACTCCTACTGGACACGTGTACAGTAAGATTGGCCAATAAAAAAGTACTTGACAAACTCGAACTAAATTATCTTTACGACAAGTCTTTTAGATGTTATACAAATCTCAGTTGAATTAAATTTATGTAAGAAGTTTTCCAAATTCCCATTATAACTGCTCGAACTCCAAATTCCCATCATAACTGCTCCAATGGATTTTTTTTTGGAACTGTCGAAAATTCGACTGTTCGAGACAGTTCCTCAGAGAATTTCAACTGTTGCAAATTTTTTTTTTCGAAATGAGAGTTTATCCTCATCAACTGATTGCACCATTTATTTATAAATAATCTTTACGACAAGTCTCTTAGATGTTATACAAATCTCAGTTGAATTAAATTTATGTAAGAAGTTTTCCAAATTCCCATTATAATTGCTCGAACTCCAAATTCCCATTATAACTGCTCCAATCGAGTCACGAATGTTATTCAAATCTCAATTGAATTAAATTTAGGGCATTGTAAGGAGTTATTCAAATTCAACATTTCTATTATGATGCACTATATTATGCCTAGTCAGTGTTCTAAAAAGTGCGCCTAGGCGCAAAACGTGACCTCCACGCCTCGTTTAGGCCCTAGGCGCATGCTTTTTTGGTCAACTATATTTTAACTAAAAAGCGCGCGCCTAGGCCCATCTAGATGCGCACTTTTTAGTTAAAAATAATTTTTTTTTATCTTTTTTTTAATATTTAAATTAATATTAAAAATAAGAAAACGCTTTTTCATACTTCGCTCACGCATTACCCCCGCCTATGCCTAAAAAGCTTGAAACTTGGCCTCCACGTTTAGCCACGCTTTACGCTTTTAAGAACCTTGTGCCTAGCTCTTGAAAAAAGAAGATACACGACTTGAGTTTCGAATGGATTCTCTTTTTCACAAGGTGGTGGTTGCAGATGCAGTGGTGCAATGCAGTGGCACATCATGATAATTGTTCATTGAGAGTTGTGTTGTGGAAAAGAGAGCAACTTAATATTTTGGTGAAATCTAGATATGGTTTTTGGTGGATCTAAATGTCGATTTAAATTTGAATAATTTTGAATAGAATGAGATGGGATATTCGGTGATTGACTGAAGGTAGGGTTGGGCAAAAATCGACCCAAACCGCTCAACCCGACCGACCCGAGCGATTTGGGTCGATTTTTTAGTTTAATTGGGTTGGGTTCGGGTTTTTTATTCAAAAATTACGTCGGGTCGGGGTCGGGTCGGGTCGGGTCGGTTGGGTTAGTAAACTCGACCCAACCCAACCCAACATAGTTAATTGAAAAAAAAATTTTTTTTGGAGGAATAGGCGTTGGTGCCCTAAACTAAAATGAGCAGCCGCTTAATTGAAGCCCATTTGCAATTTGTACACCAGCCACAGTCCCTGCACTTTCTTCCTCGCCGATTCCAACTCTCCACTCCAAGTTCCAACCGAAACACGCATCCACCTCCAGCTAGCCCTCCACTCTCATCTCCAACAGAAAACGCAGCCGCTAGTAGCTATGGTTCACCTCCCCAGTCGCCAGTCACCACGAATCAACTCCGAAGTACCTATCCCGTCACGAGTCGCTAAGAATCGCTACGAATCGTCTCCGAATACGAAGTACCTCCCGAGTCGCCATTAGTTAGTTCTGATTTTATTTTTTATGTTGTTCTTTTGTTTTTGTTGCTGAATTTTTTTTTAATGACGATTTTGAATTGAATTAGTTCAACATGTTGTTCTCATTTGACTTTGTTCAGTTACTCTCAAGTCTGAATTATGTGGTTTAGATTAACATTTCAAAGCTTGTTCTCATTTGATTTTGTTGTGAAATCGTTGCTGTGGGTTGTTATTTTTGCTGCGAGCCGAAGTCCAAACCGCCAACCCAACTCGACCCGCCTGAAGCTTGATCGGGTCGGGTTGGGTCGGGTCGGGTTGAAATCACTGTATGGGTTGGGTTGGGTTGAATTTTGGTGAAACCGATTCTTCTTTTGGGTTGGGTTCGGGTTGGGCCCAAAATCGACCCGACCCAATCCAACCCACGCCCACCCCTAATTGAAGGTATTTTCAAAATCTGCCACAGTTTAAAATACACGTTCAACATTTTATATAATGAAGTACTAACTCTAACGGTTGTTTCAATCCCAAAAGGATGATGATGCTTCTTCAAAATCTATAAACATTTTCGATTTACTAAAATACATTTGCAGGAAACTGATTCACAGAGCTAGGATTTAACAAGGCAAGCAGAGTAGAATGATTGACTAACAAACAAACGGATCAATAATTTCAATTTTCAAGATAAACTTGGATAAAACATAGAAAACCCAACATCACATTACATCGTTCAAACGGAAGTCATAAGATGTGCCAAATTGCTCCATAAATGTCATGCCCTCACGCAGCAGTTGAAGTAGCTGAAGAAGCTCCTTCTTGACTGTCGGAGAATCAACACAAAATTTAATTAGAACAGCACTACTAGAAGCACTCACGAACTAGAGCTTTGCAAATGAAAGATTTGCAGAAAAAGCATAGAATAGAATCAAAGAAAGAATAATTTGTATAATGCTGACTATATTAAGCATATGTTTGGCATAACTTAAATTATAATTTCAGCTGATCAAACTAGTCAAACATAATTTTCATCCACACATTTCATGGAACCCACTACTTACAACCACTTTTTATCCACACATTTACCAACTGCTTATAATATAATCACTTAAATTATAATTTCAACACCTCCAAACATATGCTAACTAGACTCTTCATTCAGAAAGTTTATGGGAGAACCACGTCTCAAATTATTTTCTTACTTATTTCTTTCAGATAAAGAAAAGATGTTTATTGAAAAGAGTGTGAACAAATCAATTTCGTGACAAATGAGAGTTACTGACGCAGACAAAATCGAGCAACAACAATAACACATAAAAGTCTCTATATGACCTGAACTAAACAAAATGACACAAGTATAAGAAATAGACTAATAATAATAATGCCCCACAGACCATGATCTTCTTTGATCTTAGACTACATCAGTTCCCCACTAAAGGGACTGCTGATATTAATGTAAACAGCAAAGCAACATAAGCTGTGTTTTTCATCTATTTTTACATGGCTCATAACTATCATTGCATGTGCACCACCTGTATTTACTTTAATGTGGTCCAGGTGAAATAGGGTTTTTGAAACTTTTGCAAGCATTCTTTATTAAGCAGACATCCATTTTCTGCAAGTTCTTCCCTTATCTCGTTATATGGTAATTTGCCAAGGACCGTATTCAATCCACGCCATAAGTGACTGCAACATGACAATAACACCAGCTCATCTGATTAAGATCTGCCAAAATCATTTATGAACCTCATAGAACCAAATAGACATCATGTTCCCTCTCCAACAGTCTATTCGTGAAGAGTGCTTCACTTGCATAGATGATTGATTTACAAAGTGCGAAAACACAAGATCACAAATTTAGCCTTAAGTACCTATTGTTCCAATTGTGTTTTACAGCACTTCATTGAATGGTGACAAAGTCAGGCAAAATCATCTACAAGAAAACAACAGAACCCTAGTGAAAATTGCAGTATTGGTTCGTCGTGTGGTGTTTTGCCTCGTCCAATCATCATTGCCAAAACAATTATTTTTCAATCAGTCAGCTATACAGTCTGAATATTTCACTACCCAAATCCATCAATACCGGTGCCCACTACAACACATCATATACGGAATGCTAAAAGTTGCTATATGCCACCAACTTTGTCGCCATCCAATTCTCCTAACCACATGTATCCCACTATATACCTGATCCCATTGTCCCAATTAATAACTAACAACTATACTACATGCCAAAGGTACGCATTTCAATACTGCAGTAGATCCTTTATGAGTAACAATTACTAGTGTCTGAACTTAACATAAACATTGACACAACACAAGGTGTAAGAGCAAATTGTTTTAAACATGGTCGAGGAAGCGTACCGTTGGAGAGTGGTTTTGATGGTAGTCGTGGGGACCATGTTGATGGTCGTCATTGTTCGTGTTCGAATTTCTCTCAGTCGAAGAGATGAGCTCTTCCTCATTTCCAAGACTGGCTCTTGATGGATCCCTCTTGTTTTGCTTCCTCATCTCTCTGATTTTTGAGAAGTCCATGGAGTAATCGGGCACCGCTCCCTTCTGGTCCCAGTCCCCAAATTGTGGCACAGATAGCCATGGTGCATTCTTCTAAATGACCAGGAAACTTTATGATTAGTTGACATTTCAAAGCATACCATTCTTATTAAGCCATTTGCTTCAATTTTTGAACAAGTCATCGAAAAAAAAATTGTTTAATAGTCAATCCTCGAATTAAAAGCTTATATTTCTGAATTTGTCAAATGAACCCAATCCCCTTCAAATGATAAATAACTAGTTTAATAATTGAGCCAAATTATAGAATTTTTAACTGATTCACATAAAGTTTCCGTTTCTGGTAAATTCACATTGCAGATATGAAATCTATAGCACAAGAAAATCATGTAAATCAGAAATAAAAACTTGCCGCATAAATCAAACTTATATAAACCATTCGTTTTCATGGAAACTTAACAAGTTCCAGTTGCAGACCTAAAAACAAAGTAGAAAACTGAGGAGCAGGCAAATCTCAGATAGAGAGGGAGAGTGAGCTCTTTACCTCCTTGCGGTCTTCCATTTGAAATAAGACCTTTTATTTTCTCTCCGGGAAATTGAGTTGGGAGTGATAAATTATATTGAAATTTGAAGGAGGAGGTTTAATTATAGCAGAATTCTTGTTGAACGTTACACGTCATGAAGATATCGGATATTGGGCACACACGTACACGACTCTTATTATTGAGGTGGATATTTATGAGATAAGGCTTATACTTATACCTAATTGCCACTGCTATTACACACGGACCCGGTTCTGACCTTTTTGATGCTCAATGGCTCAATGCTAGCTGATTTTTAATTATGTGCCAAAATTAGATAATTATATTTACACTATATTTTTTATTATCTATATTATATTTTAATTGTAATAAAGATTCTATAACTTTTGACATTTTGACACTTATGTTCCTAATATTTTTTCATCACATTTTTATCATTAACTTTTAATTAATTTTCACATTTTGTTTCTAAGAGTAATGTTGTTTGTACTGAAAATAGTTACATATTGCATTACAGATGCTGATGTGACAAGTGAATTTTTGAATTTGTGATAATAAGTCATGAGCAAATGGATCATTGCACTATATTGCCACATTATTTTCTGTACAATAATTTGGACAATGTGGTGTACAAGTAGCATGACTCTGTCTCTAATGACGATTTTTATCCAAATATTCTTTTAATATACATTGAAATTAAGAGAAAATACTTTGTTAAACTTTTGCATTTGTTATTTATTTGTTTATTTAAAAATACCAGAAGCAAACAAATTTTTACGCCCTACTAATTAATTTTTTGGACAGAAATCATAATTAAAGACAAAGATAAAATATATGTAAATTAATAAGTTGCTGATAAGAATGTGATAAAAAAAAAGTGGAGGACATAAATATAAAAATGAGAAATAATTGAAGACATTCATTACAATTAAAATATAGCGTGGTTAATAAATAATATAATATGAATATAATTATTCGTTTTTTTAGAAAATTAAACTAATACCCTTCAGTGTATTTAATTAATATATGCATTTATTAAAATTAGGAAGTTTTTAACTTTGAGTAAAATTGATCTCTCTTTTGAATTTTGAAATTTGTCAATGGCCTGATATAGAATCAAGTTGTTAAAAATGATTAACTTTTAAGCTCAAAAATAAATGAGTAACTTTTAGAAAGGTAAAAACTTGTCTATAAAAAAAATGCTTAAAAGTTACTTTTAAATAATTTTTAAACTTAAATATATATTTAATTAAGCTCAAAAAGTCACTATTTGATAACTTCACTTTTTTGTTAGTAGACATGCTCTTGATGATTAAGTTTTTGAGCTCATTAGTCAAATTCTTAAATAGTCTTCAGTCTTCTCTTTTTAGCCCATAATTATTGAATAATTATTTTTTATTTCTTTTTTACTTTCCTTTTCCTCTATCACTTTAATGCTTTTTCTATATTTATGCCTAACAAAACTAGTCCAAACACTAAATAAGTATGTTTAGTAAATATTTTTATAAATTATAAACAATGAGTTCTACGGAATGTGGAGATAAAAATTGGATAAAAGTTGTAGGTTCTACAAAATGTGTAAATAAAAATAATGTTTAACTAACTTATAAGTAACAAACATACTCTTAAGCGGTCACTTTCATGAAATACCCTCCAAATTTTCAAATAAACATATTTTTACCTTTGTTTATTTGAAAACTTCATATTTTTTATTAAGAAAAATAAAAACAAAACACAGCTCAAAACAACATTCAAACGTCTCTTCATTTCCCATTTTTTCTTAATATTGAAATTAGTAAAACCTCATATTTAGGTGAATTTTAGAAAATTCATTCCAACTAATTATACATTTTACTGACAAAACCTTTGAGTCATATTTTTTCTTTATTAGTAACTAAAAAAAATATTCTATTAAATTTAATATATGTACAAAAATAATTTTGTTAAATAAAGTAATAGAAACAAAAAATAAATATTACTATCAGAAAAGTCCATATGTAATAGAATAATAATAATAATAATTAAAAACCAAAAATTTAAGATTAATAATAGAGTTTTTCGTTAGTGATAATTTACAAAAAAAAAAAAATGTTTTAATAAATTTAATTTATCGATACAACTTTTGTCATTAGATAAAGTATAAAAAATTCTGTTGATAATTAATAATATTGAAAAATAAATAAATAAAGATTATGAACATCTTTTTAGTTAATCATATTAACAATTTAAATAGTTTAACAAATTTAATTTAACAACAAAAACTTTATTAATAAATATATAAATTAATAAAATTATAAAAGTTTAATACTAATCGAAAATTCCTTGGGAAACAAAATAACTTATCAATCGAATATATATTATAAGGAATAAATAAAAAAATATTTAGACGTATACATTAGTAACTTATAAAAGAATAAAAAATATAGACAAAAATACTTTTTTAGGTGATACTAATGGCTTTTTGTCAGAAATTAAAGAATTGTTATTGATTCCCAAATATTACCGACGAAGGTGCATCGACGCTATCACTATCGATAATGCCATTTGAGTCTCCAACCTATATTGATTTCAATAAGAATCATCAATAGTTATAATTAGATGTGGCAAAATTGACCTAACCTGTCCTTATAACCTGGATCTTGGGTTAGGCTGGTCCAAACAAAATTGGGCCTATACAACTCGGCCCTGTTAGCCCGCCAGCTAGACGGGATGGCCAACAAATATATATATATTTTTTCTCCTTAAGACTAATCACTCATTTTGTGAATAGTATCAATACATAATCTAAATAATGTCAATTTAAAATGGCTTAAGCTCAAATCTCCAACTTAAATTTTCTTTTTTTGAAACATTAGTCTAAGAATCCTAAGCTCCAATATAAAATAGTTTAAATTTAATTAAAATCTAGAGCATGTTTGGTAGGCATTTTCAACCAAAAAAATCTATTTTTTGAGCATGAGTTTTTTGACTTTTCAAAAGAGTTTGAGATGAAATGATCAAATTGCCCTTTTAACTTTCAAATGCTATTTTATTAATTGACGACAATTTTGTTAAATTTCAATTTCAGTCAAAAAGTGTGTAAGAAAAATAAGAGCATGTGGCCCACCACATTTAGGCTGTGTTTGATTTAACAAAATTTTCCATGGAAAATATCTTTTTTCCACCTATTTTCCAACTGATATGTTTGATTGCACAAAATTTTTCATGGAAAAAACATTTTCTCACCTATATTCCATGTTGTTTTTTATTGCAACCTTTTTTTTTTTTCCATATAAAACATTTTCTCATTTTCCTTGTTTTGGCCACATTTTCCTTGTTTTCAAGGAAAATATTTTCTTTGGGGGGAGGATGTTTTATTTTCCTTGGAAAATTTATCTTAATTTTCAATTAATAATTTCTTGACAATTCAATTCTATGGAATTCATTTTCTTTCCATCCAAATTTCATGCTTGCAGTCAAACATACCATCAATGCAAAATAGATTTTGGAAGTGCAAAAAGGCAGCCAAATGGCCCGAACATGCTCTTAGTTTAATTCAAATTTCAATTTAAATTGTGTTTGATGTGATAAGTAAATTATTTATTTTAAATTTACTTATAAGTAAATTTTTAATTTAAGCCAAACATGCTTATATCTCAAAGCAATAAGACTGCATGCTTGTACAA
Organism: Forsythia viridissima; assembly: GCA_030279155.1. Classification (NCBI taxonomy): domain Eukaryota; kingdom Viridiplantae; phylum Streptophyta; class Magnoliopsida; order Lamiales; family Oleaceae; genus Forsythia; species Forsythia viridissima. Next base: position 35,446,003 of record CM059038.1, on the reverse strand, counting down.
TTTATATATATTTTTTTTAAAATGTGTCAAGAAATAGTTTACAATTAACCAAAAAACATTATTATTTTAAAAGAAAATTGATGTTTATCTATTAACTATTATATGAAAGTCCCAATTTTATAAATTAATCTCTTTAAAAATCTTAAAATATGTATTATCTAAGTATATTTAAGATTGTATTTGATTCAATGTATTAGATTGTATAAAAAAAATTATTTAAAAAAATGAAAAAAACTGGGTTAGCCCAATGGGATGTATGGGCGGGGCTAGGCAGGGCAGCATATTTCTGGCCTGTACAAAAATTGGTTGAGCTTGCCCGATCCAATTTCAAGTGTGGCCTTGCTCTGTCAGGTCGGTCGGACCCAGCCCGAACCAGTCAATTTTCCACCTCTAGTCATAACGTCAACGATAACCAATGGAATTTTTGTCACTAGTTATTTTGCTTTGTTGATTTTTTTATTCTAAAAAAGGCCTCCTTGATTTATATATTTTTGCCTAAGGCCCTCAAATATATGAAATGAAAATTGCCTAAAAGTCACCTATAAGTGCTTGTTTTAAATTAGGTCAAAATAATTTTTAAAATTGTCAATAATTCATACTCTTCAACAATTTTTAATAGTAATCCCAAAATTATCACTGTGATTCATATTTGCCACAAATATTGCTATTGGCACTGCCGCCGTAGCCGTTGCCGTCCGGAATCCTCTAAAGCTAGCACAAGCTTGAGGAAAGTTCACATGGTCAATGAATGATCGCCAAGAACTAATACTAACTTTTAATACATATTACTTGAGACTTGGCTAATGAACACGTATAATTGTTTGATTGTAAAGTTTTGAAAGAGATTAGCTGCGAACAGACCTGAATGTGATCGTATTTGGATTGATTGGTTGGCTCGCTCCATCTAACATTCTGGTTATTGATGGCAAAAGTTTGATTGGGCTTTTCTTCGGCAGCATTAGAACTGAACTCGCCCACTTCTCCACTCCTCATGCCCTTACTTCACAATTCTGGTGAGCAATAGATGCTATAATTCTTCATAAACATAAATAGATAAATTTTTCTATCTACATGAACTTAACTTCATCGACTGATAAATTGGTCATTCAAATACAGATTCTTATGGAACACCAAACTTTGTATTAATAACAGTTGTTAAACAAGATTATTAGGGGAGGAAACAAAAAACCAAAAAAGATTATGCAGTTGATGCAAGCTTGGAATTCTGTGTTTTATGTTTCTCACTTGGATATGCATTCTATCTGAATAGGTTGTGGTTGGTCTGCTGGCACTTGGGCATGTTCCTCTGCATTGCTTTTGGAGAAGGCTTTCAGGATGGTATTATATATTATGGAATTTTGTGTAAAATATTGCAGAATTGAGGTAGATATGATAATTGGAAGGATTTGACCTTTGTGGTATAAGAAACAGTATTATAAACACATTTGTATCATGATACTGTATTATAGAAAACGTTAGGGAAGATTTGTTTAATGAATTTTCGTAGAGTTGCCATGATTTGTTGCTGTAAATAGCAACTTAAATTTATGTAGGAATGAAAAAGTTTAATGTGGGCATTGCTATGACAAAAGTTGGCCATTAGATTATTCTGTGTTGTTAATTAATCATGTGTGTTGTTTGATACTGTATTATAGAAAACATTATAACAGAAAAATAGTATCATAACAAAAATCTCATAGAATTCGCGTACACGCTCAGAATTTTTATTATAATATATTTTCGGAATCGTATCGACGAGTCAGTCAAAGCGACTGTGTACAATGGATTTTAGTCGTTACGTCTTTTTAGCTTAAAATAGCAATCTTTAATTTTTATTGTCTAAACAATATCATACATACTAAAACAGTAATATAGATAAATATATCTTAACATATTACTATTATACATAAAAATATCTTAATAAAACAGTATCATAAACTACAACCAAATAAAATAATATTATCATAAATTAAATAACAGTATCATATGTTGAAACATTATCATAATAAAACAGTATCAAAGATAAAAGCATGGTATAAGTATACCATACTACTTTATCTAGATAAAATAGTATCATAGATATAACTAAGTAGATATATTTTACTGTTTGAAGTAATGGTATTGTTCTTAAAATGCTCCATTACTATTACAAAACCATTGATACTGTTTGCATTTAATAACAACATCATAAGTTGAAACATTATCAAAGATAAAAGTATAATATAAGTATAATATAAAACAATAACATATATAAAACTATGTATAAGATGTTTTAATAGTTGAAGTAATAATATTGTTTTTAAAATACTTCATTAGTAGTATAAGATCATTGATTGTATTTGTATTCAATAATAGTATCATATATTTAAACATTGTCATAATAAAACAGTATTAATTATAAAAGTATGATATAAACATATCAATGTACATTATCTAAATAATACAGTACCATAGATAAAACTGTATCATAATAAAACAATATCATACAAAACAGTATTACAATAAAACAATATCATTAAATTAACGTTTTTTTTGCAATTGTAAGGGTATGCTGGTCTTTTAGCTATAAAATGTGATTTTAATTGAATTAAGTTTTGACCATATGACTTTAAAGTCTATAAGTGCAATAACAGTGATCAGCCTTGAATTTACCCATATATTAACCCGCTTCTGAACACAAGTGGAAAATCACTTCCACTAACGCATGATTGGCGGTGCTCAAATTATTTGTAAGAGTACGTTTGGTAGGGATTAAAAACCCATTTTGGTTTTATTTAATCGTAATTTTTAACTTTTCAAACCATTTTTAACATGAAAAGTCAACAATTTCAACTCAAATAAACCAATATTAGTTTATAAACTGTTTATAATCTCTATCAAACGCACTCTAAGTGTTTATTAGTTGTGAAACTTATAGAATATGTGGATAATAACTGAGTACTAAATTGTAGATTATATAAAATGTGTAAATAAAAATATGTTTGATCAATTTAACCGAATTAAATTATAATTTAAATTATGAAAAACAAACACTAAGTGTTGCAGGATGGTACAACACTTTCACCTGATCTACTCAAATTTTAGATTAGAGGAGAATAATATTTGAAATAAAATAACCTATTTATGCTTATTCGATAGACTATAATAATTTAATAAGGTAGGTTGAATATTATTAAAAAATAAAAGTCCAACATAAGTCAAATCATTTACATATCTCTCCTCTTTCATTTTACTACAATAAATTAGATTTCAAAAGAAACATTCTCTGTAGGGGCGGATAAAGGTTAACTCTCCTCGAGTTTCCTTTGGTCCTTTTTTTTTTTAATAGTATAGGAAAATAATTTTTTTACATGAAATTTTTTTCTCATATATTAATTCGTCGAAAAAAAAATTTAGTCTATATCTAAATCCGTCTCAATCTCTATAATTGAAAAATAAGTAGACACGCCTTAATCTATGGGTGACAATCCAATAATAGACTTTTTGAAATGGAAAATAGCATTATAAATAATAAATAGTAATTCATCCGTACTATAAAGATATACTTACTTTCTTTCTTTCTTTATTTGTGCTAGATTATAGTCTACTTTTTTTTATTGAAAGTATAATTAATTTTTTAATTTTCTAATATGCCTATATTTAATGTGCTTTGTTATCAACGAACATGTAATACTATTATATTAATGTAAGAATATATTAGAAAAAAAATGTAAGTAAAATTGATTGTTCAAACTACAATAATTAAATTTTTTAGGCTAAATATATTTGCACCAGATTTTTCTACCAGTATATCACATTTAAATTGTATAAAAAGTCCATAACTTTTATTTATTATTACACTTATGTACTTAATATTTTTTCTTCGAATTCTTCAACCTTCTATTAATTAACACAACTTGTCTTTGATAACGGTTTCTGTCCAATTTTTTTATTAAGAAAGAATAAACAGACTCATTTGTCTTTCGTATTTTTAAATAAGCAAAAAAGTAAATAAACACAAAATTTTGACTAAAATTTCCCCCTCATTTTAAAGCACACTAATAGAATGTTTTTGGCTAAAATTATTAGTAGAGACAATATGTGTTAATTAATGGAATGTGTAAGATAAGAATCTGATGAAAAAAAAGTCAAGGACATAAATGTGACAATAAATAAAGGTTAAAGACTTTTAATACAATTAAAACACGGTGCATTTATAAAAAAAATGTAGTGTGAATATGAGCAACCTTTTTTTTCTTTTTCTTTTTTTTTTAAATCTGTGTAAAAATAGAAGTAAGCCTACTAATGATTAAGGTTAAAGATAAATTTCGGACCTAAGTAAGACTTAGGCGAAAGAGAGACAAAAGTGATGCGAAAATGAGGCGTGAGGTATGACTAGGCATCGAGGTCGATTTTCAAACAGACATAGTTTAGACACCGCATATGCGAGTTTTTTAGAACAGTGGCAAAAACTACTCCCAAGATATTATGCATACAAGTGGTAGGAGTTTTAACTATTTTATCTAAGAATTTATATCGAACAAATGAACTTATTTATTTAATTTTTCACTAAATGTCTTACACATACTCAATTTTATAGATGGCTCATGATGATATTAAAACTCGAGATCTTTACCTGTTCAAATATTTTTTTAAAATATTTCATTTAAAAGTTTAAATTATTATAAATGATGCATGAACCTAAATTCATTGACATTTCGCATATTACACAAAATTGTAAGACATGAACAATTAATCGACGTTTCTCAGATTACACAAAATCATATACACGATCAATTTCATTTTGTTTTTAACAAATACATTATGAGTTTGATGGAAGTGTTGAATATTATTGTTACTTAATTTTTTTTTTTTTATTCAGGGTGGTATGGTCATTCAGACATTCACATTGTCTAAGATTTTATGCTTCCTTTTTATATTATCCTCTAATTTGTAAGCCAATTTAAATACTTTGAAATTTGAATAATATTGCATCTTGTTATTACATGGATTTGAATTTTTTATAAACATTTACTTGTCCATTTAATTTATATGTATACTTTATATTAATTAATCTATGTATGTATCCCTTTTAAGCAACAGTAACTCCTTGTGAATTGTGACATTTGATACAACTACGTAGTCTACTTCATTGGTTTTCTCTAAAAAGAAAAAGTGAACTTCATTGCAACGCAACCAATACATTTATTTAATTTAATTTGTCCTCATATTGATGTTAAAAAGTCACACTTTCGAGATTTTTAAGAGAATTATGGTGAGTTCAAATATCGACAAATAATATTAAGCAAATCCTACACTTAAACAAATAAATTTTGATTTGAGTTGTATCTTGAATAAATATAAGAAAAACACGTTATCCTGGATCTCAATTCTAGAGCACTAAAATATTTGAGAAAATTTAAAAAATAAATTTCAATTTATTTTCTCTCTTATTTTACACTTATTAAACATTAAAGTATAAAATATTGTTACGTGTAACCATGTAAGTCTATAAATAGATCCAGACTAATCTTCTTCTTGTTATAGCTATGTGAGTTCTAGAGTGGTTATCTCCTCCCCAAAGTGGGGAGGGATCATCTTGCCCACTGCCTACATGGCAATGGTCAATTGGCCAAAATTTTTTTTATTTAATGTTAGTAAAAAAATTTGGCTAATTGCTAATCACATTAGAACTACTTCTATAACTTAGTCAAAATTGGTTAAAATTGCATGTATCGATCAACTCAAGTTTGACTTGTTCAACATGCTGACTTCGTCCATATTTTTTTTTTTTTTGATCGAAGACTTAGTCCATATTTTGACATAGTCAATTGACTAAGTCATAGTTATTTATGAAATCAGACATATATAATTCAAGTTCTAATAATTAGATTCTAGTAAATCCAACCCAGACTACACATTCCAATTATTAATTTAGGATCACTCCACAAATTATATAGGGATTTTTACACAAATAAGCTACTTTTTAAAAATAATTACAAAAATTCATTTATGTTATATATATTTTAAAAATATTGCTTCTTAATAATTATTTTATTTATTAATATTAATATTTAATTACCTGAAATAGAGTAACTCATTCTTTAAATTCCGCAGCTGATTATGTAATAAATATATTACAGAATCTTTAATTGTAATCCGATGGCTAAAAAAAAATACAGTTGATTGATTCTTAATTAATCTATTGGCCAAAAAAAAATCTATCTCAAAACAAAGATACGACCATAAATGTGACATGCATCACCAACTTTCACACATAAAACTAGTGATATAATGAAATGTGACAGTCAATCTGTTATACAAATGACATGGGGGGAAAAATTAGAACATTATTTCAAAGGGTATTATCCGTATACATTCTCATACGCTTCATTACATATTACATGATTTTAACAAGTCAATTAATAACACGTAACTTCAATATCAAATGTCGTAACATTTCATGTAACCAATCAAATGTAATATTAAGTTTGATAGAATTGTCAAATATATATTATTTGTGTCAAAAACAAATGTAACAATCACGTAACAATTAGTCGACAATAGTGTCAAATATATATAATTTATGTACAAAAAATTATAACAATCCACAAGTAGAACTCATGATAAGTTTAATTATAACATTTGTAACAAATCTAGGGATGACAATAGGGTGGGACTGGGCCGGGGCCGCCATTACCATTCTCGTCCCGTCGGAGATTTTTGAGAAGCGGGGTAGGGCGAGTATAGAAAAATACCTATTTCTTGTCCGGTTTAATTAATTAATTAATTAATTTTTAATATATATTTTTATTTTTTTATATACAATTTAAATATTAAAAAATAAAAATAAAATAAAATAAAAAATTTCGAGGCAGGTTTGGAGAATTCGGAGCGGGGACCATAATTCCCGTCCTCGCCCCGTTTAGTAATCGAGGTAGACGGGGCATGTTTTTTTTTTTTTGTCGTCTCTAGATTTGAGCAATTACAACTCATTTTATAACAGGTATAACTCATTTTCATGCTCATTTACTTCATTTCATGTTAAATGATAATATAACAATTCAATTAAAAACATTCGTATTAACATCAATGTTACAAATAACGTATTAACATTACCAATGTTACAAATAGCGTATTAACATTTCATGTTACAAACAATTCACCAATATTTACAAAACCCTTATGAGTAAACTAAATATAGATATAAATATGATATATAGTCTTCATTTCTTCGAATTATATAATTAAAAAATTAATTGCAAAAATCATATATTTTGAATGGTTCGAACAAAATGGGTTTCGGTTTGGATTGTCCATTGTTAAATTTTTCAATCCACTCCAAAATGATGAAGATTACAATGAAGTAAGATAATTCGTTTAAGCGATTAGGGTTTTTCGATTTCAGAGAATGGTTGAGATTGTTGGAGAATAATTTAAAAATGAAAGATGCCGGTAAATTTGGAAATCAAATATTTCACCTACAATTTAGGGGTTATTTTCCTATTGTGTGCAACTTTTAAGTTTTAAGGATAGTCATGTATAAAGGATTGTGTAAAAATGTGTATATTATTTTTATTTTATTTATTAAAAAAATAAATTATGGACAATATTTTTAAAATAAAAAGATTAAGTTTGTAACAATAAAATTATTTTAAAAAGTGTAAGTAGTAGGTGTAATTTCCACAATTATATATAATCACATAATTAATTTACATTCTCTGTAATTACATCCTCTTAATTTGCTATCCATATGTCTTATCCCCGCCAGACATCGAATAATCTATATTGTGCTAAAATGAATGTTTCCCCCTTTCTAGTTATTATCCCATTTAAGCTTGCATTTGCGAAAAAATCACAGAATTGATTTAATCGTCGCTAAATATTGAGCAAAGGTTTAAACTGCTTAAAAGAAAATACTTCTGCAGATTTATTTACCGTTTCACAGTGTGGCAAATTTCAAACTTGAATATGTGTTTACTACTTTGCTTGCTTTCATCTTCCAAGGTATTGAGGTATTTGACCATATTAATTGATCTTACTTATTGACATGTCAAAGACCACCCACTTCACAAATAGCAACTACAATTCCGTTATAGATTAAGGTAATCCATAAAATAGTCATATGGAGTTTAATTATTCACACAATCATGATCAATAATGTTCAGGTGTACCAGAGCCACTACTCCCAAACTCCACTCACCACAGATGTCACAAACATCATACTTCAATTAGTAGAGTAGTCCACTATACGGCTTTATTATAGAAAAAGTGTCAACCTTTGATCTCCGATCAAGGACGAACAATTCTTGACCAAGATACAACTAGTGTCTTTTTACGTTTATCTACGAAAGCAACCAACTTCTATTATTATTAAGAGATCGAAGGCACTTTTGTTCAATTAAATATAAATGCAATATCTGTTTAAAACATAAATAAATAAATAAAATTTATATAACAAAATCAAAATGTTGTACAATTATAATACTTTTAAGCACATATTCCAACAAAAAAGAAAGTCTATGCCTAGTGTTTGCAATGTTACAAGCAAAACTAAGCACATCAACTTAGAGGGCCCAAGGTGATGGTTGAGGGGTGGCTTAACAACCTAGGCTAGCTACTTTAATTAACAGGCTAGACCTCAACCGTTGAGCTAGCATATCAGCCTACACTTGGGAGTCCTGTTTCAACTAATTCTGGGCTTTCAAAGCCCAGCCATTCAAGCTGCCTGCCACCAAATGCAATCCATATATCATCAAGCATAATGGCTCGATTCTTTGAATCAGTACATTTAAAAGCTCAAATAGTTAAATAGAACTATATATATATATATCAATATCATTTAATTATTGTCTTCAATATACCTATTCACATGTAAGTACCTTTTTTTCTCATCAAAATCTAATACGTGCACGATTAATTTAAATGGGCGGCAATGAAATTTGAATTCAGGACATTTGTCTTTTTAAAACATTGTTAAGTTGCTAATTTGTCCGTGCATCAACAATGTGAGTTAAAGAATCACATGTGAAGCTTTAATTTTGTGCACTTTATTTTTTCTCTCTTCTCGCTATAGAATATGATCTGTCAAATTAGCATATTACGATTTAATTTGTGTCAATTGTCTATTAGATATCATGTTATGCTTGCTCGAAATGTGGCTCAAAATTTTCAAAGAATAATTTTCCAAAGCTCAACTATAATTTAATTTGATGTGTTATGTGCTCAATTCGTTTCAACAAATTCCAATTGAATAGATTTCCTTAAGTCAAATAATCAACAAAGTAAATATAATATAACATAACATTTATATGCATACTAAATATATAGATTCTCTCAAGTCAAGTAGGAGAGATGATTGTAGGAGTTCTAGACGCTACAAAATTCGCCACTCTACCACCCTCATGGTAAATATGAATAACTATAGTGTCAATTTGAATGAAACGACTGAGACAATATCCCATGTTGGACACCACCTTCGTAAAAAAAAATTTGGGATCTAGATGCAATATAGCCACTAAATAATCCGAGCCGCTCTACAACTAAAGCTTTTTCCAACAGTAGGTGTTACGCTCCAATCCCACGTGGGCAGGGAAATCCCACTTGGGCTCTATTTGGGCATGGTCAAAGTCTACCGAGGTTGTTTGTGACGAGGAGCTTAGACTACCGAGGCTACTTATGCCGAGGCTGTTTGTGCCGAGGAGCTAAAACTACCGAGACTACTTATGCCGAGGAGCTTTGGCAACCGAGGCTGTAAAAGTCCAATCCTAGTTGCGTGCTAAGAAAGCCTCTCTGCCAAACTTGCAATTCAATCTTGAAAAGACTGATGGGACTGTCTGTTAATGCGGTTTGTCACAGTCATAGCCCCTTAGTTTGCAGCTGAAAGTGACTTTCTCATTAATGCTAATGATGTGACACCAAAGATGTGACTCAAAAACCCTTCAGATGGAACCACGTGTCGCACATCGAAAGAGATCATTCTTGTAGAATTTGTCTATAAATACTAAGCTTATTTCCATAAGAAAGGGATGTTGAAATATTATACTCACAAGAAATATCAAGCCCTCCATACTAATTATTCTTTAAGTGTTATAACCACCTGAAAAATCGTTAGTTAGAGGCCCTCAAGCTATTACCTCTCCCATAGTGTGTTTCTCTTTATCCTTGGTTACCTACCCACCCGAGCCTAGGCATATCTGCGTGGTTAAATAAACCACGTGGCAGTCCAAGTAAGAGGAGAAATACACGTAGGAAGAAGAGGCGTAGGGTTCCTGTTGGCAGCCATTTTTGGAAGTCAACAGATTGGCGCCGTCTGTGGGAAACCACACATTCAATCACGAGTGAAACGTGATCAAAAGCTTAAACCTCCTTGGACAAATGAGTTTTTTCGAAGAAATGACGCTATGCAAGTACTATTTGGGGCTAGCATAGGTCCTCTGAAGAAGAGGCTTAAAACTCCTTGGACAAATGAGTTTTCTTGAAGAAATGACGCTATGCAAGTACTATTTGGGGCTAGCATAGGTCATTTGAAGAAGAGGCACTGGAAAACTATACATACAAGCTTATTCAACTTGATTAATAGTTTAAATTTCTAAGGCATTGCTTGTATGTTGTTGGAGCCTAGGTGACACCTCTGAGAGGAGGCACCGACATTTGAATATTTATAAATCAAGTTTCGATTGTTTGCTTATTTGAGGCTCCTAAGAAGAGGCACTCGAAAACTATATATACAAGCTTATTCAACTTGATTAATAGTTTAAATTTCAAAGGCATTGCTTGTATGTCGTTGGAGCCTAGGTGACACCTCTGATAAGAGGCACCGGCATTTGAATATTTATAAATCAAGTTTCGATTGTTTGCTTGTTTGAGGCTCTTAAGAAGAGGCACTCGAAAACTATATATACAAGCTTATTCAACTTGATTAATAGTTTAAATTTCTAAGGCATTGCTTGTATGTCGTTGGAGCCTAGGTGACATCTCTGAGAAGAGGTATCGGCATTTGAATATTTATAAATCAAGTTTCGATTGTTTGCTTGTTTGAGGCTCCTAAGAAGAGACACTCGAAAACTATATATACAAGCTTATTCAACTTGATTAACAGTTTAAATTTCTAAGGCATTGCTTGTATGTCGTTGGAGCCTAGGTGACACCTTTGAGAAGAGGCACCAGCATTTGAATATTTATAAATCAAGTTTCGATTGTTTGCTTGTTTGAGGCTCTTAAGAAGAGGCACTCGAAAACTATATATACAAGCTTATTCAACTTGATTAATAGTTTAAATTTCTAAGGCATTGCTTGTATGTCGTTGGAGCCTAGGTGACACATTTGAGAAGAGGCACCGGCATTTGAATATTTATAAATCAAGTTTTGATTGTTTAATTATTTGAGGCTCCTAAGAAGAGGCACTCGAAAACTATATATACAAGCTTATTCAACTTGATTAATATTTTAAATTCCTAAGGCATTGCTTGTAAGTCGTTGGAGCCTATGTGACACATCTGAGAAGAGGCACCGGCATTTGAATATTTATAAATCAAGTTTTGATTGTTTGCATGTTTAGACTTCTAAGAAGAGGCACTGTCCATATAGAAGTGCCACGCCTATCGTTCCGTCATTTGATTTGTAAATGCAACCCATAAAAAGAGGCACTAGTACTTAATCAAGTTTGGGGTAAAATCTTCTCATATGCCTCTCCAAAGAGGTACTCGCGGCTTATTGCAAATGCATCTACAAACAAGCTCCCTTATTTGGGACTTAGTTTTTGTAGAAGCGCCATACCTACACAAGGGCCTAGCCTCTTCATTAAGGCATGGCACCAGCTGGGAAAAGCCTAATATCATGCCTCATCCGATATTGAAAGGGCCTCTACAAACAAGCTCTCTTATTTGGGACTTAGTTTTTGTAGAAGCGCCATACTCACCCAAGGGTCTAGCCTCTTCATTAAGGCATGTCACCAACTGGGAAAAGCCTAATATCACGCCTCATCCGATATTGCAAGGGCATCTACAAACAAGCTCCCTTATTTGGGACTTAGTTTTTGTAGAAGTGCCATACCTACACAAGGGCCTAGCATCTTCATTAATGCATGTCACCAGCTGGGAAAAGCCTAATATCATGCCTCATCCGATATTGAAAGGGCCTTTACCAACAAGCTCTCTTATTTGGGACTTAGTTTTTGTAGAAGCGCCATACCCACACAAGGGTCTAGCCTCTTCATTAAGGCATGGCACCAGCTAGAAAAAGCCTAATATCACGCCTCATCCGATATTGAAAGGGCCTCTACAAACAAGCTCTCTTATTTGGGATTTAGTTTTTGTAGAAGCGCCATACCCACACAAGGGCCTAGCCTCTTCATTAAGGCATGGCACCAATTGGAAAAGCCTAATATCATGTCTCATCCAATATTGAAAGGACCTCTACAAACAAGTTCTCTTATTTGGGACTTAGTTTTTGTAGAAGCGCCATACCCACACAAGGGCCTAGCCTCTTCATTAAGGCATGGCACCAGCTGGGAAAAGCCCAATATCATGCCTCATCTGATATTGGAAGAGTCTATACAACCAAGCCTTTCCCACTTGGGACTAGACTCTTCCGTATCAAGCTTCTCCAACATTGGAGACTCGCTTATGCTACCAAGCCTCTCCTACTTGGGAATAGGCTCTTCCGCATTAAGCTTCTCCAACATTGGAGACTCGCTTATGCTACCAAGCCTCTCTCACTTGGGAATAGGCTCTTCCACATCAAGCTTCTCCAACTTTAGAGACTCGCTTATGCTACGAAGCCTTTTCCACTTGGGAATAAGCTCTTCTGCATCAAGCTTCTCCAACCTCGCTTATGCTACCAAGCCTCTCCCACTTAGGAATAAACTCTTCCGCATCAAGCTTCTCCAACATTGGAGACTCGCTTATGCTACCAAGCCTCTCCCACTTGGGAATAGGCTCTTCCGCATCAAGTTTCTCCAACATTGGAGACTCGTTTTTGCTACCAAGCCTCTCCCACTTGGGAATAGGCTCTTCCGCATCAAGCTTCTCCAACATTGGAGACTCGCTTATGCTACCAAGCCTCTACCACTTGGGAATAGGCTCTTCCGCATCAAGCCTCTCCAACTTTGGAGACTCACTTATGCTACCAAGTCTCTCCCACTTGGGAATAGGCTCTTCCGGATCAAACTTCTCCAACATTGGAGACTCGCTTTTGCTACAAAGTCTCTCACACTTGAGAATAGGTTATTCCGCATCAAGCTTCTCCAACTTTGGAGACTCACTTATGCTACCAAGCCTCTCTAACTTGGGAATAAGCTCTTCCGCATCAAGCTTCTCCAACTTTAGAGATTCGCTTATGCTACAAAGCTTCTCTCACTTGGGAATAGGCTCTTCCGCATCAAGCTTCTCCAACTTTGGAGACTAGGCTATTCCGCAGCAAGCTGCTCCAAGCTATGGAGATCACTTAGCACGCTGTCTACGCTTCGAATTTATTACCCACTCCAAGCTCCGCCCCTCACACAAATGAGAGGTCCAGACCTTGTGGGACTAAATCTCCAAATTACGAATTTGCCACTTTCCGAACGCTACCAAGTCTAGCACCTTTCATAAATGACAAAGGTCCTGAATTTGGGGGACTATTGTTACGCCCCAATCCCACGTGGGCAGGGAAATCCCATTTGGGCTCTACTTGGGCGCGATCAAAGTCAACCGAGATTGTTTGTGACGAGGAGCTTAGACTACCGAGGCTACTTATGTCGAGACTGTTTGTGCTAAGGAGCTAAAACTACCGAGGCTACTTATGCCGAGGCTATTTATGCCGAGGAGCTTTGGCAACTGAGGCTGTAAAAGTCCGACCCTAGTTGCGTGCTGAGAAAGCCTCTCTACCAAACTTGCAATTCAATCTTGAAAAGACTGATGGGACTGCCTGTCAATGCGGCTTGTCACAGTCATAGCCCCTTAGTTTGCGGCTGAAAGTGACTTTCTCATTAATGCTAATGACGTGACACCAAAGATGTGACTCAAGAACCCTTCAGATGGAACCACGTGTCGCACATCGAAGGGATCATTCTTGTAGAATTTGTCTATAAATACTAAGCTTATTTCCACAAGAAATGAATGTTGAAATATTACTCTCACAAGAAATATCAAGTCCTCCATACTAATTATTCTTAAGTATTATAACTACCTGGGAAATCGTTAGTTAGAGGCCCTCAAACTATTACCTCTCCCATAGTGTGTTTCTCTTTATCCTTGGTTACCTACCCACCCGAGCCTAGGCATATCTGCGTGGTTGAATAAACTACGTGACAGTTCAAGTAAGAGGAGAAATACACGTAGGAAGAGGAGGCATGAGATTCCTGTTGGCAGCCATTTTTGGAGGTCAACAGTAGGTCCAAGTATAGTCAAAATGACATAAATAGCACCCAAGCTCAGCCTCAAAGGCATAACAAACACCCACCTGGGAGAACAGAGAAATACCCTTCGACAAAGCTCCGACAAGTACAAAAATCCTACACAACTAGCAAGCCTGAGACTCCTAAAAGCCAACCTATTTGTATTAATACCTTAAGCCACCCAAACTGAGAAGTGCGCTAGATGGATTCCAAATCACAAGGAGCCTTAGGAGTCCAGCCAGAGATACAAAATTAGTATAGGATCAATAACTCATTGAGGGATGGCAATGGGATGGGTCCGGGGTGGGTCGGCCCCGCCCCACCCCGCCCCGCGACTCGCGAATTCGCGGGGCGGGGCGCGGGGCCGCCAACCGCCCCGCGAAAAAAAAATCTTTTTTTTTTTTAAAACTGAAAAAATAATTAAAAAAAAAAAAGAAATAATTTTTTTTTTTTATATGTTTGTACCAAACAAAACAAAAAAAATTGTAAGATTGGGGTTATGGTGTAGTGGTTAAGATTGGTAGTTTAAAGTTTCAACCCGAGTTCGATTCTTCTTTAGTATATTTGTAGTGAAAATTATAATTTCTATTATATTTTATGATTTTTTTTGTAGGGGCGGGTCGTGGGGTGGGGGTGCCCCGAACCCGCGACGGGGCAGAAAATCTGCCCCAAACCCGTCCCTATTATCCAGCGGGGCAGTACTTGGCGGGGCGCAGGTCGTGGATTTTTTTGCCATCCCTAGACAGCTCCCATAGTACTCGAGTGCAGAATATCTGACTTCCTTGTAGACAGCCAAAGCGAAAAGGAGTGCTAATCCCATAACAGAAGTTGACTTTTTTGCTTTTCTCTTATCACATTTAATTTGTTTTTATTTACTTTAATTTATTTATATTTTTATCAAGAAAAATTTTCAATTTTTGTCTCCAACCTTTACCATTTGTTACTAATCTACCCTTAACTTTTTTTAAGCACCAGACATCTCCAACCTTTCATTTAATTACAAATCACGTCCTCATTAATATTTTTTGATGAATTTGCCTCTTATTTAAATAAACAAAAAAAAAAATAAACAAATAAATCAACAAAAAATAAAAAAAAAATTACAAAAAAACTCTCATAACTTTAAAAAGTACAAAATATATTCTTCCTCACCCACCCACCGACAACCACCACCACCATCATCACAGTTAGAGCTGACAAATGGGCTGGATTAGGCCAGCCCAACCCATCATAGCAGGGCCACACATGAAACTGGACTAGGCTGGCCCAAACCAGTTTTGTATGGACCAGAAATATGCTAGTTCAGTCTAGCCCATTGGCCCAACTTGTCTTAATTTTTTTTTTTTAAATAAATTTTTTATACAATCTAATACATTACATCAAATACAATCTTAGATAAATTTAGATTATATATTTTAAAATTTTTAAAGAAATTAATATATAAAATTGGGACTCTCATGTATTAGTTAATATATAAACGTCAATTTTCTTTCAAAATAATAATTTTTTTAAAATTAATTGTAAACTATTTGTAGACACTTTTAAAAAAAAATACAAATATTAAAAGCATGTTACTCTTATTGTTTTGAGATATAAGCATGTTTGGCTTAAATTAAAAAATTTACTTATAAGTAAATTTAAAATAAATAATTTACTTGTCACATCAAATATATTTTGAATTGAAACTTAAATTAAACTAAATTTTAATTAAATCTAAACAATTTTATGTTGGATCCTGAGATTTTTGGACTAATGTTTATTGGTGAATTTGGCTTAGATCATTTTAGATTGATATTATTTGAATTATGTATTGGGGTTATTCACAAAATGAGTGATTAGTGTTAATAAGAAAAAAAAAAATCAAAATCGGATCGGACTATTATTTGGGCCAGGGTCAACCCAACCTAAAAAGGTGGGCTACATGGCCGCCTCGCGGGCTGGACCAATTTTGCCACCTCTAATCACATCAAAGAAACACCCCAGTACATCCACTCAGGCGCACACACTCACAATCCAAAATCCTATGTTTATCTCCCTAATATCAGAAGCCTTTGTACAAAACCACACTAATTTTTCAACACAAATGCTTCCGGAAACCAAATTTTATATTTCTCATATTCCCACTTCAATTTTTCTCACAACCCATTTTCCTAAACCTTCATTTCCGCCCTTTAAACTCATCACCTTAAACTCTTTAAGCCATTAAGAACAAATCCATGTCACGGATTTTCAATCTAGCATTTGAAATGCTTAGGACATGTTCTCTTTATTATTTTCAAATTGTTTTCAGTTATCAGTTTTGCAAAACACCTTAAACTTGTTTACTATTTTGTTTTTGAAAATTCATTTTCAATTTTCAAAAACAATGTTAAATTTATAACACAAAACTCAAAATAATGTTTTTGACATTTTGAATGTTTCGAGTGAAAATATGGAAAACACTCAAAATACGGAAAACAAAATTTATTTAAATAAAAATTTATACAAACAAAAAATATAAAAATATAAAATTCTTAAAAAACAAAAATTCTAAAAAAAAGTAAAAATTTTTTTCTAAAAAATAAAAATTATAAATAAAATAAAATATAAAATATAAAATATAAAATATAAAATTCTGAAAAAAATTGAAACATTTAGTTAAATAAAAATTAATATAAACAAAAATTATAAAAAAATAGAAATTCTAAAAAATAAAATTCTAAATTCTTAAAAAATGAAAAAAAAATTCTAAAAAAGTAAAAATTTGAAAAAAATTAAAACAAAAATTAGTTAAATAAAAATTTATATAAACAAAAATTCTAAATATTAAAAAATAATTTAAGCCCTTATTGGTTATTTAAATAAAAAAAATTAAAAAATTAATTTTAATAAAAATTTATTAAAATTCTCTGTCCACATCATTAATTTTTATTTTTTTATTTTGTTAATTTTTTATTTGTAAAAAAAAAATTGTAAAATTAACTGATTTTAAAATGTTTATATTATTTTATCGTATATTAGCATAAAATTGTTCTATTTTACTGAATACTAAAATTCATTGAATAAAATGATATAAAACAATTTTTCTCAAAATTGCAAATAGAACATGTTTTTCAATTTCTATTTTCATAAATAGTTTTCATAATGACAAACTAAACACGTTTTCAACAATCTTAAAATATATTCTCAAAATAGAAAACTGAAAATGAATTCAAAAACCAAAACTAAAAATTGAAACGCAAAGAAAATAAACCCTAATTTCTGTTGTTTCAGAGCCAACAAACTTTGAATTTTTTACCGAGGTTTCAAGGACAATTATGGATTTGTCTTCCATGGGCACATTTTCTTCTTTGGGATGGTTGGCCTTTCTAATGTGGCGTTTGTTTTGCAGTTGACCTCAATGGAACTCCAATCTTGTGCTTGAATGAGTCCAAACTCTTTGAAAACAAGAGGTGTAGTCTTCATGTTCAAGTTTGTGCATTATTGTATGGTTTGTTTTGTTAGAGTGGGTGGGGATAAAGTCGGGAAGAAGATATTTTGTATTTGTTTTTTTAATTTTCTCTTATTTTTTGTTTTGTTTTATTTTTGTTTATTCAAAGAAGAAGACAAATTCGTCAAAATCTATCAATAGAGATATGATTTGCAATTAAATGAAAAGTTGAAAATTTTTGGTACTAAAAAAAAATTAGTAACAAACTATAAATATTGGAGACGAAAACTGCAAATTTTCCTTTTATCAAATACAAAGTTTAAAAGATATCCACCACAAAGTGTTAATGCTAAGCTATGCATATTAAACGGAAATAATAAGAATAAAGTTCCCGCAAATTGGTGATGTTTGATTGGACTCCTCATTTTCTTATTTTTATTTCAGCTAAAGATTCTGTGTTTATATTCTTAATACATAACTAATATCTCAATTTCTTAATTAATCCTATCTTTAACTTAAAAACACAGATTCCTACCTTTCATCTGTTTAATTTGTCTTTGTTTCTTAATTTAATACATAAATTACTGTAAAATCAAATCTTTTTGAACCTAAAACAGCACTTCCTAAACATTTTTCATGTCCCAAATATATATAATGAAGCAATATTTAGTAACACAAGGACAAAAATGAGAATGCAAAATAAAGAATAAATACGAACTGGGTAATTATATTCACACTACAGTTTTTATTATCTACACTACGTTTTTTAATTACAATGAAGGTCATCTAACCTTTGACATTTTGGCACTTATGTCTCTAACTTTTTTCGTCGTACTTTTACTATTAACTTTCAATTAATTTACACATCTCATTTCTCATGACGATTTTTGTTCAAATATTATGCTAATGAGCATTGAAATGAGGGATAAATACTTTGTCAAACTTTTGTATTTCTTATTTATTTTGCTTATTTGAAAATACGAGAGACATAAATTTTTTTTTACGCCCTTTTAATTAATTTTTTATATAGAAATTATCATCAAAGACAATGATAAAACATGCAAATTAATAGGCTGATTATAAGAATGTGATAAAAAAAAGTTAAAAACATAAATACAAAAATGAACAATAGTTGGAGACCGTCACTGCAATTAAAATGTAGTGTAGTTAACAAATAATGTGGTGTTAATATCATTACACATTATTTACACTCAAGAACCTGGCAGCCACAAGAAAAAACTTATATGTCGTGCTCAATATATTGGTTGTTAGAACAAGAAACGCACATGATTTTTTTTTATCAGTCATCTTCTTCACTATTGTCTACTTAATTTAGCGTACCAAACATATTCTCGGAGGTCTTAATTGTCTATGGTAAAAACAACAAAAGTTGTTTTACAGATGCAAAGCAGATACATCTAATTAAAACCAAATTCATTTATTACATAAAATTCGTCTCAAAGTAGGTTAAGCAAATTAACCAAACTATCTCTAATTATGATTATGTCACTACAGTTCTTGCTAAGAAAGAGACTACCGAACTAATTCATATTATTGTTTATTTAGAATCTGCAAGAAAAGATTAATATATGGTTTTATAAACTGAAAAGTTCTTATTTGGGCACGTTACCTTAAGTTATGAGATAAAACGGATAAACTACCACATGAATCTAGAATATTAAATAATCATAATTTTAAAAATGTAGTATATCTGAACACTCCAAAGATCTGGATGGTTACAAATAGGCCATTTGGGGTTTATTCCAGTTCATAGTGAGTGAATGTGAAAGCACTCTTTGTTATAATTTACTTCGAAAATGGCTTCAATATTAGGTTATGCAGAAATCTTTGTAGCAATTGTGTGCTTCCTGTTTATATGGAGTTTTAGAAACATAAACAGCCAGATGCCATGGAATTGGCCACTAGTTGGCATGCTTCCAGGCCTATTTCTCCATGTTCACAGGTTTCATGAAAGGTGTGCAGATGTTCTTGAGTGGAACGGGGGCACTTTTCTGCTTAATGGCCCCTGGTTTGCTAATATGGACATTCTTGGCACTGTGGATCCAGCCAATGTGCACTTTATAATGAGTGCAAACTTTGCCAATTTCCCCAAAGGTCCTGAGTTCAAGAAAATTTTCCAAGTTTTGGGAGACGGGATCTTCAACACTGACTTGGATTTGTGGAAGAATCAAAGGAAACAGGCTCGAGCTTTGCTTAATCACGAGCGTTTTCGCAAGTTCTTGATCAAAACTAGCTGGGAGAAAGTGGAGGAAGGGCTTATACCAGTTCTTGAACATGTTACTAAACAAGGGCTTGTTGTAGATTTACAAGATTTGTTCCAAAGATTCACGTTTGATGCTACTTGTATAATGGTCACAGGCTATGATCCGGGGTGCTTGTCGACTGAATTCCCTGATGTTCCCTTCTCCAAGGCCATGGACGAGGTGGAAGAAGCCCTATTCATGCGCCATTGCTTGCCAGAAAGTGTTTGGAGGTTGGAAAAATGGCTAAGTATTGGACATGAGAAGAAACTAAGTAAAGCTTGGGTTGTCTTGGACAATGTTATAGGCAAGTATGTGTCAATGAAGCGCGAGGAACTAAGTAAATCGAGAAAAATTGATGGAGACGAAGAGGGATTGGACTTGTTAACATCGTATATCAATGAAGAAGAGGGCTGTGATGACAAATTCTTGAGAGACACCATATTGAATTTCATGATCGCGGGGCGTGACACTACTAGCTCAGCTCTCACTTGGTTTATCTGGCTTGTTTCGACACATCCAGAAGTCGAAAAGAAGATAAGAGAAGAGCTGAATTCCATTATACCACCCAAGGAAGGTGAAAAATGGAGGCTCTTTAAGGTTGAAGAACTGAAAAATCTAGTTTATTTACATAGTGCATTGTGTGAATCACTAAGGCTATATCCACCAGTTCCATTCCAGCACAAGGCTCCTGTTGAACCTGTTATTCTTCCAAGTGGTCATTATGTTCATCCAAAGATGAAGGTTATGTTTTCCCTTTATGCCATGGGAAGAATGGGGTTCATATGGGGAGAGGATTCCAAGGAATTCAAGCCAGAAAGATGGATCACCGAGCGCGGGACGATTAAATACGAGCCTTCGTACAAGTTCTTGGCCTTTAATGCCGGACCAAGAACTTGTCTAGGCAAAGAAGTGGCTTTCACACAGCTGAAATCCATCGCAGCTGCCATAATTCATAACTACCAAATCCAAGTTGTGGATGGTCACCCAGTGACCCCTAATGTTTCTGTGATTCTCTACATGAAACATGGACTCAAGGTTAGGGTTACCAAGAGATGGACTTGAAATTATTTCATATACACCCTATTGATGTTATTTGTTTGATAATAATTAGTGCAAGAAAATCTCAATTTGCAACTCAATGTAATTTCTATTTTCATGTTTGATTATATATTGTGTCAATGGATCTACCTAAATATAATTGTGATTTATTATTGCATCTTAACTAATTTCTTCTTTATCATCTTTTGTTTTGTTTTGTGTTATAAGATGAACTGAATCTAAGAATTTAACTAATTTTCGAAGTTCGTAGATCACTTATAAATGACTGTGAACAAGATATTTTCGAACCACATATTGTGACTGACATCTAAACGAAACCCACGATAACTGGTCAAATTCAACTAGAATTGAATCGTTCAACGCTTTTTTTTATTGAACCGATAAATTGTAATGATAATAAAAATTAAATATTGCACTGTGCAGAAAGAGCTCAAGTTGGCTTGTCAATTTTTCATCGTGGACTAATCAGCAGAAGTCAACTAATTGTAGTGAAAATTATAACACAATTTTTTTTATCTTATATTAATTAATAAGACATGACTTGTAAGCACTAGACATCAATATTTAAATTATTAGTACAAACAAATGAATGGCGACGTATATAGATCAACTGCCACAACCAGAATTATAGAAGTTGTTGAAACTTTCTATTTTTTCTTTTTTTTTGGGTGAAAAGCCAATATTTTAAAAAGCATAAAGCGTAAGGATCGAGCTTCAAGTTTTTTGGGCCTAAGCGATGCATAGACGGGAGCGAGATAGGAAAAAGACGAGAGCAAGACGTGATGTGTGACTAGGCATGAAGGCCACACCTCATGCCTAGACGAAGCTTAGATAAACTGTTTAGAACATATATTTATATTTTATAATTATTTATAATAAATAAATAAATAAAAATTGTTAAGAACCTCGTACATAAGGGTGTGGGGAGCATATAGTTAGAGATATTTGGTTAGAATGTTGTTCACCTAATTATGTGTAATTAAGATTCCTCACTAGCGATGGGACTATGAAAAATATATGTGTATTTATTTTTACCTAGGATCATCTCTTGGTAATTTTAACCTTTAATCCATGTCTCAACTCTCATGTAGAGAATGATGGAATGGTTGGGGTTACACAGTGCTAGAGGTGTCAATTCGAGTCAGGCGGGTCGGGTTGGCCCACCTCCGATAAAGCCCTGTGACGGCCTGCATTAGAAAAAGCCCGCGCCATGACGGGTTGCGGGCCGGGTTAACCTAGCCCACAAAAATTGAACATGAGCCCGACCCACCCATCGGCCTATCCGGGTCGAGCCCATGTGGGCCGTGGTTCAACTCGGTTCGACCCGTATGAATAAATTTTTTTTTTTTAAATTACTAAAAAAATTTAGTTACCTATTGTAATTATAAAAAAGAATGTTTACATATATAGCAACAAATGTATTAAATTACTAAATAAAAATAAATAACAATGATAAATTCACATTTGTTAATTTTTTTAATTCAATTTCTATTTTTTTTTATATATATTTAAAGACTAAAACATCACGTCTGTAACATCTTTCACTTTAAACGGCTCTCTGCCATTTATATAAAAAAAAATCAAAATAAGATAGCGGTTAAAGGTCGAACCACCCAGGTAGTTAACAGCCTGTCCAATTTACGGGCAGGCCTCCTCAGCCCGTGAACGGCCGACAGTTCAGATTCCTCAGCCCGTGAACGACCAGCGGTTCCGCCTTTTCGTCCCGTGAACAGCCCGCCCGATTCACAGTCGGCCCGCGGTTCCAGGTCGAGACGGGTGGGCCGATGCAAGTTCGGCCGGCCGGGCCGTCTTGACACCTCTACACAGTGCCCTTCCGCCACTCGAACGTAGTAATTATGGATTATACTAGGAGCAACGACTTTCATTTGTGTGAAAGCCACTTCTTTCCCTATACAAGTCCTTAGACTTGCATTGAATGACAATAAATTATATTGTAAGGAATTTTAAGTATGTTTGGTAAAGATTTTTTGTAGATTATAAGCAGTGGGTCTTACAGAATGTGTTGATAAAAATGATGTTTGACCAACTTATAAGTACTTATAAATACTAAATACTGGCAAACATACTTATCTTTAATAAATCAAAGATTATATATAGTTGTGAATGTACAAATTAAAAGTCAGATAGCCAACAATGCTTGTTGATCTCCTTTTTCAGATCTAGCCCCAAACAAAGTTGGGCTCAGTTTTTAACCACACGAGTCACTGCACAACCTTTCTAGTGAACGCCAACCAAGTTTCCCTCATTTTATAATCAAGAAACTTCAAATTGCCCCTCTAAAACCAAAACCCCACTCTAGGAACAACACTAGATTTAGCAAAACACAGTCGAGACTTATCAAAAACAAAAAATAAAAGAAGATATATCATAGATGTAGAAAGATGTTAGTGCGTTTCAGACGACAGAGAGAATAGCAAAGGGGGAGAAAATTAGGGGGCATTCATAAGCTGCACAACTAAATACCTAACATGTGACAAATCAAGAGGCTTACCAGACCACAATTCTTAGAAAGTTTTT
Organism: Forsythia viridissima; assembly: GCA_030279155.1. Classification (NCBI taxonomy): domain Eukaryota; kingdom Viridiplantae; phylum Streptophyta; class Magnoliopsida; order Lamiales; family Oleaceae; genus Forsythia; species Forsythia viridissima. Next base: position 35,422,377 of record CM059038.1, on the reverse strand, counting down.
AAGTCTACATGACTAGAATGAGACTTATTGATTAGATATGTAGTAGTGCATACTACTTCTCTCCAAAAGTCTTTAGAAATGCCATAACTTATTAACATACATCTGATTTTATTTATTGAAGTCCTATTCATACTTTCAACTACCGTATTTTGTTGGGGTGTAAATCTCGTCGTCTTATGCCTCAAAATTCCGTTTTGTTTATGATGGTAGGCAACCTTTTATTGTGTATTTAGCTAGGCGCTCCATATTTGTTACTTGTTCGGTCGGTCGAGTTTCTTGTTCCCCTATGTAAGAACTCGATCAATTAGTTCGGTCGGTCGAGTTTCCTGTTCCCCTATGTAACAACTCGACCCTGTATGACTATAATTATTGTCTATAAATAGACAATCCCTTTACAATTAGGCAAAAAAAAAATTGAATAAAAAATAAAAAAGAGCTCAGACCATTTTCTCTGTCAAGAATACAACTCCATCAGTTTACATAAATTATCAAATTCAAAATTGCAAAACTCTAACCCACTATATGATTTAATTAAGACACATATTTCACAAAAAGTTTAAAAGTGTTATTTTGAGTAGTTTCTGATCACTAAAGAATTTCAACTTTTTATTCCCAATGTACCACATTCTTTTGTGCCACAATTCAGATATATCTTCATTGATTCAAAATAGACTTGAATCCTTTGCATTTAAAGCTTCACCTAAAAGGTAACATATTCCATTTCTTTTTGGTCATTTCATTTCAATTAGTGAGCCTTCTAAGAATTTTAAGAGTATAGTTATCATAATTGAATACATGATCTTCATCTTCTAAAACACCTAAATAACTTATTATCCCCATCTAATAATGTCATCATGCACTCTTATGGCATATCACCAATTCCTTCAACAGTTTGTGAGTTATCATCTTCCATATAAACTCTTATAGGTTCAATTTCCCTATACTTATAAAACCAAAATCTAATGGGACACTTGGAATGTGCAATTTGATTCTAATATTCATTCATAATTTATTTTATCATCAGAAACAGTCACAACATGTAGACCATCCAATTTATTGTCTACTACAATATTATTTTGTTCTTTCCTATGTTGTTTCTGTTTCATTTTAAAATCATAACAATCTCTTGAAATGCCCAGTTTTTCACAATTGTAGAATTTTTAATTACTTTATCCCTAATCTTTAATCCATCTTTTGATTTTCCTCTACTTTTATTACTTTTAAGTATTATATTTTGAGTTCTACCTCTGACAAATATACTCTCTTCTTTATTGGTATTTCTAGACCTTTTTTGACCTTTCTCTTGATCTTAAGGCATCAATCACAATGGCTTGAATCAAAGAGTCCTGATCTCTTACCACTTGGGGCCAAGAAATCCTTGTCCACCTGCTGAGGTGTCAGCAGGTGGACAATCCATGATCAATAATTGTTTGATTTTGGATTGCCCACCTGCTGATTAATATAGGTTCCAGCAACATCTCTTGCAATTTCTAAACCCAAAAAATACTTAGCATGTCCAAGGTCTTTGATGATAAATGTATGGTGTAAGTACTGCTTCACTTTTGAGATTTTAGCATCATCATTACCAGTCAATAAAACATCATCTACGTAGACTAAGAGAACAAGAAAGAAATGTAAATTATGCTTAATGAATAGGCAATGATCATAAGGTGACTGTATGAAACCAAAAGCCTTTAGCTTAGTACAGAATTCATTGTTCCATTGTCTAGAAGCTTGTTTCAACCTATATAAGCTCCTCTTAAGCCTGCAAACCTGCCCTGGTGTAGCCTTTTTGTAACCTTCTGGAGGCAACATGAATACCTCCTCATCTAGATGACCATGTAAAAATGCATTGTTAATGTCCAGCTGATGTAATTGCCAAAACTTAGCGGTGGCAATGGCTAGAATAATTCTAACAGTGACTAGCTTGGCCACATGAGAGAAGCTATCAGTGTAGTCAATACCAGGGAGTTGATGATAGCCCTTAGCCACAAGTCTGGCTTTCAGTCTTTCCACAGAACCATCAGGATTCAACTTGACCTTGTAAACCCATTTAGACCCAATTGCTTTCTTACCTGGTGGTAAAGCAGTTAGTTCCCAAGTCTGATTATTTTCAAGGGCAGTAATTTCCTTGGCCATAGCTTCTATCCAATCTGAATGTTTACTTGCCTGATAATATGATGTAGGCTCTTGGATAATAGATACATTGGCTAGAAATGACTTATTTGCATCTGAAAAAGTAGGATTAGTAATATATGGAAAAGTTGGTGGTGAGTTTGAAGTGTCAGCTGGAGTAACAGGTATAGAGATAACCAAATTTGTGACAAAATCCTTTAACCATGTTGGTGTGGTTTTTAATCTAGAACTTCTTTTTGATAAAATGTTAGGAGTCACTTGTTCAACATTGGGATTATCAGTAGGCTCTATTTGGGAAGAATACAAGGAAAGATCTGAGACTTGGTCTTGAGGAGAGTTATACAGATCATCTTCAACAGAGGTAATATTTTGAGATGGTGAATGAATTTGATCTTCAACAGAGGTGGAGTTATATTGATCATCATTTGAAACTAATGGCAAAGGTATGGAAACAGGGGTGTGAGGATGATTGAGGTAAGGAAAAGTATGCTCATAGAAATGGACATCTCTAGAAATGATGATCTGATGTGTATCAAGATTATACAATTTGTAAGCTTTTTGGCCAGGATTATACCCAATAAACACACATTTTGAGGCTCTAGGATCAAACTTTTCTTTGGTAGGTTTGGTATTGGTTGCATAAGTTAAACAACCAAATGGCTTGAGGAAGGAAAAATCAGGTTTATGTCCAAATAAGATTTCAAATGGTGTTTGCCACTGAATGACAGAGCTAGGGAGCCTGTTAATAATAAATGTGGCCATTAGGATAGAATGGGACCAGAATTTGCTAGGTAGGTTGGATTGAAACATCAAGGAACGAGCAATTTGCAATAGTTGTTTGTGTTTTCTTTCAACCACTCCATTTTGTTGGGGAGTATAGACACATGATTTTTGGTGAAGAATGCCAAGAGATTGGAACAAGAGTTGGCATTCAAGGCTAGTGAATTCAGTCGCATTGTCACTTCTAATACATTTCACCTTAGTGTCAAATTGTGTATTGACCATGGCAAAGAATCCTTTCAAGATGTTTGGGACTCGACTTTTATGTACCAGTAAAAACACCCAAGTTGATCTGCTATAATCATCCACAATAGTTAACATAAAATGAGTTCCAGTGATAGCGATTTTATGTCTTTAGAAATTCCGCAAGTGCACGGATCGCTCAAGTAGTAAAATGGATTTTGAGTCCAAGTATCGATCCCACGAGGATTTAGATAATTCAATTTAATCACGCTAACCTTAACCGAATCTAAAGAACTTTGAAAGATTTTGTGTTTTATAACTAATTGAAAGAATGAAATAAAAACAATTAAACGACTATTTCTCAAATAAATGAAAGGTTGAGATTAACTAAAGATGAATTTAACTTTTTAAAAAAGGGAAAAGCACTAGAATCCCGAGTCCACTTGTAGTTGTTATACCTTTTATCTCGATTCTTGGTCTTGACAAATTAATTCAGTTATGAAGATCAATATCCCTAGATTGTTCAACAATTTCTCTCGAATAAAATTAAACCTATTCATATGCATGACTCGACTATATTTCTATGACGAATACGAATACAAATGAAAGCATTAAATTTCCATGGATAATTAAAGATCACCTAAAGCATAGCGGTATATTTCTATCCCCTATCGAACTTTAAGATAATTAAAATAGCATCTAGCATGCTTTCGACCTTTCGATAGTAAAACATACCACAACAATCATACAATCACTACGTATATAATTGTAGATGCAAGCAAAACAAAATTAATTATTCAAAACTATATTGAAGTAAAGTGTCAAAAACCAAGTCTCAAGATAAAAGGGTTTAAACGACAAGTTTCATCGTAATTCTAGCGTTAATTAAACTAGCCTAGCATACTAATAATAAGAAAATAAGAAGGGGAAGAACACTTGGAATTCATCACCCGGAAAAGAAGAAGACTTGAAAGAATAATTGCTTGTTGTTGATCTTCGTTCAATTCTTCAAAGAAGCCGTCTTGATCTCCGTTTAATGCCTTCGTCTGTGTTTTTCTTCCAAAAACTCCACACTCTATTATGAGTTAATAACTCATATATATATACTACCTTAATGATGCCCTAGAATATGCCACAAAATATCCAGAAATCGTGGAAAAAAAACTTACCTAACTAGATTAAAATTCAAAAAAGGAAAAAAATCTCGCGCTGTCAACATTTGGCCTGGGCGCGATCGCCCAGGCCATTCCCAGGCGATCGCCCAGGTATGGGTTTTCCTCTCTGCTTTGGTGGAACCATGATGGGCGCTCGCCCAGATGTAAGTTGGGCGATCGCCCAACTCAAATTTTCTAGAAATGCTGTTTTGATCCTCTAACTCTTCATAATTTGTAATTTGGTCCTTCAACTCTTGATAATCTCCAATGTGGTCCTTCATCTTTCAATAATGTGCAATTTGGTCCTTCAACTTTCAATGATGTGCACTTTGGTCCTTCAACTTTCAATGATGTGCAATTTGGTCCTTCATCTTTCAATTTATACCTCTTTTCATTCCTTCTTCTCCAATTTCTCACAGACGGGTCCAAAACTGAAATGTAAAGAATAATGCACCGAATTAAGTCGAAAATTACTAAAATAACGAATTAAAAACTTAGTTTAAGGACCCGAATAAGTGCACAAAACGCACTTATCAAACACCCCCAAACTAAACCTTTGTTCGTCCTCGAACAACAAAACAAAATAAAAATAAGCCATAAACCTTAAACTAAGCTAAACAATGATTGAGTTTATGTCAAATGTCTTACTATATGCCTCATGTTTGAAAAATCAAGTAATACGTTTAGAAAAAGATTAAACAACACAAAAATTTTTACTTATCCAGTGCTCGACCTTTAGTGAGTGTGTGATTAGCCAAAATTAAACTTACTCATGTATTAGACCACGACTAATTTTGTGTTGTCGACATTTTCACAGTCCCGAACCCTTTGTAGGCGCTTCTTCCTTACACCTCTCGTAAATTATCACACTTCTAATGCTTTTCTCTCCAATCCCGAGGTGTTCTAGCAAATTTGGTTCCTATTGATCAACACAATGCCTTTTTCAAATAAAGTGATAAAAATAGAACTTGTATTCTCAAAACTAGGGTGGTGAATGATTTCTAACTTCTCATCTTCAGTCTCTTAGGTTTTAATCTAGCAATCCTTACCGAGCATCTTTAGCACTTTTTATTTATTTTACTCATAAAAATGATTTCACATCTTGTGCAATACTTCTCTCATACTAGCTTTCTATGTGACCCTTGTAGCGAGCTTTGGGCCGATGACTCTCAAGTCAGATGACCATAGGGCACCAGGTTTTGAAATACCCTAACAGGCTATAAGAGAAGCAAATATGTAAATTTTTTTTTTTTTTTTTTTGGACTCATGTAACGAGCTTTGGGCCGATGACTCCCAAGTCAGATGACTTTAGGGCACCAGATTTTGAAATACCCTAACAGGCTTAATTGCTCGAGTCAGATATTTTGTTTTATTTATTCAACAGTAAGTAGTGCTCGGTTTAGATTCCTTTACTATAACCTATTCAACCAAAGATGAGACTCAGAAAACCAAAACCATCAAAATTCTCAAAACACAAGTAGTACTTTAACACCCCCAAACTGTTCTCAAACAGTTTGGTTACTAGCTTAAGGACTTAGGAACGGAATTTTTCATGATAATACTAAGTCAGCAATATCAACTCATACACTCAAGTCATGGTCCCAATAAATGATAAATCGATAGTGGCTTTGTGCTTCATTAAACAGGTCAAACATGGATAATAATTCAGATAAAAGCACAAGTTCAAACGTTGTCTAATATTCCACTAAAAATATACTCGATTTTCAAACAAACATCATCATTGGCAGTAAGAAGTTTAACAACAACTAGACAAACTTTTTTTTTTTTCCAGTTATATAGACCCGAGTGATACGCATTCAAAAACAGTCAATAAGTATCCTGATACTTTACCCACCCCCAAAAGAAAATATTACATTGTCCCCAATGTAAGCAAATTAGAACAAAAGTAAAGGAGGAAAAAGATCAGGTACTCCCTGGAGGTAAATGTGGAGATGCAGGTCGAGGCTGATCAGATGGTCCAACAGAAGCGGGAGGACGCAATGAGTCAATGGAATCGGCAATCCGGGAGACATGTCCGTCAATCGTCTCGAGTCGACTCTCAAAGTGTATCATCCTTCGATTGACGTCATCATAGGAGTAATTGATAGTGCGCTGCTGTGACCTAATGTCGACGTCTGTGTGCTCCAGTCCACGGACATGCACACTTATTCGAACCAGCTCCTGCTGCATGTTATGCTGTGTATGTTGCACCTCACGCAAAGTGTCGTACAGGTTGCCAACCGATCTACCAATCTCTGTCAGAGCCACTTGGATCTGAGTGAACTGAATGCCAAGATGGGGCTCAACAGCTATAGCTGGCTGGGGTGCTGGATGTGCCGGATCATGAGCCTCCTCGTCAGGTTGTACCGCTGGAGCACGCTGCGCCCTGATCTCTCTGGCTCTCATCCTGGCCTCTGAATTGTCAACAGTCTTATGGGTGAGAGGGGCCTCAGGAGTGTCAGCCTCTTCAAATGGCAACATGGGGACTCCAGCCTCTAGACAGATCCCACTAATCAGACATGGGAACATAATAGAGCGTTGGGAGTTGGAGTCAACTGACGCTGCTAACTCCCGAACAAAGTCAAAGATATGCGTCCCCAAATCTATTCTTCTGCCCCGGGCCAAATGGTAAAGAAAGCGAGCCCTTTCCCCAATAAACCTCGTGCGCTGAGTGGTAGGATTGATATTGGTGCAGACAAAAATGTGTAAAGCTCGCAGCTCCCGAGTCAGTTCATCATGCTTGAAGTGCGAGGTTGCCAACGGCCAAGCATTCTCTCTACCATACAAGAAACGAGCAACGGACTGCATGTCCTCTTCAGTAGGCATAGGATCCACCCCCGCACGAGATAGTTCATAGTATCGATCAATCATTGTAGGGCTGAAACGGATCCACTTGCCCCGTACCCATGTCTTATGCCGATGAGACGAATCTGGAGTATCTATTTCCTTGTTGAAGTTGGCAAAGAATTCCCTAACCAAAGTGATATATGCTGGATGTGGAGCTGCAGCTACTTTACTCCAACCACTCTGCTGGATCACAAGTTCCAACAGATGCCCCTGAAAATCTTTCCGTTGCACTCGTCTCTCCTGGTGATAGTTCTTTCCTTTCCATTTTGTTTCATATCTCACATGGGCCTCAGGAGTTTGGAACCGTGGTATGCCACCATCATTAGTTGGTTCCCCGGCCCATTTACGACGGGTAGAACCCTCACCGACCTTCTCCTTTCCTTTGTCTTGAGTTGTGGTTTTCCGTTTCGGTGCCATAGGACCTAAAAAGAGAAGAGAAACATAATTAGGTACAAAATAAACTCAAGAATAAGCAAAACATCTCAAAAGCAAATAAAAATGGTGAATTTTCATAGTGAACACATAGACCATGCACTACTTTTGACCACCGGGAAAAGTGAAGAAATGTTGAAGTTTCCCCGAGCCAACTTTGGACACAAGATACTACATAGATTGATCTTTATCCTGCCCAAAATTGAGGCAGAACGGAGGTCATATGAGTTGGACGGAAGGGGGACGAAGATGGGGACGTGAAGTGGCATGGGCTTAGCCATGGCTTGCCATGGCTTCCTAACATGGGGCGAAGTGTAATGACCAAGTGTGGATTGTGGTTCGAATGAATGTAGGCACAATTAGCATGCTTAAAGGTGTATGAACTAAGCTCAATCAAAGATTAGCACGAATTTCACAAGAAACGCCACTTAGACAATTCATCAAACACTTGGTAGGCGCCAAAGTTATTCAAGAATTTCAAACATTTGGGGGTATGAATCAAACCCAAAATTTTTGCAAGGAAAACTAACAATCCAAACACCCAACATCTTCCTAAACCCATCCTCCTCAATTTAGCAAGAGAGAATTCACAAAAAATCATCACATTAGTAAGCAAAACCGAGAGGAATAAGAAAGGGTATACCTTGGAGGGGAATTTTCGACCAATAGGAGGGGTTGCACGTTAATGTGGCGTGATGGGATGCAAACTTTGATCTAGGAGTGATGAAGGGAAGAGCACAAATTGATATAGAGGGAGAGTTTTGAGGTGGGAGGTGCTTGGTGTGAAGAAGAATTACAAAAAAAAAAAGTGGACTGGGCGAACGCCCAGTGAGAACCCGGGCGGTCGCCCAGGTTGGTCCTGGGCGTTCTGCCCAGGTTGAGTGAGGGTGGGCGACCGCCCAAGTCAATGGACTGGGCGATCGCCCAGTTTACCAGCAAATTTGTTTTTTTTTTTTTTTTTTTAACAGATAAGTGCATATAAACTAAGTCAACAAGTTCAAAATCTAAAACGTGCTAAAGTGGAAACGATGCGAGCATGCAAGTGAAGTGTAAATGTGACGAAATAGAGATACTTGTACATGTGATATCCTAAACACAAGCCAAACTGAAAATGGTGAATTGGGAAGACCAAACATGTGCCAAAACTCACTTCATGCTTGTTACTAATTTATCTAGGTCTATGTGATTAGATGAAATCTGAAATTTGTGCTTAAATGAACATAAAGACCAACTATGCAAAAAAATGGACAATCCTAAAACCAAAAATAAACAAGGTAGAATCCCTAAACACATGCAAACTAAAAATTCAACTAAGTGCAAAAACTAATGCAAAACCAAAAGTTAAAGCAACAAAACTATTCCAACTACATGCATTTGAATAAAAACGTCTAAAAAGGAGAAAGGGATAGAAAAATGGGTTGCCTCCCATTAAGCGCTCGACTTATAGTCTAGAGCTCGACTTTTCGTGTTAATCATTCCGGGTGTGCAAGTTGAACGGTGGACTTTTCTTTAGAGAATCCACCATTCCAATAGACCTTTAAACGCTGCCCGTTGACTTTAAACGTGCCTTTGCTCTCATGACTGATTTCTACCGCCCCATATGGAAAGACTTGTGTGATTGTATACGGACCCGACCATCTAGATCTCAACTTGCCAGGAAAAAGCTTGAGGCGAGAATTATACAACAAGACTTGCTGCCCAACCTCAAAATTTCTTCTTTGAATGTGCATATCGTGCCACTTTTTGGTCCGCTCCTTATACAATTTCGCGTTCTCATATGCTTCCAACCGAAACTCATCCATTTCATTCAATTGAAGGAGTCTCTTTTCACCAGCCGCCTTTAGATCAAAGTTCAACTTCTTGACAGCCCAATATGCTCGGTGCTCCAACTCGACTGGTAAATGGCACGCTTTCCCAAAAACTAGCCGGTAGGGAGACATGCCGATAGGAGTTTTGAAAGCTGTTCGGTAGGCCCACAAAGCATCATCGAGTTTCTTTGACCAATCTTTTCTTGATGAACTCACCGTCACCTCAAGAATCCGCTTCAACTCCCGGTTGGAGACTTCCACTTGCCCACTGGTTTGAGGGTGATAAGGAGTAGCAATGCGATGCTGAACGCCATATTTAGCCAACAAGGACTCAAATTGACGATTACAAAAATGCTTACCACCATCACTAATAATGGCTCGGGGTGTGCCATAACGAGTGAAAATGCATTTTTTTAAGAAATCCATCACAACCCGTGCATCATTAGTAGGTAAGGCAACGACCTCAACCCATTTAGAGACGTAGTCCACAGCAACCAATGTATACTGATTTGAGAAAGATGAAGGGAATGGCCCCATGAAATCAATACCCCAAACATCAAAAAGCTCGACCTCAAGTATACTGTTGAAAGGCATTTCATTCCTTTTTGAGATATTTCCCGTGAGCTGGCATCGATCACATTTCTTCACAAAAAGATAAGCGTCTTTAAAAAGAGAAGGCCAGTAGAACCCAGACTGTAGAACTTTAGCAGCTGTTTTAGAGGCACCAAAGTGTCCAGCGTAGGCTAAAGAATGACAATGCCCAAGTACCTGAGGGACCTCTTCTTCAGGAACACACCGCCGAATAATCTGATCTGGACCCCGTCTATAGAGAATGGGATCCTCCCAAAAATAATGCTTCAAGTCAGCGAAAAATTTCTTCTTTTGATGACTTGAATAATCTGGCGGGATGATGGATTTGGCCAGGAAATTTACTATATCTGCAAACCAGGGTGCTTTCTCCAACTGAAAAATTTGTTCATCTGGAAACACCTCATTAATATCCAAGCTCTCGATCTGCTCTTCCTGCTCAAGTCTGGATAGATGATCAGCTACTACATTCTCACTTCCTTTCTTATCTCTTATCTCAAGATCGAATTCTTGTAGAAGTAAGACCCATCTAATTAGTCTCGGTTTTGCATCTTTCTTTGCCAATAAGTATTTCAAGGCTGCATGATCAGTGTAAACTATCACCTTCGACCCAACAAGATATGATCTGAACTTGTCAAAGGCATAGACTACAGCTAGGAGCTCCTTCTCAGTAGTGGCATAATTAAGCTGTGCTTTATTCAAAGTCTTGCTGGCATAGTGTATCACATGAAAAACTTTATCTTTTCGCTGCCCCAACACTACCCCAACTGCGTAATCACTTGTATCACACATTAGTTCAAACGGGAGGCTCCAATCAGGTGCAATTATCACTGGTGCTGAAATGAGCTTCTCTTTTAGAGTGTTGAATGCCAATAGACACTCTTCAGAGAAGACAAAGGGCACATCCTTGACCAGCAGAGTACACAAAGGTTTTGTGACTTTAGAAAAATCTTTTATAAATCGACGATAGAACCCGGCATGCCCGAGAAAACTTCTAACACCCTTGACAGAAGTTGGTGGTGGCAATTTTTCTATAACCTGAATTTTTGCTTTATCCACTTCAATCCCCTTAGCTGAAATTCGATGTCCCAACACAATGCCCTCTTGAACCATGAAATGACATTTTTCCCAGTTGAGAGCCAAATTTGTATCTTCACACCGCTGCAAAACCAGGTGTAAGTGCTCTAAGCACTCATCGAAGGATGAGCCAAATACCGAGAAATCATCCATGAATATTTCGATGAATTTCTCCACCATATCAGAAAAGATGGCCATCATGCAACGCTGAAAAGTGGCAGGAGCATTGCATAGACCAAAAGACATCTTACGGTAAGCAAAGGTGCCATAGGGACAAGTGAATGTGGTCTTCTCTTGATCCTCAGGTGCTATTGGAATTTGATTATACCCGGAGTATCCATCCAAAAAGCAGTAATGAGAATATCCAGCCAGTCTTTCCAACATCTGATCAATAAATGGAAGGAGAAAATGATCCTTCCTAGTAGCAGTATTGAGTTTGCGGTAGTCAATGCAAACCCGCCATCCTGTGACTGTTCTGGTTGGAATCAACTCATTCTTTTCGTTCTGAACCACAGTAATACCTCCCTTCTTTGGCACTACTTGAACTGGACTGACCCAAGCACTGTCTGAGATCGGGTAGATTATCCCGGCATCCATTAGTTTCATGACTTCTCCTCGGACCACTTCTTTCATATTAGGATTCAGCCTTCTCTGACTATCAACACTTGGTTTAAAATCATCCTCCATGAGGATTTTATGCATGCACAGAGTAGGGCTGATACCCTTTATGTCAGCAATAGACCACCCAATAGCTGTCTTGTGTTCTCTAAGCACTCGGAGTAATTTTTCCTCTTCAAGCTTGTTAATTGAATTTGCAATGATTACAGGCAAGGTAGAGGACTCCCCCAGGTAAGCATAACGGAGATGAGAAGGCAACTGTTTTAGCTCTATTTTTGGAGGCTGTTGAACAGAAGGCAGATGTTTTATAGAAACTGTTCCCAACTCCTCAAAGTGTGGTCGGCGTGTATATGGAGGATTTGCTTCAAGATACCTGGCGCACATCTCAACCTCACTAGAATCAGCATGAGAGGATTGAGAATGCACAATGCAAACCTCCAATGGATCTGATGGATTATGGAGATGAAAATTTTTATGTACGGCATCATCAATCACATCAACTTTGAAACAGCTATCTGACTCGGTTGGATATTTGATTGCTTTAAAGACATCAAATGTGACCTGTTCCTCGCTAAGTCTCAGAATCAACTGGCCTTTTTGTACATCGATCAAAGCTCTTCCAGTGGCTAAAAATGGTCGACCAAGAAGAAGTGGGACATCTTTATCTTCCTCCATGTCGAGAATGATAAAATCAGCTGGGAAGATGAATTTGTCCACTTTTACCAAAAGATCTTCAACAACTCCTCTTGGATGTTTAATAGACCGATCAGCCAGCTGCAGAGTTACCGTAGTTGCTTTAGCTTCCCCCAAACCTAATTTCTTGAAAATAGAAAGCGGCATCAAGTTAATACTAGCTCCTAAATCACATAAAGCTTTATCAAAACAAAAATCACCGATAGTGCAAGGTATTGTAAAACTCCCTGGATCTTTGAGTTTAGGAGGTAGTTTATTTTGTAAAATAGCGCTACATTCTTCTGTCAACATCACCGTCTCATGTTCCTCCATCTTGCGTTTATTTGAAAGGATATCTTTCAAGAATTTAGCATAACTGGGCATCTGAGCAAGTGCATCTGCAAAAGGGATGTTGATATGTAATTTCTTGAAGATCTCAAGAAATTTTCCGAATTGCTTGTCCAACTTGCGCTTTTGTAGCCTCTGAGGAAATGGGACTGGAGGATCATATGGCTTGATAGGAACGGTTGCCTTAACCTGTGGTGTGCCTGAACTCTCCTTCATAGCTGTTGTCTGCTCAGTCTGTACCACGTGTTCCTCATCAGTGGAAGGTACCACTTCTTCATTCGCAACTGACCTCTTGACATGAATCTCTGGTAACTGAACCCCACTTCTAGTAGTAATAGCTTTAACATGTTCTTTGGGGTTCACCTCTGTATTACTGGGCAAAGTACCTGGTGCTCTGCCTGATAAAGCAATTGCCATCTGACCCACTTGTGTCTCAAGATTCTTTATTGCAGCTCCTTGATTTTGAAAATTAGTATCTGTCTTGTGCATGAACTGATCAGTCTTTTCGATGAATTTATCGAGAATTTCTTCTAGCGAAGTTCTCTTTTCTGGCTCTTGAAACTGTGGTCTGAAATTATTCTGATTATCCTTCCAAGAGAAATTTGGATGGTTTATCCACCCTGGATTATATGTGTTGGAGTACGGGTTATTTTGTTGGCGCTGACCACCTTGAATGTAATCGACCTGTTCAGGCTGTAGTGATAGGATAGGACATTCTGATGTACTATGACTGGCGCCACATTCGTCATATGCTGATTTCTTTGTTTGCACTGCATTGGCTGAATATGACATACTCTCCACTTTGTGAGCCAATGACTTTATCTGTGCAGACAATGCTGTGAAAGTGTCTACCTCATGTACCCCCGCAGTTCTCTTTTGTACAACTCTATCTGATGGCCACATGGCAGTGGTGGTAGCGACTCATTCAAACAAATCTAGAGCTTCAACCACTGTTTTGGTAGATAGAGAACCGTTGGATGAAGAGTCAATCATGCTTTTGAATGACGGTAGTAGCCCAGCATAGAAATATTGAATCTGTTGTCCCCTGCCAACACCGTGATGAGGGCACTTCCTTAACATATTCTTGAATCTGGTCCACGCCTCATCAAAAGATTATGTTTCTGACTGTTGAAATATGGAGATATCATGCTTCAACTTCGAGACCTTTGCTGGTGGGAAAAATTTAGTGCAAAACTTCTGGGCTAGATCATTCCAGGTGGTTATGCTGTCAATTGGCAGTGAGTCCAACCACTCAAGAGCCTTGTCCCGAAGAGTATGTGGGAACAAACGTAGCTGGATGGCGTCGTCTGAGATTCCTTGATACTTGAAGTGTTGACACATTTCCAAGAATCTTGAAACGTGTGTATGTGGATTCTCATCGGTCCTGCCATAGAATTGATGTCCATTCTGGAATAGATGAATGACATTAGTCTTCAGCTGAAAATTCGGCTGCCCAAAAGGTGGGTAGACGATGCTGGATTGGCTCTGTATGATCTGTGGAGTCAAGAAGTCTCCAACCAGCATATTGTCTTCATCTATCTCTTGTCTTGCCCGAGCAATCTCGTTGTTCTGCATTATGTCTTGCTGTTTTTGCTTTTTTTGATGTGTCTTTCTTGCTTCTTTCTGCCTGCGATGAAAAGTGCGTTCGATCTCTGGATCAACTGGAATTAGAGACTCGTGTCTCTCACTTCGCATGCAATGGTCTGAAAGGAAGCAAAGCAAACACTGTAAATCTCAATGAAATAAGTAACTAAGGCAAATAAAAAAAATAAAAAAAATCTAAGTTCGAATTAGTGTTAAAGTAATTGAACAGAATTAAAACTAAATCTCCGGCAACGGCGCTAAAAACTTGATAGCGATTTTATGTCTTTAGAAATTCCGCAAGTGCACGGATCGCTCAAGTAGTAAAATGGATTTTGAGTCCAAGTATCGATCCTACGAGGATTTAGATAATTCAATTTAATCACGCTAACCTTAACCGAATCTAAAGAACTTTGAAAGATTTTGTGTTTTATAACTAATTGAAAGAATGAAATAAAAACAATTAAACGACTATTTCTCAAATAAATGAAAGGTTGATATTAACTAAAGATGAATTTAACTTTTTAAAAAAGGGAAAAGCACTAGAATCCCGAGTCCACTTGTAGTTGTTATACCTTTTATCTCGATTCTTGGTCTTGACAAATTAATTCAGTTATGAAGATCAATATCCCTAGATTGTTCAACAATTTCTCTCGAATAAAGTTAAACCTATTCATATGCATGACTCGACTATATTTCTATGATGAATACGAATACAAATGAAAGCATTAAATTTCCATGGATAATTAAAGATCACCTAAAGCATAGCGGTATATTTCTATCCCCTATCGGACTTTAAGATAATTAAAATAGCGTCTAGCATGCTTTCGACCTTTCGATAGTAAAACATACCACAACAATCATACAATCACTACGTATATAATTGTAGATGCAAGCAAAACAAAATTAATTATTCAAAACTATATTGAAGTAAAGTGTCAAAAACCAAGTCTCAAGATAAAAGGGTTTAAACGACAAGTTTCATCGTAATTCTAGCGCTAATTAAACTAGCCTAGCATACTAATAATAAGAAAATAAGAAGGGGAAGAACACTTGGAATTCATCACCCGGAAAAGAAGAAGACTTGAAAGAATAATTGCTTATTGTTGATCTTCGTTCAATTCTTCAAAGAAGCCGTCTTGATCTCCGTTTAATGCCTTCGTCTGTGTTTTTCTCCCAAAAACTCCACACTCTATTATGAGTTAATAACTCATATATATATATATACTACCTTAATGATGCCCTAGAATATGCCACAAAATATCCAGAAATCGTGGAAAAAAAAACTTACCTAACTAGATTAAAATTCAAAAAAGGAAAAAAATCTCGCGCTGTCAACATTTGGCCTGGGCGATCGCCCAGGCCATTCCCAGGCGATCGCCCAGGTATGGGTTTTCTTCTCTGCTTTGGTGGAACCATGATGGGCGCTCGCCCAGATGTAAGTTGAGCGATCGCCCAACTCAAATTTTCTAGAAATGTTGTTTTGATCCTCTAACTCTTCATAATTTGTAATTTGGTCCTTCAACTCTTGATAATCTCCAATGTGGTCCTTCATCTTTCAATAATGTGCAATTTGGTCCTTCAACTTTCAATGATGTGCACTTTGGTCCTTCAACTTTCAATGATGTGCAATTTGGTCCTTCATCTTTCAATTTATACCTCTTTTCATTCCTTCTTCTCCAATTTCTCACAAACGGGTCCAAAACTGAAATGTAAAGAATAATGCACCGAATTAAGTCGAAAATTACTAAAATAACGAATTAAAAGCTTAGTTTAAGGACTCGAATAAGTGCACAAAACGCACTTATCATCCAGTAAGAGAAGGTTTCCTATAAGGTCCCCACACATCTACATGGATTAATTCGAAAATGGTTTTGGTATGAATAGAACACTTTATGAAAGGTAGTCTATGTTGTTTAGCTTTATGACACACATCACACTCTTTCAACGCTGCAAACTCATGAACATCAGACAGAGGTTTTAAAAAATCTAAATGCATTAAAATGGAAGGAGAGGCATGTCCAAGTCTATTGTGCCAATCAGAAAGAGTATTGGTGCAAGCTTTATTTATGTAATTCTGAGAATCTGAATACAAAGTTGGTAAAGTAGAAGTCATAAACTTGCAATTTGTATTCTATAAACAGGATTTGTCAAGTATATATAGTCTTCCAACTAACTTCCCAACAGCTAAAATCTCCTCACTCTCTAGGTCCTGCAGAAGACAATATGAAGGATAAAATATGAATTTTATCTGGGCAGTTTGGGCTAATTTAGGTACAGATAGTAAGTTGAATTTGAAACTTGGGACATGTAGTGCTTCTGTGAGACATATCCTTTGATTTAAGATGATATCACCAGTGTGTTTCACTTCTTTAATTGAGCCATCAGGTAGGTATACAGGTGTGAGGTCTTGAATAGGTTTGGGGTTATGTAGAAGATGTAAATCAGTGCACATATGATTGCTAGCACCAGTATCTATAATCCATGTTCCAGGTTTCAAATTATCAAGCAAAGTAAACACATGTTGGAAAGTATTACTACCTGCAAAATCTCCTAGATGTGCAAAATTCACATAGTTGCTGTTTCCCAACTGCACTTTTCCTTTCATGAACTTCACCAGCTCCTGCTGAATTAGGTCTGATATGTTAGTGTTTTGTGAAATTATTTTGTCCTTCATATCATGCTTTTCTTCATCTAGGTCTAAAGGTGTATCTACCATATTTGCCATAGCTCTGCCATTTTGATTTGAGATTTTAGCCTTCTGTTCCTTCAAATTCTTGTACCAATCTGGGTATCCATGAATTTTGAAGCAAGTATTCCTTGTGTGTCCATTCATGTTGCAATAATCACAATGCTGACCAGCCTTTTCCTCATTACCCATACTTTTGTAGCTTCCTCTTCCCTTGCTTGATCCACCTCTACCTCCCCAATATTCCTTTCCAAATCCACCTCTTCCAGAACCATCCCTATCAAAATTCTGCATTCTTGTCATCATTGATGTGTTATCATTGATCTCAGGAAATATATGGTGCACATCCCCCTGCTTTTCAACCCTCAATATCATTGAATATGCCTTGTTTACATTAGGTATTGGGTCCATCACAAGAATTTGGTTTCTTATGTGATCAAAAGAGTCATTTAATCCCATAAGAAACTGCATCAATCTGTTAAAATTGTTAATCTCTGTTACTTCCTTTGCTGCTCCACAGGTACATGATGGAATGGTCATTAAACAAGCATATTCATCCCATAATTTCTTCAATTTTGTGTAATACACAACTATACTCATGCTTCCTTGAGTGATACTGTTGATTTCCCTTTGTAACTGATAGAGAAGGGGCCCATTGCATTCTCCAAATCTTTCTTCAAGTTCCTGCCATAGATCCTTCGCAAAAGTGGCATATATGAAGGCATCTACTATATCTTTTGAAATTGAGCTCAGAATCCACGAAATCACCATACAATCTACGCGTTTCCATTGCTCAAAGTTAGACGAATCTTCATCTGGAATTTCGAGATTTCCATTTATGAAATCCAGCTTTACCTTCGCGCCCAAAGCAATTTTTATGGATCTATTCTAGCTCAAATAATTGTTTGCTGTGAGAGGTGAAGTAACTAACATCATTCCTGGATGATCCAATCCTTGGAGGAAGAGTGGATCCCCATTATAGTTCTTCCCAAGCTCCTTTGCACCTGTCTCTGCATTTTCAGCATCTCCCATGGTGAAATCAACAAGATGATTCCCTTAATTGAAGTTGAGATGAATCATTTTTCTGATCGTATTGCTCTGATACCATGAACAAATCACAGAGAAAGAAGTTCAGATAATTTCATTTCATATTTCACGCCATTTTTGTATGCTGAGTACAATGTATATATTTGAAAGAGAGAAGTTCCTACCAATAAGAGAGTGACATCTCATCCTTTATTGAACAGAAATTTAACTAACTAACCAAGCAAACTAACTAATTATTTAACCAATACAAGCAAACTAACTAATTATATAACCAATATTAGCACAAATTTGATTCTAAATCTTTACTAGATTATATCTAAAAACTAAATAATTTTTCCAACAAATCAATCTTATTTGACAGTGTATTAATTAAGAACAATTTATTAAGAGCAGTCTACAAGTCCTTAACAATCTTAGAATCATCAACTTGCCATTTCCAGAACTGAAATCAGGCCTTTCTAGTTCCTCCACCTTGTCGTGGCTTGTCTTCACCAAAAACCGGTGGAAGCGCGTGCAATTTTCCTCTGGTGCTTTCACATATCCAACTATCCAAGTCTGAATTGAAAATCCCATCTCCCATAACATCAAACATTTCCCTGAATCTTGGTCCCTTGGGGAAATTCTGAAAATTTGCACTCATTATATAGTAGTTGCACATCTTTAGTATCAACTGTGACAAGCATCTCCATTTTAGCAAACCAGGGGGCATTGAACTGGTGAGTCCCCCGATTCTCCTTCATTTAAAATCTCTGTTGAAAAATTGTGAATTCGTCCAACGTTAAGCAAAAGCATCGGCAGCATCTCAACCAGGTGCCAGTTCGAGGAAAGTGCTTTGTAATTCTGCCATGCCCAGAAAGAGAGAAGCCATAGAATTGCCGGGGAACTTCACTTCAGTATACCCTATTGTTGCAATTTTTCAGCAGAAATGAATTCCTTTATAAAATTGAGCATGCACAATAGCTAGTTATAGCATCATATATTTGTATTTGGAAGCCTATGGATTAACATCAGATGATTGTTTCAAAAATGCATTCTTGTCCAAAAAAACTTTATTTTCTGACGTCTTATCTATTAATGGTGCATTTGGCCTTCTGTCCCTAATGATTTTTGTAGCATGTGAGAAAATTCAGTTTGCATTAAAATGCTTTACTATGTACATCACATTCCCATTGTAACTAATAAGTTGAAAAAAGTCTCCATGACTCCATCTAACAAAGATACAAGAAGATGATATTGACAAAATTGAATGTTCTTCCATTTACAGGTAGAGGGTTTACATACAAAAATCTCGCAGTGAAACATAAGGCTGAGTACAAGATGAGGATTAGAAAGAACATACAGTTTCACCATATGCAGATTAAAAGAACATACAGAAAGAACAAAAGTGAAGTCCATATGCAGTTCCAATCCACCCATTAACAAATAGTTTCTCACACATGTTAAAAGTTCAGGAGCCTAGTACTCACAATAGAGGAAGAAGAATTGAAAATCAAATGAATAGAAAGAATCGACGTGTATTCCAAGTGATAAACAAGCATATTCATTACATTAAAACACTGTTGAACAGAAAGCCTCTCTCTGGTCAAATAATGAATGAAACTTACTACTATATTCCACTAAGGAAAACATACAGCTCTTGAAGATATTTCAGTCCATCAAAAAGCAATTGAGATCTTCATACATTAATATCTGTACGCTTTGATCTCACAGTGGTGATTTCCTGGTTGGCACTCGATGCAAATCTTGGAATGTTATAATAGTCAGGTGTTGACATGGGCTGCTGTGGATAAAGCGTGGGAGGGGGATTCAGGTTGCGCTGAGCAGGTAGCGGAGGAAGCGCATTATACTTGTACGGATCGCCTATCAAACTGTAACCAGCAGAAGGTGCAGTATGAAGTGTATAGCTAAAAACAGGAATGACACGAGGCTGTGATATAACAATTACAATTAATGAAAAAGAACAAAGTTAACTGGAAAATGTGGTGCTTGGAACAGCATCTTTATAAATCCACAAAGGGCGGCACATGACATGATGAACTTACATAAGAAACAACCTCCAAGAATAATTTTCATGAACTTCATGGTTCTATTTCTCAAAGATCAAAGCACACTGAGAGCACAAGATGAACTGCATATTTGGAACTATTCTTCTACTGCTTTCAAATTACACACAGAAAGGGAAGTAATGATGCTACTTTTCTTTTCTTTCCATCTTTTTTCCAATTTATTTTTCTTCAGGCACTGAGAGCACAAGATGAACTGCATATTTGGAACTATTCTTCAACTGTTTTCAAATTACACACGGAAAGGGAAGTAATGATGCTACTTTTCTTCTCTCTCTTTTTCCCAAGTTATTTTTATTCAGGTAGTTTGTGCGTACATACATGCACATATAGACACACATGCATGTATATTTTATATATAAAAATGTATACATGTATTTGAGAAGAGAGGAAATTACAAAGATATTTTACATCAGACACGGTCTTATATGCACGTGTTTTTGTGAACAAAAAAGAGAAATTCTGATAAAATAGAGATCCCCACGAACACGCATTAACAAGTTATGTTTTGCATGTTGGCCTCTTATCTCTTCTTTTTTTTTTCTTTTTTCCCGGGCTCACCACTGACATGGGCTTCTTCTATGCATAATTCTTTCTGATTCTCTTTTGTGAACTTTACTTTCTTTTTTAAAAAAATTCCTGTGAATTCTTCTGTACGCTCTGCCACTTGCAGCAAAAACCTTCTCCGCATGGAAATTGACATGCATCAAATGGCAACTCGTGCACAATTAAAGAGTGTTCATACATGACAAGCAAAAGGATACCTAGTCTAACATTTCATATGGAAAAGAAAAGCGAACAAACATGTAGAGATTATTTAGCAATTAAAGCAGAAAAACTGGTGCAATTTGATCTTGAACCACATGCAGTGCTAAACATATTGCCATCATGTTTCATTATACCATGTAAGACCAGTCCAAAAGGTTTCAGGGAGCAGATCAATCTATCACAAAAGATCCCTAGGAAGGTTCAGTGTGTCATACCTTGAACTCTTATACATCTGGTCCTCATCACTCGAAATTTCAGAAAATTGTGGCAATGGCCTATGGACCTGGGTAGACCATGGGCTTGCACCAGGCAATTCATCTGAGAAGTATCTCCGCCTAATCAACTTCATACGATATAGTACTAATTTAGATGGGGTTTTCAAAATAAATAAAAGCTAGATGCACAAGGAAAATATACAGACCATTCGAAAAAATTTCATCACCGCTTCTTTGTCATATCTGGCTTCTTTGGCAGCCTGCAAAAATTGAAAAATAAATTCTACGTTTACTTTCCATTGGTAAAGATACAAAGAATATTCAGGTGAACATCCTCAAACTGAAACTTGTAATTGATTATCCTAAATTAATGCAGTAGAAGCAGATGTAATTTTCCCCTTCATGAAGCTTTCTCGAATCTTTTGCCACAGCGCAAAGAGAGCGAAATGGGTGGGAAAGATCAATCAACAAACCAAGGCACAAAATTGATTCTATGGCACTAGTTCCTGACCACTACTTGTTTCAGATCTACAATTTCCTTTTCCTTGAAACTCTATCAAATTTTAAGTTGATGATACACCTGCAAACTTCCCAATCAATATTTAAAATGTTGACAGCCGCTCCGTTTCCAGATGATGAAATGCACAAGTTATTCAGAAACTTAAAATGATATGCATTACTTCAGAAGAAAGAATTTTTTAAAAGAAAATAAGAAACTCTACATGCGGAACAATCCATTATGCAGACAGCCCGAAATGCAGATAAATTTTGGGTGCAGCCCACAACAAGTTTGTAAAAAAAAAATATCTGCCAACTACAACTTGATTTGATAAATCACTTAGCAGCTTTCCCTTGAAATTACATTCAACAAGTATGAAATGAAGAAAAAACTTTTGTATTTAAGACCAATTTACACCCACAAATTACAGATACAGTAGTTTATTTTAATAGATGAATAAATCACTAAGCTCGTTGTTTGATTTTCTTTCAAGAACTAAGTCAAAATTCCTTTTTCCAAAAGGCCATATAATCTTCAACTTACCAAAATGTCAGAACATAAAGAACGGACAGCCAAATATCTCATGCACCAACAATCTTTTCTACAATTAATAAATATGAAGCTTAAAATGAAAGTTGTATAAAATTGTCAAATCAATTGGGTTGAACACAGAAGATTGTGACATATGAACTCATCTTTTGCTAGTAAACAATTGTACAAATTCATCTCTGCAGTTTTGGCTCTATAATAAACATAAGCAGGAGACATTTTTCACATACACGCACAAATGCAGTGAGACACGGGGCTACCAGAAAAGCATGCATAGCATAAAACCTGTAAGAATCTCCAAATATACCATACTTTAGGTGTCGTGCCTTTAGTCAATGGGAAAAGAAAAAGGAAATAGTTTGCCATCTTAAACTATTGCAAAATGGATGCTGCAATTAACACAAGACTCATCTACGAAAACGAAATCGAACTAACAAGTGAACTTAAGAAACACCTTAAACGGTATCTTGATGATCAAAATAATTAAAAAATTAATATGGTCAAGCAGAGAAATTGGATATTCTTCCAAATACTATTTGAGGAAAATAGATTTTACATCAACTGCTACTTGAAACTGTGCATACACAATTTCCTCCGAATATTTGGTAGATCTAAAAGCTTCTCAAGCTTCTCTTTTCCCCCTAATGTGCATCAGTAAAGAGAGTTTCCGGAATTCATAAACAAATGTGAAATGTTATGTAGCAGCTAGAACTTTGCACTAACAGTGTTACTATAAAAACCAGATTTCCAAATTATACTTACTGCTAGAAGACCTCCACTGCCAGGGAAACTCTCAGTCAAAGGAAGTTCCTCGCTTGAATGAAGAAACCCCTGCTTCTCAACCCATTGTCTAGCTGCATCAACGAGATTGCCACTGCTCCCTCGTGTGCCCTCTTTCGCAGCAATGTCTGCTTTGTTACCAATAACAATGTATGGTACAGGAAGGCCACCAGGACCTCCAGACGCTAAAGGAGCTGAGAATGTCCCAGTAGCAGCAATCTCTGCAGCCCACTTTTGCAAGCTTGTCTTCGTCCTTCTTTGAGAAAGATCATGAACAAACATAACACCTAAAGATGAAATTTCAGGTCATTAAAGAAATAAAGACTTTAGATCAAGAACCTCACAGTTAAAAAGCTCATGGAAATTTACATGACGCAATTAAAGTAGTATTATATCTTATTCAGTTTAGCATGAAATATTGTATTACTGATGTATGATAAGTAATTCAGTCCCATATAAATGAACAAAATATACAATTGCCAAAAATAAGATGCATGTAAACTAAATTCTACCAAATGAAGATGAGTTATAGTTAAAAACCTGCATATTCTGGTACATTTTTGCATAAAATATTTTAAATCAAGCAAAAAGGTTCATTATTTACCATTTATTTGAGAATAGAACAGGGACCGGCATTCTTGATATCGTTCATGTCCTGATATATCCCAAAGTTCAACAAAAAAATCTCTCTCACTGTCACCTTTGGTACTATTTGACGAGCTACCAGAAGTTCCATAGGTAGTGTGCTGCATAAGAGAAACAGGTACATCAATATAAAGATTTCATCTGCAGTCTTAGCTATCAATTCATTTTGAAGAACTGTATACATCTAACCTTAACATCAACGGTACAACCAATTGTTTGAACGGGCCGAGCAATGGAAGAACCTTTTAGAATCAGATGAACAAGAGAAGTTTTCCCCACACCTATCAGAACATTGAAAAATTAATATGCAGTTTGGTAGTTGATGTGTTATCAAATGAACGTTATTTGAAAAAGTTAAGTCCACTATTAATTATTATAAGGATCTGAACTAAAATTTCTACTACACCATAAAGAGTTTGTAAGCACCGACGAGTTCTTCAAAAACTTCACTATCTGCAATTTTAGATTCCACAGATCTGAATTACCAATAGCATGCATTAAGCAAGAATGCATAGCACTTTGCAGTGTACCACAGCAGCCATCTATAGAAAATTCTGAACTCCAAGCAATAACCTCTTTCCTTGGACCGATATAATGTATATTTCTAAACTGATAGTTCTTTCTCAATAGACACAAATTACAAAGCAACTAGCACCAGTGACTATTTAAATAAAATCAACTCTTCTCGCTACTACTCACTGCAACAATAAACTGTCACGTATCTTACATTCCTCTTATGTAAGAAAATTACACAAGCTTGGAGAACTATTCTTCTTCATCCGCACTTCATTTCTTTAAGCCACCTCTTCGACTCAATATATTACCGTTGAATTTATTTTGGAAAAGAAAGATTTGCACATGGTTTTAAATTGAGCTTACGAAAAGCCCTATAGTAGGGTTTTCAAGGAAGTGCTATGATGGGCACTAGAGAGAAATAAAATTATAAAAGATATGTGCAATGGAGCGATCAATTGTGAGATCTAGTGGGGGTAGTAGAAGAGAATTTTTTGTTACCCTAGGCTTGCGTCAAGGTTCTTCCCTAAGTCTTTATCTTTTTTCTTTAGTCATGGACAAGCTTACGAGACATAACCAAAATGGAGTCACTTGGTATATGTGATATTAGCTGGCGGCAATGTTCTAAAAAGCGTTAAGCGTTGAGGCCGAGTTTCAAGTTTTTCGGGCCTAGGCGTGTCCTAGGCGAGAGCGAGATAAGGGCAAGGCGATGAAGATGCGTGATGCGTAGCTAGGCGTGGAAGCCGAGTTTCAAGCATAGGCGAGGCTTAGGCGGACTTTTTAAAATAGTGGCTGGCGGCGATGGCGTTTTAGTTGATTAAATATGAAGGGATACAACATAAAGTTAGAACTTTGGGTAAAGATTTTAAGTTAAGTGGCACTAAGATGAAATACATAATTTGGTTGGGTGGAAGGGGGGCAAAGCCGGGGGGAGGGAGCTAAAAAAACTAGAGGTCGGACACTGAAATATTAAAAAATTTGATTAGGGTCCCAAATGCTCCTTTATGCAAAGGTTAGGAGACCTCTGGTGCTATTTTCCCTAGTTTTTAAGATCACTTCTAACTTTAGGCCAACAAAACAATATTGAAGAGGAAGAATTAGACCAAAACTAACACGGCCTAAAGTGATTGCAGAAAATCTCATTTCTTGGTTCTTTGTGTGGATTTAGAGGTCAATGGACGAACTGACAAAAAAGTATTCGTGTAGCAGAACCCAAGTTTGTTGAGAATAATGGTTGATCTGTCGTTGTTTTTCTTTTTTCCTACTGGTAGACTATATCATGAAGAGAAATTAGATCGGCTACATTGAGCTTTAGCTGGGTTTTAAAAAAACCGCCAACAAATTAAGCCTCCATCAAACAAGGAAAAATATTCAAACTTGACAAGTATTGAAATTTAAAACCGTGCAGTTATAAGTGAACCTAAAATTTACTTCACCCTAAAATGCATCATGCCAAAAATTCAGGACATAAAAGAATCCATAAAATACTCATTTAAAACTATACAACCTTAAAGGAAAGACGAGAGCAATAACATTCCACCAACAAACAAACCGTTATCAGATTAACAGAGTTATCATCATCTTTACCCAGAAAAGCAAAGAGATTTATAGAAAAAAGGGCATACAAAATAATTGAAAAACACACATACAACATCCAGAAATTAATGAATTCAAAATTGCTAAGATAAGAGAAATGATTACTTGAGTTACCTGAGTCACCAACAACAAATACTCTGACCTGCCCACAAGGAGGTCCGCCATTCTGCTCTTTGTTTTCCCTTTCCCTTCCCCTCCAAAACATATTCTCCTACTCAAAGACCAGAAAATCTATCCAAAATGAAAATTTACAAAAGTCCCCAAAAATATTCACCTCAGTTTCAAGCTAAGTCCCATCAAGAAACACACTAACCTCCGCGAAAAGAAGCACCCTCTCAAAATGGATCTTTCAGATTCCAACCGAAAACCCAAATCATAGCAATAATTAACCAAAAAAAAAGCTCAATTCCAATAATCTAGCATTGCAAATCCACATCAAAGTCAAGAAAGGGGTTTACAACCAGGTAGATGTTTCAAGTTTTCAGAAGGGTGCCCTTAAATCGGTATATATCTATTCTGAACTCCAACTGTGGCCAAAAAAAGTGGTTCTTGTGCTCGATATTGTGAAAAATAGAATATGGATACCTTTTCTAAATCAGTGTATGGAAGAATAACTGAATAGGATCTGAAGTAAAACGTCCTTGACTTACTACTCTGTTTCGGAAATCGCGTGAGAAGGGGCCAAGGGGGTGTATATATATACAAATCATATATCACCAAGGAGTGATCTGAAAAGGGTCTGGGAATGTGGGATAAAGATTATAAGCAACCAACAAAACTTGCCAAGGAGAAAAATCGATTTGATCGATTTAAAGCGAGGGCAATAATTAGGGGTAATTATTTAATTGGTCACTCAACTATAGACAATACTATTGTTTAATAATTGAACTTTTAAACATTACATTATTAGTCATCGAACATTGAATTGGTCATGTGTATAATTTTTTTGTTAATTAATGGACCACTTGACAAAATCTGTAGAGACTCTTAGAGCCCGTTTGTTTTTAATTTTGATTTTGCTAAAAAACTAAAATTAAAGTCAAAAATTAATTTTAACCATACATTTTATAGTTCCACAACTTTTCAATAACATATTTCAACAATTTTTATCAACTTTTACAAAAAAAATCTGATTTTAATCAAACACATTTTAAATGTCATTTTAGTGAACAAAATTAAAAGTTTTGGGACCTGATGACACATTTTTTATTATTTTAAGTATAAATTTGTAAAAAAATAAAAAGATTTAGGACTTATTTGTATTTTTGAAAAGATTTAGGAGTTAGTTTTAACTTATTTAAGTTAGAGCTAAAATTGTCAAAAATGAATGGGTCATATGTGTTAAGATCAGAAGGTTTTAGGACTTTTCTACACTTTTTGAAAGATTATGAACTTTTGCTATAAATTTTCCTTTACTTTTTGTATCAAAAATATTCCAGTGTCAAATTTAACGGAGGATTTGGACGGAAATTAATGAAAAGAACCATTGTCACAAAAAATATTTGAAATAGGGGCTAAATTATCAAAAATGAAACGATACGTCCTTAATCCACAATAAATACAAAAATCAGGGACCATTTGTACAAAAAACCCCTTTTTTTTATAATATATATATATATTAGTTCAACGAGCAACATTATTCCTTATAAAGTAAAAAATAAATATTAGTGAAAAATTAAATTCCAAACCTAAGATTTTAAAAAAAATAAAAAATAAAAAATAAATAAAAATCACCTATAAGGACGACAATGTCGCCGCTATAGATAGATTTTGTTGTCGCTATAATTATAGAAAAAAGTTCCGCTATCTTTCAAAACAAAAACGACAACTAAATTAATTTATAGAGGCGACAAATGTCGTCGCTATATCTCTCCCTACACTATAGCGACAACATGAGTTCATCGTCACTTAAACGCTATTCTATAGTGACAACAGAAAAGTCGCCACTATTTGTCGTCGCTATTACCATTATTTTTTGTAGTGTGTCCTAAATATTTCTTTTCGTCGCATTCTTATCACAAACTTTTTATTAATTAGAATATTTTGTTTTTGATGTAGACGATTTATGTCCAAAAAGTTTATTTTATGAGTGCGTAAAAAGATTTATTTGCCCTTTATATTTTAAAATAAAAAATACAAAAGTGCGACATAATACTTGCTCCCTCATTTCAAAACACTCTAATAAAATATGGAGATTAATTATTATCGGAGACTATACGTGTTAATTAATAGAAGATTAAAAATAAGAATGCAACTAAAAAAAAAAGTGAAAATATAAGTGCGACAACAAATAAAGATTGAATGTCTTTAGTGCAATTAAAAAATGGTACAACACAAAAATATTGTGTCATTATAATTATCCTTTATTATTATGTATTTTACAATTATAGTTCGATATTTTCTTTTATTTAATGTATTAGAAATTAGATTGCAAAAGTTTTAGAATATTAAATACTTATATAATTAGTTGTAAATTATGAAAAATTTGTGTATATAGAATTAAAAAAACACACGTATAAGATATATACAAGTAAAAGTACATGTAGCTAGCAACATTAAATTGAATACATGTAGCTAGCAACATTAAATTGAACATTTCACATATTGAATTTACAAAATAATCCCATCAATTGAAAACCCTATATAATATTTTAGTTCACATTCAAGAAAATATCATTCCAAAACTCTAAAAAAAAAATAAAAATAAAAAATAAAAAAAACTTCCAACGTCAATTAAATATTGTACACGTACAAGTTTATGATATGACGCAACCAGACGAGAACTAATGTACCCATGATTGCCCCACATAGTACAAATATTTATACATAATAAGTCATGTAGAATTAGAGAGAAATTAATGTAGAGAAGAAGATGGTTGAAGAGTCCATGGCATCTGGTTATTATTGCAATGGACAATATAACTAGGGCTCTGGTGATTATGCTTTCCTTCATAGGTTGTCATAACATAATTTGGGTCCTCTCTATCCCTTTCTACCCTTTTCTTCACACTGCATCCATCACTTGTACATTTAAAGTAATTCCTGTAAAATTTCATATATATTTCATGAGTGCCACCTCTCTCTCAAAATCAATCAACATTTTTTACAAACACATATTTTTCCACACATTTTGTAAAATCCAGAATTTATAAATAATTAAAAAATAATTTCAACACTACCAAACGACATGCACTAATTGTTGATATTGGCGGTGTGTGTGACTGAAGGAGAGATAAAGAATCCGGGACAACATCATACAATACTTAGCACGGCCATGCCAACTTGATTCTATGATTAATAAATGAATAATACTTGTATAAATATTAAAAACAGAATAATACACCTATAATTAGTAGAAATAATTACCAATTTAGATGACAGTAAAATTTCTGATTTATTGTCTAATGCATTACAACTTTATTGGACATTATTGAATCATTGGATTCTAATTACATTCTGGTAGTTAATTAATTTTGTGTGTATGATAAGACTGTCCATTATCAAAATTCAATAGGTTTGTTCAATGTGAAAGCCATGACACGTGTATTTGAACATTAGGCATCCAGTATGTAAGTTGGTATGTTGGTGCATGAACTTGTGGTACGTGACAATCAATCTTACATATCATTATAATTGGTGGCTAAATTGGACAAGTTTTTAAATCTTGGACACCTTGATAGACGAAACTTGGAAGAAAAATTAGGTCATACATTAACTATAAATTGACGTGGTTTATTCTCTTTTGTTGTGGTGACCTGGGAGTTTTCTGAGAAAAAAATTGTAAGCCTAGTATCCTAGTTGTTTTTCTTGTTCTCTTTGTTGGTTGTACAAAGAGTAGAAATTAGTGGGTGTGGTAAAGTTTATGATGGGATTTGAGTGAATGAAATCTATATGATTGTAATAATTTTTCATATAGTGAAAATTTTGACAGTCCGTAAATTTCTCTATCTTTTTATATTTTTCTGTTTCGTTAATTTTCTCTGAACAAGGATCTTGTGGGCAATAAAGGAATTGATCTCAATTCCCAACATCAAGTCCAGCTCCCACCTATGTCTATTTCATTGTTAATAAAACATTCCACCTAGAGTAGTTTAATTTTAAAGAAAAGAAGAAGAAATTTTTAGGGGGCTGTTTTGGGAGTGATATATCATTATCGTAGTTCACCTTTTTTGTTATAGTGAAAATTTGTAGGAATGAGCAGACGTGAACTCTCATGTTGAGGGCGGACATTATATTCATCTTGTGTTTGTGGGTGTATTATTCTGATCTTGTAATTGGGATAAGTTCTTAATCTATAACATGTAAAGGAAGAATCTGAATCTTTACCCCTTACCTCCCTATGTGATACCGAAGGGAAGAAGACATGATACGATCCTAAGATTGGAAATATTTACTTCCTTGTTGCGAGTGATTTTGGAATATGTCTTATCATTATTAATTTATAGTCCTTCCGTTCCACAAAGATAGACTTACTTTCTTTATTCATATATCATAAATTAAGTCTAATTTTTTTGTTGAGAGTATAATTAATTTTTTAATATAATCCTGCTAATGTGCTTTTGTTATCAACAAACATGAACTACGTAATGTATGGGTATATTAAGAAAAACATAAGTAAAATTTATTATTCTAATTTTCAATTATAATAATTAATTTTTCTTAATCTGTATGAAAAAATAAAACAATTAAGTCTATTTTTATAAGACGAATGGAGTATTTTATTTATAATTTCCTTCCTTCAATAAACATGAGAAGGAGAGACATGCCTTCTGCATATAAGCAACATGAACATGTGTAGAATTTAATTTCCTTCCTTAAATAAACATGAGAAGGAGATGCAAATTAAATTCTACACATGTTCATGTTGCTTATATGCAGAAGGCATGTCTAATCGATTCAGATTAAACAAAAACAAAAGAAATTAGTAGAATTATTCTTAAACTCAGTTAAAAATATATAGTCCACAGATCATTAATTTTCAAATTTTCAAGTTAATTTCAATTACTAAATATTTTGAAGAAAAAATTAAACTATCTGTTTAAATATCAAATTAAAATACAAATACACCAAATACAGTAAAATCTTAGGAGAAAAGAAAAAGAAAATTGTGAAATAACAAAATAAAATTGAACGATTTTCGTACCTCGGATTCGGGCTGTTCTTGACCATCTTTTTTCCATATTTTCTCCATTTAAATCCATCATCCATAATTTCCATCTTTGATTTTGTTCTAAATGCAAATCTAAAATCTTCTTCTGTCTTGTATTTCTTCACTTTTCTGCTACACAAAAACATGACCGATAAACGTAATTTATTCACTACATCTAGCTAATTAAGAGCCAATAATTAAGAAGACAATTAAAGAAAATTAATTTAGGGTGCAATAGAACTTGCATGTTACTAGCTAATGAAGTTGATGAATTCGAAGATCCGCTGAAGCTGGCCATAATCTGCGTAGAAATTTCTTCCTCGAAGGCACCATCAAACGCAAAATAAGTCGAGAGTTCGAAATCTGGAAATTCATTAATCTGGTTAAGAGATCTGTATGTAACATGATTAGGGTTAGGGTTTTGATATTGAGAAATAGTGTTCATTGCAGAGTTGAAAGTGGACATGTTTGATAACGTGGAAAAGTGCTTGTGGAAAATGAGTCCCCAAGACAGGCGTGCCTTTTCTTAAATACTTTTCTACTTTGTTTTTTAGCATGAAGTTTCATGAACACTTTCCTAGAGGCATGCCATGAACGTGCTTTAGAGGACACCATCGAGGCATGGTGGCCTCATATAAATTATTGAACTTAGCTGTGATCCAGATGAGACATGTAGTCATTTCAATACATTTTTATTGGACACGTCATTTCTTAGCAAATGAGAAAATGTCAATGCGTAATTTAACAATGTATTTAAAAATTTGTTGGCGTCTTTCCATTTGATAAGAAAAAAATGATATGTTGAAGTGTCAAAAATATATTGGAGACATCAAGAAAATATGTGAACGTGTGAGTGCCCATTTGATTTTGTTAAAAATAAGATTTTTGTAAATTTTGATAAAAGTTGATGAAATGTGTGATTGGAAAGTCGATAAAAATTGTGATTCCCATTAAATATGTGGTTAAAATTAGTTGTTGACTTTGACTTCAACTTATGAGTATTATAACAAACTAGTCTCCAATCATTTTCCTGTGTTTATATTATCAACATTTTACTTTTATAGTCCATTAGTCTTTTTCGACAGTTTTCATCCCTATTACAACGCGATTATTGACTTTCACATGTTCGACTTGTGAAACGTAAAATTTTGAAATGCATTATTTTTATAAAGATAAATAAAAATGAGAGAAAAAGGTGTCATCCTCATCTCATGACCGGCAGAGAAAGTGAAGTGGTGCAAGAAAGTGCAAAGAAACGTCGTGGGCTGCTAAAGATGACTTAACCAAGATATTTCATATAGTCTTGCTAAGCCCCACAACTCAAAAGGAAGTTTCCCAAATAATGAATTCAATTGTCAATAACATATACACCTTCCGTCCCACATAAAGATTAAAGATTTTAGTGCAACTAAAAAATGGTACAACACAAAAATGTAGTGTCATATTATTATATTGTACAATTATAGTTCAATATTTGATTTTAATTAATGTATTAGAAATTAGATTGAAAAGTTTTAAAATATTAAATTGTAAATTATGAAAATTTTGTGTATATAGAATTAAAAAAACACACGTATAAGAGCATCTACAACATCTTATCTATATTTAAAGAGCATCTTTAGCATTTTAAAAAATATCTATAAATTTAAAGAGTAATTTTTTAAAAATATTCCATCAGTCTCTTTATCTTCATGCTCTTCATTTTATTTTTTACAAAAAATATTTAGGGTCCGTTTGACAGAGATTATAAACTAGTTTATAAACCAATATTGGTTTATTTGAGTTGAAATTGTTGACTTTTCATGTTAAAAGTGGGTTGAAAAGTCAAAAATGACAGCTGAAATAAACTAAAAACGGTTTATAATCCATGTCAAACAAGCTCTTAATATATTTTCCTCTCCTATTTTTTTTTTCAAATGCTTCCCTCCCACTTTGTATATAATATTTAATTAAAATCAATATATCAAGTATTGAAAATTGAAATTGTTTCAATGATTTAATAATAGAAAGAAATATATTAAATGTTTCTTGGAAGAAGTAAAATGAAGAGCATTGAGATAAATAGATTGTTGGAATGTTTAAACAAAATTGTTCTTTAAATTTATAGATGCTCTTTAAAATGCTAAAGATATTCTTTAAATATAGATAAGATGTTGTAGATGTTGAATTATAAGTAATTTGTGTAGTAAATTAATTAAATTTGTAATAAAT
Source organism: Forsythia viridissima (assembly GCA_030279155.1). Classification (NCBI taxonomy): domain Eukaryota; kingdom Viridiplantae; phylum Streptophyta; class Magnoliopsida; order Lamiales; family Oleaceae; genus Forsythia; species Forsythia viridissima. The sequence goes on along the minus strand of CM059038.1, from coordinate 35,389,429 downwards.
TAATTAAATTATAATTAACAGAAAATATTTTAATATATAGAGTTAGAAATGGTTGGCCTTAGAGAATTGCAAGTCCTAAAGTCGGTGGCCTTCCCTTAATTCGTGTGGGTATTGTCAGTACTGCACGACTCTAAGATAAATCCCTTTTAGCTATAGTCGATTCTCCTTCTATAGACACGACCAAATGGAGATAAGAATGAATCTTTTAACTAGTTTTCAAAACAAGAAAATAAGTATAGTGTGTAGTGTTTTTTTTAAATCTTAGTGTCTTGTATTGTGTCTAAAATATGAAAATACACTCTTTTTTATAGTAGTAAATTCAACCCCCACTTTTATGAAAATTTATGTCATTCAAAATAGTTTTAATCATGAAATTAAGGAGTTTTTGAATTTGCTTAAAATTGAAAATTAAAACTAAAAATTATATTAAATCAAATTTATATGAATGTTTAAATCTTTTATTTTAGGTTACAATAGTAGATGCTCTATGATATATACAAGTAAAAGTACATGTAGCCAGCAACATTAAATTGAACATTTCACATATTGAATTTGCAAAATAATATTGAACTTTTCACGTTAACAATAGTTTTAGATTTCGAGTTGAATTATATACTATAAATTTCGTATATTAAGATCATAATATATTAATACAATATAATACAATACAATACAGTACTATGATGCCTTAATTAGCAGTGGAACAAGCCCTTCTTTTTAATTCCATGAATTGAAACCCATCAATTGAAAACCCTATATAATATTTTAGTTCACATTCAAGAAAATATCATTCTAATACTCTTTAAAAAAAAAAAAAATACTTCCAACGTAAATAAAAATATTGTATACGTACAAGTTTATGGTACGATGCAACAAGATGAGAACAAATGTACCCATGAACACACTACATAGCACAAATATTTATACATATATAATAAGTCATGTAGAATTAGAGAGAAATTAATGTAGAGAAGAAGATGGTTGTAAAGTCCATGGCATCTGGTTATTATTGCAATGGACAATATAATTAGGGCTCTGGTGATTATGCATTCCTTCATAGGTTGTTATAACATAATTTGGGTCCTCTGTATCCCTTTCTACCCTTTTCTTCACACTGCATCCTTCACTTTTACATTTAAAGTAATTCCTGTAAAAATTCATATATATTTCATGAGTGCCATCTTTCTCTTAAAATCAATCAAGTTATGATATAAACATAGCTTAAATTTTAATCAAACATATTTTTCTTCTACATATTAATTTTGTAGGATACACTACTTACTACCAACTTACTATCTACATAATCCATACGACGTGCACTGTCAAACGACATGAACTAATTGTTGGTATTGGCTGCTTCTGTGTGGACGGAAGGAGTGATAAAGAATCTGGAATAACATCATATTGTACTTAGCAAGGCCATGCCAACTTGATTTTATGATTAATAAATAATATTAATTTAAATCGAAGAGTTATTCTTGTCCAAATATAGTACAGAGATGATCATCACCAATTTAAGTGATAGTGGGACTTCTGATTTATTGTCCAATACATTACAATTTCATTGAACAATAAATCAATAAACTCGCTATGATATAGACTGATGATCATCTCTATTAATATAATAGATAGCAACATACAACTTAATTACATTATGCTATCCATAATCAAAAGTCAATAGGTTGTTCAAGGGAAAAGCCATGACATGTATTTTAACAAAAGCATCTAGTATGTAAGTTGGTGCATGAACTTGTAGCACATGACGGACAATATTACATACCATTATTTAGGGGTGGCAAAAAAATTTGTCGACTTATAGACTTGCTGGTTGGCTCATATTGAGCTCGGACTCGTTTAGAGACGATCACGAGTTAGGGCTGAGCCAAAAAAAAAAAAAAAAAAAAGAACTGGCTCGGCCAAAAAACGAGCCGGCTCGTGGGCTCGTGCTAACGGTCACATACGAGCCCACGGTCACAAAAATGTGACCGTTGACCAGTTTAATTTTTTTTTTAAATTCAATTATTTTTCTATAAATGCTTTCATTGTAAACTCATTTTTTTCACACTTCAATCTCTCAATCTATTATATAGTCAATTCATTAATAATTCTCAAATTTCATTCTCTTAATATTAGTGTTATAATTAGTATCTAATAATTCTTTATCTATATATTGCTCTATAATTTTAAGTTTTAATTTTCTATTTCTTCTACTATTCTCTACATTTTATTTTCTACTACATCTTCATATTCTACTATTCTCTTTATTATTTTATTCCAAATGGTCTACAATCGAAATGATGATAATTTCAGTGGTCTTAATGACATTCTAATTCTAAATGATATTATTGATCAGTTTGGAGATGGTACTGATTTAATTGATTTGGATGACATTCAAGAAAATACTGATACACAAATAACCATTGGTTCTAGCACTAAACAAAAAATCACCAAACAAAAGGTTAAGTGATGACAGTATTTTGAGTTGGTGCCTACCGATAAACTAGTAGACGGAGTCCCTAAGTACAAAGTACAATGTAAACGCTGTCAAGAGAAGTTGGTCTGGCAAAAGGAGATAGACACAACCCATCTAAACAGATACTTTAAAAAGTGTCAATTCAAACATGGAGGTTTGGAAACAAATCAGGCACAACTCTAGTTTGGATCTCCGGAAGTTAGGTCTAGTAGTCCAAATCTCAACAATTAGATATATTCACAAGATATCATGCGCCGAAAAGGACTGCCAGAATTGGTGGCAAATGTCGAGTTTCTATTAAGCTTGGTGGAAAATCCTTATTTCACGAACTTCATCCAAAAATATTTTCAATTAAGGTATGTTAATGTTTCTAGAAATACTCTTCGTAAAGGCATTATTGTTAAATATAATAACAAGAAAGAAGCTATTATAAATAATATTAATAATTATAATGGTGTTTTATCTTTTACGTCAGATTTATGAATATGTAATAATAAAAAATGATACATGGTTGTAACTGTACAATACATTGAGAGTAATTAGATAATGCATAAAAAAGTAATAGCGTTTAGATAAATAAATTATCCTCATAATGGAAATAATATTTTTCTTGTTTTATTGAGTGCGTTACGTGAATTTAATTGTGATTTTAAGGCTCGTAGTTTTATATTTGATAATGCATGCCTCAAAATATAGTAATTGAGAAATTAATTAAACGTTGTAGTCCACAATTTGATGATATTTTATTTCATATTCGTTATGTATGTTTATTTCACATTCGTTATGTATGTTATGTGTTTAATTTAATTGTGTAAGCTGGATTAAAATTTATACAAGACCAATTAGAACAAATTAGAAATGTTATTAATTATATTACAGTCTCACCGGTAAGAAAATAAGTTATGCTGCTCTATGTATTGAAAATGGGTTGCAACCAAAATATTTTTGTACTGATATTGGCCATAGATGGAATTCAACATATCTCATGCTTGAATCTTGTGAAGGTTACGAAGATTGTATTATTGTATATTATAGTGGCCGACACTCACACGGCTCACAATATGATTTGGAAGCATATGATTGGAAAATATGTGCTCGTGTTAGAAATTTTTTGAAATTTTTTTTACAAAGCAACAAATGCATGTTCTGATATATATTATCCAACTACTCCACTTGTTTTAAATCATTTCTATTATATTGCTAGCAATTTTACTAGGTATAAGAATTTTACTCTTTTTTCTAATATTATACATGTCATGGAAACTAAATTTAAAAAATATTGGGAACAATTGCCTATGTTATTTCTATTAGCATGTATTATGGATTCTATACTTAATTTAGAGGGCATGAAAGTAATAATAATGGTAATTTCATAAAAATTAACTTACGAAAATCCAGTAACGTGTGATAATTTAAAGTAAATATTATGTCAATATGAGATCTATGCTTAAAAAGTCGGTACGAACGTTGTACGACCTCATATTCCAATATGTACTTCGTCATCAACTGATGACATTAACTTATAGAGTTGCGTGAGTACACATAGGAGTGGTCAAGTTCAACACTCAGTTGGTTCATCTTCTGCTTCTTCCCTTCCTCCATCTAGTGCTATACATGTAAAGTTAGTTAGGTATTTCGCGCATGACATGCTTAGTATTTTAGATGACGAAGAGAGAAAAAAAAATTTGATATACTACGATGGTAGAGACAACATCAACGTCAATACCCAATTCTTTCAAAAATTGCACGTGATCTACTAATACCTCCGATCTTAACTATAGCATCGAATGCTGCTTTTAGTATATGTGGCAGGGTTCTGACTGATTTCAAGTCAAGACTCAAAGCCAACATATTGGAAAGCTAACTGTGTCTAAAGAATTGGAATGACGTCGAACTTCGAATCCAAGAAAAAGGGGACAAACTGATATCCGAAGAACTTGAAGATTTGAATATGGATTATTTGGATTTATAGTAAGTATTATTTTGTATTAGTATTTGATATTTTTTTGTCTTATTTTAATAAAAAATTGTATACGTAACATTTTGTTCATGTACAATTTTAACTCCACCTATTTTCAAAGTAGCCGGTTCCAAACTTGGAAAAAGGAAGAGGGTTTTCAACCTTAAATTTTTAACATAAAGCATTTATGATATTTTCTTTCTTTTTTATTTCAAAATAAAAAAAATATGGTCGGGCCGAGCCGAGCTCGTGGGTAGCTCAACTCGACTTGTTTGGCCCACGAGCTCGTGTGCTGAATCGAGCAGCTGTTTTGGGGTTGGGCGAGATGAGCTCGTCTTTAATGCGCCGAACCGGTTCAGCTCAGCCCAGTGTCACACCTACCATTATCTTGAACGATTTGACCTTTTTTTTTTGTATGGTATCTGAAAAATGACAATCTAGAAAGATATAATGGAAGTAACAAGGAGTTAGACTCCTTAACACAATCATATTGAACAATGGATCAACAGTTCTCCAAGGTGCACTAGCATCGAGGGATTTTTATTTTTATTAGGGTTAATTATATTAATGGTCCCCATTCTTTCAGGTTTGTAACGATTTAACTCCATTCTTTTTTTTAGTAGATATCATCCTCATTCTTTTATTTATTTTCACATATAGTCTCCAAATCATTATTTTTTACTATTCTAACAATTATTTGACAATTTTTACCCTTTGACTTAAATAAATTAAAATAATAAAAAAATACAATGAAAGCATTGCAATTAAGCCCTTAACCTTCTCAAAAATACAAATAAATCCTAAACTATTTTATTTTATTCAGATAACTATTCTTCCCTAAATAAAAAGGATTCATCTTTTTTCCCAACCCCCACCACCCCATCATTTTCATCCCTCGATGCTTTGCTATTTCAAGTCTCACCCTATATATACATACACCACCATATCTCTATGTCACTTATGTACAATTTTAGCTAAAACCATGAAAGGGAGAGATGGAAGAGAAAACAACAAATCAGTGAAGGAAGAAAGAGCAGTGGCACCCATTGGTGCCGCCACCTTGAATGGTTGAAGCGGTGGCACATTGGGCTGCCGCTAACTCGCCTTAATTACGGCGATGGTTGTTATGGAAGCTTCCGCCGCTACTGGGAAACAAAAGCGGTGCCCTTGTTTTGGACATTTCTACCGTGCACTGATAGAGGAGATGACGGTGCACATGGAACCGTCGTTTCTTTCATGTCGGCATAATTCTGGCCGGCGTCTCTCTTTCTTCGGCAAAGGTAGCCGTAAGTTTTGGCAAGAAGAAGGTGAAAAACCTAGTTGGGCCAGATCGCTCCATATGGGTCTGCCAGATAGCTAAATTTTGGAGAAACCTAGTTCAGCCAGATCTTTATTTCAGAGAAAGAGAGGTGTAAAATAGAGATATGGTGGTGTATGTATATATATGGTGGGACTGAAAATAGCAAATCGTCGGGAGATGAAAACGAAGGGGTTGGGGTGATTCCTTTTGAGTTGGAGAAGAACACTTATCTGAATAAAATAAAATAATGTAAGATTTATTTGTACTTTTGAAAAGGTTAAAGGCTCAATTGTAATACTTTCATTGTATTTTTTTTCTTATCATTTTAATTTATTTATGTCAAAGGGCAAAATTGTCAAAAAATTGTCAAAACAGTGAAAAATAGTGATTTAGGAATCATATGTGAGAATAAATAGAAGAATGGAGATGATATCTGCTAAAAAAATGAATGGGGATGAAATCGTTACAAACATGAAAGAATGAGGACCATTAGTGTAATTAACATTTTTTATTAGGGAAATTGGTGGACAAATGGTCTTTAACTTTTGTCTTCAGTGCGGAAATAACTTTTATTTTTTAGTACAAAATTCCATAATCTATGTGTTTTGATGTGTAATTGGTCCTTAATTGATAAAAAGAAAAATATACCCTTAATTTTAATTAGACAAAATTGTAATTGGTTTTCTAACATTTGCAAAAAAGTGCAAATCAATCCGAAAGTTTTATTTTTTATAAAAAATTAAAGGAAACTAACGAGTTCTTTTTTAAAAAAATTAATTCTTTATTGACCAAATTGATAATATATTAAATTATTTTATATATTTTACGAAGTATTATAAAATAACTAAAAATTAAGCTCATAACTATTAACAAATATGTTAAATAAATTTTATTATTATTAATTAATTATATTATTTAAAATTTTAACTTTTATTTTATCGTTACAACATAAAAAAATTTGTCACAAACTTGATGTTCAAATAATATTTTGTAATTGAGCTATTCGTTTATTAATTATAAATATTAGAACTTCAACTTTATTCTTCATATTTTAATTTATCGCTTTATTATCATTCAAAAATTAAGAACACATAATGTATAAATTAATTTTTATTAGTATTTTTATGTTAAAGAAAAAACATAATAAGATTAGTTCAATATCATAAAATTATATACGCTATTTTGTTATTTATTTAACTTAATTTTTATTCAAGTTTTTACAACACATAGGAATTACATATACTTAAAGCACACTAAATTTTTATTTTTCTCTTATGAAAAATTTAATTGACACGACTATAGTGATATATTTTAATATGTTAAATTAAATATTATTTAATAAATGTACCGGACCCACTTGCACCTTTACAAAAGTTAGAAATATAATTACAATTTTTTCTAATTAAAACTAATATCATATTTGTCTTTTTTATCAAATAAGGATCCATTGCGCACCAAAACACATAAAGTAGGGACTACTGTGCTAAAAAATAAATGTTATGAACCATTTCCGAGGACAAAGGTTATGACCATTTGCACCAATTTTCCTTTTTATTATAAGAATATACAAGGTATTCATACATGCATCAGAGGATCTTAATATTTTTACTGTATAAAGAAATTTTTGGGGAGTTACTGTATAAACTTACACAATCTCCTTCAAATAACAAGTCTAAAAGTGACCAGGAGCTAGCTGTCTCGGTGTATGATCGCGAAGAGTATGGTTACTGTTACCGCACGATTACAATATGACCGCCACGTCAGCCAATGCCCCATCTAAGCCCAGTAAGGGCCCAGTTCGCATTCTGTCAAGAACTCTATTTGGGCCCTGGTGGGGGCCCGTAACGTGCTTGGGCCTTTGGCGCCTAGGAATCCGCAAGTTACATAAAGGGCTTCGGCGCCCTCATGCGAACCATAAGGCCTCGTCGGGCCTCGCGTCATTCACAACTAGCAAGCGACTCGATATGCCAGGGCAGCCAGTGGAATAATTAAAGGAAGATCGCGTTGATTTGGCGCAAGGATCCTCATAAGGAAACCGGATCGCAATCTCCCAAAATCATGCAACGTGATAAGCTCAAAGAAGGAAGATAATATCGGATATCTTTATCACATAAGGAAGGAGGATCCGATTGAGTATCAAATTGATTTGTCTCCTAAATCAATTAGATCTCTCGCGCTATAAAAACAGCACCTCCGGTTGTTCCAAGGTACGCACTTTTTACGCTTACGAATCCCACCCTAAACTCTGCTCAAATCTCTGCCTGCTTGTCTCTCCCACACCCCTCTTTTGTTCCCGCCTCCGCGTATCCTTCATATACCGGCTGTTGACTTGATCGTCGGAGTGCCAACGATCGCCGGACCCTTTTTCTCCGGAGATCTTGGTGCCTAACGGTCGTCCTAGTGTGCAGGTAATATACGAGCTGGCAGAGGAGTGACTGGAGATCTGTTGGCACGTGGACTAGTGCAGGTTCAGACGTCAACAGATTGGCGCCGTCTGTGGAAATCGAGAAGCCTTACACGACCGAGTGCTTTTGGTAAAGCGTGTCTTCTACCCAAAGAAGCATGACGTCCGAACAGTCCATAGAAGAAGAGGTGGAGTCCCACCATACCAACCTGCGACAAGAGAACGTTCAGGACTTACAGAACGTTACCCGTCGCAGAAAGAAAAGACATCAGAAGAAACGGACGATGGAGCAGAAGAACCAGGACCTCAAGATAGACAACGCCCGGATGAAGGCCACGCTTGAACTATTGGAGAATCAATCCCTCCAACATGGACCCAAGCGCAGCCGTGCCCGGAGGAGTTCCTCACCTACTGGTTCGCTGGACAGCCATGGTTCCTAAGAGGAACCCCCTGTTTCTCACGATTGGAACCTTCAGAATCCGGCCCCGAAGCCTCCGCAAGACGGCCACAAAGGGAGACCCTTCCCTGTACGAGAGAGCCATCCTGTTCCTGCAGCTAGCGTGTTTGAGAGGCTGGGAGTAGGGTCTTCGATCGCGCCCCCCAGCCCTCGCACAGCAGGTGCAGCGAGCATAGCGAGGCCTGTACGGAGAAGAAGAAGGACCCGAAGAATCAAGAAAAGACCGAGGACGACAAGGAAAAACTGGAGTGTTATGAGGACGACGACGACGAAAATCTACCCTTCACCAGCTACATGAAGGCGATGGAAGTGCCAGTCAACTTCCGAATGCCCATCATGGATAAGTATAACGGGAGAGGTGATCCCACGGACCACATAAACACCTACAAGACAAAACTCCAGGGCCAATCTCCCGCAGTAAAGTGTCGGAACTTCCATACCACGCTCACGGGTGATGCGAAGAGGTGGTACAACAAGCTAAGACCCGGGAGCATCCGAAGTTGGCCACAACTCAAAAGGGAGTTCGTCAACGCCTTCATTGGCAACCGGACGATGATCGCCGACATTGTCCCACTTAATGATATCCGGCAAAAGGAGGGAGAAACCGTCAAAAGCTACTTTAAACGATTCAGCAACATCATCAACAAGATCGAAACGGTGACCGACGAGAAGGCCCTGGATGCGTTGATAACAGGGCTCCACATGCGAACCCCCTTCTGAAGAGACGTCCAAAATAGTCAGTCGAAAGTCTACAGCCAGCTGGTGGACATGATACAACGTGAAATCCGATCAGAAGAAACGATCGAGAACAGAGAAATGGCTGAAAGGGAGAGAGGAGATCGATACAGGAGGGAGGGGCGTCGCTCCCCAGAACCTCGGTTCTCCCGCTTTCAGAGAAGGCGTTCCCCAGAACCCACCCACAGCCATTACCGGAGGTTCAATCAAACAGAGGTAGCCCCAGTCCCACGGGCACCAGTAGCGGCCCCCTTACCCACGGGGGCCCCACCCAAGTTCTGTCGTATACACAGGACCAGGGTGTATAACACGGAAGACTGCCCAGATGTAAGGGAGTTGATCAACCGCGGGAACCACGGGCCAGGCGAGAGGGATCAGGCGGCGCAAGGACGACGAGGACCGCCCACACAAGGGCGAAGGCCCCCTCTTCAGCGCCACAATGAGAGACCTCGTCGCGAAAGAGGAAGGAACGAGGGGAACAGGGACCAACCGAGGGCCGAGAGGCCCCAAGGAGCCCCGCCTGTCTGAGAGATAAATACCATCTTTGGAGGACCGTACGTCGGAGGAAGCACGATGAACTCACGGCGTAACTATGCGAAGGCTGCCAGGGGAGAACCCCTGGAGAGTTGGCAGGTACACGGACATCGGCCTAGAATACCGCCAATCTCATTCACTGAAGATGACGAATCCGGGATTCATTACCCGCATTGCGATGCTCTAGTGGTACGCGCCGTTGTCGCTAGGAACGGCCTAGGCTGGATGCTGGTTGACGACGGAAGTGCCGTGAACATCCTATTCAGTAATACGTTCAACCAGATGGACGTGGATCACAAGCCGACGGCCATCGCTGAGCCGTTGTTTGGTTTTACCGGGGACAGTCTCGTCCCACGGGGAAGGATTACCTTGGCGGTAGATTTCGAGGAACCACCTTGCCACCTCCGAAAATACATGGAATTCCTAATAGTGGACACCTGCTCGGCCTACCACGGGGTTCTTGGTAGGCCCGCGCTGAAGGACTTGCAGGCAGTCACGTCCATATACCACTTGACGATGAAATTCCCGACTCCCGGGGGGGTAGCGAAGATCCGCGATAATCAGACGGAGGCACGGGCATGCTACATGAACGCGTTACGAAAGGCTACCAAGCGCGAGGATATCACCCCAGCCACAACAACTTGAAACCCTGCCAACGGCATTTCTGTTTTGTCTTTTTCCTGCATTGTTTTGATCTCTCTAGAGACTTTTTCCTTTTGCCAGACGCCGGGAGACTAGGCGCCGCTCAATAAATATTCGTTTTGTATGCAACCAACGCATTCTCTAAACAGAAAACAACAACACGGCAGCGAGGGAGTGTGGTTCGCGGCCAACTCCATTAACTCGCTGGGTAAATATTTTACGCGTAAGAAAGCAATTACGAAGTACACGGCAGCGAGGGAGTGTGGTTCGCGGCCAACTCCATTAACTCGCTGGGTAAATATTTTACGCGTAAGAAAGCAATAACGAAGTACACGGCAGCGAGGGAGTGTGGTTCGTGGCCAACTCCATTAACTCGCTGGGTAAATATTTTACGCGTAAGAAAGCAATCACGAAGTACGCGGCAGCGAGGGAGTGTGGTTCGCGACCAACTCCATTAACTCGCTGGGTAAATATTTTACGCGTAAGAAAGCAATCATGAAGTACACGGCAGCGAGGGAATGTGGTTCGCGGCCAACTCCATTAACTCGCTGGGTAAACATTTTACGCGTAAGAAAGCAAGTACAAAAGAACATGGCAGCGAGGGAGAATGGTTTGCGGCCGACCCTATCAAACCGCTGGACGAACAGCTAACGTAAAAGTACACAATTAGAATTTATCCGGTTTTACTTCAAATTCGAACATGGAGCGCGAATCATCCCACGTTACCAGAGACGCTGTTCGTGACCTCGAACTTGTGCCCATAATTCCGTAAGCAAAACTAAATGCCAATGAAAACATACAATTCAGGGGCACGATAAGAGCACACGCAAGCAAGTAAAATAAAGGTACCTCGGCTCCCTTTCATTACATACGGTACACAATACAAAAGAAGATACAACTGCAGTATGTTCTAAAAATCCCCGCTGCCTCTGGGCCAGCACATGAATGGGATAACTAGATCTGCTAACCCTATCTCCTGATCCACGCTGGCCCTGCCCAGGTTGGAGAACCTGACTTCACCATGATTGGGAGTCTCCCAAGCCATATATGAGTTAATTTGATGGCTTATTAGACCACACTGCTCAAAAAACGCCGTTGATGCCTTTTTTGGCAGTGGGAGACCCCCCTAGACCGATCAACCGTTCAGAGAGGGGTCGGGCTAAGGCTGCTAAGCCTAAGCCCCCACCCCGTACGTTTGGTCCCCTGAACGTTGATTGGCCGAATTTTTGGTCCTCTGAATGTTGATTCTCAGATTTATGGGCATCTTGATGGATGCCAACCCTCCAGCCGCACCACCATCACACGTTTTCTATCCCTATCTCGGTCGCACGTTAATAGTAAGGTCAATACAACCGTATCACGATGGAAAAGACTGGTTGGGCTTACATCCTATTTATAGAGGGCAACGTTGGGAAAAGGTGTAACGCAATAAATGCGGGTATAACCGGGAACCTGGAACGACGCACGGACGTTCTACATCCCCAAGGCATTGAAGACGCCAACTTTCTAGGTTCAACCGAGAGTCTGCGCCATTAATGCTAGGGAAATAATTCTCAAATCTAAAAGTGCCCCCATATTCCCTCTCACGCGACCGCATTTAATACATACACCCCCCCCAACCCATGATTACGCCATCAGAGGGCATGCCAGCATTGGCCTGGCCCCTTGAAGCCCTCACCCGTCATAAATGTTCGACTTCGGACTTGGGGGACTATACTGGGTAGGACGAATTACTCCATGCCGAACCACCTTAAGAAACACTTCCTGCGAGGCACATCAACATTCTGCTTATCCTCACAAGTCCCACGCCTAGCATAAATAATAGGCTTGGACTTGGGGGACTATTGTTACCGTACGATTATGATATGGCCGCCACGTCAGCCAATGCCCCATCTAAGCCCAGTAAGGGCCCAGTTTGCATTCTGTCAAGAACTCTATTTGGGCCCTGGTGGGGGCCCGTAACGTGCTTGGGCCTTCGGCGCCTAGGAATCTGCAAGTTACATAAAGGGCTTCGGCGCCCTCATGCAAACCATAAGGCCTCGTCGGGCCTCGCGTCATTCACAACCAGCAAGCGACTCGATATGCCAGAGCAGCCAGTGGAATAATTAAAGGAAGATTGCGTTGATTTGGCGCAAGGATCCTCATAAGGAAACCGGATCGCAATATCCCAAAATCATGCAACGTGATAAGCTCAAAGAAAGAAGATAATATCGGATATCTTTATCACATAAGGAAGGAGGATCCGATTGAGTATCAAATTGATTTGTCTCCTAAATCAATTAGATCTCTCGCGCTATAAAAACAGCACCTCCGGTTGTTCCAAGGTACGCACTTTTTACGCTTACGAATCCCACCCTAAACTCTGCTCAAATCTCTGCCTGCTTGTCTCTCCCACACCCCTCTTTTGTTCCCGCCCCCGCGTATCCTTCATATACCGGCTGTTGACTTGATCGTCGGAGTGCCAACGATCGCCGGACCCTTTTTCTCCGGAGATCTTGGTGCCTAACGGTCGTCCTAGTGTGCAGGTAACATACGAGCTAGTAGAGGAGTGACTGGAGATCTGTTGGCACGTAGACTAGTGCAGGTTCAGACGTCAACAGTTACGTCGCATGAAGTGTAGTTAATTAACTTTTACATTGTTTTTTCCATCTCCGATCGGAATAAGTTATTTTCCATTCTACCTTTAGTTGTAGGTCAAGTCCAACTCCCTCTTATGTTTATTTCGTTATTAATAAAACATACCAGCTAGAGTTGTTTAATTATTTGTTTTTTAAATAATTTTTTAGGGGGCCGTTTTGGGAGTGATATATCACTATCGTAATATACCTTTCTTGTTATCGTGAAAATTGTAGGAATGAGTAGACGTGACTCTCACGTTGAGGACGGACTACAATACATCTATGTGTTTGTGCGTGTATTTTTCTAATTACCTCGTAATTGGGATTATGTCTTATATTGTGTTTGGAAGGGTTTTTTTGTGGTTCAAAAGCACTTCTTAAAGAAAAAAAGTACTTTTGGTTATATTTATAGTTTTTTTTTTTTTTGGCTAAAGTCAATAATCACTTTTGACTAAGCCCAAATTTTTTAAGTTCTCTAAAAAGCTCCAATTGAACTTTTACAGGAAGTTGTAATTACATTAAATAAATTTAAAAATTAACACAACTATCATTAATACATCAAAAAATATTTACCAATTAATATATTAATTTATTTACCACATTAATTACTTATAACAAATTGTTACTTCATATATTTATATAAAGTGAAATATATATATATATATATATTCATGTTAAATAATATAGTACAAATTACACATAATATGTTTGATTTAAATAATTAATTAATTTTAAGTAATATAATATATACAAAAATAATTATGTTATTATAAGTAATATATTAATTATAATAGTTATTATAGGATATAAAAATAATAATTTATTTTAAAAATAATAATATGATATATATAATAATTAATTATTGTTTAGTCAAATATATTAAAATAATTGTGTAATTATAATTGAATTAATATATTAATTTTAATAGTTATTATAGGATATAAAAAAATATTATTTATTTAAAAAATAATATGAGATATATAATAATTAATTACAATAGCTGTGGAAAACGGACCCTTAATCCATAACATGTAAAGGAAGGATTTGAATCTTTACCCCTTACATCCCTATGTGATACCGAAGGGAAAAATACATGATACGATCCTAAGATTGGAAATATGTACTTTCTCGTTGCAAGTGATTTTGGAATATACCATATCGTTATTAATTTATACTCCCTCCATCCACAAAGATAGATTTACTTTCTTTCTTTATTTGTCCAAATTATAGTCCGATTTCCTTTTTGAGAGTATAATTTATTTCTTGATTTCTAATATGTTCCCATTTAATGTGTCTTACTACTCTTAAATTAATGTAAGGGTATATTAAGAAAAACATAAGTAAATATATTGTTCCAACATCCAATTATAATAATTAATTTTTCTTAATCAAAAATGAAAGAATTAAATCTATCTTTATGGGAAGAAATGAGTATTTTATTTATAATTTCCTTCAGTAAATAAACATGAGAAGGAGATGCAAAATTCTACACATATTCATGTTGCTTATATGCAGAAGGCATGTCTAATCGATTTAGATTAAACAAAAACAAAAGAAATTATTAGAATTATTCTTAAACTCAGTTAAAAATATTTAGTCCACAGATCATTAATTTTCAAATTTTCAAGATAATTTCACTAAATATTTTCATTCTTAGTTTGAAAAAAATATACTTTCTGTTTAAATATCAAATTAAAATGTTTGATTTATTCTTTTTCTTCATTTTTAATTCTTGGAAATCATCTTTAGTTAGTAATTATCACTGGGATGATAGAAAGAAGAAACTTTTTCACTGGTAAATACAAAAGCATTAATAATTATAATTAACATCAAATTAATACAGTAAAATCTCAGGAGAAAAGAAAAATAAAATTGAAGGCTTTTCGTACCTCGGATTCGGGTTGTTCTTGACCATCTTTTTTCCATATTTTCTCCATTTAAATCCATCATCCATAATTTCCAGCTTTGATTTTGTTCTAAATGCAAATCTAAAATCTTCTTCTGTCTTGTATTTCTTCACTTTTCTTCTACACAAAAACACGACAAATAAACGTAATTATTCACTACATATTGATAGCTTATAATTAAGAAGATAAAGAAAATTAATTTAGGGTGCAATAGAACTTGCATGTTACTAGCTAATGGAGTTGATGAATTCGAAGATCCGCTGAAGCTGGCCATATTCTGCGTAGAAATTTCTTCCTCGAAGGCATCATCAAACGTAAAATAAGTCGAGAGTTCGATATCTAGAAATTCATTAATCTGGTTAAGAGATCTGTAAGTAACATGATTAGGGTTAGGGTTATGATATTGAGAAATAGTGTTCATTGCAGAGTTGAAAGTGGACATGTTTGATAGCGTGGAAAAGTAGTTGTGGAAAAATGAGTACCCAAGACAGGCGCGCCTTTTCTTAAATACTTTTATATTTTGTTTTTTAGCTTGAAGTTTCATGAACCCTTTCCTAGAGGCATACCATGAAGGTGCTTTAGAGGACACAATCGAGGCATGCATGGTGGCCTCATATAAATTATTGAACTTAGCTATGATCCAGATGAGACATGTAGTCATTTCAATACGTTTTTGTTAGACACGTTATATCTGTTGGAAATTAGTTTAAATATGTCGAGAAATTAACTAAGTGTTAAAAAACAACTTAAGTGACTTTGTGTCAACTTAGTCAAAATATACAAGACCCGACACAATCCGTTTAGGCAAATTAGTTTATCATTTCGCCCCGAACGAAACGGGGATCGACCTGCCCGGTCAATTCGCAGGAGTCGAGGAGGCAGCGCCCCTCGTGGGGGCACAGGGGCGTTGCCCCAGAAAGAGAATTCAAATTTCTCTGCATATATTGAATGGTATTTTTGGCATCTCGAAATCAATATCGAATGAATGAGAAATTATGGAAAATGACAATTTTTGGGTCAAGTTTTGACCATGCGATCGCATAGGTATAATACCTTTTGATCGCAACCTGCCTAAATTTTAAACAGAATATTTTTGGATCCTTCCATGCGATCGCTGGAGACAAAGCCTTGCAATCGCAAGGTTAAACTAGATCAAATTCTGTTTTCAAATTTGTACCTTGCGATCGTAGCATGGTAAAACCATGATCGCATAGGTTTACGCGAACAAACATGTCCTTTTGAAGTGTTGCACGAATTGGCTCCACACCATTTCGTTTTCAACCGATCATCTGCTATATTTAGGACCTCTGAACGTCCTTTTTGACAGAGAACATAGATGCAAAACAATCCATTCATATATTTCATCATTTTGAACCAATTTTATTGCATTTAGTTGCACAAAATTCTAGTTTTCATTTCACTGTCATCCGTTGGAGTACAAAACCAATTTTGGTTCGCTGTGCTTGAGTTTTAAAGTGCTACAAACTCAAGCGGAAGTCGTTATATCTTGGGAGTCAATTGCTATAGACCGTAGGCACCTTTGCGGGGCAAATTTGACTTAAGAACAAAGTGTTCAACACTTGTCTCGACTTGCTTTTTATTCGGTTCTTGTTTCTGCAATTTTGGAGTAATTTACACAGAAATCCGCCAACAATTTCTTCTTAACAAATGATATGTTGAAATGTCAAAAATATATTGGAGTCATCAAGAAAACTATATATGCATGTGTGAGTGCCCGTTTGATTTTATTAAAATTAGATTTTTTTTTTTTAAATTTTGATAAAGTTGATGAAATGTGTGGTTAGAAAATTGATAAAAATTGTGATTTCCATTAAATATGATTAAAATTAGTTATTGACTTTGACTTCAACTTATGAGTTATGACTATTATATCAAGCTAGTCTCCAATCATTTTCTCCGTGTTTATATTGTCAACATTTTACTTTTATAGTCCATTAGTCTCGGTGGATAATTTTCATCCCTATTACAGCCCGATTATTGACTTTCACGTGTCTGATTTGTGAAAAGTAAATTTTTTAAATGCTTTATTTTTATAAAGATAAATAAAAGAAACACTACAAGAAAATGGTCACCCTCATGACCAGTAGAGAAAGTGAAGTGGTGAAAGAAAGTGCAAAGAAACGTCGTGGGCTGCTAAAGATGACTTAACCAAGATATTTCATACAGTCTTGCTATGCTCCACAACCCAAAGGAAGTTTCCCAAATAATGAATTCAATTGTCAATAAAATATATATATTTAAATCAATATTCAAATAAATGGTCAACATTTAACATTATAATTAAAAAAAAAATCTATTTTTATTTTTTAATTATGTCCAATTAAATTAAATATATGAAATATTACTTAAAAGTCTAAAACAGTGTAATTTGTAATTCTTTGATTGATACAATTTGACTTCTCACATTGAGGTGTAGAAGTATAAGTCTCGTGCTACGAATTCCATGAGTCTCGCAGTTAGGCATTTCACATTTGTGGGGCTCAAATGCCTCAAAAAATATGAGCATATTTGGTCAAGTTTAACAGTGTGAATTGTGAAAGCACACAAAAAGAAAAATTATCGAGTAAAATAAATGATTTTTTTTTTTTGTCTTCAAATATGTTTAAGAGTGTTTTTCAGTACTTATAAGTTGGTCAAATATAATTTTTATCAACATATTTCGTGGATCCCACAACTCCTTTCCACAAATTTCGTTGGATCACTATTTATAATATACTAAAAGCTTTACCAAACAAGTACTCAGGACTAAGTAAAATTAGTTTCGATTTGACCAAAACAAAAGTAAAAGAGAGGAAATGGTGAATCGGGGTGTTAGACTCCTATGTCTAAAACGCGATCAATAATATGTATTTTAAAAACTATAAGCATAAAAAAATCACCATTAAATCTTGTATTGTTCAAATTAAAGTAGAATACTCGCCATTACTTTCTCTAGTCTAGACGTCGACCCGCACAACCCAAATAAATATTTTTAGATTGTTAACAACGTATATAAAAAAATTGTCACTAGTTTATCAATAGTGGATGGCATATATTTTATAATATATAGCGTGTTTGATATGTTGATTTAAATAAAGATAATTAAAAATTCCGTGTCCTACTTTTATTTTTTATTATTTTCAATATTATATGTCCAATTTAATGTATGAAATATACCTATAAAGTCTAAGTCACGTGGTTTGATATTCTCTATAATTCAATATGACTTCTCACATAGAACTGGAGTAATTTATTTAGCATAATCTTGCAGTTAGGCATGATTAGCTAAGTTAAAAAGGTTCATTTAAAATAAATCATTTTTTATTTATTAAAATTAAAAATAAATTATTTATTTTGATAATAAGAGTTACTTACTAGTAAAAAAAAAAGTCAAATTCTGACCCACTATTTAGTTCGTATTATTCGAAATAAATCCATGGCTAATTAAATAATAATAATAAAACACTTTCCGGGAAGGTTTCTACAAATTTTCCATTTTGTTTCATAATCAGCTAATTTTGATGCACCATTAATCCTTAATGCTGTTTGGCAGAAATCTCATATGAATTTTGGAATCTATTAAATTGTGCATGTTGAATTGAGACGGTCCAACATTTGAAATTCGATTCTTCTAATTTATTCAAGTTGATTCTACAAGTTTTGAATTTATAGTTAGAGTCTGTCCAATTTCTTTTACTAGGAGGTCAGTGCCATACTTGAATTTTTCAAACAGACAAGCTATAAATTTAGGCAATTATGTTGTAGGGTACATTCAATTTTTATTTTTTTTCATAATAATTTTTTGTACAAAATTTATAAACTCAAACCCAACAATAAATTAATAAATAAAATATAATATCTAAAATGTTTATATTTTAATCAAATAATAAGACTATAAATATTCTAAATAATCACTTAATTACATCTCGCCTCATAATTTTTGAGTGCCTATGCAATTGATCAACATACATCATTGCATCGTCTATGCAAATTATATAAACTAAAATGTGAATTAAGAACTTTCACTACTGTAATTATAACTCATATGCAAAAATTACTAATTTTTCTACAATCAAATTGAGAATTGCGAAGTACGTGAACTAGAAAATATAGATTTTAAAGTGGGTCAAATTGGAAGAATCGAAACACCAAATTGTAGGCAACAAAGCCAAACTATAAACTTGAAAAAATTAACTCATATTTATATTCTAATTAAAGAAAAAAGATTATAGAAAAAAAAAACAAAAAATTACAAATTGAACATTTAAAATCTAACATTACAGTAATAAAAAAAGTAATAATTGCAAAAAATCTAATATTGCTAACATTGTCTACTGTCTAAATTGTTGTAAGCCCCATTAAAAATTCATCGCCCACACCACCCTCTAAAATTGCAAAGTTTTATTTCTTTCAACACCCGTTTCCTTCACGTCACTCCCTCATACACATACTTTTTGTTTCATTAATATTGTATGCAAAAATAGAACTAGAATTTCAATAAATATATTCAAATAAATAAAATCTAACCTTAACTTGCAAAAATATCTAATAAATACAAATTATATATTTTCATTAATATTGTAGGCAATTGAAACAAGAAATCAAAAAAAAAAAAAAAATTGAAATTAAGAAAATAAAATTAAACATTATCTCTCTAGTCTGCCGAATGCCAATTCACTACCAGAAATGAGGGAAATAGCGGTGATATTTGTTGTCGTTGAATATCCATAAGTCGTCGCTTTAATGTTTTAGAGACGACATAGTCGTCGCTATATGTCGCCGCAACAAGTTAGTGTCTCTAGAGTTATCGTGACGACTTTACGTCGTCTCTATATAAATTTGTATTTATAGAGACGACAACATCGTCGCAATACAGTCGTGACCATATCTCGAAAACGGACGTATAGGGACGACACAGTCGTCGCAATAATCGTCGCTATAGACAAAATAATAGAGACCATTGTCTCGTCGCCATACGTGCATCCATTACAGCGACGACAATACAAATTATGTAAGTAACTATAGCGACGACATTGTCGCCGCTATAAACGTTTTGAATTTTTTTTAAAAAAATTTTTTTGTTTCCAAATAATATAAATAATATATAAAAAATTCAAAAAATCTACAGACCCTCTAAACCATCGTCCCCGTCCTCCTCATCCGCAGGCGCAGCTGGTATTTTACTTTTTAGAAGCTCAATCTCACGCTGCATTTGGCGTAGCTGCTCCTCGTACATGGCAAACCGAACATCATTATTCTGGGAGTTTGCAGAGGACTGATGGGAAGTTCCTTGTGGGGCAAACGATGCAGCAGTCGAATCTAGCGAGGGAGAGGTGCCCTTCGGAACCCGACCAACCCCACGGACGTGACCTCGTCGTTCTCTGAGAACCTCCTTTGCAATAGCACGCTCATCTAATGACGCGCTATTGGAGGCGACTTGTGTCTGTTGAGTCTCTCTCAATTCAACAAGTTTATCTTGTTCAGTGAAAAAATAATAATAAATAATAATATCATGCATGTCAGATAAAATTATATTTACATAATTTAAAAATTCTCACATAGTCACCAGCCGCCTGCGGGTTGATCCAATTGCTATCCCGGAAGGTGTGAAACGTCCGGAACGAATCAATAATCCCCGGCCACTTCTGGGTCTCGGGGTCCCGCTACGATAATTTAAACGTGAAATTTAGTATACATTTTTACGTAATGTAGTGAAGATATTTATAATGATATTGAAAATTTATATGTTGTACTTGATCGTAACGCGTGGCAGAGAAGCTCTTCGACCCCTGCACGCTCGGGTATTTAGCCTTACCCCGATTGGCTTTATTTTTGGAGGACCGGTCCTAAAGGTATAACATATAATTGATTAGCAAAAAATGTATTAGTTAAAAGAGTATATAAAATATCGTAAACAATATATAAACAATACTTACCACTAAAGTAGGACTGGTGAAGAAGTCAATGCACTTCTGCCAGTCCTCGGCGGACATCTCGCCGTATGGTCGGCTCGGTCCATGCGCTTTTAAGTGATTATGCGCCTTTAGTTTGTAATCGCGATAACGATCGGCCGCCAGACGATCTACTGCGGCACATACTGCCCGGTACTCGTCGGGCGATCGATCGCCCTGCAGATCGAAGTAGCTCTGCAAGAGTGAATAAAGAATACGTTACTGTAGAAGTCGTAAAACAAATATTTATTAAGTGTACTAATAACAAAACTAATTTAAGTTCATACCTCAATAATGCTACGTAACCGTGCCCGCTGCTCCTCTGGAACCTCTGTCCATGAAGGGTAGCACGGGGGCACGGTGAATCTCACTTGGTTCCCAACCAAGCGCGTGAAATACTTCGCGTTATTCCCGATCGGCTGCATTGTGCGTTCGACCGCGTTCGACATTGTCGAACGCGATAGGAAGTGGCATCTTCCCATTCGCCTGCCAAACCATCTCAAGGTTGATGTCTCGAGAGATACCCCGTCGCTTTGGCGGGGGTGCTGAAAATGAAGAAAATGTAAAATGTATTGATCATACGATTTTCAACGATATGTATAAAATAATAAATAATTACAATTTGATCGAAAAGTCTTACCAAACTCGCATGCCGAAGGGAGCCGGTGAGATGGCTGCTGTGGAGGATCTCCTGCAACATCACCTCCTTGCGACATCACGTCAGTCATACTAACACATGACATAATTGTGAATATCACGTCAGCCATACTAACTTTAAATGTATGTGAAAATTTGAATGTATTATATTTTATTTCCAATTCGTCCATAAACTTATTTTATTGCAAAGAAGTCCCTAAACTTTGAATTTATGGAAAAAATTTGAAGTTATTATATTTTATTTCAAATTGGTCCCTAATCTTATTTTATTGTAAATAAGTCCCTATACTTTAAATTTATAGGAAAATTTGAATGTATTATATTTTATTTCAATTTGGTCCCTAAACTTATTTTATTGCAAAGAAGTCCCTAAACTTTAAATTTATAGGAAAAATTTTGAAGTTATTATATTTTATTTCAAATTGGTCCATAATCTTATTTTATTGCAAATAAGTCCCTAAACTTTAAATTTATAGAAAAATTTGAATGTATTATATTTTATTTCAATTTGGTTCCTAAACTTATTTTATTGCAAAGAAGTCCCTAAAATTTGAAGTTATGGAAAGTTTTTGAAGTTTTTATATTTTATTTGAAATTGGTTCCTAAACTTTAAATTTATGAGACAATTTGAATGTATTATATTTAATTTCACTTTGGTCCCTAAATTTATTTTATTGCAAAGAACTCCCTAAACTTTGAATTTATGGAAAAATTTTGAAGTTATTATATTTTATTTCAAATTGGTCCCTAATCTTATTTTACTGCAAATAAGTCCCTAAACTTTAAATTTATAAGAAAATTTGAATGTATTATATTTTATTTCAATTTGGTCCTTAAACTTATTTTATTGCAAAGAAGTCCCTAAACTTTGAAGTTGTGGAAAGTTTTTGAAGTTTTTATATTTTATTTCAAATTGGTCCCTAAACTTTAAATTTATGAGACAATTTGAATGTATTATATTTAATTTCACTTTGGTCCCTAAACTTATTTTATTGCAAAGAAGTCCCTAAACATTGAATTTATGAAAAAATTTTGAAGTTATTATATTTTATTTCAAATTGGTCCCTAATCTTATTTTATTGCAAATAAGTCCCTAAACTTTAAATTTATAGGAAAATTTGAATGTATAATATTTTATTTCAATTTGGTCCCTAAACTTATTTTATTGCAAATAATTCCCTAAACTTTAAATTTATAGGAAAAATTTTGAAGTTATTATATTTTATTTCAATTTGGTCCCTAATCTTATTTTATTGCAAATAAGTCCCTAAACTTTAAATTTGTAGGAAAATTTGAATTTATTATATTTTATTTCAATTTGGTCCCTCAATTTATTTTATTGCAAAGAAGTCCCTAAACTTTAAATTTATAGGAAAAATGTTGAAGTTTTTATATTTTATTTCAAATTGGTCCCTAAACTTTAAATTTATGAGAAAATTTGAATGTATTATATTTAATTTCACTTTGGTCCCTAAACTTATTTTATTGCAAAGAAGTCCCTAAACTTTGAATTTATGAAAAAAATTTGAAGTTATTATATTTTATTTCAAATTGGTCCCTAATCTTATTTTATTGTAAATAAGTCCCTAAACTTTAAATTTATAGGAAATTTGAATGTATTATATTTTATTTCAATTTGGTCCCTAAACTTATTTTATTGCAAATAAGTCCCTAAACTTTAAATTTATAGGAAAAATTTTGAAGTTATTATATTTTATTTCAAATTGGTCCCTAATCTTGTTTTATTGCAAAGAAGTCCCTAAACTTTGAAGTTATGGAAAGTTTTTGAAGTTTTTATATTTTATTTGAAATTGGTCCCTAAACTTTAAATTTATGAGACAATTTGAATGTATTATATTTAATTTCACTTTGGTCCCTAAACTTATTTTATTGCAAAGAAGTCCCTAAACTTTAAATTTATAGGAAAAATTTTGAAGTTATTATATTTTATTTCAAACTGGTCCCTAATCTTATTTTATTGCAAATAAGTTCCTAAACTTTAAATTTATAGGAAAATTTGAATGTATTATATTTTATTTCAATTTGGTCCCTAAACTTATTTTATTGCAAAGAAGTCCCTAAACTTTGAAGTTATGGAAAGTTTCTGAAGTTTTTATATTTTATTTCAAATTGGTCCCTAAACTTTAAATTTATGCGACAATTTGAATGTATTATATTTAATTTCACTTTGGTCCCTAAACTTATTTTATTGCAAAGAACTCCCTAAACGTTGAATTTATGGAAAAATTTTGAAGTTATTATATTTTATTTCAAATTGGTCCCTAATCTTATTTTATTCCAAATAAGTTCCTAAACCTTAAATTTATAGGAAAATTTGAATGTATTATATTTTATTTCAATTTGGTCCCTAAACTTATTTTATTGCAAAGAAGTCCCAAAACTTTAAATTTATAGGAAAAATTTTGAAGTTATTATATTTTATTTCAATTTGGTGCCTAATCATATTTTATTGCAAATAAGACCCTAAACTTTAAATTTATAGGAAAATTTGAATGTATTATATTTTATTTCAATTTGGTCCCTAAACTTATTTTATTGCAAAGAAGTCCCTAAACTTGGAAGTTGTGGAAAGTTTTTGAAGTTTTTATATTTTATTTCAAATTGGTTCTTAAACTTTAAATTTACAAGACAATTTGAATGTATTATATTTAATTTCACTTTGGTCCCTAAACTTATTTTATTGCAAAGAACTCCCTAAACTTTGAATTTATGAAAAAATTTTGAATTTATTATATTTTATTTCAAATTGGTCCCTAATCTTATTTTATTGCAAATAAGTCCCTAAACTTTAAATTTATAGGAAAATTTGAATGTATTATATTTTATTTCAATTTGGTCCCTAAACTTTTTTTATTGCAAAGAAGTCCCTAAACTTTATATTTACAGGAAAAATTTTGAAGTTATTATATTTTATTTCAATTTGGTCCCTAATCTTATTTTATTGCAAATAAGTCCCTAAACTTTAAATTTATAGGAAAATTTGAATGGACTATATTTTATTTCAATTTGGTCCCACAACTTATTTTATTGCAAAGAAGTCCCTAAACTTTAAATTTATAGGAAAAATGTTGAAGTTTTTATATTTTATTTCAAATTGGTCCCTAAACTTTAAATGTATGAGAAAATTTGAATGTATTATATTTAATTTCACTTTGGTCCCTAAACTTATTTTATTGCAAAGAAGTCCCTAAACTTTGAATTTATTGAAAAATTTTGAAGTTATTATATTTTATTTCAAATTGGTCCCTAATCTTATTTTATTGCAAATAAGTCCCTAAACTTTAAATTTATAGGAAAATTTGAATGTATTATATTTTATTTCAATTTGGTCCTTAAACTTATTTTATTGCAAAGAAGTCCCTAAACTTTAAATTTATAGGAAAAATTTTGAAGTTATTATATTTTATTTCAAATAGTTCCTAATCTTGTTTTATTGCAAAGAAGTCCCTAAACGTTGAAGTTATGGAAAGTTTTTGAAGTTTTTATATTTTATTTCAAATTGGTCCCTAAACTTTAAATTTATGAGACAATTTGAATGTATTATATTTAATTTCACTTTGGTCCCTAAACTTATTTTATTGCAAAGAAGTCCCTAAACTTTGAATTTATGGAAAAATTTTGAAGTTATTATATTTTATTTCAAATTGGTCCCTAATCTTATTTTATTGCAAATAAGTCCCTAAACTTTAAATTTATAGGAAAATTTGAATGTATTATATTTTATTTCAATTTGGTCCCTAAACTTATTTTATTGCAAAGAAGTCCCTAAACTTTAAATTTATAGGAAAAATTTTGAAGTTATTATATTTTATTTCAATTTGGTCCCTAATCTTATTTTATTGCAAAGAAGTCCCTTTACTTTGAAGTTATGGAAATTTTTTGAAGTTTTTATATTTTATTTCAAATAACAAAGTCGAAAATGTTCCAAACTATCATTTAAATACAACCCGCCTTGCAGTTTTAGAAGCAAAAATATTACTCACAATTAAATAATTTAATTGTTTAACCATTTAGGAGGCATGACTAGCCTAAAAATAATAATAAAGCATTTCAACAATCTCACAATTAAAGCCGACGAAGCCACAGTTTCGTCACAATTATATAAGCTGAAAAGACCACAATCATATAAGCTCAACTATTTCTAACAAGTTAATAAATAAGATATTGCTTATTTGAGATTGAGACTTTAGCAGCAACTATACAAATCACAGAGTGAGACAGTGGAAAAACTCTTGTGGGAAGCCTGTTTGGAATTGGAAGTTTTGAACCTAAAATTGAGCCAAATTTTGAGATGAAATCAAATTCAAAATGGGAAAAATCAATTTCAAGCATGAGATGAAATTTGAAGACATTAACAGAGCTTTCAATTTACTTATAAAACCAAACTCACAATATTCAAAATAAATTGACTTCAAATCAAAATTGCAGAATATTCACAAATAATATCAGATTATTCACTCACAAAAAATTCAGAATATTCACAGCACAAATTGCAGAATACATATATATGAAGTATCAGTATTGAGTAGTCTTAACTCTTAAGGAGTAACAACTATTCAGAATTTCAATTCAAGCTTTAATCAACATTAATCATAACAAAGATTAAGAAAAACTTAAAAAAAAATTAAATGTACAGGCGTACAGTACCTGTGAGGAGACCAATACCGACATAGGGAGACGGAGACGGAGACGGAGGAGATTCTTCTATCTTTGGGTCTGGGTTCTGGGCCCTGGCGAGCCAAGATTCGAGAGAGAGAGAGCTAGCGTCAGTGGTAGTGCTGGTGCTGGTGCCGGCTGGAGAGACTGCGAAATGAAGATGGGACTTGGGAGTTGGGAGAGCCGGAGACGGGATCAGACAGGGATAGCCAAAATGGAAAAGAAGAAGGCTACGCGTAAATTAAAAGGTCTGACTCTATAGCAACGATACATGTCGTCGCTATAACACTAATAGCGACGACATTTTTCCAGCTGTTTTGAACACGCGCTTTAAAGGTGGCGCACAATTTTCAGGACAATAGCGACGACAAATGTCGTCGCTATTGACAATACAATACAGAAAATTAAATGTTGCTTTCTCATTTGAAGGGTTTTTTTTAATTGAAATCATTTTTATAATTATTAATTTTCCCGCTTTTTAATATTATGAAAAAATTTTAATATTTAATATTATCAATTATTTTTAATATTTAATATTATCAATAATCAATATTGAATTTTTAATTTTGAATTTTTAATATTTAATATTTATTGAGATTTAATAATATCAATAAAAATTATTAGTATTTAATATTGAATTTTTAATTTTTAATTTTTAATTTTTAATTTTTAATATTTATTGAGATTTAATATTATCAATAATAATTTTTAGTATTTAATATTTAATATTTAATTTTTATGTTTTCATATTTATTGATATTTAATAATATCAATTGTAAATTATTAGTATTTAATATTGAATTTTTAATTTTTAATTTTTAATATTTCATATTTAATGAGATTTAATATTATGAATAATAATTTTTAGTATTTAATATTGAATATTTAATTTTTATGTTTTCATATTTATTGATATTTAATAATATCAATTATAAATTATTAGTATTTAATATTGAATTTTTAATTTTTAATTTTTAATATTTCATGTTTAATGAGATTTAATATTATGAATAATAATCTTTACTATTTAATATTGAATATTTAATTTTTATGTTTTCATATTTATTTGGGTCATTCAACTTTAAACATTTTTCATTTGGGTCCTCTTAATTTTTCTTTTATTTCAATTTCCTTCAATTTTATTTGCAACTTAAGTCCTTCAAGTTTTACGATTGAAGATATAATGGGAAAATGAAATCATGTTTTTTGTACAATTGTAGAACTTTTTTGTTCTACATTATGTACACAAATGTTGAAACTCCATCCAAACTCGCGTTTTGACCAATACCAATGAACCGATGAATGAATGACAAACATTCAAGCCGAAAACAGTAACAACAATTTGAACATGCGTTTTTTTAAAGTAATTTTATTTTATTGCAAATTTAGTGACGCACAATAACATTTCAATCTGATTCACTATCATGATACGATTGATCTACATCATCGTCACTGACGTCCTCATTGATTTCACTCGATGTTTCTTCATCCTCGTATTCTGCATTCGTATCGTCTTCAACATCATCGTCGTTTATAAACGAAGTTTCTCCTGCAGTATCTGACGAGGCTCTCCTGATAACCGATGCATCGATCTCATCAGCTTCATCATCATCGCGGTGCAAGGATACATGCTCTATGTTGCCAAGATTAACGACTAGAGATAAACCGGAAGAGTAGTTATTGTGGAGCAGGTCAATCTCTGTGATGTTAGCTCCCACTGTGTCCCACGTGCTCCTGTGATGGACAATTTGTACTACTCGTCAATTCGGACCACGAGATGGATCTTCAATGTAGAACACTTGTTGTGCTTGACTAGCAAGTATGAACTGATAATCCATGAACGCCTCTGCACTGATGTCAATACTGGTAACGTTATTCTCAGTTATCATCCGTCTCCCATCACACCTAAACCACTTGCATCGAAACAGATAGACTGAAAGTTTCGGTCTATATTGTAGCTCCAGTATATCTTGCAGCTGCCCGTAGTAAATCTCACCCCCAGTCCCTGGGACGGACACACCACTATTTTGAGTTTTTCTTCGAATATCACGATCATATGTCACGAACCGAACTCCTTTGACAACACAAGCTGTGTATGACATAACCTGCTGGTAACATCCACTGGCCAACGCAAATAACTCATGAGAAACTTGATGGTTGTGGCTTTGGCGCATTGCATATAGCTGCATGACAAGAATTATTCTCAGTTATTGAAAGCAATTATGTTGAAAACTTGCAATTTTATTCAGTCGATGTTCGTTTACCTTTCTGTAGAACCAACCGTGAAAGTCTCTTCTGTGCACTAGTTCGATGTTTGGACAGCCATTGTTCATTAGTTCCTGCCTATGTTCCCTAAACAAAGTATTAAAGATCAACGCTCATTAGTTCGTTTCAAATGATAAAGTTAATTCGAGATAAAAGAATAATAATCAAGAATTAACGCCTTCTTACTGCAAGAATGGCTCAACTTCATAACAATTGTTCAGGATGTAAAAAATTGCTTGATTTCGAACTTGAGTAGGAAACGTCGTTCGTGACTGCTTTCCAAGTGGGTGACACTGCGACTGAAAAACAGAAAACTGTGTCTGTGGAACAGTAGCATCCTCGCTTCTGTCTGGTCGATCGAACCTTGTCCCTATGTCCTGGAAGTACCTCGAACAAAAGGTCAATGCCTCGTCCACAACATACCCTTCAGCTATTGATCCCTCGGGCCGAGCTCGATTTCTGACGTAGCCCTTCAATTTCTTCAGGTATCGCTCGAATGGATACATCCATCTTATGTGCACCGGACCTCCAAGGATTGCCTCTTCTGGTAAATGCATTACGAGGTGAATCATGATGTCGAAGAAGGCTGGCGGAAATATCCTTTCCAACTTACAGAGAATGAGTACAAGGTGATCATGGGATGCTATCATGTCGCTAACCTTTAGTGTTCTTGCACAAAGCTTTCTGAAGAACATGCACAGTTCAATAATGACCGTGGAAATTGTTTTATTCAAGAACGCCCGACATCCGACTGGTAATAACCGTTGCATGATAATATAGCAATCATGTGACTTCAACCCGATAATACGGCTGTCATTTGGAGCAATATTCTTCCTAAGATTAGAAGCGAAGCCATCTGGAAACTCAACCGATCGGATAAATTGACAAAATTTCTTACGATTTGAAGACGACATGGTGTAACATGCGGCAGGCTTCATCCACTTATTCCCGTTCTGATACAAGTGCAATTCCCTTTCGATCCCTAATTGCATTAGATCGCGCCTCGCATTGACTGTGTCTTTTGATTTGAATGGATCGTCTATAATTGTGCCGAGCAAGCTATCACAAACATTCTTCTCTACATGCATGACATCGATGTTATGTTTGAGCTCGGCCAATACGGCAACTCATAGAAAATGCTATTTTTTCTCCAATTGAGCTCGTCATCACTTCTCTGAATTGTAGCGCCACCGTAATTTGGGTGCTTTTCTAGACTTCTATATCTGACACGACTTAACTGTGCTAAAATGTCTGTAGGCGTTAACCGACGCGGAGGTGGTCGCCTATCTGTCCTCCCATCGAAGTCTAAATTGCTCCAAAATTGATGCCTGGATGGCAGGAACCGACTATGACCCACATAAGCTGTCTTACCTATCACACGGACTGAAGGAGTATCTTCGTTGCACGTTGGACATGCCTTGTACCCCTGACCACTCCAACCGGACAAACTACTTCTCGTTGGGAAATCGTTAACAGTCCACAACAAAGCTGCACGCAGTCTGAATACCGACTTGATGTTGGTTCCACCGTCTCCCGTGTCAATCCCATCGGCCCACAATTCCTTCAACTCATCCACTAATGGTCGTAAAAATACATCAATGTCCTTACCCGGTGCTTTAGGACCAGGTATCAACAGAGTAAGCATGAAATATTCGAGCTTCATGCATAACCAGGGTGGCAAGTTGTAAACTGTTACAACTACTGGCCACATGCTGTACGACAGACTCATGTCACCGAATGGATTGAATCCGTCTGCAGCCAAACCTAACTTGATATTCCTGATCTCACTTGCGAACATTGGATGTTTTATGTCAAAATTCCGCCATGCCTTTCCATCAACAGGATGCTGCATTTCATCATCGTCCCTAGACCTTCCTATACTGTGCCACCTCATAAGTTTTGCAGTATCCTTCGTCGCGAACATACGTTTTAGTCTGGAGGCCAAGGAAAAATATCGCAACACCTTATGCGGAACATTCTTCCCGTTCACTTTCCCAGAAGTGTACACCCAACGACTTTCCTGGCAAATCGGGCAAGTTTGTCTATCAGCATGTTCACCCCAAAACAGTGCACAGTCGTTCTTGCAGGCATGAATGAATTTGTAACCCAAACCAAGCTTCGTCATCAGCTTCTTAGCTTCGTAGTGAGAGTCAACCAGGTTCATGTTTGGGAATGCTAACTTCAGCAATTTCAAAAGATCATCGACAGACTTGTTTGTCCATTTGTTCATAACTTTAATATGCATCAACTTGACTAAAAAATTTAGGGATGAAAATGATAAAACTCCCGGGTACAGTTCTGAATGGAGAGCCTGAAACAGTTCGTCATAGTAACCATCGGTGCTTGTACCTGCATGCTCATCACCAACTACGTCGTCTATTACATCCATCATCTCATCTTCCACACCATCTCGCTCATTCTGTCTATACACATTTGCAGTACGAACATCGATCTCGCCATGATATATCCAGGTGACATAACTCTCCGCAGAACTATTACGAAATATGTGAGCCTCGACAATTTCCAATGAATGTGTGAGACCGTTTAAACATTTTTTGCACGGACATTTAATTCTTCCTCTGTCGTTAATGTATGGCCTCGCCATGTTTATAAATGCTTGCAAACCATTTCGAAAATTTGCAGATTTTGTGCGATTTCTAATTGTTGTCCAACTTTTATCAATATCCATACTTGTAAAATACTATATTCTTACAAATACAGTACTGATAATAAATGGAGATGATTATGAAGAAATGGAGATGATTTTGAAGAAATGGAGATGAACAAACAGAGATGAAGAAACGTAGATGGAGAAGAATTTATTTTGTGTGTAGTATGCAATACAGAAATGCGGAGATGGGAAGAAGATAAAGAAGAGTCTATAGCGACGACATTGTCGTCGCTAAAGGAGCATACCCATTTTACGAGGAATGTAATTAGTCATGCGCCTGCAACATTTGATCAACATAGGTATATCGATGACATATGTCGTCGCTATATATAACAAATGGGCGCCAATTTTCTCGCCTAAAATGAGGTTGGTCAATAGAGACGACATATGTCGTCGCTATAGACCCCATCACACTTTACGAGAAAATTCATGATTCACGTTACTTATATCATCATCTGCAAATCAATTGAGACGACATTGGTCGTCGCTATTCATGCATCAAAATGCCGCCATTAGTTCCCGCCCTTTCCGAATCTTAGTGGTGACGACACGGAAAGACGTCGTTATAGCCTCTAAGTAACAGAGACGATTTATGTTTTATAGCTATTGCGATGACATTTCTTTGTCATCGCTACTATGTAGAATCAATAGAGACAACTTATTGTCGTCGCAATATATGTCGCCACTATAGACCCTCTTTGTTGTAGTGATTAGGTCCTTTTGCCTCGTTTTCTTGTTTCCCAATTATCAGGTATGGGAATGAATAATGATAGAGTAAGACTATTGAGTTTGTTAGTCTATAGGATTAAGATAATGAGTCTCTTGAAATTTGGAAAAAAGAGTGAACTCAATTTGTACATAGAATTTCAATATTTAAAAAAAAATAGAAATTTGGGCCCTCCAATTTTTTAGGCCCCAGTCTGCTGCCTCTTTTGTCAAGTGGAAAGTCCAGGCTTGCAGAAGGTGCATATTTGTAGCATTTGTCAACTTTCACATCCTAAATGTTTCATATTTGTAGCACACTTACTTTTTATAGATAAAGTTGTGGTATCTTATGGTATGGACCTAACATAGGTCATATCCCGCGATTGTAAGATTCAAACCAATTTTGTCCAATAAATATTAGAAAGTAGAGTTAGCTCAACACCTAAACAAGTAAAGGCATTGATTAAGGCCACCATTTGTAAGAAATTTTGTTTAATCATAAAAAAATTAAATAGTACAAATAATCACCTAGAGAAACACTGTATGTCGTCTATGATGTTATCGACAATTACCAACCGTGCTTGGTTGGTGATCATCATAGAAAAACATTTGTTATTTTAATAAAAAATAAAAAATAAAAAAAAACATCTTAAGTTATCGACAAATATTAACAAAAATAAAAAAGTGAAGAAATAACAAATCCTTCAACAGCGATAAGCACGAAAGCACCGTTGGCGATTGTCGATGACATCACGGACGATTGCTAATGGATGTCTATCAATGATCATTAATGAAAAAGTTCTCAGTAATTTCGTCCAACTCGTCGACGATAAACATAAAGTGATTTGAAAATTTTTCTTTCTTTTTCTCTCCCTCTCTAATGGCTGCTCCAACTTTTCATGAAAAATGAAAGTACGAATGTATTAGTAGTGACATTCAAAAAGAAATATTGTTAGTGTTGAATTGTTACCGTGGTGTACAATTGGCTCTCTACGCAGCCATGACTGACTGGTGGACTCGGCTTGTTCTTTTTACTGTATGTTTGCTAAAATTGGCAATTTTACATCGTAATGTGTTTAATTATGAAATATAAGCATTGTTGCTACATCCAGGACCAGCACCAAATTGCGTCTTTCCTAGCTAAGAACTGGGGTAAAAGCTTAATTTTTAAACAAGTGAGTGGTCATCTAAGGTTCCACATTTCGATAAGGCTCCAAATTTTAAAAAATTTCATTCCAAATATTTGTCCTCAGTCTTTTAAAATTGTAATGGACATACTTCTAATTTTTAAAAATAGCACTAAACATTCTCAACGTTTGAAGAAATAGGCAAGACGGGTCCCGATGACATAATCAGTCCATTTTTTCTATTAACTGACTCAAGTGGACTTCATGCCTTATGTGGAAAAAAAATTTGAAATCATAAGGGCAAAAGCGTCATAATATTAAAAGTGTTTAAATGTAGAACAAAATAAAAATTATGCCATGACGCTTCCGCCACTCCCGCTCCACCACTCGTGGGATGAGCATTTAGTCAAATTCAATAATAGGTACGGTAAAAAACGAGAATGGAAGTGAATGGCAACTTTAAAGTATAATCTGGAAAAAAAAAAATCATTAATAATAATAAAAAAAAATTGATTTCAGTGGGGCCCCAAGACTCCACTGGTCCCCACTCTACTCTGCCATTGGATACTCCCATATATATATACTTTCAAAAACATGTCGTCTATCGCCACGACCACAACTCATGATGTCGCCACGGTCGTTGCAATCGCCAATTCCACTCCCACCACCATTACCCACTTATACACATCACTTATATACCCACATATATATTGGATTAATCAATTCTCCATTTTTACCAATCTCTAAAAACTCATATCCGAAAAAAAAAAAAGAAGAAAAAGAAAAAGAATAGATGCTTTGAAATCAATACCCGTTCCATCGAGAAATTTCTTGAGAAATAGCATCCATCTCGTCAAGCATTACCACAAACTTGATTATAAAGAATTTACGAAGGTAGCGAGTTTTGATTGATTTTGTGGTAAGTGTTTGGATTTCTTCGTCAAGTTGATTTTC
Source organism: Forsythia viridissima (assembly GCA_030279155.1). Lineage (NCBI taxonomy): Eukaryota > Viridiplantae > Streptophyta > Magnoliopsida > Lamiales > Oleaceae > Forsythia > Forsythia viridissima. The sequence continues at coordinate 35,355,392 of CM059038.1, read as the reverse complement.
TTGTTAATTGAATTTAAAGTTTTCATTGCTAGAAAAATTGTACTTTTAGAGAGACAAATAAAAAATTTACACCATTATTCAGGCATTTTTTAACCTCTGTCGGTGCTTGGGTGGTGGGGTTGGGATTGGAGACACTAGTGCCAGTAGATGGTGGTTTTGGCAAAAAGTGTCGTCGGGAGTGGGGTTGAGATTAGGGCTTCATGATTTTATAATTTTTCTCCTTTTTTCTCTATAATATTTTTTAATGATTTTTATTTTTTGAAATTTAAATATTTTTAGTGATATAACACTTTTACCCCTCTTATTTCAAGTGCTTATTTTTTAGTAAATAACGTGTGAAGTCCAATTGAGTCAAATGATAAAGAAGATGGACAGATACTACCTTCAGTCTATTTCTACAAACGTTGGAGAGGTTCACTGCTATTTTTAAAAGTTAAGAATATATCTTTTATGTTTTTGAAAGGTTTCGAGACCAAATATGTTGTTATCCATAATTAAAAAAACCATAAAATTAGATTTTAAATAGAAAAAATAATCATCGACAGAATCATTGATGATACCTATTGAAAATCAATATTCGTTGATGACTAAAAAAGAATTACCGACAACAACACTATTATTAATCACTGATGAACATCTACTTTTTTACTATAACAATGAGAGAATCGACAATTTTTATGTTGTAATGCGTTTAATTTTGAATATAAGCATCGTTTTTACATCGAGGGACATCACCAAGTCGTAGAGCTCTCGACGGAGGATAGGGTAAAAGCTCAACCTTTAAACAAGTGAAACGGTAGTCTACGGCCCCACGTGTTTGAAAATTTCACTCCAAATAATTTTAATAATTTAAGATTAAAAAAATTAGAAAGAAAAATAATCTCGGATAGATTCACCACTAATACATATTGAAAATCAATATTTGATAATAATTTAAACAGAATTACCGATAGCAATACAATAAGTGCTCACCGACGACCATTGACCAGCTATTACCGACAACATTGTTGTCATAATTACAAACGATGATCTGGTCACTAATTGTCATTGAACAAGCATTTGTTATTTATATACTTCTTATTTTTCAAAAAAAAAAATCTTAATTTCCTAATGAAATATTAAAAAAATTCAAGAAAATAAGGTTAAAAAAGGATAAATGCTTCGTCGGCAGCGACCGGCAATGGAAGCACTATCGGTGATAGCAGACAACATCATGGACGACATTATTGCAAGTAATTATTGATGGATGTGTGTCAATGATCAGTAATGAGAATGTAGACAATATTTCCATCCAACTCGTTCACGGTAAGCATAAAATGATTTGAAAAACTTCTCTTTTTCTCTCCCCCTCCGCAATGGCAGCTTCAACTTTCCAAAAAAATGAATTGTACAAAAGTATTAGTAGTGGCATTCGAAAAAAAATAATGTTAGTATTGAATTGGTACCCTATGTAACCATGGCTGATTGTTGGACTCTACTTGTTGTTTTTACTGTTACAATAATTATGAGAATTAACAATATTTACACAGTAATACATTTAATTATGAAATGTAAGCGTTGTAGCTACATCCAGGACCAACACCAAGTTTTGGGGCTCCCAACGGAGGATCAAGTAATAGCTCAACATTTAAACAAGTGATGTGGTTGTCTAAGGCCTTACATTTTGATGAGGCCCAAAATTTAAGAAATTTCATTCTAAATAATTTAAAGATCGTTCACAAGAAAGCAATTTAAATAGAAAAAATGATCTTGTTTGGTACTTGTCAAAATCAATAATTGTCGATAATTCGAATAAAATTACTGAAGACAACACCATCAATGATCACTGACGAACATCTATCAATTATTACCACCTGTAATATCGTCTATGATATTGTCGACAATTACCGATAGTGTTGTGGTGCTGATGGTCATCAAAGAAGCATTTGTTATTTCTTTACCTTATTTATTTTTTAATAAAAAATAATAATAAATCTTAAGTTACCGAAGATATATTTAGAGGAAACAAAGTTTAGAAAGAAAAAATATTTCGGCGGCAGTGATTAGCGATGAAAGCACCATCGTCGATTGCCAACAACGTCGCTTTCAATAATTACTGATAGATGTGTGTCATCTATTATTAATTAGAATGTTGTCAGTAATTTCATCCAACTCGTCAATGATAAATATAAAGTAATTTGAATTTTTTTTCTTGTCTCCCTCCCTCCCTTATGTACGAACGTATTGGTAGTGGCATTTAAAAAGAAAAATATTTTTAGTATTGAATTGTTACTGTGGTGTACAATTGGCTTTGTACATAGTCACGATTGACTGTCGAACTCGTCTTGTTATTTTTACTATTACATTGATTATGAAAAGTGGCAATTTTTACACCTTAATATGTTTAATAATGAAATATAAGCATAGTTGCTACATCTAGGACTAGCACCAAATCGCAACTCTTCCGATAGAGGACCGAGTAAAGGCTCAACGTTTAAACAAGTGAAGTGGTCATCTAAGGCCCCAAATTCTACGAAATTTGATTCTAAATAACTTTTAAAAAATGAACATGAGAAAAGTATTTAAATAAAAAAAAAAAGATTACCAACTCAATCATGATACTTGTCGAACACCGATATTTTGTCGATGATTTGAACATAATAACCAACAGCATAAGTGTTCACCAACGTGCATTCGTCAGCTATTATTGATGGTAATGTCATCGGCAATTACCGACAATGCTTTGATCTTTGATCGCTGATCGTCAATGAAGAAGCATGTATTCTTTCTTCTATCGTCAAACAATAAAAATAAATCTTAGGTTGCGGGCAAAATATTTTTTTAAAAAAAAGTGCAGAAAGAATAAATGTAACAAATATTGATTTTCATTAGGTACCATGGGTCATTTTGTCCATGGTTATTTTTTTTATTAAATTTTTTTTATGATTATTCTTGAAAGGATTAATTACACTCAGGGTCCATACTTTTTCAATTTATCACATTTTTGTCCCCCATTCAGATCACATTTGTCCCCCATTCAGATCACACATATCATTCCCAAATTTGAAGTAATTTGCACATATAAAAAAATTAAAATGAAAAATTTCCAGTTGGAGTCCATAACCTTTTTCAAAATACAAATAGATCCTTGACCTTCTATTTTTTATAGTTCTTCACTTCAAAAACAAATTAAAAAAAAAAGTCCTCATGTTTCCTACTAAATTACATCCCATCCCAAACCGCCACTACATCATCATCCACCCCACAAGATTCAATTGTCGCCGTCACAATGGACAACAAAGAAAATATCAATCAAAATATTCTTCAACGTGGAAGTATTGATGTTTATATACATTTTCCTCTGTGTGATATCTCTGCATTCAAAACGTTGGCCAGTTGTTGCCGCCTTCCCAAACCCCTATAATAGATATGAAATCGACCACCGCTACCATCCGCAACACAACACATACCTCGGTTTTGGGACATACTAAGGATAAATTCTCCTCATTTCACGACCTGATTTTCGCAAAAAAAAAAAATTGGGAATTTTTTTGTTGGCGATGGCCACACTTTTTCCTCGTCACTCCCCACCCATTAATCGCTGGCAAGTACAGATATTCAGCCACTCACCAACAAACATATCTGTAAAATACATATCTTCAACCTACAAAAGTGAAACTTGAAAATAGCTCTAAATACTAACTTTTAGGTTACAGTTTCTAGAATGCGCTCTAGTCCCAATTTCCTAAAGATTGTAGTCTTACATATTTTTTTTTGAGTTTATGCTTAAGTGAATTTACAGTCTTAGATATCTGGAATTTGATTTTCTTTTTTAAATTGTTCTAAGTAAAAATTTGTAAAAAATAAAAAGTCTAGGATCTATTTGTACATTTAAAAAATTTAGAGACTTCAACTGCAATTTTTCTATTTTTTTTTTTGTTTTAATTTATTTAAGTTGAAGGCAGAATAGTCAGAAAGGACCATATGTACGGATTATTTGTGCGAACAAAATTTAATGAGGATGAAAATATGACACACTGAAAAGGATGGGACTATAAGTGTAATTATCCCTTTTCATTTTTCAGAAAGACTCCTTGAAGATTTTGTCTAAGATCCCCCGAGTTGTTTGAGTTGATTTTGTTAAAAAGGCATGTGAGTCCGACATGTATATTAGTTATGTTGTCATCTATTGCAGGTTATGAACAATATAAAAAGGGATTTTGGCGTAAATGGTCTCTAAACTTTGTTCTTAGTGTGGAATTGGTCTCTAATGTTTATTTTTTGGCAAACAAGTTCCTAACCTATGTGTTTTAGCGTAAAATTGGTCCTTATGTGATGAAAAAGACAAATATACCCTTAGTTTTAATTAGAAGAAATTATATGTGGATTCTAATCATTACAAAATATGCAAATAGGTCCAATACTTTTAATTTTTATAAAAAATTAAAGAAAACTAATGAGTTTTTTTTTTTTTGAATTAACACTTTAGTAGTAAATATGTCAAATAAAATTATTATTTTTATTATTAAGTAATTATATTATTTAAAATTTAAAATTTAAAATTTAATTTTATTGTTGTATAAAAATATAATTTTTTCACAAACTTGATGTTCAAATACTTTTATTTAATTGAGTTATATGTTTATTAACTACAAATATTAGAAATTCAACTATATTCTTCATATTTTAATTTATCGTTTTATTTTCGTTCAAAAATAAAACACATAATGTGTAAATTAATTTTTATTAGTATTTTTATGTTAAATAAAAATGTAATAAGATTAGTTCAATGTCATAAAATTATATACGCATTTTGTTATTTATTTAACTTAATTTTTAAAGTAAAGAGGAAGAAAAAATTTTATAAGTAAAGAGGGAGAAAAATGATTTCTCACAATGATTTCTCCCTCTTTAAATAATATAATTACTTAATAATAAAAATAATAATTTTATTTGACATGTTTATTACTAAAGTGTTAATTCCAAAAAAAAAAAAACATTAGTTTTCTTTATTTTTTTTATAAAAAATAAAAATATTGGACATATTTGCACATTTTGTAATGATTAGGAATCTACATACAATTTCTTCTAATTAAAACTAAGGGTATATTTGTCATAAGGACCAATTTTGCACTAAAACACATAGTTTAGGGACTTATTTGCCAAAAAATAAACGTTATGGACCAATTCCACACTAAAAGCAAAAGTGATGGACCATTTGCGCCAAAATCCCATATAAAAATTACTAGAAATTAATATTTTAATGCTGCTCAGCCTATGACTACGGGAGATCAGACAAGCAATAAAGATGTTCTCTTTGAATTGGTTGGAGTTAAAGTGGATTGATATAGGGGTGAAAATGGGCCAAGTGACTCGTGGGCTCTCTGTTTCGGTCCATGGGAACTTGGGCTCGTTTAAGGTCAAGTTCAACAAAAAAATTACGAGTCAAACTTGCTTAGCTCGTAATATAGACGAGTCAACTCGTTGGTTTGAATCGTGTAATAGTTCAATTTATTTAAAAATTCTGTATTAAAAAACATTAAAAAAATCGAGCCAGGTTCATAGTGGCTCGTTTCAACCTACGAGGCCCATGAGCCATAGGCCGAGCCGATTAATCATGTGGAGATGAATCTCAACAAAGGTCGAGCTCGACTTATCCCTTGGGCTAAGTTAGGCCCTAATGGCAATGGGCTAAACCATCTCAACTAGGTCCATTGCCACCACTAGATTAATATTGCAACAACTATTGAGATAAACTAATTTACCTTTGCTTTCCTTTTTCCTTAAAATGTCAAAGATGCAATGTCGCGGTATGTTACAACTCTAAAATTCTTGGGTTTTTTTATATTAATGTAGTTATTTCAGCTATGGAGATGGGTGAACCCACGTGGTGTCATGTAAGGTCAATTGACCGGACATATTTTTCTCATATTTTTTGTAAATTTTTAATTTTTTACCTTTTCTTTACTGGGTATTACCCTAAGTACAATAAAAATAAGAATAGATTTCTATTAACAATCTCTCAATAAAAATTGATCGATTTTCCAAAGAATCCCCCAATAAGACTCTCAATTCAGATAGAGACTTCAAGATCAACATCTTCATTCTTCTACAATTCCACTCACATCGTTTTCTTCTCCAATTTCTTTCTTCCCCTTTCAAATTTGTTGATTGGTTTGTCAATTTCTTTCTACTTCCAGTCCTAGTCGCAACATTTAAGGTAAGGTGAGTGTTGAATTGATTTTTACATGGAAGCCTAGTTTGTTACTCAATTATTAAATAAAACCGAGAAACTTCATATTACATGAACTGAAAACAAAATTAAGGAAACTGCATAATTAAATTAAAGAAAAATCAAATCGAGGCCTGTACAAGTACAGTTTCCTTAAAACAGAATTGTCCCCTACCGTAGGTTATGAACGTCTGTTTCTCAGGATACAACGTTAGAATTGGTTGTACCAGCGAACCGACCTACTGCCCGAACAATATCACCGAAAGAGAAAAGAACTTTGAAGAAGACAAGATTAGTTTTTGATGTGTTGAAATGAGGAACTTTGAACTTGTTTATATAGGCACAAGAGTGATCTTCTAATTACAAATCTACAATTAATATGAGAGTTACAAAAGTTACAAAACATGAAAGGGTTGAGAATTGAGAAGTTGGAAGGTTTGCTTTAATTTTCATTCACCATACTTATTTTCCAACATAGTCATCTACCAATTTCTTTGTATCTTTTTGCATATTTGAAATTAGGTTAAAAGTTAGGAAAAAATATTGAATTCTTGTGGTGATTGAAATGTGGTTTGAGAGTTTTATTAAATTTTCTACTATATAATTTTCTGCCATTGTTTGCCATTGAAGTTTATTTTGTATGGATTAATCATTGGAAGTTTATGCCATTTGAAGTTTACTGAATTGGAAGTTTATTTTCTGTCATAGAACTTTATTTGTTTTTTAAGAAACGAAATTCTTCATGTCGGTTCATATGATTCTGATTGTAATTCACTTTGGCAATATTGACAACGATGGTTGAGTGATAGTTTGGTGGTATTTATTGAGAATGATGTATTTGACAATATTGATAACAATGTAATTAGACAACATTTTAAAGTATGAGAACGCGTCAGTCAGCTGCAATTATAGTAATGTAATACTTTATTTTCATTATCGTTATAGTACTTTAAAAATTAAAAAAAAAAAAAAAAGATTGTATCTTTATTTTTGAACCACAATGAAAAAATGTGTGATTCCATCATAGATAAGTTATTTGAATGAAGCTAAACCCATTTGGAGTGTGTTTGGATCTATTATGTGGTTTGTTTTTATAAAGAAATATGTGCTCAAAATTGGAGGGAAATGGTGGGAGATGGGCTGTGTTGAAATGTGCCATCCACGTGGTTATTTAACAGTTGAAAAAAAATGGTGAGAAAGAAAAAGTCTGCAATCAAGCTAACATCTAAAGATGCAACTTTTTAGGTTGAGATACTACTACTGCCAATCAAGCTATTACCCAATTTTATATTAGTTGTTTTGCAATTACAAAATATATGATTTTGAGTCAAAATTTTTGACCAATACTTATCCAAATTAGCTACTAAATTTCACGATTTATTTTTTTTCTTCCAATTCTCATTTTAACACAAATCAATTAATATTGTGTAAAACAAAAATAAAAAGACGTGAATGAATTTCAAGACTTCTACTTATATTCTCCCAAATTTTTTCCTCAGTCTAATTGTCTAAATTATGAAAAGTGGATAAAAATACAAAAATTGATGACAGCCCAAAATATCTCCCATTTTATAATAGCACATTACATACAAACCTCAAAAAATAGAAGGGAAAATAACAAAATAAAAAAGAAAGAAAGAAGAAAACCCTAAAACTAGAACTACACAATCCTAACATGCCCAATGATCCATATCAAACCACAAGCCAAAGCAACACTCCCACGAGCCACCCACCCACCCACCCACCCACGCATCAAGAATTTACTTCATTCTTTCTTGAATCGTCTTGGAGTTTCAGTTAGGTAAAAACAATGGCTTTCTCTGGTACCTTGCGATGCCCTCCATCTTTTTCCCGCTTATCAAACCCTTCGATCCCAGCTGTATCTTCTTCTTCTTCTTCCGTTTCTTTTCGTTTTTCTCCTTCAATTTTCAATAGCAAAAGGCCCATCTTGTTCATTCGGTCAGCTTCAGTGGAAGGTAAATTTCTTATCTGCATACTCATGGAATCATATCACTTTATCAGCTTTCTTTCTTTTTCTATTATGATGGTAAAATTAAAGAATAATTGGACAACTCCTATATATTTTGCCCCTGGAAACCCCTTATTTATGGTTCCCAATTCATACTTTTTGGAATTTAAATGCTTTAGATATTGATCTTAAACTGACTTAAATTTCCCCAATTGTATATGGATCAATTGAACTTATTATATTATAATTCAAAGCCTTCTATAATTTTTTGTAAACTGCTGCAGAGATTCATTTTCATTGAGGAAGTTAGGTTACAAGTTTGTAAATTCTTGGCTCTCTGAATATGCAAACACAAAATTTATCGGCATATCGAACCTAGATTGTATCCATTATATGGTTCGAGGATGTTGATGACTCAATTCCTTCCCTAAGAGGAATGTATTTTTGATCTCAAATGTGTAACTAAAATGGATTTAAAGAACAAGTCAAGTGTCCCATTGTAAAGGAAATGACAAAACGATCAGTGAAAGAGCTAACTGAAGCTTAAGCAGAAGCCAGTTTTGCTGAGTTCCATACAATCCTTTTGTTCGTATTGACACGTAAGACATTTTAGTTTCTTCCTATAATTGTTCTACCTTGTACAATCTTAAATATGCTAAATAATTTATATTGCAACCAAGCCAAGACACATGAAACACAAGAACCTTGAAAAATAAGAACGTACCAAATGATAACTTTTTGAATTGTGAGAGAACATGGGAGCATAAACATTCCAAATGTTTATCGTGTTAAACTTCTTAGAATTTTTAAACCCATCCGAGAATCAAATGTAATATCACATAATAGTTTTCTTATTTAAGGCATTGCTATATCATGGTTTACATGTTGCCTTATCATGTCTGCATGAACAGACTTGTGATTACCGGTATGCTAATGAGGCTTGCTTGGATGTTTTTGTGTTTATCTATAACCACTTTTTGTGTACCAGCTCCGCCTACAGCTGGAGGACTTGCACCTGCAATTTCCTTGACAGACAATGCATTAAAGCACTTCAATAAGTTGAAGTCTGAACGGAATGAAGATTTACGTCTAAGAATTGGTGTCAAACAAGGAGGATGCTCTGGCATGTCTTATACTATGGATTTTGAGAATGAAGAAAACGCTAAACCCGATGATTCTATTATTGAATACGATGGTTTTCTTATCGGTATGCCTGCATGTTCATTTAATTCCTAGGTATCTGAAATTGATTTTTTCGGTCCTGTTGTACGTATCTGCACTTAAGACGAACCCTCTGTTGATATAATTGTAGAAGTGAGACTGGTAAACATTGGAGTTCAGATCGATGAAAAATGTTATGAGCATAAGTTGTGTCTGCTTAAAGCTCCAGTATAGTGACAGGATGTGATATTCTTCATGGAAGACGAGTTAATGTCGTTTCTGTCCCTAATAATTTGCAGTTGGTGATTTGAGGAGGATAAGGCCTTTATGCAAACATGAACCTGGTGTAGTTTTCTTCAGAAATTGGCCTTCTCCTATATTTTTGCTTCTGATAGTTTAAAAGGTTGGACTTACAAAAATGGGAGATAACATCTGACTCATTATGTGGACTTGAAACAAGTTTTACTTCTTAATGACCTAATCTAAATTTCTTAAGGCAAAAGTTGTATGAATTGAGCATTAACATGTATAATAAGTGAACAGAAGGATACATTTTGATTGATAAGATCTAAATAAAAGTTTTGGCATTTGAGCATCAGCTTTGTTATTACCACGAAGAGTACTGTAACGACTAGGGATCTCTCTTATCGGGATCTAGCCCCTGCCGCACTCATCATGTTGTCCGCTTTGGGAGAGCCTGTGCTTATCTTGCCCCTCATGTATTTCTTTCGCGTCCTCAGCAATTTGAACCTAAGACCTCACTTGGATCGTTACAAGTATTGCATATTTTGCATAAGTTACTTCACCTGTTAAGAAGAATAGCAATGGTGAAATGAGTTATTCATCTTTTTTTCGTCTGGTATAATTATCTTTGACATGGACATCTTAACCATGCATTTGAGTTAATACTTAAATTTCTTTGTGCTATTATACTTGTGAAGGAAATTAGTGTTTGAATAGATGGCTCTATGAAATTCTTTTGTTTGTTCCATGCTATGCTAATCACGAGATGCAGTCACTGAATTATTTCGAGTACTCCTTTACCCTTCTCGTTGCATCATCTCCATTTGGCTCTGTTGCTGATCTTTTGCTTTTTCTGACCATGCAGTTTGTGATCCAAAAAGCCTTCTCTTCCTCTATGGTATGCAACTGGATTACAGTGATGCACTGATTGGGGGAGGCTTTAATTTCAAGAACCCAAATGCTACACAAACCTGTGGCTGTGGTAAATCATTTGCTGCAGAGATGTAAAGTTGTATAAAGTAGAATTGAGCTAGAATAATAGAATTGGTATAATGTGCCAGAACTTGGGTTGGCAATGTACTGATATGTGAACTCAGAACAAGTGTGTCCATATGTAGAGATATTATGCTTCGAACTTATTTTAACTCGTTGGATGCATATTTGACTTTGGTGTTAGTAAGTTTGTTTTTCTTTTTTAATATTTTCAAGTACTGTCCTCTATACCTTATGAAACATGCATGGTACTAGATAAGAGATGGAAAATGATACACTCTATGGATGTAATAGTTTTGCATAAAATTATAGTGGAAATTTTGGTTCAATAAAGTATAAGAATGGAAAATAAAGAGTTATAATTTGGACACAACAGGAGAGGTACTAAGTCATTTACAATTCATGTTTTATGCAGACATTGACTGAATCAATGTTAAATTTTCTTGCAAATTTTAGTAGTATAATGATAGATTATTAATAAACTTTGATCTTCTTAAAAATGTCAACTGCAGCATATTTGATCAAAATAACCTTGCAAACGCTTAAGATGGCAGTTTGAAACTAGACATATACCTGTTGTTTCAAATATAAAAGGAAAGAAAAAAAAAATTAAACTTGTTGATTAAAATGGAATATTATTCCTCAAGTATAAGATAATATTTTAAATGTCTGTGCCTAGCATATTAAATTTAATTCATTAAATGAAAATAATAAGTATATTTTATTAAATAAGAGAGAGAGAGAGGGAGTGTGTGTGAGAGTAAGAAAAAAGAGTATATGGGCCAACTTATAAGGAGTAGTGATCTAATGTCTCCGTTGGGCATTGTTATAATGTCCACGAAAATAAGTGTCACAGAACTATTGAATGAGTACAAAAGCCCACTTCACATTTATCCAATGAGTGTATAATACTCGTCCTAGTTAGCATTATAACAATGCCACCGAAGACATTAGATCATTACTCAAGTTATCAGTAAGATTAAAATGAATATTGATTTTGTGGTTGAAAGTTAAAAATAAGTTTACATTAACGTTAAAATAATTAATCACGAATGTAGGGAGTTTCTCTTCTAGTGGCCAAAAAAATCTATTATATGTTTGTCTTCACTTCTTCAATTTTTTTTTTTCAATTTCCTCAATTCTTTCTTTACCAATTCTCTTCCTCTTCACTATTCTTTTCCAAATATTTCATTCTCAATATCAACCTTCTTCCTCCTACCAATCTCTATTTATTTTCTACAGTAGAATTTTACCGATAAGCGGTATACTATTTAATTTTATCACGATTGTAGATAGTTTTCTCCATTATAGAAAGAAAATGTACTACGTTTTCAATTTTTTCCTTCACAAGATCATCACTTCCAAAATCTTCTTGATTCGATCATTTCCAAAATTTGCTCACCTACTTAATCCCTACTCAATCCGATCATCTACCTCTACCGATCATCTCTAAAACATGTTTACTGCTTCAATTCATCATCATAATAGAGCCTACAGTCGAATCTCACTGCAAAGAAGTAGTATATTAGTATATAAGTAAGAAAAAGGTAACAAAATTTTGTTGAGTAATTTTAAGATTAGCCAAACATGCCCTTTCCTAAAGGCTAAACCCTTTGTGAACCCCTGCCGGCGTCTCTTTCATCGGTTGTTCGAAAATGGCGGTTTCATCTCTCTCCAATTGCAACCTTAATCCCACCTCCAATTTTCCATATCCCACATCACAAAATCCCTTGAAAACCCACACTCGACGCTCCTTCTCTCTTTTTCACCACCGCAAAGGATGCAAATTCCATTGCATAGTAACCGAAAAACTCCACATTTCACCAGCACCCACACCAAAATTTTCGCTTTTTAGCTGTTTATTACCACCCAAGAACAATATTTCCAAGATTCTTATTAAAAATATTGCAACAATATCACTGGGATCGCTCATTTTCATGGGCTCTTTAAAATCTAGGCCTCTATTGGCACAGCCTGTTCAAGAAACCGAGAGTCTTGACCAAAAAAGAGAGGACTGGAATGGTAAAAGTAGTGCAACTGAAGAAGAAGAGGTGATGTATGTGAAGTTAGTGCAAGAAAATCCTAAAGATGTTGTGGCCCTGAAGATGGTAGTCAATGTGAAGATGAGGACTGGGAAGACTAAGGAGGCATTGGAGTACGTGGAGAGATTGATTGAAATTCAGCCTAGTGAAATGGAGTGGAGGCTTCTGCAGGCTCTTTGTTATGAAATGTTGGGGAATTTGGGTAAGGCCAAGAGCTTGTTCAAGAACATACTCAAGCAGAGGCCTCTCCTGCTTAGAGCTTTGCATGTATGATTTTTTTGCCCCCTTTTATGTGCTTTTCATCTATTTACTTATTTTTCTATTAAGTTGATTTGAAGATACGAAAATTATTGACCCTTCCATTCCATATGATGATAAATATTTTTCTCCTTCGAATACGGCTGCGACAGTGGTGGACACCAGCAAAAGATGGCGGGGCTTCCCCCCTCCCCCCGGGTGTTTACTCCGGTGTGATAATTAGCATATGATTAAAATATTTGTGCTTAATAGCAATATGGAGTGTATAAGAGTTGTGTTTTCTGTCTTTAGCTGGGGGATTGGCCTCTATTTATATGGATGTCTTGCAGTTATTGATGACGGGAGTTCCTTCATCTTCCCTGACGATGGGTGTCCCTTCATCTCTCTTATTTCATAACGGGTCTCTTCATCTCTATCATTATTATGATGTTTCATCTTCTTAATTGCTGGTGTTTCATCTTCCCAACTGTTAATGGTAACTGTCATCTTATAGGTCACCTGTCTAGCTTGCTTAATGGCAGTTAGGTAATTATTGTCTATCTGTTAGAGATGAACTTATGATACCAACGAGGCGGGTGAGTCGGTAAGGCGGGCGTGCTAGTACGTACCACTATTGACAGACAACATATAGCAGCTATCATTAATTTTATTATTATAAGTCCCTGTACTTTTCATAGATTGTCGTCAATAAGAAATAGAAATAATCTACCACACATGCTTTTATCTAAATTTTTTACACAGAGGCTTGATTTTTATACAAAAGCTCATTACCTTGTTTTTCGAATAGAGGCTCATCGCCTTGATTTTCGGACAGAGGCTCATTGCTTTGATTTTAAAACAGAGGTTTATCACCTTGTTTTTCTGAAAGAGGCTCATTGCCTTGATTTTTAAATAGAGGCTCATCACCTTGTTTTTCTAAAAGAGGTTCATTGCCTTGATTTTTAAACAAATACTCATCGCCTTGTTTTTCAAATAGAGACTCATCACCTTTTTTTTTATAGAGGCTCATTGTTTGTTTTTTAAATAGAGGCTCATCGTCTTGTTTTTTAGACAGAAGCTCACTGCCTTGATTTTCGGACATAGGCTCATCGCCTTGATTTTAAAACAAGGTTCACCACCTTGTTTTTCAGACAGAGACTCATCACCTTGTTTTTCAGACAGAGACTCATCACCTTGTTTTTTAAATAGAGGCTATCGCCTTAATTTTTAAATATAGGCTCATCGCCTTGTTTTTTAAAAAAAAGCTATCACCTTGATTTTTAAATAGTGGCTATTGCCTTGATTTTTAAACATAGGCTCATCGCCATGTTTTTTAAATAGAGACTATTACTTTGATTTTTAGAGGCTATCGTCTTGATTTTTAAATAGTGGCAGCTGGCTTTGTTTTTCAGACAGTAGCAGCTGGCTTTGTTTTTCAGACAGTGGCAGCTATCATTATTTTTGGCCTTTTTTTTTTTTTTCAGACAATGGCACCTGTTATTATTTCTGGCAATTTTTTTTTTTAAGACAGTGGCAGCTGTCATTATTTTCGGCCTTGTTTTTCAAACAGTAGCAGCTGGCTTTGTTTTTTAGACAATGGTAGCTGTCATTATTTCTAGCCTTTTCTTTTTTTTTTTAGATAGTGACAGCTGTTATTATTTTTGGCTTTGTTTTTCAGACAGTGGCAGCTGTTATTATTTCTGGCTTTTTTTTTTAAGACAGTGGTAGCTGGTTTTGTTTTTTAGATAGTGACAGCTGTCATTATTTCTGGTCTTGTAAGTCCCTCTACTTTTCATAGACTATCGTCAATTGGAAGTAGATAATCTATCGCACCAGTTCCTCTTTAAAAAAAAATATTCTTTTGTTGAGGGTTGTTTTGCCTAATTTTTTTTTTTTTTTGAGAATAGCCTCGCCTCAGCTCGTAGGGATGGCAAAAAGCCCTGTCCCTAACCCGCCTCGCCATGCCCCGACCCTAATGGGGCGGGGAATCCCCGCCCCGATTACTAAACGGGGGCGGGGGCGGGGGCGGGGATCATGGTCCCCGCCCCGCATTACCCGAACCCGTCCCGAATAGTTTATTTTATTTTATTTTTATATTTTAAAATTTAATTTGTATGTAAAAAAATAAAAAATAATATAATTAATTAATTAAACGGGGCGATAAATGGAGATTTTTCTATACCCGTCCCGCCCTGCACCCGTCCCGATCCCCGCCCCGCTTTCCAAAAATCCCCGATGGGCCCCGCCCCGTTGCCATCCCTATCAGCTCGGCTCGACTTGGCTTGGCTCACCTCGTCTAATTTTTTTTTTTTTTTTATAGACAATGGCAGCTAACTTTGTTTTTCAGATAGTGGCAGCTGTCATTATTTCGGCCTTGTAAGTATCATAAGCTCATCTCTGACAGATAGACAACAATTATCCAACTGCCATTAGGCAAGCTAGACAGGCGCCCATAAAATGACAGTTACCATTGACAGTTGGAAAGATGAAACACTGGCAATTGAGAAGATGAAACATCCCTTATTACCATACATGGTTAATGGTTTACCTGTAAATGTTGCTGTATATATTCCTTGTGTTTGAGAGATGTGTGAATGTATAACTTACTCTTTTTTATATCTAAGTTAATTAGTAGCCAAGTCAGGACAGAAGGGAGGGAGCGGCAGGGGGGCGACAATTGTGGGGTGGGGGTGGTAATGTGGGGGTGGAGACTATGAATTGGAGAAGGATGCCCTTTTTATCGCGGTTAATTCTCATTTGATGTCTAAAAAAGGCCCTTTTAAACAAAAAACTAGTGATAAAGGGCTTTTAAGAAAGTCACTAATGTTTTTCTAGCTTTAAGTTTTCTTAGTTCATAGACTAGTTCCGTGATTTATTCTAAGAACTAGAAAACACATAAGCATATGAGTTATGAGGACATTTATTTTTGGAGACACAATGTATCCTTCAACTAAAGTTACACTTCCCCGAGTTCTGAGGAGAAGAAAAGCTATCTGCCTATCTATATTTGATAGTGCAACTCTATGGTCATAGTATTCTGAACTTGATGTTGTTTGTGATTGTCTATAACTCAAAAGGATATTGTTCAGATAGCTGATAACTCTATCTAGTCCGGGCATATTTTACAATATGATTTAATATGTACCGACCAACTTCAGATGTGAGATCAGAGTATTTCCACCGTTCTTTGATTTCTACATCCCGAACCATTCTGTTCTTTTTCTCTTTTGCCTTCTGCTTGCATTATTATTTTTCTGCCCATCTTATTTTGGGCGTACTTTTTATGCTTCTAATTGTTGCTTGTAAAAACTGAATATTTGTCCTTTATGCTCGCTTGCGATGAATACATCTACCATAAATCTGCTCTCTTGTAAAAAGCATGTTTATGTGTAGTAGTATAATTTGGCTTGATTTCAATGCAAATAATGCAATGCCTTCAGCCTTGCAGCTTGATGAGATACACTTCTTGCACAGTACTATTGTGGATACAATTGGATTGATTAACTTACCTCCTTTCTAACTACTAGAGGTCATGAAGTATACGACATGTGCAAAAGGGATTCCTGCAACCCCCCCCCCCCCCCCAAAAAAAAAAAAAAAAAAAAAAACCCCAAGAGGAAGAGTTCAATGGGAAATACATCCCAAAATGTAGAAAAACTTCTTGTTTGTTTAAATTTACGATTTGCCATTAAAGAGGTTCTGCTCATTGTTAAAAAAGAGCTTCAACTACTGTAACTTGTAAGATTGAAATAGTCTCCTATATTTATGTGGTTATCTAAGGAGAGATGCTTTCTTCCTGCATTGTGGAGTTTCTAGGCTTGTGAAATTAAAAATTCTTGTGTCCATGTACATTGCAAAACGATGACTTCAAAGGGCAGAATTTATCTTTCTGTCATCTGAGTTCCAGGACTGAGATGACTTAACCTTGCTTGGGCAAAAGAGGGGGAGGGGTGGTTTGGTTGGAGATGAATGAAAATTTAGGAATAATGGTGATTTTTATAGTCTAATTGTTATGATTTCTCATGAGTGGACACATAAAGAAGTTAACCACATGATTTTAAAGGGAAATTTCTTACATGGAGGTTCATTTTAATAGAATCAAGGTTGCAGAAGTAGTGTTGAGCCTGGCCCGTCAAAAGAAATTGGATATCAAGCAGTATCCGTGGATAAACTTGTTTTGACCTTTGCAGGTGTTAGATTGGTTGTCACTATCTTTTTATGTCCATCCCACTCTTTCTCCTCTTCAACCAATTTTCACAGTAAAATTAGCACTGACACTGAGTGAGTTGCTGCACAGTGACTTCTTGTTGGTCAAATAAACACTTGAACCTGTAGTTCACCTTTTGTTTCATCCCAAATTTGTACGTGGGCATTTTTTTAAATTTATTTGCTGCCTTCATGGTGATTTTTTGGATTATATTATGTGCTTTTTACAGATTGAGATAGGTGGTGTATGATCCCACCCATGGCTTATTGACGATGTTCTTTCCTATGAAGTCATGTCGAGAAGGACCTTAGATGTTGTCTCAATGTCTGATTTGAAGTTTATATGTTGGATATGCAGTCAAGAATCAAGTGATTTTTCTTGCTGACATAGCTTAAAGAGTATCGGGTTTTCCATATGCATTCCCATGTACTAGATAATCTATCATGTGTTCATCTGCTAAATACTCCTGAATCGCCAGTGCATTTTGATGGCCTTGCTTATGTAATGTCTTGGTGAAACTTTAAAGATACTGAATAGGTTCTTCAATCACTTAAGATCATCAAAGTATTTATTTTTCATTTCGAGGCCAAAATTTGAGAGATTAACTTCATGGTTGATATACTGCCTGACCTTGTCCATTACTGCTAATGAATAGAGGAACTTTACTCCCTGACCCTGTCCATTACTGCTAATTAATAGTGAAACTTGTCTTTATGATTTTCCATTCTTTCTAGGGTCTGGCAATGGTAATGCATAAGAACCACGAAGGCCCAGCTGTTTTTGAGATGTTGGAAAGGGCTTTAGAGGTCGCTCGTCATGAAAGAAGAGTCAATGAAGAGCGAAACATAAGAATATTAATTGCCCAGATGCATATTGTAAAGGTAACAGTTGGACAGTCTTTGTCAATTAATTTTGGCTGCTTAATAGTGGAATTAGGTTTCTACACTCATTGACTTCATTTATCGATTCTGTGGAACATAGACATCAAGATTTGGAAAAATAATAAAATCAAGACTGTGTGTGTGTGTGTGTGTGAGAGAGAGAGAGAGAGAGAGAGAGAGAGAGAGATCATTGTCTTATTATTTATGATGGCTTTGATTTATAATTACTTTATTGATTTTTATATTTAGGATTAGACTTTGCCCTGGTTATCAAATGATTGAATTTGTAATCATTTTGAACTGTTGATTACCTTGCTTCTGTATTCACAAAATCCAATGTATTTTTTCATTTGCAGGGAAACTTTGAGGAGGCCTTGGAGAACTTTCAAGTTCTTGTTAATGAGAATCCCAGGGATTTTCGACCTTATCTTTGCCAGGTCAATGACATAGCAACTACTTCGTGTTGCTGGTTTATTTTATTTTATTTTTCGAATTTCTCCAGTTTTTTCCATAAATTTTTCTTGATAAAAGTTTATTTTCAGGAGATAGAATATAGGCAGGCATATTTTCAGATTTCTGAGAAATTAGTTTACCTCTGGGGTTCAGATGAAGCAATTAATAGTAGGGGCTAGCCTTGATTTTTGGGTTAAAATGCTCTTAACCAAGCTTGGACAATTGCTAATTTGTGACGAAGATTACAGAAGATGACTTTTAAATTATTCCTAATGCTGGAGATGGGAAGAGTGCTGTAAAACTAAGGTTGTCTAACAATGCACTGCAAGAATGAGTCGCTCGCTATTTGAGGACGCAAGACGATTGAAGTTAGTAATGCTGCAATAACGATAGAAATATAAACAGGGAAGTTCAAGATGGGGGTAATGAGACATTCTGTTTTGTCCATCAGGAAGCTCACACATTAATGACATACTCCCTCCGTCCCAAATATATAGGCTGATTGGGTTTTTCACACGGATTAAGAATGTTATTGAAAAAGTAAATTTTATCAATAGTTTTCCTAATTTACCCTTATTTAATGAGTATTATTTAAAAATAATGATTAATCCTAATTCACCTTCAATTCCCAAATATCTATGAATTGAGTGAACACATTAATTAACTCTCCATTGACTCTATGCCTATACCAGAAACCAAAGCTCCTAATGTGTAGAAACCATTAAATATTTGAAATTTCCAATCATTGAATATAAATATGGGTAAATTATGAATGTATAATTTCAAGATTAAATTGAAAAAAATTGTGATAAATAAGCAAATTAAATAAGGGTATTTTAGTAAAGGAACAAAAAAAATACTTCAAAATAGAAACAAGCCTATATATTTGAGACAAGAGAAAAAGGAAAGGTGGTCTATATATTTGGGACGGAGGGAGTATTTGTTAAGTTAGATTGGACTGGACAATATTAACTGTATCTAGTCATATCCAGTACTCCGTACCAAATACGCCCCAAGTGTCAAGGTTCTAACTATTACTAGTACTTTACAGACCTTTCTCGGGCTTCCTTTTTGGTATTCTCCTTTGGGTTAATTATTGGTTGGGTTATGTACATATAGTTTGAAGTACAAATTGTTGGGATTAAGGAGGGAGACAATATTTGTTTTGTACAATCTTGACTAATTGCTTCATGAAATCCATTGCAGGGAATCATTTACAGCCTGCTGGACAAAAAGAAGGAAGCTGAAGAGAACTTTGAGATTTATCGAAGTCTTGTGCCTGACGAATTTCCAGAGAGGGGATTTCTTGATGATGTTGTCTTGGCGGCAAAAACAGAAACAAGGCAACAGCTCGAAAAGGAGTTGCAAAGCTAAATTATGTACAAAGACGAAAATCTTCCATCCTTAAAGTTTTTAGCCCTGATTCCCGACCAGGTGCTTTCAGTTCTTAGAACCAACTTGTACAGTGAAAAATCATTAGGAGATGTTGCAGGAAATGTTACAGTTGTCGAAATGGTTGTTGAAAAATTGGTTAATAAGTTGGGTTGACCAACTTTTGACCAATCCTTTAGTTGGATACAAGATTTCTTTGGTCGAGAGTGTTGTACTCCGTGAGTAGATTAAGGTAGCATGTTTATTTTCTCAAAAGAGTTGTGCCTTTTGGACATAACTTTTCAACTCCTTTATAAAGACTCCCTCATGGATTTCGTTCATTCCAAATCCTTGTCCTGCAGTATATTATTTTCTTTTTCCTTGCACTATTTCATGTTCTTCATTTCAGTCCAAAATATTATATTCTGAAATCTTTTTTTCTTGTTCGATTCAAAGAGGTCAAAATATTAATATGTTAGTTGGTCATGTAATTTGGAGCTATTATTACAAGACGTGGCCGTTGTCAAATTCAAGAAGAACCAAAAATATATTTGTGGTCTACAGCTTGAATATTGAATAACCTCGTTTTCAATGCACGTAATTTATGTTAAGGTTGACTGATGTAATTATTTAAGAGTTCGCATGTCGCGTTCTTGCACTAAAGGAGCCATGTAGAATGGTCTGTCCTCATCAAGAAGCGCTGCTGTGGGTGCACGTATGTACGTAGGAGAATGGCATGTGGAGAAACAATGCAGCATGACTCTTCCATGTCTTATTGGCAAGTCTGTTAGCATCCGTTCAGTCTAATTTAAAATATTAAAAAATTAAAATTCAAGTCAATAATTAATTTTAACTACACAATAAATATGATTAATAATTTTTATCAACTTTTTAATTATATATTTTATCAATTTTTATCAAAATCTTTATCAAACAAGTTAAAAATCCTGGTCATTTCTTCAAATGACCGATTAACTATGCCATTATAGGTTTTTTATGCTGATTTTTTCCTATACTTGTCATTTTAGAGAACAAAAAACCTATTCACATAACATAATAAATACCACATAAAATAGATCTGTCCAATGATATGCATCAAACCACAAGCATAAGTAACACAAACCACACACACATCCAATAATTTACTTCATTCCTTCTTGAAACATTGTCTTCTCTCTCAAATTACAGCACATGTTATACCTTGAATGCTCGTACTTTACAGCGAATGAGAGTTTTCCACATGGTTTTGAAAGATTCTAAGAACCCATATCAAATATTCTCTCTCTAAACTTTTCACTGATTTTTCGTATAGATGAATTAAATTCACGAAAATCAAAAACTCGGAGAAGGATAATTGATTGACAATTTTTTTGTTTCTCTCTCTCTCTCTTCTTTTTTTAACTTTTAATTGATTTTTTCGTATAGATAATTAAATTCACGGAAATCAAAAACTCGGAGAAGGATAATTGATTGACTTGCAAAGATAAATCAATCAAGCAGTTCCAAAAACCTTGGCGCAACTAATATACACATTATATAGAGAAGAGTAAAGTTAAGTGTTTGTTTGGTGGAGTTTAAAAGTAGTATTTTAGAAAATTTTGATAAAAGCTGATAAAATGTGTAATTGAAAGTTGATAAAAATTGTGGATTCCATAAAATATATATTGAAAATAAATTAAAAAGGATTTTATTTTAAACTTTATTAAATATGCACTTACAACGCAGGACTATACAATTAATCCTCTATTTTCTACAAGAAAAATTGCATATAAATTTTTGAAGAGAAATTTTGAAATGTACTCAAAAGTAAATAGTTAATTTGAAATATGAATTTTTTTTATAACATTTACAAATATGTCAATTTTTAAATGCAAAATTTCAAATATATTTTTTAATAAAAATGACTAATTTTTTGTGTAGTTAAAATTTAATGGTAGGAGACAGTCATACAATAGCCTCTAAGAAAAGTTATCAGTCACAAAACCGACAGATTAGTACAAAAAATCGACAATTTATTTTTTTGTTAGAGAAAATCGAGAGATTAGTTTGAAAAATCGACATTTGAATTTTTTTTGTAGTACGATGATATACACAAATTTATATTACTTAGTCTAGATAATTATTTAATTTACACTTTTAATTACTGAATGCTAATTTGAAGTAAATATCAGAAATTTTTTTATCTTATAACAAATATTTTGATATCAAAAATTGTGGACATCAACAAAAAATTTGTCGACATCGACCAAATAATGCCGATGTTGATAAATTTTTTTTCAATTTTTGTCGATGATAGCGATGTTATCACCTGATTTTGATAGGGCTCCCACGTCAGCAAAGGCCTAACGGGAGTCCCATAAAGGCCCAGCGAGGGCCTCGCAAACCCTAAGAAGGGAGTCGAAGGCCCATCAGACATCTTTGCACTCTCGAACCATAATATCACGAGGCCCAGAGAGGGCCTAAACATTCACGAGCATTCTATAGGGTCTCGCCGAGCCTCGTATTTACCGCAATTAACAGGCAGCGAGATATTCTGGAATGACTAGAGAGGTAATTAAGGACAGATTGCGTTGGATTGGCACACGGATCCTTTCAAGGAAACTGAATCATAATCTCCTAAAATCATGCAACGTGATAAGCTCAAAGAAGGAAGATAATTTTGGAGATTGCCTGGGTAATGAATGAACCCTATCCCATAAGGAAGGAGGATCCGATCGAGTATCTGATTGATTTGTTTCCCAAATCAATCAGAACTCCTGCGTTATAAATACAACGTCTCCAGTTGTTCCAAGGTACGCTCTTTTTACGTCTAAAATCACACCCTAAACTCTGCTCAAATCTTTGTCTGCTTGTCCCTCCCACACCTAATTATTTTCACCACCCCCCGGTGTATTCTCCATATACCGGCAGTTGACTTGATCGTTGGAGTACTAACGATCGCTGGACCTTTTTTCTCCGGAGATCTTGGTGCCTAACGATTGTCCTAGTGTGCAGGTAACATACGAGTTGACAGATGTGTGATTGGAGATCTGTTGACACGTGGACGGTGCAGGTTTCGACGTCAACAGATTGGCGCCGTCTGTGGGAAACGAAAAACATTACACAACCAAAAACTTGTAGCAAAAATGTGTTTTCTACCAGGAGGAGCATGACAACCGAACATTCCACGGAGGAAAAATTCGAGTCTCACCACACTGACTTGCTACAAGAGAGCGTTCATGACCTACAGAACGTGACCCGCCGCAAAAGGAGAAAACAACGGCAAAAACGGACGGTTGAGCAAGAGAACCAGGATCTGAAGCTGGACAATGCCCGGATAAAGGCCGCGCTTGAACTGTTGGAGAATCAATCCTTCCAACATGGACCCAAGCGCAGTCGTGCCCGGATGAGCCCTTCACAATCCAGTTCACTAGAAAGCCACCGTTCCCAGGAGGAATCGCCCGTCTCTAACGGCTGGAACCCCCATAACTTCGCCTCGAAGCCCTCGCAGGATGGCTAGAGGGGAAGACCTTTCCCTGTGCAGGAAAACCGTCCCGTTCCTGCTGCTAGCATGTTTGACAGGTTGGGAGTGGGGTCTTCCATAGCACCACCCCTACCCACACACAGCAGGCGCAGCGAGCACAGCGAGGCCCGAACAGAAAAAAGGAAGGACCCGAAGAGTCACGTAAAGTCTGAGGAGGAGAAAGAGAGGCTAGAGTGTTACGAGGATGACAATGACGAGAATCTTCCGTTTATCGATTACATGAAGGCAATGGAGATACCCGCACACTTTCGAATGCCTCTCATGGACAAATATAACGGGAGAGGCGACTATACGGATCATATAAACATATATAAGACGAAGCTCCAAGGCCAGTCCCCTGCGGTGAAGTGTCGAAACTTTCATACCACGCTCGCAGCCGACGCGAAGATATGGTACAATAAGCTGAAGTCGGGGAGCATCCGAAGCTGGCCTCAACTTAAAAGGGAGTTCGTCAATGCCTTCATCGGCAATCGGACGATAATAGCTGACATTGCCCAACTCAACGACATCCGGCAGAAAGAAGGAAAAATCGTCAAGAGCAACTTCAAGAGGTTCAGTAACGTTATCAACAAGATTGAGACTGTGACCGATGAAAAGGCCTTGGATGCACTAGTAACTGGACTGCACATGCGCAATCCCTTTTGGAAGGATGTACAGAACAATCAACCGAAGACCTACAGTCAGCTGGTGGACTTGGTCCAGCGCAAAATTCGATCAAAGGAGGTGATCGAGAATAGAGAGAAGGCCGAAAGGAAAAGAGGAGATCGCTATAGAAGAGAGGGGCGGCGCTCTCCCGAACATCGTTTCTCTCGCTTTCAGAGGAAGCGCTCCTCCGGACTGCCAAACAACCATTACAGGAGGTTCAATCAGACAGAAGTAGCCTCTGTCCCTCGTCTCAGAGCGCCAGTAGTGGCCTCCTTACCAGCCACAACACCACCCAAGTTCTGTCGTATACACAGGACTAGGGTGCATAATACAGAGGATTGCCCAGACGTGAAGAAATTAATCAATTGTAGGAACTACGGACAAGGAGAGGGGAATCACCCTACGCGAGGACGTCGAGGGCCACCCGCACAAGGGCAAAGACCTCTTCCTCAACGCTAGAACGATGGACCCCGCCACGATGAAAGAGAGAATGATGAAAACAGGGACCCACCAAGAGTGGAAGGGACAGCGGGAGCCCCTCCTGTCTGATAAATAAACACGATTATAGGAGGGCCATATGTCGGAGGACACACGATGAACTCGCGACGCAACTACGCAAAGGCGGCAAGGGAAGAACCCATGGAGAGTTGGCAGGTCCACGGACATCGGTCAAGAGCACCGCAAATCTCTTTCACTGAGGAAGACGAGGCAGGCATACACTACCCTCACTGCGATGCCCTGGTAGTCTACGCCATCGTTGCCAGAGATGGCCTAGGACAGATGTTGGTCGATGATGGGAGTGCCGTAAACATCCTGTTCGACAGTGCCTTCGACCAAATGGACGTAGATTATGAACTAACGGCTATTTTGGAGCTGCTATTCGATTTCACGGAGGATAGCCTCATCCCACGATGAAGGATTACCCTCATGGTGGACCTTAGAGAACCTCCGTGCCACCTCAGGAAGTTCATAGAGTTTTTGATAGTAGATACCCGCTCTGCCTACCACGGTGTCCTCGAGAGACCTACGTTGAAAGATCTGCAGACAGTCACTTCCATACACTACTTGGAAATGAAGTTCTCAACACCTAGAAGGGTGGCCAAGATCCGTGGTAATTAGATGGAGGTGTGGGCATGCTATATGAACGCATTGCGGAAAGTCGCAAAACGCGAAGACATTGCCCCAGCAGTGATGACCATACACTCGGAACCAATGGGCGTTAACCACGATAAGATGGACGAGGAACTTGTACTAGACGAAGGCCTAGACCCTCGGATCATAGGCTCGGACTCTCTTGCCTCCCCGGCTGAGGAGCTGGAAGCTTTTTCGGTGAACTCCTCAAAACCGACCCAAGTGTTGCAGGTGGGAGAAAAACTCGAAGGAAAAATGAAAGAGGAACTAAAGCAGTTCTTCTGGGAGAATGCTGACGTCTTTGCATGGAAGCACAGCGATATGGTCGGGATCGATCCATTTTTAGCGTGCCACGCCTTAAAAGTGGATCCGAAGGTGCACTCCAAGATTCAGAAAAGAAGACCTTTGAGTGCCGAAAGGTATAGTGCCCTGAAGGAGGAGGTTGATAAGCTGTTGGCCAATGGGTTCATCAGGGAGGCTGTTTACCCCCAATAGGTATCTAACCCAGTGCTGGTAAGGAAGAACGTTAAGAAATAGATGGTCTGCATAGACTTCTCGGATCTGAACCAAGCATGCCCTAAAGATAGCTTTCTGTTACCATGCATCGACCATATGGTCGATACGACTGTCGGCCACAAGCTACTGAGCTTTATGGACGCATACTCGGGCTACAACGAGATCCATATGTTTGCGGGAGACGAGGATCACACTTCGTTTATCACTGACCGAGGATTGTATTGCTATAGGATGATGCTATTCGGCCTGAAGAATGCAGGAGCCATATATCAGCGGTTGGTAAACTGCATGTTCGTAGGACAGATCGAGAACACCATAGAGGTATCGTCGACGATATGCTTGTAAAGAGCGTGAATACCGAGGACCACATAGGGCACTTAAGAGGGATGTTCGAAGTCCTTTGCAAATATCGCATGAGGCTTAACCCATTGAAGTGTGCGTTCGGAGTTGCATCTGGAAAGTTCCTCGGCTACATGGTCAACCAGCGCGAGATAGAGGCTAATTCCGAGAAGATTAAAGCGCTCATCAAGATGCAGTCACCAACTTCTCCTAAGGAGGTCCAAAGCCTGACAGGAAGATTAGCGGCCCTGAATCAATTCATATCCAAGGCGACCAACCGTTGTCAGCTCTTCTTTCAGACCATCAAGGGGAGAAGAGGTTCGAGTGGACCGAAGAGTGCGAGAAAGCCTTCCAGAACCTCAAGGTCCTCATCAGAAAGTTCCCGCTGCTATCCAAATCGAAGAATGGGGAGACGTTGCTCGTTTACCTCGCCGTGTCTGAAAAGACAGTTAGCTCGGTCTTAATACGAGAAGAGGGTCCGGTGCAGCTTCATGTCTATTATGTAAGCAAGGCCCTACAGGACGCGGAAACGAGGTACCCAGATATGAAAAAGCTCGCCCTATCTTTGATCATCACCTCTCGAAAACTTCGACTGTACTTCTAGTCCCATAGCATAGATGTCATGATGAACCTCCCTCTGAGACAGATACTCCAAAAGTCAGACACATCAAGGAGGCTGATAAAGTGGTCGATCGTACAAGCTGAGACCCTCTGTAAAAAGACAAGCTTTAGCAAATTTTGTAGCCGAATTTGCCCACGTCCTCGAAGGTTCGCTTGAAGCCCGACCCCAGGAGGTACCAACATGAAAGTTATATGTTGACGGATCCTCGGATGAGGCCAAAGCTGGAGCTGGGATCTGACTAGTTAGCCCTGATGGTCACAATCTCAACTGTGCACTTCGCCTGGATTTTAAAGCCTCCAACAACGCTGCGGAATATGAGGCACTCCTAGCGGGCTTGAGGCTGGCACAAGAGATGAGGGCGAGGAAACTTCAGATTCACAGCGATTCACAACTGGTCGTCAGTCAAATTAATGGGGCCTTCGCGGCACGCGAGCAATCCATTATGGCATACCTGACAAAGGCCAGAGACTTGTTATCCCACTTTGAGGCATACGAACTCCTGCAGATTCCACGAATGGAAAATGGCTACGCGGACGTCCTCTCGAAATTGGCAAACAGCAGAGACTCCGACTTGATGAAGGCCATCCTGGTTGAGAGGCTCAACTAACCCTCCATCGACGAGTCTCCCGCATTCACTGTCTTGACGATATCCGAATCTCCTGGGTAGATGAAGGAGATCATCGCATATTTGACCGACCAAATACTGCCCAGCGACAGACAAGAAGCACAAAGACTTCGTAGAAGAGACGCGAAGTTCGTGCTACAAGATGAGATCCTGTATAAGAGGGGCTTCAGTCATCCCCTTCTACGCTGTTTGACACAGGAGAAAGCAGTGTACGTGATGAAAGAGATACACGAGGGGATATGCGGTAACCATTCAGGCGGGATGGCCCTAGCACAGAAAGCCTTAAAACAAGGGTACTACTGGCGACAAATGCCAAAAATTCGCCACTATACCGAAGCTCCCGGCTCAGAACCTGACCCCAGTCACCAGTCCCCAGTCATTGGCCTTTCGCCAAGTGGAAAATCGACTTCATAGGTCTCCTCCCGACGAGAAGAAGTGGGGTCAAGTTTGCGATTGTAGCGGTGGATTATTTCACCAAGTGGTGTGAAGCCGAGCCTTTGGTCAAGATCACAGAAGAAAATGCATGGAAGTTCGTGTGGAAGATTATTGTCTGCCGTTTTGGGATTCCTCACTCTCTATTCTTCGACAATAGCACATAGTTCGCGAGAAATAAGTTCAACTCGAATTGCGAGAACCTTGGTATTCGAATGGACTTTTCCACCCCCTACTACCCCCAATCTAATGGCCAGGTAGAAGCCATAAACAAGATCATCAAGCATACACTTAAACGAAAACTAGAATCTGCGAAAGGAGGATGGGCTGAAAAACTACCCGAGACCTTATGGTCCTATCGAACAACTTCTTGGACGACTACTGGTGAAACCCCTTTCTCCATGGCATACAGGGCAGAGGCAATGATTCCTGTCGAAGTAGGGATACCCTCACCCAGGCACCTGCACTTCGACGAAGTGACCAATGAGGGTTTGCGCAGGGCAAACCTCGATTTACAAGATGAGAAACATGCGGACTTGCAACTCCGCCTCGCAGTTTACCAATAGAAAATGGCCAGGTACTACAACTCCAAAGTTAGGTGTAGGAGTTTCCACATCAATAACTTCCTCTTGAAGAAGGGATTCTAGGCTAATAAAGAGATGGGGACCGGAACCCTCGGACCCACCTGGGAAGGACATTATAAAGTCATCGAAGAAATCTACCCCGGAACTTACAGATTGAAAGATTCTGAAGGCAAGGAGACGAGGCACCCTTGGAACATCGCCCATCTGCGGCCGTATCACCAATAGTTTTATTTTGCACAATTCAATTTCTAGTATTTTGTCCAGCGCCTTGAGACACCGCGTCTTTTAATAAAATTCATCGTCTTATGAGTTGAAAGTGTTCCATAGCAAGTCAAAGTAATTTTGCAGTGGGGGAGTGTAGTTCGCGGCCAACTCCATCAACTCCCTGGATAAATATTCAACGTGTAAACAAGCAATCAAATACAATTCGATAGCGGATGAGTGTAGTTCACGGCCAACTCCATCAACTCGCTGGATAAATATTCAACGCGTAAACAAGCAAGCAGATACAATTCGACAGCGAGGGAGTGTGGTTCGCGGCCGACTCCATCAACTCGATGGATAAATATTCAATGCATAAACAGGCAAGTAAATACAATTCGACAGTGAGGGAGTGTGGTTCGCGGCCAACTCCATCAACTCGCTGGATAAATATTCAACGCGTGAACATGCAAGTAAATACAATTCGGCAGTGAGGGAGTGTGGTTCGCAGCCAACTCCATCAACTCGTTGGATAAATATTCAACGCGTGAACAGACAAGTAAATACAATTCGACAGCAAGGGAGTGTGGCTTGCGGCCAACTCTATCAACTCGCTGGATAAATATTCAACGCGCATTCGAAGCAAACAAAGAATTTATACAAACAATTTATACAATAATTACATCATAAGAAGCTTTACAATTCTAAAACCAAGAGACTTAAGAAAGTGCAAGATTCCTACGTCCTTGTCGTGTCCTGGGGTTCGGCATAACCAGGGACCCCAAGTTTGGCCAATAAGCCCTAGGCCTTCGCCAACTCGTTTAGTGCCTCGGTTAGTTCTTTGTCTTTAGCATAAATCATGTTTTGACAAGATTTCAGCTGCGACTCAGCCATTTTCTGAGCTTCGACACACGCCTTCTGGATTGTTTGGGCTTTCATGACGTCATATGTAGCACGAGCCCTCGCGTCTTCAGAAAATGCGAGTCGTGCCTGAAGGTCTTTGTTTTCGGTGCGCATCGCTTCTACATCCTCATCTCCTCAATGACGGAGCACAGTTCGTCAACCTTCATCTCCAACACTTTATACAACTCGCAGTTAAGAATGTGATTGCAGGAGGTATACATTTCAGCCAACTTCAACAACTCCGTCAATTTCGCGTTCTCTGCCGCCTCTCCATAGGCAGAAGTCCAATACTTATGAACTGATGCCACCGCATTGGCAGCCGGAAGTGGCAATTTTCTTAAGACCGTTGGATCCAGCTCGTCCTGGCGGGACCCAATGTTGATATACTCGTACTTGCCGAGAGGTGGAGACGTGGGAACCCGGAATGCCTCTTCCCCGCTCTTGGCTCCTGCTTTCCTTTTCCCCGATTGTCTAGTGCTCCCAAGCGAAGGCACGGGTCTTGCAGGAACGAATGTAGATGGCACTTCCGATGTCGCCTCCGGCGCGGGTAGAATATAGGAGTTATCCGTCGTCATCTCCGGTACTTGCAACATAGTGGACCCAAGACCAGACGTCGCAGACGGCACCAAGGATGAAGGGGAGATATCTTCCACGCCTTATCTTAAACTTTGAGACTTTGGAAAAATAAAAGCCCGACATGGCCAACAATAATCAGGATCTGAATATGACAGTAGGAGAGCAAAGATGATATAAATAAACTGAAGTCCTGCAAACATATATATATAGGCGCGGCAGGATACTAACAGTCGGAGAGACCATCACATGAGAGAGGAATAAATGCAAATCAGATAAACTCTAGGAAGATATAAAGGGCGCGTGGGGATATGCGCCTCATAAATTGTGCGAACGTCAACGCATGGTAACACCGCCAACGCCTACCTACGTTGAAACATTGGAGGGTGAGAGCCCCGCAAAACAGGCGAGGAAGACCTGTTCTATATGCCTCGCTATAGCGCGATCGCCAGAACCTCAGCGGTGGAGCGAATGGTTGCACGAAGTCAAATGCCAGAATTCCAATATGGCAGGCATGCATTGACTATCCCTTGCGAACCGTCGAAGTCGGGTGATACGCGATGTGTACCGTTGCTCAAGGCATATTGGATGGCTCCAGAATGGTACCTGTGGCTTCATGGATGCCACATAATGTCAACGAAGTTCGAAGCCCATGTATCACAAACAATCAACGCATATGGAACTAACAAGAAAATCTGGGCGCAATCTTATTTTATTTAAATAATTCAGAATACAAGGCAGAAACAAATACGCCTGATAATTATCCTACTACCCCGCTGCCTCTTTGGGTCGGCACACATGGGGATATTAGATCTACTAAACCTATTCTCTGGTCTTCATCATCCCAAACATCATCAGGAGTAGAGGATCTGATCCCACCATGATAGGAAGTCTCCCACAACCAACGTGAGTTGATTTGGTGACTAATTAGGCCACACTGTTCAAAAAATGCCGTTGACGTCTTTTGGCAGTGGCCCCTAGCCCTATCACCCATGTCGTGTACGCACCGTACAGGGCACGGCCGAGCTAAGACTGCTAGGCCCGACCCCTCCTCCCTCCTGTCCTCCCGTGTACGTTTGGTCCCCTAAACGTTGATTGGTTGGGCGTTTGGTCCTCTGAATATTGATTCTTCGATTGATAGGCATTTTGGATGCCGGTTCTCCAGCCGTACTTCCATCACACTTCAGACACAAGAGGCATGATCACACGACTAGAAAAAGTTGGGGACAAAAAGACCTAATTCACACAATTTATCGGAATTGCGCATACATAAGGAGCACGATGGAAGGATCTCAATATATTCTTTACCTATATATAAAGGCTGCGTTGGAACCTGTCACAAAGCAATAAATGCGAATGTTCCAGGAGGATTAGGAACGCCACACAAAGGTGCCACCTCCCCAGGA
Organism: Forsythia viridissima; assembly: GCA_030279155.1. Taxonomy (NCBI): domain Eukaryota; kingdom Viridiplantae; phylum Streptophyta; class Magnoliopsida; order Lamiales; family Oleaceae; genus Forsythia; species Forsythia viridissima. The sequence goes on along the minus strand of CM059038.1, from coordinate 35,324,124 downwards.
CATTGAATACGCTAACTCTTCAGATTCTGCCAAGAGTTAATACCATTAATGCCCATGGGAGTGATTCCTTGGTCTTAGGAACGGCTCCCCGTGCACAATCGTACTTATAATTAAATGCTGGGACAAGAATATATTAAGGAAAACAAGTCTGACAATTAATTCTGGAACATACGCAAAAGAAAATTACAAGTTTGATAATTAATTTGAGCTTATCCGCGAAAGAAAATGACAGGGTTCGGGGTCTAGGTGCCCCACCGCCTATACGGGTCGGCACACTGCGGGCCTTCCTCCACAACCGACGGGAGGTTTTGCTCACTGACTTCACTGGGAACCGTTTCATGCGCCAAGGCCTCGGTAGGAGCCTGCCGAAGGAAAGAGATGTCCTATTCTGGATGGACTTCTGCGACCCACTCTACCAACTATTCACCCCCAATGGTCATTAAGCAGTGAGCGAGGTCCTGATACTCAGGCGTGTCCACGAACTCGTCCTGGTATACCTTGACCGCCCTGGCCTCGGTACCTGCACAGTCAGCCCGGACTCTCTCCAACTCCTATTTTGCCGCGGCCAACGACTTCTCATTCTTTGCGAGGACGGTCTCTAGATTGCTGTTCGCAATGGCTAACGCAGTCTCAGTCGCAAGGTTCTGGTCCTCGGATAGCTTCTGAGCCTCCTCGGCACGCTTTTTAGAAGCTTCGGCAGCCCTCTTCTGTTCCCAGGCTTTTTTCAGACACTCTTTGGCGGCCTTCAACTCAATCTCATACTTACCCTTCATGTCCGCCACCACCGAGTCCAACTTGAACTGAAGCTCCTTTTTTTTGGACTCCAGCTGTGCTTTCTCGAGACTCATGGCCTTCAGTTCTTCGTCCAACTTACTAGACTTGGCCCCTTCATCGCTGCGCTGGCCATCAAAACTTTCCAAGGTGCTGAATAATTCCTTGGTCATGACCAGTCCTCGTATCAAATTCATTTTTGCCATCTTCAGTCGCTCGCGAACAGTGGCTTCCTCGGCCGTCTTTTCTCACTTTTGGGTCCAGTATTTGTGCACGCTCGCCGCGATCATAGCTGGGTGAGCAGGAAGCATTTCCATAACAGAGGTTTCCAGTTCTTCCTTGCGCTGGGAAATGCGGACAGGACTCCCCTGCCCAGCTGAGGAGTCGGAATTCCTTGCGCCCTCAGCTCGACTCAATTTACAAGAATCCCTCATGAACCCTTTCGCGTCTGTAATAGCCTTCCTCTTCCGCAAACCTGCATCACCCGTGTCTTTGGCAATTCTATTTCTTTTATCCTTGGATGAGGCAGGGCTGGGTGAAGGGCAGGAGGACGAAGGCAGGGACGGAGGTGGAATGCTCTGGACAGGAACTAGGACATCGGAGGCAGCAGTTTGGACGGACCCCAATGGCATAGCATCCTAGACCTCTTGCGAGGGACCAACCACCTCTCGTACAGGAGCCGAAGCCGAAGAACCCTCTCCACTGGCAGGGCGAGTGAGACGGAGCGTAGGAATATTTTAAAACCTGAAAGCTGTTAACACAAACACAAATACGCAATACGTTCAGACAACTTTCCACAGTAACACCAATATATCGAAACTTACGAGACTTACCCATCAGTCCGCAGCTGGCCAATAAGTTGTCGTCCTTCAATAGGTTGCCAAGACTCCTGAAGTCGTTGCTGAGAGCTCGTACCTTATTCCACTTCGACATCAGCTCCCATTGGCTTCTCTTCGGGATTGGTGGCTTCCCGCAGTCTGCAAAAGCAAGTAATACATTAAGTCAAGAACTATAGTCAAAATTCCACACAAATGCGGCGGTATATACCAAGTTCTCCAAATTGACGAGGAATAGACACATGGAGAAAAGGGTCATCTGGCATAAATTCCCAGTCCCCGCTTATGAAGATGAACCTCTCCTTCCAATTATGTACTTTGTTGGGACTGTTGGTGGCTGTCCCCCATTTCTGACTTGGTTGAGGAGAAATGTTATACCAACCCACAGATCGGCAGGGCCAGTATATGGACTCAAACTCCCTCGAGGATAGGTTACCTCCTACTTTGGCAATACCCCACAATAGGTACGAGGCCACCATCTGCCCCCAACCATTCGGTGTTATCTGACAAGGGGCCAGATTCCAATCTTTCAGAACCTCGCAAAAGAAATGGTGCATAGGTAGGCGAAGGCCTTACTGCATAACGGGTTCGTAAATCGTGACAAATCAGTCAGGAGGTTCGTTGGTGCGCTCTTCTGGGCCCGTAGCCCTAAGTATTACAGACGCGAGAATATCATACGATAGCCATATATCCTCCAACTCTTCTTCAGCGATCCTCGAACGCGCCATAGAGGCTTCGGTGGTCGATCGCTTCAGCTCCTCGTCAAGCACCTGGGCTGTCGGATCATCCTTCTTCTCAAGCGACCTCCTCATCTTAGGCACCCCGGCGTCTTGTCTCCCCTTCTCTGTAGTCTTTTTCGTCGGAGAGGCTAGGCAAGCACCCCTTCCACTTGTGGACGGAGTTGACGGGCGTCCGTCGGAGGGAGCTTGATTCACTCTCCCTACGACCTCAGAGGTGGAGGACGATGAGGCAGATGTTGTTGACCCACCCCTTATACTAGAGTTTGTCCGGGCGTCTGATTGATTTTGTGAGTCGTCGATTCCGGAAGACATCATAAACCCTTCTCTACCCCAGAAGTTGGTACTCCTGCTATCACCGGAGCGTGTGACAAGGTATAACCCCCAAACCGTAGAGTAAAGAAATAATCACAAAAGCACACAACGAAACAAATCACAGCAACTCTTGGCGCGCTTACCTCGGAAAAGCAGGTAGAAACGTTGCAACACTTGGAATTTTATGTTTTTCGGCAGAACACTCGCAATACTCACTACAGGTACGAAAACGAGAAGAACTTGTAATGAAGGAGGGCGCCAAACTTTATAGGTTGAGCAATTCCAATCTCCACCGTCCACATCACACATGTTGCATCTGAACCGTTAGCCAATGGACTCGTGTTTGGCACGGTGCATCAGGTGGGAAACGGAACCTTAAGTGTTTCTTAAAACAAGGACGCACGCGCTTCACTCGTGCCCCCATTCTCCGCTACGCGCTGCTGGCATTAAATATATACATTATCTCACTTATGATGGTCTGGCCACAGATTGATAGCATTGATTGACAGGATCCCACCAACCGCAGACACGTCACCAAATGTGAATTTTCTAAAGCCCTCACCCGTCATGAATGTTCGGCTTCGGACTTAGGGGACTATACACACTTGAGTAAGTTCAAACTTATGTTCAATTTGGTTTGTTCAATGTGTTGAATACCAAATTTTCTTCTCTCACCTTCAAAGTCCCACGCCCATTATAAATAATAGGCTCGGACTTGGGGGACTATTGTTACCACTCGATTTTGATAGGGCTCACACGTTAGCAAAGGCCTAACGGGAGTCCCATAAAGGCCCAGCAAGGGCCTCGCAAACCCTAAGAAGGGGGTCGGAGGCCCATCAGACATCTTAGCACTCTCGAACCATAATATCGTGAGGCCCAGAGAGGGCCTCGACATTCATTAGCGTTCCATAGGGCCTCGCTGAGCCTCGTCTTTACCGCAATTAACAGGCAGTAGGATTTTCTAGAATGACCAGAGAGGTAATTAAGGACAGATTGCGTTGGATTGGCACACGGATCCTTACAAGGAAATTGAATCATAATCTCCTAAAATCATGCAACGTGATAAGCTCAAAGAAGGAAGATAATCTTGGAGATTGCCTGGATAATGAATGATCCCTATCCCATAAGGAATGAGGATCCGATTGGGTATCTGATTGATTTGTTTCCTAAATCAATCAGGACTTCTGCGTTATAAATACAACGTCTAAGGTTGTTCCAAGGTACGCTCTTTTTATGTCTAAAATCCCATCATAAACTCTGCTCAAATCTTTGCCTGCTTGTCCCTCCCACTCCCAATTATTTTCACTCCCCTCCCCCCATGTATTCTCTATATACCGGCAGTTGGCTTGATCGTCGGAGAACTAACGATCACTGGACCCTTTTTCTCCGGAGATCTTGGTGCCTAATAATTGTCTTAGTGTGCAGGTAACATACGAGTTGGCAGAGGAGTGATTGGAGATCTGTTGACACGTGGACGATGCAGGTTCCGACATCAACAATCGACAAATGGGCATAGAACAAATGGACACAAATTATTGGTGTCCATTTTTACATCGACAAAATGGGCTTTGTTTCCATTTACATCGACAAAATGCATTTCTATTTTTTCAACGAATAAAAGAGTTTTGTACTTATTTTTCTGCTTGTTTTCAACTAAATATAATTAATTTCATTCTCCGACAACAAAATATACTAATAAATTAGATCGACAAATTTTTTAAATTAAACTCAATATCTAATACAATTCACTAATATACAAATTAAATCAAAAAAAAAATTGCCCAAACAACATAAAATATATTGGAAAAAAATAGAGATACAGTATATCAATTTAAGTTTCATCTAATCTATACCAAAAGACACTAATTTCTCAATTTTTTAATAGCTTATAACTGATTTCAAAAATTTCAAATCTGTCGATTTTTTTTAAATGGCTCAAAAATCAGTGACAGATAGGATAATGTATTTAAATCTGAGATAAAAATGAGAGAATTCAACCACAAAAATAAAAAATATGAGTAAAAAATGAAGTTTAGAATGACAGAAATGGTGGAGGAAGCAAGGATAGAGTGTTTAAATTAAAGAAAGAAAGAGTAAACGTGAGAAGATAAGAAAATAGATATAACATGGGTAATATATAGTGGGTACCACAATTATGTTGCCCACTACCCACGGATAACACTTTCTAAAAACTCAAAAGTTGTTGGACAACATTTACCCTCCTCCTCCACAATCCCCACCCTGTAGCAAATTAAATGGAAAATGGTACTTGTACCCACAAAATTTACACTCTCACTTACACACTCACACTTTTCAAATAATGATTGAGTTATTTTATTTATTTGGCCAACTAAATAATAATTTGAACTAACTAATATTTGACAAATGTGATGATATAAGTGATGGTGTAAATGATGGTGTACAAATAGCATGATCCAAATTAAATTTGTTGTGAAGCCATCAACCTTTGTATCACCCACCCCACTCCACTTACCCACCCAATTTGCACCTCACCCCAACCCCATTTCTTTTATAAAAATGGTCAACAAAATTGGCTAAATTTTTTTTAACCCCCTACCCCACTCTCCACCACCGAAATCCCCCTACCCTCACTTGCAACCTGCTATTTTTTCATTTCTCCCACGTCTACTTATTTTAGGTTAATTTTTCTAAGTAATGCAATGATGAATCACAATTTAATTTGACGTTGTTTATATAACTTCAATGCGATAGAACTATGAAAAATACATAAAACACGAACCAATCGTAGCATCTATGCAAGACCATTGTTAAAAAAACCCATCAACTAATTCAAAATTGCTACTAGCAATACTCATATACATTCTATCATCTCTCCCATCATCTGTTGATAAATTATACGATTCTGAATTACCTGTCTTGTAGCACAATTTAATTTGACGTTGTTTATATAACTTCAATACAATGGAAGTACAAAAAGAACATGTCCGAAGTTGCAGGACACGTAATTCAGAATCGTATAATTTTATCGAGAGATGATGGTTTGTATAGGAGTATTGTTAGTAGCAATTTTAAATAGTGGATGGGATTTTTAACAATGGCTGGTTCATATTTTATGTTTTTTTCATAGTTCAATTGTATTGAAAACTTGAAGTTTTATAAATAATGTCAAATTAAATTGTGATTTACCATTGTATTACTTGAAAAAATTAACCCAAAATAAGTGAATGTGGGAGAAATGAAAAAATAGCAGGTTGCAAGCGGGGGTGGGGGTTAAAAAAAATTCTAGCAACTTTTGGTGATCGCTTTTGTAAAAGAGATGAGGTTGGGGGTGAGGTGCAAATGGAATAGGTGAGCAGAGTGATACAAAGGCTGATGGCTTCAAGCAAATTTAATTTTGCTGCTGGGGTGGGCTGCTTTTTGACAACTTTTGGGTTTTTAAAAAGTGTCAACACGTTGGCAGTGAGTACTATAATGGGTGCTCACTATATGTGATATATCACCCATGAATATGATAGATATTTAATTGGTAATCTAGATATATTTTTATCTAATTTTTTAAAATTTAATCAATTTATCATGACCATAGTAACTTTTCTCCGCTATAGGATGGAAAAAATACTTAAACGTCTGTGTCACTACGTCTTCAATTTCTCCCCTCACAAAATTATCTTCTCTAAAATTTGCTGACTGCTTCGATCCATCTCATTGATTCGATCATCTCCCTCCACCGATCATCTCCAAAATTTGTTCACCACTTCAATCCATCGTCATAATAGAGCTTACGGTCAGATCCTACGTAAGAAAGACGTATACTAGTCATGACTGTAGGAAGTATTCTCTACTATGGGAAGAAAAAAGTACTTAAACATTCGTGTGTCACTAGGTTTTCAATTTCTCCCTTCACAAAATTATCTCCTCCAAATTTTACTGACCGCTTCAATCCATCTCCTTGATTCGATCATCTCCCTCCACCGATTATCTCCAAAATCTGTTCACTGCTCCAATTTATTATCATAAAAGAGCATACAGTCGAATCCCACCGCAAGAAAGTAGTATACTAGTTATGACTGTAGGGAGTTTTTTCTGCTACAAGAAGAAAAAGTACTTAAAAGTCCGTGTATTATTACGTCTTCAATTTCTCCCATTACAAAATCCTCTAATCCAAAATTTGTTGACCGCTTCAATCTATCTTCCTGATTCGATCATCTCCAAAATATGATCACATCCTCAATCCATATCCCTGAATCGATCATTTCCAAACTCTGTTCATCGCTTCAATCAATCATCATAATAGAGCATACGATCAAATTACACTGCAAAAGAAGTGATATACTAGTTATTGCATCATATGGTGATCACGACCATAGGAAGTTTTTTCCTTTTTCTATAGGAAGGAATCACTATCGATGTGGGATCTATTTCAAGTAAAATACAATATCGACTTGAATTCCTCATAGTTCTTTTGGAATGAACACACCACGTGGAATGGGTTTACCAGGCTTCGGATATTCCATTACTTAGAAGTGAGCATGCCTAAAGGCATTTTGTGACTCGACTATGAAAAGCCAATATGAAACCGGACCACGCGTGGGGCGGTAGTTTTTCGATCCAATATCTCACTTGAAGAAAGAAAGTAGCATCTTTTTAAAAAAAAAAAAATTCAATCTCCTTTGTTCAATCATCCGATCATCTCCAAAATCTAATCACCTCCTCAATCGATCATCTTCCTCAGATCATCTCAAAAATCTGTTCACCACATCAATTCATCATCATAATAAAGCTTACGGTCGAATCTCAATGCAAAGAAGCGATCTAAGGGGGGTGTATTCAATTAAGACTTGATAAGACTTTTAAAGACTTTTATGGAGTTTAAAAGTCTAGGTGTATTCAATTTAGTCTTTTTAAATTTCATAAAAGTCTTGGAGTATTCAGTATAGATTTGTAAAGACTTTTAAAAAGTTTTATGAAATTATGCGATATTCAATTAAGACATTTTAAAATCCTACGAAATTTAGAGGTATTCAAAATGTCGATGATTTTTAATAACTTTATAAATAATTTTATATGTACTAATTTTAAAGTACAATGTATAAATAAACGATATCATAATTTATCTTCTATCCACCCCTAAGATTTTGAAAGACTTTAGAAAAAAAAAAAAATTATTTGATTCCCTTATTTTTTTTTTCTATATGCAACATTTCTCTTTTCTTTTTTCCTTTTGTAGAGTCAAGATAAATATTTTTTTTCTTCAATATTCCCATAACTATTTTTCCTCTTTTTTTTTTTTTTTTTGTCGTTTTTCTATTTTTCATTAAAAACTATAGAAATTTATAATTAAATTCTTATATAATTGTTGATTATAGTTTATTAATGAATTTCATCAGGTTAACAATTAGGTTTTTATTAATGTATTTTTTTTTTCATTTTCATTCTTGTTTTTTCTATATAATGATTGATTTTTTTTCTCCGTAAATTGGTACATTGATTATTTATTATGCAATTGTCGTAACTAATAATGATATGTTATCTATTGATTATTAAATATATAAAAAAAAGATTATAAACTGGATAAATTTTTTTGTTGGAAAATATTTTTAAAAAGAATTGAATGCCTTAAGTTCTTGAATTTTTTCACAAGTCATTTGAAAGTTTATAGTTTTACCCAAAAGTAAAAATAGAGTGAATTAATAATTTGTCATTAATTTTTGACGTAGTTACTTGCAACAATTAAATAGAACATTTTTTATGAATTTAATAATATCAATACAATTAAATAAATTATTACTAGATTTTTCTCGTGCGATATTTTTTTTAATTGTGGGATATTAAATTTTTATATTCAAAATTTTTAATTTAAATTTTTTTTATAAAAATCCATAAAAGTCTGTGAAAGTCTAGAAAAATCTTTCAAAATGAAATCTATAAAAATTCATAAAAGTGTAGGAGTCTATTAAAATCTATAAAAGTCAATAAAATTTAATGAAATCCATCAAAGTCAATCACTTGAAAAATGTCATTCAAAGTCTTTAAAACTCAAGATTAATTACAAAATTCAAGAACTTATGGCATGCAATTCTTTTTAAAAATATTTTCCAACAAAAAAATTTATCCAGTTTGTAATCTTCATTTTTATATTTAATAATCTATAGATAACATATCATTATTAGTCACGACAATTGCATAATAAATAACCAATGTACCAATGTACGAAGAAAAAAAAAATCAACCATTATATAGAACATTTTTTTATGAATTTAATAATATCAATACAATTAAATAAATTATTACTAGATTTTTCTTGTACGACATTTTTTTAATTGTGGAATATTAAATTTTTATATTCAAAATTTTTAATTTAAAAAAAAAGTTTATCAAAATCCATTCAAGTGTGTGAAAGTCTAGAAAAATCTTTCAAAATAAAATCTATACAAATTCATAAAAATCTATAAAAGTGAATAAAAATTAATAAAATTTATTAAAGTAAATAACTTGAAAAATGTGATAAAGTCTTTAAAACTCCCCTCGCTCAAGTTATTGCACCATATGGTGAAGGCACTGGTTTTGTTCCCATTATTGCCTCCCAAGGTCTCACTCCTAAATAAACTACGAACTACGCGCGGCTTTGCAATCGAATAACAATCTTACATGTTGAGAAGTCAAATCTCGTCAAGTGTCACCTCCTCTTCCATCTTCTTCAGTCTCTTTCCGTTTTTCACCTCCACCTATCAATCGCAAACTTTTATTTTTATTTATTTATTTTTTTTTTTTTGTTATGTCCAGGTATCCCAGTTTATACCAGAATATGTCCTGGACCACCCATCCCCGACCCTTCAGTGATTGGTGGAAGTAAATCGCGATATATACCCAAATTGATCAGGGTTCATTCCCCAACGAGCCTTCTTCCATAGATATTATATCACCAAGCTACTCCACCCATAATTAAGTATTACGTTGCTCCATCCAAGACTCGAACCCCCACGGAGATTGCGAGCCCCGCAATGCCTGTCCATCAATCGCAAACTTTGAATGCAGTAAAGAGGATCAATGTGTTTGAATAATTGCCACAACCAAGCTCCACCAACAACGGAAGAGGTATCTTGTGATTATGAATTACAGCCCTGTTCTAACTCCACAATCCCGCCACCTCTTCACCAAGCTCCTTAACTACACCCACCGAAAAAACATTCCAAAAGGCAAGTCTCTCCACGCCCACCTCCTCAAAAACGGCGTATTCCCTTCCTGCCCATTTCTGTCCAACACCCTCGTCAACTTCTATGCCAAATGCCACCTCTTCTCGGAAGCTCATCTCGCCTTCGTACAAATTTCTTACAAAGACACCGTCTCATGGAACTGCCTCATCAATGCCTACTCTCAATTGAGCCTTCGACGCTACTCTCTTTTGGCCCTTGAACTCTTCAAGAAAATGCTCCAACACCACACCATCCCGAACTCCCACACTTTTGCCGGCATTCTATCTTCCGCTGCCATGTTGGAGGACTCCATGATAGCCCACCAAGCCCATTCTTTCGTGGTCAAATTGGTTGACTCCTATGATGTTTTTGTGTATAGTTCTTTGTTAAACGTGTACTGTAAGTTGGGTAATTTGAACGACAGTCGAAAATTGTTCGATGAAATGCCTGAAAAAAATTCAGTCACTTGGGCTACCATGATATCTGGGTACGCTTTGCATAGGCTTACTAAAGAGGCTTTTTGTCTTTTTAGAATGATGATAGCCGGAGAAGGTGAGGGTGTGAACGAGTTTGTGTTAACTAGTGTTCTCAGTGCTTTTGTGTCCCCGGAGTTTGTTGATATTGGTAAACAAGTTCATAGTTTTGCTATTAAGACCGGATTGTTGTCTATTGTTTCTGTGGGGAATGCTGTTGTAACCATGTACGCAAAGTGTGAGAGTTTGGATGATGCTGTTCGGGCCTTTGAGCTCTCGATTGCTAAGAATTCGATCACGTGGTCTGCCATGATCACAGGTTATGCACAAAGTGGAAATAGTGAGAAGGCATTAACGTTGTTTAAGGAGATGCATTTCTGTGGGATGAAACCTAGTGAATACACCCTTGTTGGTGTGCTCAATGCTTGTAGTGACAGTGATGCAATTTACGAAGGAAAGCAGGTGCATGGGTATTTGGTGAAACTGGGATTCGAGTCTCAACTATATATTATGACTGCTTTGGTTGATATGTATGCTAAATGCGGTAGCATAAACTATGCGAGAAAGGGATTTGACTATCTATTAGAGCCAGATCTTGTATTGTGGACGTCCATGATTGGAGGCTATGTACAAAATGGAGATAATGAGAGTGCTATTAATTTGTATTGTAGAATGCAGCGGGAAGGGATTGCCCCCAATGAATTGACAATGGCCAGTGTGTTGAAGGCCTGTTCAAGCCTTTCAGCGTTGGAGCAAGGAAAACAAGTACATGCTCATGTACTTAAGAATGGGTTTAGTCTTGAAGTTCCAATAGGAAGTGCTCTCTCTACTATGTATGCAAAGTGTGGGAGCCTTGATGATGGTAATCTCATCTTCAGGAGGATGCCTGCCAGAGATGTGGCATCATGGAATGCGATGATTTCTGGCCTTTCTCAAAATGGCCTTGGGATTGCAGCGCTTGAACTATTTGAGGAGATGCAACTGGAGGGTGCAAGGCCTGATTATGTTACTTTTGTAAACGTTCTTTCTGCTTGTAGCCATATGGGATTGGTGGATAGAGGTTGGGAGTATTTTAAACTGATGTCTAATAAATTTGACGAAGCTCCAAGGATAGAGCACTATGCGTGCATGGTTGATATCTTGGGTCGTGCTGGGAAGCTCTATGAGGCCAAAGAATTTATAGAGTCAGCTATCATCGAGCATGGTCTATGTTTGTGGCGCATTTTGTTAAGTGCTTGTCGAAACCATCGTAACTATGAGTTGGGAGCCTATGCGGGGGAGAAACTAATGGAGTTGGGCTCACAGGAATCATCTGCGTATGTGTTGTTGTCAAGCATTTATACAGCTTTGGGAAGAGTGGATGATGTGGAACGAGTAAGAAGGATAATGAACCTTAGGGGGATAAGCAAGGAGCCAGGATGTAGCTGGATAGAGCTGAAGAGTCAGGTTCATGTGTTTGTTGTTGGGGACCAATTACATCCGCAAATTAAAGACATACGCTCCCGGTTGTGGAGGTTAAACAAGCTAATGATGGATGAAGAATGTGGTTCAATTTTAGAAGAATTGGTCTTGAACTAATGAAGTAATTATGTCTTCGCTCAGCTACACCTAGGGAAGTCATATGAGACTGCAGCTTCATTTTCATACAATGGGCATTTACTGCATAAGGTGCTTGAAACTGGAAAAAACGGAGTTCTTAGATGCTGCTGGAACGGGGAAACAGAAATGAAGAGCATATGAAATGTGGAGGTGATGATGTAGATTACAATGCTTTCTGTTGAATGTGTAGTTTGATCATCCAAAGACAGGATCAGGAACATAGATCCCTTGAATTGGAGTTTTTGATTCAAGGAAAGTGCTAACGATCCAGTATTGGAGATTTGTGATAATCAGCATAGCCACAGTGAATGTCCTTGATAAGGAATATTAGATATGGTTTATCTGTGACAATAGCAGAAGGCCTGTTGGCTGGAGATATTTGGGACTGGATGGATTCATTCACGGGTTGAAGGAAGATGAGAAGGTCCTTGAACTTTTGTGCATGACACTAGTTGAAGGTGTCTCTCTAACATTGGGCCAGTTCCATGGAAGATTTGATAGTTCTAATGTTGTAAGTAATACACTGATTCTTAAGACTTCTCAAAAGCATATTTTATTGATCATCAAAAGCACTTATTTATACAGCTTATTTAAAACAGAAAAAGCATAAAATCTGGAACAAAATCTGCTGTAGTTACATAACAGAAAAGCATTAAAAATGCAGCTAAATTTGCTGCATATTATGTAACAGAAATTCCTAAAAAGTAGCTGAAGATTAGATCAATTCCTTACAGAACTTTGACCACTTCAATTCCATGTCAGCAACTCCTGAGACATGTCATTCAACACTCCTTGGCTCTGGAGGTGCAAACTCCAAGCCTTTGTCTCAAGAACTCATACCTGGCTTTGGGAAGAGCCTTGGTCAGGATGTTAGCATTTTGATCTTCTGTTTTGCAGTAGACCAGCTGTATTTCTCTTTCTTTTTGTACCTCTCTTAGGAAATAGAGTTTCAACTTGAAGTGTTTTGTTTTGCCATGAAACACTGGATTATTTGCAATTGAAATTGCAGCTTGGTTGTCTACAAGTATCTGTGTGCTTTCCTTTTGCTCTATATGCAGATCTACCATTAATTTTCTAATCCAGAGAGCTTGATTCACAGTAGCAATGGCAGCTACATATTCTACTTCTGCTGTAGACTGAGCTATGACGTCTTACTTCTTAGAACACCATGAGAAAATAGTAGAACCAAAGCTAAAACAATAACCAGAAGTACTTCTCATGTCATCAACACAAGCAGCCCAATCACTATTAGAATAACCATGGAGTGTGAAATTTTTAACTTGATAGTACCTCAAACCATAGTCAATCGTACCCTTGATATATCTAACAATTCTTTTTGCTGCTTGAAAATGAATTTCACTAGCACGGTGCATGTACCTTGAGAGTAGACTTACATCGTTCATAATATCTAGTCTGGTTGCAGTCAAGTACATCAAGCAGCTATTAAGGTTCTGTAAAGTCTTTCATCAACCTTTGCTGTTCCATCTTTTTTGCAGAACTTCTCCTTTTGATTCATTGGGGTTGTAGTTGGCTTGCATTCCTCCATGTTGAATTTTTTTAAAATCTCTTTGGCATATTTATGCTGACATATGAAGATCTCATTCTGCTTTTGTTGAACTTCCATGCCAAGGAAGAATGTCATCTTTTCAAGATCAGTCATTTCAAAAACATCCTTCATTTCCCTTTTAAAAGTGTTAATCTGCTCCATACTATTTTCCGTAACAAGCAAATCATCAACATAAAGAGATACCACAAGTATTTCATCACTAACCTTCAATTCACTTAGACTTTTTTTAAAACCCAAGTTTATCAAATGTGCATCAATCCTGCTATACCAGGCCCTTGGTGCTTGCTTTAAATCATACAGGGCCTTTTTCAGTAGATATACTTTCTCCTCTTTCCTTGAAAAATAAAACCTTCAAGCTGCTCCACAAAAATTTCTTCCTCCAAGTATCCATTCAAAAAGGCAGATTTGACATCCATCTGGTGTATATTCCAGCCCTTTTGAGCAGCAAGGGCCAACAACATTCTTATGGTATCCAATCTAGTGACTGGGGCAAAAGTCTCAGAGAAATCCACTCCAAACATTTGAGCATATCCTCTAATGACCAGCCTTGCCTTGTGTTTGTTTACAGAACCATCAAGATTGAGTTTGGTTCTATAATTTAACTCCTATTGTCTTTTTATGTGTAGGTCTATCCACTAGGATCCAAGTATGATTTTTCTCAATCATCTCAGCCTTCTCCTTCATTGCAGCCATCCATTTTTGATTTGTTGTAGCTTCTCTATGTCCTGCAGGCTCTATTATAGCAACGTTTCATCTCTGATAGATGTCAAAAAGTGACTTGGTTCCCTTGATAGGTTCGTCATCAATATTATCATTTTCTTCCTGAAACTCAAGCTTCATATTATTTTCTCAACTCCAGCAATCTGACTCAAAGAATTGGACATCTCTACTAACAATTACTTTGTTGTTTTGAGAAAGATAAATCCTGTAAGTTTTTGAAACTGAACTATAGCCTACAAAGATCCCTGGTTCTGCCCTCTTATCCAATTTGTCTCTCTTAACCTGAGGAATATAAGAGAAACAAAGACAACCAAATGTTTTTAGATTTTGCAGCCTGTTTATAGCCATACCATATTTCAAATGGAGTCTTTTGTTTCAAAGCCTTTGTTGGTAATCTATTCAGCAGAAAAATTGATGTGTTTGCAGCCTCGGCCCAGAATTTTTTTGGCAGCCCTTTGTCATGCAATAAACACCTTGTCATATCCATAAGTGTTCTGTTTTTTATTTCTACAACCCCATTTTGTTGAGGGGTATAAGGTGCTGTCAACTGATGCTCAATGCCTGCATTTTCACAGAACTTGTTAAATTTTTCTGAGGTGTATTCAGTTCCATTATCAAATCTTATCACCTGCATTTTGTCTCTACTTTGATTTTCAACCCAAGCTTTAAACTTCCAGAAGATGTCAGCCACCTCAGATTTAAATTTTATGAAATAAATCCAGTACATTCTTGTGTGATCATCAATGAAAGCAAAGTAAAACTTACTGCCATTTAATGATGGAGTTTTATGAAGTCCTCCCACATCTGTGTGCACCAACTGCAGTTTTTGTGTAGCCCTCCAGGCATTGTTTTGTGGAAAAAGAAACCTTGTCATCTTCCCATACTGACACGCTGCACAAGTAGGAAGCTCCTCATCTAATTCAGGTAAACCTTTCCCAAGATTGTTCTTTTTCATAAAAATTAGGGCTTTATGATGAAAGTGCCCCAATCTCTTATGCCAAAGCATTGTATTGCTGTCTTCTTTGTGTACTGCAGCCTATTCCTCTTCCATCATACTCAAGGTAAAGCTTTTCCCTTTCATTTGAACTTTGAACACCCCTCTGTCTTGTGCATCGATAATCAAGCAATGATTGTT
Source organism: Forsythia viridissima (assembly GCA_030279155.1). Taxonomy (NCBI): domain Eukaryota; kingdom Viridiplantae; phylum Streptophyta; class Magnoliopsida; order Lamiales; family Oleaceae; genus Forsythia; species Forsythia viridissima. Next base: position 35,308,796 of record CM059038.1, on the reverse strand, counting down.
CTCAAACAGCACCTTATATCCTTTTTCTAGCAGCTGACCAACACTCAAAAGGTTTTGATTAATTTTAGGAACATATAAGACGTTAAAAATTAATTTCAAATCTGTGTAACCTTCAATTGCCACTGTTCCTTTGCCCTTTACTACAAGATATGTTCCATCTCCAATTCTAACTTTAGAAATGACAGTTTTATCAAACTCTCTAAAAAGCTCTTGGTCATTAGTCATGTGGCTTGTACAACCACTATCTATAAGCCAGCTTTCTGTGGAACTACTGGTAGCAAAACATGATGCTACAAACAATTGCTCCTCTTGAGGTTGTTCAACAACAATCTTGGCTTCTCCTTGCTCCTGTTGAGATTTTCATATTCTTTCAACGTGCCCTAACTTACTACACTTGTGACATTTTATATCCGGCCTCCACTAACACCTTTTTTGTAGATGATTGGTTTTTTTACAGTATGGACATGGTGGAAATGTAGTGTTATTGTTGTTGCTTTGCTTCTCTGTCTTGTACATATTTTTCTGTGATATAGCTTGAAATGCGCCATCCACATATCCCTCTTGCCTCATAAGTCTCCTTTGTTTTTGAGCCTGTAATACATTTAATACTTCTGCCAATGTAATACTTGACACATCTTTTAAGTTTTCTAGAGATGATATTGTGGCCTCAAACTTTTCAGGAACTGTTACAAGGATTTTTTGAACTATTCTAGAATCAGAAAAATCAATACCAAGAAGCCTTACTTTGTTAACAATGTCAAGAAGTCTGTCAGAGTAATCTTTGATTGTTTCTAATTCTTTTATTTTCTGCATCTCGAATTCTCTAATCAGATTTAGAGCCTGCATGCCTTTGACTCATTCATTTCCTTCATACTCCTTCTTCAGGAAGTCCCAGATTTCATTTGCTGTTTTTAGTGTCATGATTCTGGTGAAAATTGTGGATGAAACAGTTGCAAATAAGCTAGCTTTTGCCTTTGATTTCCTTTGCCTCATCTCCTTATGATTTTTTATTTGAGCCATAGTTGGATCGTCAGGCAAAGGAGGAACTACATACTCATTTTCAGTGACTTCCCACTGATCATTAGCATCAAGGTAGGCTTCCATTCGGACAGCCCACATTTGATAATTGATTCTATTGAACACTGGAGGTGTTATTGCATTCAATGAGACTTGTGAACTCATTCTGAGTTGGTTATAGGCTTCTGTGTTTTGAATAGGGCAGATGGTAAGTGTTTAAGGTAAGTAGTTAAGCTTACTCAACCTTACAGATCTCTCAAGAATTTGGCTTTGATACCAATTTGATAGTTCTAATGTTATATGTAATACACTGATTCTTAAGACTTCTCAAAAGCATATTTTATTGATCATCAAAAACACTTATTTATACAGTTTATTTAAAACAGAAAAAACATAAAATCTGGAGTAAAATCTGCTGTAGTTACATAACAGAAAAGCATTAAAAATGCAGCCAAATCTGTTGCATATTATGTAACAGAAATTCCTAAAAAATAGTTGAAGATTAGATCAATTCCTTATAGAACTTTGACCACTTCAATTCCATGTCAGCAACTCGTGAGACATGTCATTCAATAAGATTACTTGTTGAAATCGGACCTGTACTTGGATCATATGACTTGGACAAAATGAGATTGCTCAAAGCATGAGAATTGGCTATTTTCCGTCAACATCTATTCACGTACATGGTCTAGATCCTTACCCAAACCCGTGTTTTAGAATTTGGATACTATGTTATACTTCAATACGCTTATTATTTGTCAAGTGAGTATAGCAAGGCAGTACGCGGAGAGATTGATTAAAATTCAGCCTAGTGAAATGTAGTGGAGGTAGAGGCTTCTGCAGGCTTTTTGTTATGAAATGTTGGGGAATTTGGGTAAGGCCAAGAGCTTGTTCAAGAATATACTCAAGCAGAGGCCTCTCCTGCTTAGAGTTCGCATGTATGATTTTTTACCCCCTTTAATGTGCTTTTCATCTATCTACTTATTTTTCTATTCAGTCGTTTTGACGATATGAAAATTCTTGACCCTTATATGGTTTACCTGGAAATGTTGCTGTATATATTCCTTGTGTTTGTGAGTTTTGTGAATGTATAACTTATTCATGTAAATCTAAGTTAAATGGAGGCCAAGTTACGGGATAGAGGGAGGGGAAGGAGGGCGACAGTTGTGGGGTGGGGTAATGTGTGGTGGAGACTATGAATTGGAGAAGAATGCCTTTTTTAATGAGGTTAATTCACATTTGATGTCTAAAAAAGACCTTCTGAACAAAATTATATAGAGTTGATCCCTTTTAAACTTTGACTAGTACTAAAGGGCTTCTTAAAAAAATCACTAATGTTTTCGTAGCTTTGAATGTTGTGAGTTCAAAAACTTGTTTCATAATTTATTCTTTGATAATGGTGCTAGAAAACCAAAGCACATGAGTTATGAAGACATTTTTCTTCTAGAGATACAATGTTTCCTTCAACTACACGGGGTTCAGAGGAGAAGAAAAGCTATGTATATTTGATTGCGCAACTCTATGGTGCATATGTTATACACTCTGATAATTTTCTGAACATGATATTGTTTGGTGATTGTCCATCACTTAAAAGGATCTTTTACTGGTAGCTAATAACTCTATCTAGTCTGGGCTTATTTTGGAATATGATTTAATATGTACAGACCAACTTCAGATGTGAGATAAGAGTACTTCCTCTATCCTTTTCTCTTTTGCCTTCTGCTTGCATAATTATTATTCTGCCCTTCTGTTGGAGATCTTGTAATTATGAAAAAGATTATTTGGTATATTTGATTGATTGTAGATTAGGAAACCCGTCTATAATTAGGAAATTATATTCTATGTTTATTTCTTTCCTTTTCTCTACTTACCTCTTTGTATTATAAATAGGGCAGATTTGCACTATCAAAAAATACAATAAAGAAACTTGTTTCAAATCTTTGTCTCTCAAATTCTATATGGTATCAGAGCGAGGTTCGTCCAATCCTGGCCAACCATGACAGAATCGTCCAACAAAGAGTCGGAAACAACAAATAACCTCTACAGTGAAACCGAGGTCATCTCCACTATGAGTTCGAACGGAGCAGAAAACTCGTCCTTTCAACTCATCGTGGAAAAATTAAATGGAAGAAATTATCGAGAATGGGCTCAATCCATCAAATTGGTAATTGACGGCAAAGGAAAGCTGGGATTTCTTACCGGCGAGATGAAGAAACCCGAAGCCACTGACGCCACCTCTTTGCAAAAATGGAAATCAGAAAATTCCTTAGTGATAGCTTGGCTCGTCAATTCCATGAAACCCACCATAGGGAAAACTTATTTGTTCTTACCAACTGCAAAAGACGTTTGGGATGCTGTTAAAGAAACTTATTCAGATTCTGAAAATTCCTCCCAAATCTTCGAAATCAAGACAAAATTGTGGCAATTAAAACAAGGAGAAAGGGAAGTCACCGATTATTACATGGAGATGTGCAATCTTTGGCAAGAATTGGATTTGAGCTGTGAAGAAACTTGGGAATGCTCGGCTGACAGTGCCAAATTCAAGAAACGGCTTGAAACAGAGAGGGTCTTTGAGTTCTTGGCCGGACTAAACCGTGAGCTCGACGACGTGAGGGGGAGGATCCTTGGCCGGCGACCTTTGCCTTCAACACGAGAAGTTTTCTCCGAAGTCAGAAGAGAGGAGATGCGTCGCGTGGTGATGATGAAAGGAGACCCATCCGTTGGGCCTATTGGGCCTGAGACCTCGGCCCTATTATCCCATAAACCTGATTTTCGTGGGCCGGTTGTTAATTCTCATGGGCCTGATTCTCGTGGGCCTGATTTTAATTCTCGTGGGCCTGGAGTTGCTTTTAATAATCGTGGGCCTGGTGTTTTTAATACTCGTGGGCCCAGTCATGACTCTCACGGGTCTCAAACTGGATCAGGCCCAAATACAAGAAGGCGTCCCTATTGTGACCACTGCCGTAAACCCGGTCATACTCAGGATACATGTTGGGATATACATGGAAAACCAGCAGATTGGAAACCGAGGCAGAATAATAAAACCCGAGGATACCAAGCTACCCTTGATCATCAACTATAAAGAAATCGAGATGTTGCAAAAAATTCTTCGGGAGGAGCATTTAATCCCGAGCAGCTAAACCAACTTTACAACATATTCTCTAGTCTCCAATCATCTGGTCAGTCCTCAACCTATGTTCCATCCAGTTCACTAGCTCACAAAGGTAATTTTGTCGCTTTAAGTACTGTCTCCCAAACACCTTGGATTTTCGACTCAGGTGCTTCAGATCACATGACTGATGCGCACTCTCTTTTCTCATCATATTCTCCTTGTGCTGGTAATTTTAAAGTAAAAATTGCAGATGGTACACTATCAGCAGTTGCAGGAAAAGGGAGGATTAAAATATCCGATTTTATAACTCTAGAGTCTGTCCTTCATGTTCCGAATTTATCATGCAATTTATTATCTATTAGTAAATTGACGAAAACTTCAAATTGCTCAGCTATTTTTTTTCCCACTCATTGTATTTTGCAGGACCTATCATCGGGGAAGATGATTGGCAGTGCTAAGGAGTGTGATGGACTTTACTACCTTGATGCGGCTAACGTGAATAAACGACATCAATTAGCTGTTTGTGATTCTGCTTTTATTTCTAGAGATAGTAATTTGTTGTTATGGCATTTTCGAATGGGTCATCCCAATTTTCGATATATGAGACGTTTGTTTCCTTCTATTTTTTCGAATAAAATTGTTTTTGACTTTCAATGTGAATTTTGTGAACTTGCAAAACATAGACGCACATCATTCACGACATCCAAATATCAACCCTCCAAACCATTCGCTCTAATTCACAGTGACTTGTGGGGTCCTTCTCGAAATCCAAATCGCACTCATACAAAATGGTTTATCACTTTCATTGATGACCACACTCGAGTTTGCTGGGTTTACCTGCTAAAAGAAAAAAGTGACGTTAGTAAAATATTCATAGAATTCCACCAAATGATTCAAACTCAATTTCAAACACAAATTCAAATTTTGCGAACCGACAATGGCACTGAATACTTCAACTCTACATTGGGGAATTACCTTAAACTACATGGGATAGTTCACCAAAGCTCATGCGTTGACACGCCCCAACAAAACGGGGTTGCTGAACGAAAAAATAGACATCTTTTAGAAGTAGCCCGTGCCTTGATGTTCACAACAAATATGCCAAAAAATTTCTGGGGTGATGCCATTCTAACATCCACATATCTTATCAATAGAATGCCTAGTCGGGTCCTCTCTTTCAAAACACCTCTCGAAAAACTTCATAAGTTCTTTCCTACCTCTCGCCACATATCTAATTTATCTCCTAAAGTATTTGGATGCACCGCGTTTGTTCATGTCCATGCCCATGCCCGGAACAAACTAGATCCTAGAGCACTTAAATGTGTTTTCATCGGATATTCCCCGACAAAAAAAGGCTACAAGTGCTATGACCTATCACAAAAAAAGGTATTTGTTAGCCTTGATGTCACATTCTTTGAAAACACCCCTTATTTCCAAAAAACTTCTCTTCAGGGGGAGAATAGGGAGGAAGATCATTTTTTGGACTTCGACCTCTCCCTACCTCAACCCATTTCAAATTCTAAATCTGACCCAAACGAACATTCTAACTCTGGAAGAGAGGTTGAAAAACAAAATAGCAAAGAAATGATTGTTTATTCACGAAGGCCAAAATTAGGGAATGGGGAAGACCTCACACCCAAGACTCCAAATGAATCGGACTCGATGATAGCTCCTAATTTCCTTGAGTCTCCTTCCAAGTCAGGTAATTCTGAGTCTCCCACTATAAATTTACCTATTGCTCTAAGAAAACAACCCCGGTCATGTACTCTCCATCCGATCTCAAAATTTGTGTCATATAATACCCTATCTAGTGGATTCCGTGCTTTTATCTCTAACCTTGACAGCACAGAAATTCCAAAGAACATTCAGGAAGCATTAGAGGCTCCGAAATGGAAAGAGGCAGTGATGGAGGAAATGCGAGCATTAAAAAAGAATGAAACTTGGGAGGTGGTAAATTTACCCAGTGGAAAGAAACCAGTTGGATGCAAATGGGTCTTCACAATGAAGTATAAAGCTGATGGAACAGTGGATCGATATAAAGCATGACTTGTAGCAAAGGGGTTTACTCAAACATTTGGAATTGACTACACGGAGACGTTTGCACCAGTAGCAAAACTAAATACCGTTCGAGTACTCCTATCATTGGCAGTAAATTTTGACTGGTCTCTTCAACAACTTGATATAAAGAATGCATTTCTGAATGGAAATCTGGAGGAAGAAGTCTATATGACATTACCACCGGGCTTCTGTAAGGGGGAGGAAGAAAATCAAGTGTGCAAACTCAGAAAGTCAATTTATGGTCTCAAACAATCTCCACGAGCTTGGTTTGACAGATTTGCAAAAGTAATAAGAAGTCAAGGATACAAACAGGGACAGTCTGATCATACTATGTTTTATCACCAGACTATAGATGGGAGGAAAACAATCCTTATCGTATATGTGGATGATATTATCCTAACAGGGGATAATGTAGTTGAGATGGAGAGATTAAAGAAAACGTTAGCCAATGAATTTGAAGTCAAAGACCTGGGACAAATGCGATATTTCTTAGGGATGGAAGTAGCAAGATCAAAAAAAGGCATTAGTGTCTCCCAAAGAAAGTATATCTTAGACCTCTTAACTGAGACTGGTATGCTAGGATGCAAACCAAGTGACACTCCTATTGAAACAGGAAAAAGGTTGGAGGATGTTGGAAAACCCGTCGAAAAGGATAGATATCAACGACTAGTGGGGAAGTTGATCTACCTATCACACACAAGACCTGATATTGCATTTGCAGTTAGTGTGGTAAGCCAACACATGCATTCACCAAACGAAACTCATATGGAAGCTGTACAAAAAATCCTCAGATATCTCAAAGGATCCCCAGGTAGGGGATTACTCTTTAAAAAATGTGAAAATAAAGGAGTCGAAATATTCACAGATGCAGATTGGGCAGGTTCATCAGAAGATAGGAGATCGACTACTGGATACTGTACCTTTGTAATGGGGAATTTGGTAACTTGGAGAAGTAAAAAACAAAATATAGTAGCTCGAAGCAGTGCTGAGGCTGAATTTCGAGCAGTAGCTCAAGGAATTTGCGAAGGTTTATGGCTAAAGAAACTTTTGGAAGAACTACATGTCACATTCGAGTATCCGCTCAAACTTTATTGTGACAACAAGGCAGCTATTAGCATTTCTCTTAATCCAGTACAACATGACCGAACCAAACATGTTGAGGTGGACAGACATTTTATTAAAGAAAAGGTGGAAGATGGGGTCATTTGTATTACATATATTCCTACAACAGAGCAAACGGCAGATATCTTCACCAAAGGACTACCACGACAGAGTTTTGATGGTTTCATTAGCAAGTTGGACATGATTAACATCTATGATCCAACTTGAGGGGGAGTGTTGGAGATCTTGTAATTATGAAAAAGATTATTTGGTATATTTGATTGATTGTAGATTAGGAAACCCGTCTATAATTAGGAAATTATATTCTATGTTTATTTCTTTCATTTTCTCTACTTACCTCTTTGTATTATAAATAGGGCAGATTTGCACTATCAAAAAATACAATAAAGAAACTTGTTTCAAATCTTTGTCTCTCAAATTCTATACCTTCTTATTTTTGGCAAACTTTTTGTGCTTCTAATTGTTACTTGTGGAAACTGAATATTTTGTCCTTTATGCTTGCTTATGATGAATACATCTACCATAACTAGCAAAAGCATGTTTATGTGAAGATAGTAATATTTGGCTTGCCTTCGGACTTGCAGCTTGATGGGAAGTACTTTTTGTAAACTATGGGTTTGTCTGTTGGTGTGGATTTTGAAGGTTTTGAATAGGAGAGGGGGAACTGTGTCGGGAGCACTGTGAAGGTTCAGGATGGTTCTGCAACTTTTGGAGCAGCAACCATGGATTGGACTTGCATGGGAAGACGTCATGAAGCAGCTGGTGGAGTGATTGGCGGCTGTGGAGGTGACTGGGGAAGGACTCGGTGGAAAAAGCTAGGAAGAACGCAGTGGATGGTGGCTTTTGGCTTGGTATGGGGTGGGGAAATTATACCTGTTGGTAAGAATGGCTAATGCTTTTTTCTTTGTGGGTGAGGGTTGAGGTGGGAAATGAAAGAACCCATATTATTGGGAATGGTGATTGCCTATGGCATGGCTATTCTTCGACACAACTAAACCTGACATGGAATAATGGTGGGAATGTATGCTGATACATTCCCATGTACTAAAAGACACATAAAACTGATGGCAATGCTTCATGTAGGAACTGCTCAGGTAGGTCGTTACATTAGTGCTTTCCAGTTTTATATCGAGGTTTTTTGGATATTCCATTGTTTGGCACATTTTCCTCTTGAATTGTTCCCATTTGGCAGAAGAAAAAAAATAACTAAATGAAATGAGAGGGGGCAGGAAGAATCTCAGGAGGGCTGTTGAGGAAGAGACAGCGACTCTTCAACAAGGTCAAAGCATGATGCAAGTTGTAGACCTCAGGTGCTTCAATCTTGTCAATATATACTTACTCTTTCTAACTGTTGTTTTCAAATTAGAGGTTACGCTAAAACGTGTAATCTGTATGCAAAGGTGATGGATGCAAACAGCCAGCAAAATTCCAGAAAAGTGTGTGGATTAAACGAGGTATGTTTCGTAAATATTGATAGACGCATTTAAATTTACGCTGTGATTATCTAACGAAGGTTGCACATCTGTTTCTCCTAATTTTTTTTGCTTGACATCTCCATGGTTATTGCTATTTTATTTCAAGTTCATTATTTCCTTGAAGTTAATATGGGTGACTCTAGGTTTCAAGTATAGCAAGCTGTGGCTGATGAAGTGGGAGAGAAGAGGCAGTCGAATTTGGTAGGAAAGTGGGGTGCATCACTATGCAAGTACTCTATCACGAACAAGTTCGTCTACTTCAAAAGTCTCCCAAATGGTTTGTACTTGTGCTAAATTCTTTATTAATTCTTCTCCATTATGTCTCCGCATAGTGATATGAGAATTAGCTTTATTAATTAAAGCACGTTTGGCTAGGCTTAAAAAGTTTACTTACAAGTAAATAAGAATGTTAATCTATTGATGCAGGGCAGAAACTTTCATATCCACATCACCCCTGGCTAACTCAAAGCAAGATTTGTTGTCATATACTTCCGAACATACTAAAATATCTATCTTTGGACGCAGTTAGATACAGAGTTTGACTTTGATCTAAATGTTGATTCTTAAAATCATATGTTGTGATGGCATTTATGCTTACGTTGTGGAAAATACATTTTTGTGTTTACGTCCATTGATTGAAGACGTGCTTGCAATACAAGATATTTTGTGGCCAGATACTTGTGATTATGCGACTATTTTGCGGTTATTTATTTTGTAAGCACAATTTGCAATATTAAATAAGTGTTATTAAGGCCATCTCCAACACAAATCTTCAAATTAGTACAACTTTCACACCAAATCCATGTCATTTTCAATCCATTACTTCAAATTTTGCACCAAATGAATAGTGTATATTTTCATCTATTTATATTTTTAATTCTCAACAATAATTTATTTCAAAAATTATTTAATTATGTAGTTTATTTTTATTAAATATATAAATTTTATATCATATTTATTTACCAAAATTATTACGTTCATGAAAAAAAGGCACAATACTCAATATCACAATTTAAAAAAAAAACACACAATAAACATTACAAAACTAGAAAAAAAATTGAACAGATAGAAATATTCAAAAAAATATAACAATTCTTGGACAAAATGCATAAACCAAAACCAAACAAAATGCAGAAACCAAAATGCATGAACAGTGCTGGTGGGTTACAGTGCTGCGCTATTTTCATCTTCAAATGAACAGTGCTGCACCATATATGGCGTGCCACTGTTCATAACACCAAATTGGCGCAGAATTGTGGCGCAGGGTTGGAGAAATTTCACACTCCATTTTGGAGTGACTCCAAAATGGCGCAGGGTTGGAGATGCTTTAAAGCCCTGTTTGGGATTGATTTTGGAGTCCAACTTCTGATTCTCAAACAATCAGAAGTTAGGCATTTGACAATTTTTTTAAAAGTTATTATAAAATAATCTGACTCACCTGGCAGCAAATTTTGAGAAGTAGCAAAATGGCAGCTTTTCAGATTCTACTTTTAACTTTTTCATTTATATATTATTAAAATACTTATTTTGCCCCTAATTAATTAAACTAATTCATTTAATACCTATTTTAGAAACTGAGTTGATGCAAGTTGGATGCATAAAAAATAATATAAATTTAATTAATTTTTGCAGAATATAACTATACTTTTATTTTATAATTTTTATAAAATTTAAAATTTATTAGGTGTTTATTATTTTTATTTTAAAATAATAATAGCGAATGTATTGTCTTATTAAAAAATATTTGACTAGAAAAAAAAATAAATTTTACTACTTGTGATAATAATAATAATACAAAATAGGTTTATTATAATCAATGTCATTTTTAGTAATTTAATACTGTTACAGCAATAAATCACTTTTTTTACCAAACTCTCAAATACTGCTTTTGTAACTTACAACAATTTTGAAATAAGATTTTACCAAACACTTATCCGATTCTTCCCACAGTTGATTCTTTCTGCAGTACAACATAAGTTGATTCTTTTAAAAGCACATCAATATAAAACTAAGTCTAAGTGCCTAATTATAGAGGCATGTGCAACACAATTTGTTTTAAAATAGCAAAAAGTTTGCCCCTTTCTAGAGAGGTTTTTTCAAGAGCTTAATCGTTTCCCATTTTTTTGGTTTGTAAATAGTAGTATCATTTTAATGCCTACGGTGGATATTGTTATAATGTCTAACAATGTTGCCTAACAATGTCTACCGGAACATTTGTCCTACACTCATTGGATGAATGTAAAGAGACATTAAAACAAAACCTTTGTAAATAGAGGCCATTTGCCTGGACTTTTAGGCCTAAATTAGGGGTTTTTCATAAATAAGTCATTGTTTGAAAATAATTTCAAAAAGTCATTCTTGTTTTATTTATTTTAAAAATATTGTTTTTTTAAAACTATTATTTTAATTTATATTATATTAAATAATATATGGTAAGTGAATATGTAAATTTGTTGTTTGAGTTCTTGATTATTTTCATGGTAAGTCATTCATCTTTATAATATCTCCATTTTAGTATACGTACCTCCTCTTTCATTTCAATTTTGTCTTCTTTTTTTTGCAACTCAAGTTCTTCAACTTTTGAATTTTTGCAAGTTGATCCCCATATTTATATTTTTATGTCAATTTAGTCCTTTATAGTATCACTATTTGATACAGATGTTAAAAATGATACTGTGTATCAATATTTGATACAAATATCACAAATGATACATAAGTAATACATAATACTAATTTATGTAACATGTGCTGTGTAAAATAATATAATATAATCTGTAACATATTCAGTAATACAAAATATTATTTGTAACATCTGTATCAAATAGTGATACTATAAAAAGACTAAATTGACATAAAAGTATAAATATGGGGATCAACTTGTAAAAATTTAAAAGTTGAAGGACTTGAGTTGCAAATAATATAGGACGAAATTAAAATGAAAGAGAAAGTACATGGACTAAAGTGGATATATTAAAAAATATGAAGAACTTACTGTGAAAATAATTAATTCACTATTTTATTAATTAATATAATCTTAATTATGTAGTATTTTTAGAATAAATTTGTTAAGTTGTTAGATTTGGAATTATTTTAAAAGATGTGATAATTTTACCACATACTAGAAAATATAAAATAATTTAAAAAATACTATTTAACTTTTTTTATTCTAAAAATACTAATTTTTTTTTTTGTTATTAACATATTTGTTATGTTTGTTAATAGGGGTGGGCAAAAAATCCGAAAAATTGACTAACCGAACCGACTCGGGTCGGTTTCGGGTTGGGTAAAACCCAACCAGAAATCGACTCGGTTTTAAAAAAAAAAAAAAATTTTTTTTTTTTGGTTCTTGAACCCGACCGAAACCGAAAACCCGAACCGACCCGAGTCGGTTCGGGTCGGTTTCGGGCCTATTTTCAAAAAAAAAAAATTTTTGGTTTTGATTTCTCCAAATCGATTTTAAATCGGTTGGGCCCAAAACCGACCCACACCCACCCCTATTTGTTAATAACAAAAGGTTACATTTGTTATTACTAAAATAACAAATATAACAACAATAGTTATAAAAATAAAAAATAGTATTTTTAGAATAAAAAAAATATAACAGTATTTTAAGAAATATTTTATTTATTATGATTATTTTTGAAAAAATTATTTTAAAAATTGGTAAATAGTGAGTGTAATAGATGGAACTGGCGTCACTTTGACACTTGTCTGAGTATTTGTACTCCTTTTATAGCTCATCAATTCAAAGATTCTGCTTTCATGTAATTAATGTTAAGGTTGAGCATTCTTGCACTGGCCCGTGTAGTTTGGTCCCTCCTTGTCAAGAAAACGTATATTGGGTGCTTGTAGAGACTTTAAGGTGCGTCAAAGGACAATTCCCATCTTTGGTAGCCCTATGAGGTTTTATATTACGAAACAAACTATTTTGTTCGGTTTATCCGTTAGGAAGATTTGTGCTAGTTTGTCAAGAGAAGCGTTTGTATTAGACGTGAGTTGGTGGATTCGTCCAAGGGCGGAGTTGGGGGGTTCTCAGGGGGGACCTGGACCCCCCAACTTTTTGGGTGTAATTATTTATTTATTTTTTTTTTTAAGTTTTTAATTTTTTTTAATATATAATTAACTTTTACTTAATATCATTTTAATGGATGACAATTGGATCCATTAACCTAATATCAATTAGAGTTTGTTTGGTATAGTTTAAAAATTAGTTTATTTGACCGAAATGGTTTATTTGACAAAGAATAGTAAAAAATATCATGCTACTAAGGCAAATTTTTTGGTCAAATAAACTATTTTTTTATCAAATAAGTTATTTTAGTCAAATAAACTAGTTCATAAATTAGACAAACTGACTCTTAATGTAAGACAATTAGACCTATTGGTCTAATAAAATTAATAATACAAAATTACAAATGATTGGTCCATTCCTCAAATGATAATACAAAATTAATAAATGTATTTGCTTGTTAATACATATCGTGTTCAAATAATAATTGTATATAACACTATTAAAAGGTTTAAATTTGTGTCCATAAACTACATAGCTTAATTTTAGATAAAATAGATATAGATTCTATTTTTGTGCAATGATTTTTTATAAGTTTTTTAATACTATAATTTATAAAAAAATATTAGATTCTCATAAAAATAAGTTCAGTAATTGTGGTTTGAGGGAAAAAAAATTTCGAGGGTGTTGCCTCCGAACCCCCGAAGCCCTCCCCGGCCCACCCATATTTGGGACCCCCCAACTTCAAAAGTTTGGCTCCGCCACTGAATTCGTCCAACCTATGCACAAGGGCATAGAAAGGTTAAAAGGTTTAGAACGAATCTAGTAGGTTGAGATTCTTCAAATTTCATCCGGACATGAATTAGCCCTCGACAAAAATATATCGTCCGACCATGACATGGAGTAGCATATTTCACTCCTACTTGGCAATCCTTATTACAAATTTAATCTTAATTTATTTAACTTGTTGTGAACAGATTAATTACATGTTAATTTTTTTAAACACTTTTTTTTTCTAAATTTATTTTCAACTCTATATCTTGTGGAACTCACAACTTTTTAATTATATATTTTACTAATCTTTTTTTTAAATTTTTTAAAAAACTAATTTTAAACTCTACTAAATCTACACTAACTACGCTATTATAAGTTATATGTTGAATTTTTTACTCAACTTTTATCATTTAGATAATAATAAACCCATCTCCATACACAATTACGCACACGCACACATGGTGTTAATGTCTATTTGGTTTTATTAATAATTTAATTTTTTAGTATATTTAAAATGTGTTTTTGAAAATTAATAAAAATTATAAATTTTATATATAATTAATTAAAATTAATTGTTGATTTTTTATTTAAATTTTTATTAACATTTTAAGCAAAATCAAAGAAAGCTTTCCAACTCCAAATTTTATGGTTAAGAATATGATTACGTTTAAGAGTTAGTTTCCAAATTTCCAGTAAATTCTGCCGACTGTACCATTCTGTACTGCATAGTTAATAAATTTCCAACTCCATTCTTCCACATCTTTCATTGAACTACCATGAGTGTTCTCAATTACGCAGCACCATCCACTTCCTTCACTTCCAAATTCACCGGTTTTTTACCGGACGGCCGCCGGTTCGGCAAAATCCTCTTCTTCTTCAGCACCGGGAATTCCTTCCAGACACCTGCTCTTTCATCTCGCCAGTTGTCCTATTATTCCACCGTATCAGCTGCGCTGCAGAATAAGAGCAAAGAAAATGGTTCTGTCACGGAGCAGGATGCTACTCCGGTGAGAATAGTGGCTCTCGTGGGCGAAGGTAGCGTCAGTCCGCTCAAGTCCACACCTTGGACTGAAGTCATGCGCCACACAGTGAGTATTGTGTATTATCTTGGTTACATTATAACTTGTGTATATTCAATTTTGTGTGCGTGAAACAAGTTGTAGACGTGCTTTGACTTTGAAGATTAGGGAAAATAATTTACTATAATTTCTGCAGAGGCTTTCAAATCAAAACTTGCAGCTTAGTGATGATATAAAGAAGTCGTGTACTTTGATGGAGAGATTCAAAACTTACATAATCCCTCATCTTCTGACTTTGATGTTGAAATTGAGCTTTTCTAGAAAAAAAGAATACGTTGTGCACTTATATTTTTGGTTACCAAGCACAATTGAACTAACTATTACTGTTCCAAGGATTTGAATGTTTGTAGAGGATAGTATGAAACATTACAAATTATTAGAAATGTAAAAACTTCAAATTATTCATAGGATTCTTGTGCTTTGTGTTGGGGATGCCTCAGAAATGCTCTGCCATATAGCAACTTGTGATACACTGGACTAAAGCTGTTATTGCCAGAAGTTAACTTCCTTATCGTCGTGTTCATGTATTGCCACATCTCTATGTCCATGGATGTATTCTACAATTCTCTATCTTTTGTTTTTACAATAAAATACACAATGCAGTCACCCATATAATGCTTAGCTGTATCTACTCTGTGAAATTTACCTACAGTTTTGATGTATATGAATTAGTATGATTGATTTGGGAAACTCAATCCTTTATGCTGAGGGTATATACTGTTTTTGAAGTTCAGATTATCTCACTCAACTTTTCGTTAATTTCATATAGTTCAGTTTGCATTTCTTTCTACATATCACTGCTAACATTTCTGGTATCTAGTTCCATGATCTCCTATTGATTTTGAATTGTGCGATTTACCTTTTTCTGATCTTATTTTGTTAAACTTGTCTTGCGATGTTAAAATCCTTCGTCTTTCTCACTCTTTTCTAATATATATATAGGCAAAAAGATTAAAATGGGTCGATGAAGGGTATGAAATGCTGGTGTTTACTGACAATTTCTATAAATCTAATGATGAAACAATGGGACAGCTTCGGGAGGCATTAAACCTTGCAAATATTTTGATGATTGTTGCTGTTACGAATGAACAATCAGTGAAGTGGGTTCAGACCAATTTCCAAGTTGTCCCAAATGTCATATGCTTTGATTCTTCTCCAGCATTAACTAACAAATTAGGGGGCTCTATTATTCAAACAGAAACCAAAGGGAGTATATTCAGCAAACTACCATTACCTCAACCAAAGAAATTAAAGGAATTAGAGGAAGTAGTTCGCACTGTATCTGAGGCCTGGGACAGACGCAATTCTGATGATATACGATTCTGTTTGTTAGTTATAATAAATGCTTATATAAGATCAGTTCCAATACTGCAGAACCTACGGGCAAAGGGATTTTCCACATTGAACTGCATGGTACAAAATTGTGGGCCTCAAATATTGAATTGTCTGTTAGATCCAAATTGTAGGAAAGCTCTTCAATGCTTGAATGAGTGCAGTCCTGTAGATCAAGTATGCAACTATAAATGTATTGCTTCATACGAGAGTCCAAAACTAGAAGAATTTTCTCTTTGCGTACTTCAGAAGCATAACTGTCTTGCATTGGATGCAAAAATCCCAGATAAACCTTATATTACTCCAATTGGTATGTTTCGAGGAGAGAGAATGTCTCATGAAATTGCTGAAGATATTTTTGTGGGGTGGTTGGGGAACTTGGATTGGAGTTGGCGGGTTGTAGCTGGGCAGAATCCAGCGTATGACCAGTTTCCTTGCCAGTACCAGTTGTTCTATAGGGGAAAGGCAAAAGGATCATTCTGGTATGAGCCAGTTTTTCAGGTAAAGACGGTTGAGGGTGATCTCATCTGGAGAAGACGAAAATATCGCGTTAAAAGAGGAAAAACTCCAGGGACGTTTTACTTCAGCGTATTGGACAATGGGGTTGTTTCTAATGAGTTCTGGACAATCGTGGATGTTGCTGATGATTTAGGCTGGGGTTTGTTTCATTACCATGGAGCTGCTCGAGTCGCAGGGCAGTCATATACTGGGGCAGTACTTGTTAGCCAAGACGGCATGTATCCAAACAAGAGTCAGAGTGAGAGATTAGCTTCTGCATTGGATAGATGCAGTATCAAAGAGTGGGAGCTATTTACTGTTGATAATTGTTCGTGCCAGAATCCACCATTGGGTCTTCCTGAGGGTTCGAGTTTGCATTATAAGATAAAAGTTGGAGAAGATATCAAATATCCATATATTCAAAGTTAGGCGCAAAATGTCTGATATCATGTCATGCGAAGAAAGATACCAAATATATGAAGTTTCTGCTTATATATTATACGGATGATCTGATCTGCAAGGACTATATATGATTGGAGATACTTGTTGGATAATTTTGTTCGTTGAATTCAAATGTTGATTAAGAGGGAAAATTTGTTTAAGCTGATTCTATATTACTTCATGCCCTGGATGTATTTTCAAAAGGGTGTATTTCTTTGTACACAGGATTTTAGAAATGCAAATCTGCCAGTTTGATGGCATGAATGCTGCACCATCAATGTGTCAAAGGACAATTTGAACAACCGATGTATTTTGAACGTTAAATATCATTAAAATTTCCATAGTATCTGTGTGCTTGTTATGTCCCGTGCAGTCATGTTCATGGAGCACTATATTGTTTATGAACTAATGAAGAAATCAAACTATTTCTTGTATTTATCAGCAGTCGTCTTCATCTTATTTCATGATTTGGCTAGATTAGGGATCTTAAAAGTCTCTTTACAAATAGATCTAGTAGTTGGAAGCCATGAAAATCAACATAGTACTGCTACTTGGATCCTTCATTTTTATTACACAAGTTTGAAAAAAATTGTTTTAGTGCCAAATCCCTTTTTACTCTTGGCACAGACAAAGAGGGATCTTAGATGACAAGGAAATAACCGTCACCTCTTTTATAGTATTCCATCTCTCAAAATTATTAATCAAAAATTGATGAGAATGGCTTCATATTGCACACTACAGTAATGTAACTGGTAAGTGCAATTTATAAGAAACCATATAAGCATGGTGATTAACACTGTATTATAGGCCTTCATTCTAACGTCCCTTATAACAATGCAAGTAAAACCAGCAATCCAGCAAGAATGCTTGTTCCTGTCTGCATCCACAGCCTCGTTCCGGCGCTCTCTAACGCAAGAGGAAATAGACATTCCGATGTGGAAGCATTAGTCTTAACAATCTTTGCCAAACCCTGGAAATTACAAGCCTCCACATCCTGATTCTGCATTTGGAAATACATGTTGAAGGCATAAGAAATGTTGGCTTGTAGGCTGCCCAGTTTATTGCAGGAAGATGGATAGTTCAATGATGTGCAATCTCCCATCGAACACGCATAACCTAGGTTGTCCGGAACAAGGGTCAAGTTCTTCACGTTGCTGTTGAACACGCACCACTCTTTATCCATGTACTTAACGCCCTTTGCGGCTATGGGGAATTTGTCATGCCCTTTACCGGTGAAATCCACCGGAAACTTGGGCTGTCCATCATACCGGAATACACCCCAGTGGCGCTCAAAATCGCCTGGAGCAATGCTCTTTTGGTTCTCGTCTGTGAGACTAAACAGATAATAGTCAATATCTCCGGGATAAAGAGGAGTTCCTTTATTTGTTGCCATTTTCTTGAAGAATCCATCATAGAATTTTTGAGCCAGTTTGACATTGGCTTTGATGTGTCCCTCTGTTGGCCAACCAATCTCCCCAACAATGATTTTCATTTTTTGGATACCAACTTTTCTCAATGACCAAACAAGGGTATCTAAATTTGCATCAAACATATTGCTGTATGAAATTCCCTTGTCCTGAACAGGTTTCGCACCACCATCAAAGAAGGCAAATTCCATGGGGAAATCAGGATTTTGATACAGACTCAGAAAAGGGTATATGTTGACAAGGAAAGGCGAGTTATTTTCTTTGAAAAACTTCAGAATTTGGATCATATTCTCTTTTATGTCTGAGCGGAAATTGCCTGCAGATGGAGTATTGGATCCTGATTCATATAC
Organism: Forsythia viridissima; assembly: GCA_030279155.1. NCBI lineage: Eukaryota > Viridiplantae > Streptophyta > Magnoliopsida > Lamiales > Oleaceae > Forsythia > Forsythia viridissima. The sequence goes on along the minus strand of CM059038.1, from coordinate 35,290,102 downwards.
ATCTGCATTTTGGGGAGTTGTTACTTTGATTTTATCCCCAATGCCTGCTTCATCAAGAGCTTTCTGAATGTTCTTCAATGCCGGGAAAGTTGTCTTTAAATTTGAACCATTGTAAGATTTCAAGAATGGCTCATTTCCAACAGCAACATACCTGTTAAACCCATGCAAAACTAAGAATAATATTCATCGATCCTTATCATCTAAAAGCTTAAGCTGCTCCGTTTCCGAGGAACTAAAATCTTAGAAAATGGTGAGAAAGTTTCTTACTTGATCTTGACACCTCCATCATATAAATGCTTGGTAACATTTTCTTTGACCCAATCTTTGGCCTCATCATAATCCTTTGCAAGTTTGGCCAATTGATTGTTAGGAATGCCAAGCATGACCTCAATCCCTGTTCCTGCAAAGAATTTGACAGTCCAGTGATCTGAGTCAAACAGTTTTACCTGATCGATTTTGTTGTCCTTTAGCATCTGAACTATCGTGCTGGGTTGCATATTCTGTGAAGCCTGGGTTCCCCAATTCACGCCTATACCCTGTACGAGGTTTGGAGAAATTAAGAATGCAAGAAAGGCCCATGTTAACAGGACCCTGATAATGTCCATGGCTTCAACTGGAATGGGGATTGATTCTAAATCAAATGATGAGGTTACTATAGAATAGACAGTTTTTTGGGAATTGTATGCAAATTCAGAAGGTGGTGAATAGAGAATCCATGGAATCCATTGGTTCAGAGGATTAATTTGAGGAAAACAAGGAGCGAGGGAATAAAGGGTTATCTCACGTTTTTTTATTGGTTCATATATTTCAAATGTGAAGTAGAGAGAAATTTTCGAAAACTAAATTAATATTTTTACTACAATTTATATAAAGAAGAAACTAAAATATAGGAAAATACTTCAACAATAAATAATGGGAAATTTTGGAAGTATGAACATAACTTATCATTATGCAAGAGTAATTCTACTAAATTGCATAATCTATGTTAATTTTCTATGCATATTTAAATGTAATTTTGATTTTATTTTAATAAAATAAAATATACTTAGATAGCAATTCATAGAATGCATTAGAGACCAAATTTGAACTTGAATATCTATTTATTAGACATTAATTCTACATAGATCGGAAGTCTTTCAACATCCGTGTCACCTACATAACAATCCATAGAATGCATTGAAGATGCTCTAAGTGCTTTTGATTAAATCCCCACTAGAGAAAAAAAAGGTTGACTGTCGTTGAATTTACAAAATAAAATACAAGAGTGATGGAGCATAAAGCTGAAATTGCTCGTCGTGGATTTATTTAAACTTATGGGGAAGACTACAAAAAAGAAGAAGCTAAGATAGTCTCCTACTGGATCATCCACAGGAATTTGAATTCATTTGTGTCTTCTTCGGAGTAAGTTAAAAAGAAGTTATGCCGATTCTTTTTTATTTGTCAAAAAAAAAAGGGGTTACAAGATGATCATGTTAAAATCTCAAATCCGTATCTTTCCTTAATTGACAAAAGAATGCGTTCCATTTGCTTCAAATCATAATGATGTGTGGTGGAAAAGTTAATAAAAGTTGTGTGTCTCATAAAATGTTCGGTTAAAATTAATTATGAATTTGACGACAGTATTTTAGCACAGGTTTTTAATCTGGACCAAACAAGGGCAGAATTTTGTACTTTCGTTGAATTAGTGCCAATGAAAAGCAAGAAAAATATTGTTGGTTTTTGGTGCTGGAGATGATAGTGATTTGAAAAATGAAAACAAAAAATATGAGTCATGACAGCAGTTTTGTTTTGTTCAAGGTAAATTAAAATGTGCACAATTTGGTATATGTTTACATGATACTAAATAAATGGCAAAAATACTAAAAGAAAAGGTAAAAACATAGCTAATCTACAGACCCTATGAATCCTTTCTCCACTAGAATGAAAAAGTGCTTCTCGAAATGACACTGCGGCAACTGCTTCTTCAGCCTGCAATATCTCCACAGGGAAAACACATGTGCCAATTGATGGATTCTCAGGAACCACCTTGCCCAAACCCTGGAATTTGCACGACTTATTTTCCACATGCTGGAACCTCATTTGGAAATATATATTGAATGCGTATGAAATATTGTGTTCATAATCCAGGTTACTGCAGGATCCTCCAGGCGCCAGTGGCGTGCAATCTGACTCCCTACAGGCCATATCAAATGAATTTTTCACTATAGTCATATTACTGATGTCTCCATTGAATATGCACCATCTCTCAGGCATGCGTGTCACTCCTCGGGCCGTGGTTGGGAAGATATCACGCCCTTGTCCTGTGAAGTCGATCTTGAATTTAGGCACCCCGTCAAATCTGTAGATCCCCCAGTGGCGTTGGAATGCGCCCCTGTCGATTTTTAGCTTGTTTTCATCAGTCAGGCTATGGAGATATACGTCGATTGGGGCCCCTGGAAGCATCGGGGTTCCTCGGTTACTGGTGACAGAGGACAGTAGGCTTTTGAAAAACCGCTCTGCATTTTCAGGACTGGCATTGGGAAAGCCATCTGTTGGCCACCCAACTTGTCCAGCCACCAGTTTCATATCAGACACCCCGGCTTTCTTGATTGCCCAGAGGAATGAATCGTGTATAAAATCGAATGCATTCGTGTATTTTAGGCCGTTATCGTCCACAATCCAGAAATTCGACTTGTTATCAAGAAATGCAAATTCAGGGTCCCATTGCCTTAGGTGAACATAGTAGATAGGGAACAAGTCCATGATAAAAGGAGCATTGTTTTCTTTCAGGAAAAGTATTATATCCACCATCATATTCTTTATATCAGGCCGAAAATCGGCTTCTGATGGTTTCGATATATTCGTGTTTAGGACATCAAAGAAATGTGGGATCGTTGCTTTGATTTTTTGTCCATAACCTGCGTCGTTGAGACTATTTTGAACTACTTTCAACACATCAGATGCATGAAAATATGTTAAATTGTTGTATGATTTGGAATATGGATCCGCCCCGATTGAGATGTACCTGTAAACAGCTCATAAAAATAGATTAAAATCCCAAAAAAATATTAATATTAGAAAAGATGAACTAAATATCGTACCTTATGTCAACTTGTTCTCTTTCAAAAGGTATAATCCGATCGTTAATCCAAGTTTTGACAGCTTGAGGGTCTAGCAGATCCTTAAGGCTCTGATTAGGGATTGTAATGGTGACACCAATTCCGCTCCTGGAGAAGGCCTCGAGGACATTTTTACTAGCGCTGAATATTTTCACTTCGTGAATCTCATTTTGTAAAAGCAAATCTACCACCATTGATGGAATCAGTCTGTTTGATGTCATCCTACCCCAATTTATGCCTACAACACCCTCTACAATGTTGGTCGACAACAAGAACACGTAACACGTCATCACGATCATTAAGGCCACGCCACGAACCAGAATAAATGGCGACGACCTCATCATTGTCGAGTTCTTAAACCTTGTAAATGCAAATTGATGAAATTTATGTATGTTTAAGGAGAGGGAGGATTTATCAGAGGTTTGATGGGAATCTGTTGCAAGAGATTTCAAAGGGAAATTCAGCTAGACAGGTAGTCCTTCCTTGAGTTTCGGAGCCAGAATCCTCGTACATGAGAGAACTGTCCAAATCTGTTTTAGTAAGAGAAATTGGAAAATCTCTCTCTCTCTCTCTCTCTCTCTCTCTCTCTCTCTCACACACACACACACACACATATTAATTAACATAATTTGTTGTCCAAAATATTTATAAGAAAGAAAAAAAATTCATTTACCCGTCGTATTTATATAGGTTAAGTAAACGCGTTTTCACTATTTTTAAAAATATAAAATGAAAAATGGGTTGAAAACAACAAAGGGAACATGCCCTAATATTCCCAGATTTATGATTAAGACAAATCACTTGCAACGAATTTTTTAAAAACTAAAACAATTTATTTTTGTTTAAACTAAAATTAAGAAAAAGACATAAGAAAACAATAGTTGTAAATAGAGAGAACAGAAAAATGGAAAAATTATATTAAGTGGGGAGGTTTTTCTAAATTTTTAAATAAAAAAATATGTCTTTAAACTATAGGGAAGGTCTCCGTAATTTCTCTTTTTTTATTCAAACATTCTAATATACTCGCTTTTGGCTCCTTTTTCTCCACGTGATCTTCTTCCACCTTCTTTTTCTGGATTATGAGCAAGGATCTTAATTATTCAAAATTGTAGGAATTAAATACCCAAAATGCAATTATACTTTGTAAAACGTTCTGGAATGCCATTAAATTTTCAAAAGTGAATATCATATGCCACTATGTTTTAAAACAGAGTGATTCAATAGCATTCCACGATCACTTTTCACACACTATAGTGATATTGGATATTAAACTAACAATTGTAGCATCTTCAAAAAAAGGTACATAATTTGTATTATATGTCGGTTTTTTGGTTTCACGTGAATCCCCTCCAAGAAATTGCATATTTATTGTGGTCTTGCAGAATGATAATTACTTAAAATATATGTTTGGAAAAATCAAAGGGTTATCTACAATTATTTGAAATATGTTTGGCTAACATCATTGTTATAGATTTCAAAAGAATTTCATTTGGATATCGAAACGGGGATAAAAAATACATCGATCGGAAGTCAAAAATATTTCTCAAAGTTTGGCTAGCAATCTGTCGGACAGCGCGCGTTTCATGTTGGCTAAAGTTTGGGCAGCCTAGCGTGCACAATGCTTGTTGGAGCACGTGCGGTGCCCAAACGACATCAATGGTACTATATTTTGAAATCGATCGACTCAATTTTTGAATGGTTTGATTTGATTTTTTATTTTTAATGATGTATTTTGAATTTTAAAGTCACAAATCAAGAGATGTAACTCATATTGAAAATGTGTTGTGAATCGAATCCGGAATTGAACTCTTGCCCCTTAGGGGCAAGAAATTCTTGTCCACGTGCTGACTTGTCAGCATGTGGACAGTTGATGCAAAAAGCAGTTTTTTGCATCAACTGCCCACATGTCAGCATGTGGGCAAGAATTCCTGCCCACCTGTAGGCAGGAGATCAGGACTCGAACCTATAAATAATAGATTCAACCATTTCATTGTTGAATATAACAATAGATATGGAGTGGCAGAGCTATAAATTTTTTTTTTTTTTGGTGGGCAAAAATTAAGTAGCAAATTTTTTTTTGAAATAATATAACACTAATAAAAGTATTTTGATACATAATTTCATTACGTGTTTTCATACTTTGAAAATATTATATAATTACATCATTATCAATTTCGTAAAATATATCAATCTCAATATATACAAACTATCATTCAACTATTGATATATTACTATCAATATTTTTCTCTTCAATAAAAATGGAGCTTTCCTTTTATAAAATCTCTCTATAAGTGTTGGTATTAAATTCAATAATATTTAAATAAGTAACAAAAAATGTCGGCAATGTACAACAATTTAATAATATTACAATAAACGAATAATGCAATAAAATAAACCGACAATGCAACAATAATCATCCAACAATTTTATTTACATATAAAATATTATCAATAACAATTAGTAAATATACAAATTCTGAAAAAAAAAAAAAAACAAAACCTAAGAGGAAAAAATTCAGAAAATCAAAACAAAAATATACAAAAGAAATATAAATATTAAAATTTACATAAATACTAACGGATTTATGGCTTATTTAGAAAGAAATTACTTAGGTCTGGGTTGGTATCTCTTTTCAACTAGACGTCATTCCCTTTGAAAGAATGACCACGAAGGAAGCAAGCTAAACCCTCATCTCCTAGTTCTTCTGCGAGCTGGCTAGCTGAGTTAACGAATTTAGGATTGATTTTGACTTATTGTAACTTTATTTTTAATGTTGATGTATGTGAAACAAATGTTATTTTCTTTTATCGATCAACAAAGGGTTACAAAACATTTGTGTTCATATATATATAAAAAACATTATCTCCAACAAAAACGATCTAATTAAAAAAAAAAAATTATAAAAACCGAATCTACTTACAAAATAACATTCAAGAAGCAATTGTTTCCAAAATTTTGTAATCTAGGAACTGTCCAACACTTTTCAGAATCACCGTCATTATCTAATAACAATAGCAGGCTGTTAAAATTTAAAACTGTCTTCTATATGATTGGGAAGAAGAACATACTATTATCACTTACAAAAAATAGTGGAAAAGGTTTGGGTGACTCGCGGTGAGTCGTGAAACGTCGACGATGAGGTGCAATAGCCGGCAGAAGGTGCGAGAGAAGATGGTGGACATGTGCGTTGTTGATCACATGGGTTATTCGAGATTAATATGAAATATGGTTGAAGAGTATAACTTAATAGCAATTTTTGAAAAGTATTTTGAATTAATTTGGAAAAAGTCACTTACGGGTGTCTTCTACGTGATTTCTCCTAAAATAATTTGGATTGGGACTTGAACTTGAGTAATTTTGGACCAATTTATATTTTTGGATTTAGACTTTAACCATTTTGAAAATCTTTGTCCTTGTTCCTTGGTGGTTTCCCCCAGAAGATATGGAAGGTGTGATAAGAAAAAAAGTTTCCACCTCTAAATAATGCTTACTATGTTAATCATAAAAAAATATGTGCTATGAAAGTTTACAAGTTGTGTAATATTCGTGTTTCTTGGTTCTCAATCATGCTTAGGTCAGTTTCACGTCTGATGATAGAAATAATGACAGTTGTTATTTGTTGTCTGCCAATAATGGCACATCCTGGCATGCCCGTCTAAACGATTTGCCTGCCTCACCGACTTGCCCACCTCGTTGGTATCATAAGCTCGTCTCTGACATATAGACAGTAATGACCCAACTGCTATTAGGTTAGTTAGACATGCGACCCATAGAATGACAGTTACCATCGGCAATTGGAAAGATGAAACATCCCTCATTAACTCCTAATAATAAGGGAGATAAGGAACGCTCGTCATCAATGACTATTGAAGGTTACAGGCCATCCATATAAATAGAGGCCAACTCCCCAAGTAAAACACAAGACACACACTCCATATTATTATTCTGCATATCTCATTTTAATCATATACTAATTATCATACTAGAGTGGACACGGGGGGAAAGAAGTCCCACTACCTTTTGCAAGTATCCACCACTGTAGCCGTCTTGCTCGGAAGAGGAGGAGAAAAATATTTATCATCATTCGGTGCCGTCTGTGAAAAACTGCACAAGAAGTCATGGCTCGAACTATAAGAGCTAGGAATGTAACCGCTTCACTAGTCCCCATCGGGGATGTAGACATCGAGTCTAACGCCGCCACTAATCACCCAGTAAACTTGTGGCACTGCAAGCTCATGTGGTAGTCTTAACGGCTCTACTCCAAGATCGGAATGCTGCGGTTTCTCAGCCACCACAGGGTCCTAACCTTCCGTCGGTAGGATCATTACCACCACGGGCTCCAACCCTCCATCGGTAGGGCCCTCACCGCCAGGGACTCATCCTAGGCTCCTAACTTTCTAGCAATGGAAACACCGCCAACAGAAATCCCAACGCTGGCTCTAGTTTCTTTGGCTCTACCTCCTGCACTCCACTTCCATTCATTAACATCTGGCCCAAATCTACATTGTGGGCAACCGTCATAGATGTCCACACCTACGCTGGTTGAGACACTAGTGTTAAGCCAGAAATATCGATTAGAAGACATGATGGGTCACAAAATAGCTGAGGCTATGTCTAAGAAAAGTAGTTGGCAACAATCTATGGTGTTAGAAGAAGATTCTTTATGTCTAAAAAAAGTAGTGGACAAGGCCCTCGCTAGATGTTTGAGGCCTTTATGAATTTGGGCCTATAAGGCCTTAGCGAGGCCTAACTTGAGCATTTACTGAGTTTTTGCTAACGTGGATGCCTTACCGAAATCTAGTGGTACAAAGTTCAGTAAGAATAGGTGAACTTGACGCTAATTTTTGTTTTTTCTCGCATATTTTTTGATTCAATAGTTTTCTAAATGAGAATGATATTCTTAAACTCTAAGTTCTTTCATGTTGTTGCTCATTTCTTTTTATGTGATGTAAACAATGATCAATGTGTTCAAGGTATTATTCGAAGCTTGTATTTAACGTCGGTGATCAATGACATCCGGAAGAAATTTATGTCGTATTGATTATAGGAAAAAAAAAAAGAATTACTGGCTAAGTGATTTAGAGAATTGGTTGATTCGTGTAAAAAATTGCAGGTAGAAAAAAAAATCGTTCAAAAGGAAATCTTGATGCTTAGCACAATTGTTACAGGGTATGCTTTCATTCTTAAAATTAGTAATCATATATGTAAATAAACAATTCAATGAAAGATAGGTATAATTGTAATTTTCAATTACTATGTCTTGGGTTCTTTTTTTTTTAACGTGGAATATTATTCATCTCATTAGAAGGTTGGTTTGTGTTCGAAAAATTTGTGATTTAACGTTGTTATTATTTCTTTTTAATTATTTATATAATATCATTTTTTTTTTAAAAAAAAAGTATTCATTTTTTCTTCATTTAACTTTTCCCCCTTTATAATATATACAAAAAAATGTACCTTAGTATAGATTAGATGTTTAATTAGGGTATTAACGAGTTTATATTTTATATTTATATATAATAGTAATACTAGATTTTATACTCCTTAAGAGACAAAAGATAGATTCTAAATGTGTAGTCTTTTACACTTATTTGTTTTTATTTGTATTTTTATTTCAATATAAAAATAATTTTCACGGTTTCTTGGTGGCTATAGAAGAAGAATGTGGTGAATATGACTCATTGGACATTGAAATTTGCACTTCAGAACATGATGTCAACAATGAGAGAGTTATGTTCAATTCCTAATCGTTATTTGTTGGGAAATTATAAGCATGAAATTCTGTGTATATATCTTTTATTAGATAAGAATGAATATCAAACTCCCTTGGTAGATTAATCTCATGGTTTTATAAACATTTGAAATTCACTTATTATTAGAGATGAATATATGCTCTCCCACTGCTATTAATCAATTTCCATTATTTATATCCTTATTAATGGAAAATTATTTAATACAGCTTCGGGATGTAGTTATCAAGTTCTTTCAAATATTCAAGTTAGTACTTCCGAACAAGCCGTTGAGGGTAAAGGTGGTTATGAATTAGGTGAAGGACATTGAATGATAAAATGGTAAAAATTAATGAATGTAGTAGAACTTTAAATTTACAAAATATTCCTAATGAACCTTATGTATTGGCAAAAGGGACCGTTTGTAAATATTGTGCTACAAAAAAAAATTGATAAAGAAAGTAAAGGTTTTTGTTGTTTCGATGGAAAAATAAAATTACACATAAATAGTGTACCTGATGAATTGTATGGCTTGTTTACTTCAAATTCACGTGAAGCATTGCAGTTTAAAAACATCGCTCAAATTTTAAAAAAAATTGTTTTGTTTTTACATCGTTTGGTGTTAAGTATGATAAATATTTATTTAAAATGAACAAAGGCATCTACACATTTAGAGTTCAAGGACAAGTTTACTATTACATTAACCAACTTTTACCATCTGATAAAAAACCTGCTTATTTGCAGTTATACTTTTATGACACTAAAAATGAAGTTCAAAATCGCTTGAAATTTTCAGAGAGATTTTATGAATCAACCTTACGTAATTTAATTGATATCATAGAGACTAATCCTTGTGCTAGGTTCTTTCGTTCTTTGAGCGTTGTTTATAGTTTACAAACATGTCGAATAGATCAAAGAGTGTATATCACACCATCGACATTGCAAGTGCCTGTAGTTTGGGTTTATTGATGATCTATCTGTAGTCACTAAAATTTGTGATGTATCTATTTATAGTCATTTTGGTGATCTACATAGTTGTTATGATCCTTTTCAATACCTATTGCTCTTTTCGTATGATGAGCTTGGATGATACGAGGGTATTGAAACTTGAATAAAGAAAGAGTTTGTCTTTCTTCAGCATAGGAAAATATTATAGATACCAATAACATAAATTCAGCAAGTGAATTGATTGAAAAAGAGACTCAATGTCAATTATGTTAAAATACATTTCCGTTTTATTCTTTTTGTTGCTTTAAATTTAGTATATTTCAATTCTTTTTGGATGTTTTATTTTGTAGCTTTGAACACGAGAAATAAAAGGTTGCAGGTTTCTGTCATGATACAGATTAGATACTAATGTAATTCTATTTTGCTTCATGTTGGAAGGCTTTTACAACAATATGTTGTTGACATGTAAGTTAAAATTGAAACTGCCAGATTAGATTATTTTTGTAATAATAAAAAAAGAAAATACGAGCTGAACTTTACCAAAGAATCGTTGATAGTGTCGAAACATGTGAAACTAGAGGTTTCAAGATTGGTCAAAAAATCATTTTACCTTCGTCGTTTACTGGTGGACCTAAGGATACGAAAAAGCGATACATGGACGCAATGACATTAATTCAAAGATATGGCAAACCAGATGTACTTTTAACCATAACCATAACCTGTAATCCAAATTGGCCAGAAATAAAGCATGAAATGAAACACAACGATAAAAATAGAATAAACATGATATAATTGAGAGAGTATTTAAAGCTAAATCGAAATAATTGAAAAATAATTATCTAAAAGGCAAATTTTAGGACATATTGCTGCTTACATATATGTGATCAAATTTAAAAAAAAAGCTTACCACGCGCACACTTCTTGTTAATTTTTAAATCTAGATCGAAAGTGACTTCGGTGGACATGGTGGATGAAAATGTATGCTTCGAAATTCCTAACAAAAATGATTACCCTTATTTATATCTAATTGTTGTCAAACATATGATGCATGGTCCTTGTGGAATATTAATTGTAGACAATCTTTGTATGAAGAATAATCAAATGTGTAGATATAAATATACTACGATAACTTCATTTGGTGAAAAATCATATCCACTTTATAGGCAGCGTGATGATGGTCAAAGAGTTAAGGTTAGAGGACAACTCTTAGATAACAGGTGGATTTACCTTTTAATCCATATTTAATAGTTAAATATAAGTATCATATCAATGTCGAAATATGTTCTACCATTAAATTTGTACAGTATTTATATAAGTATGTTTACAAAGGACATCATGGAATAAGCTTTTCTATAAGCGAAAGTAAAAATGAGGTAGATATTAATGAAATTTCGCGATATCAATATCTTAGGTGGATTTCTCCCCCTGAAGCGATGTGGAGGATTTATGGATTTGTATTATCTGAAATGTCTCCGGCAGTTATTTCATTGCAATTGCATCTTAAAGATCAACAATTGAATACATATAAACATTCTGACAATTTACAATCACTTAGTCTTTAATAAACAAGAAAATAATTAAAAAAATCCACTAACAATGACAATGCGCTATTAAATACTTAATTAAAATGCAACACTTGTCTTGCACGTGCAATTCACTAGTACTAAATAAATATATGATAAGTTGGATTGAATAGAATTGTTGGTATTAATGTTAATGTTATAATCATGATCCTCCTAAATAAAAGCTATGAAGATTATAAGCAAAGGCAAAAGCATGGCTAACTTAGACACTCTTGGGAGTCTCTCTCCATTACCTCGGGTAAAGTATCCCTCGACGATGTCTTCAGCCTGCAATATATCCACAGGAAATATACATGAGCCATTTGATGGATTCTCCGGCACCACCTTGGCCAACCCGTCGAATTTGCATGCACTATCGTCTTCGCTCTGGGCTTGAATCTGGAACTTCCTATTGAATGCATATGAAACATTTTGATTGAAATCCAGGTGGCTGCAGGATCCTCCAGGTTCCAGGCTTGTGCAATCTCCTACCTGACAGGCTGATTCAAATTCGTATTTCACTTTGGTTAAATTACTCGTATCCCCGTTGAAAATGCACCACCTTTTAGGCATATACGTCACGCCCTTGGCCGTGGCCGGATAGATATCACGACCCTGTCCCGACAGATCAATCTTGAATTTAGGCTCCCCGTCGTTTCTGTATATCCCCCAATGCCGCTGGAAAGCTCCGAATTTAGTCTTCATCTTGTTTTCATCGCACAGACTGTGGATATAAGTGTCGATAGGCACCCCCGGGCGAAATGGAGTCCCTCTGTTGCTTGTAACTTTAGGCAGGAGGCTTTTATAAAACCGCTGTGCATTGGCAATATTGGCATCAGGATAGCCATCTGTAGGCCAGCCGATTTGTCCAACCAGCAGTTTCAGATCAGGGGCACCTGCTTTCTTCATTGCCCACAGGAAAGAGTCATACATGAAATCAAATGCATTCGTGTAATTTAAACCATTGTCATCCACAACAAAATAAGTAGAATTCCCATCCATGAATGCGAATTCTGTGTCCACGTTATTCTCCTTAACAAAGTGGATGGGGACCATGTCTACGGTGACAGGAGAATTGCTTTCTTTAAGAATTTGTAGGGATTTGATCATTTTATCCTTTATGTCCTCTCGAAAATCAGCCTGTGATGGTTTAGTATGATTCGGCTTCAAGACATCGGTAAGATGTGGAATTGTAGCTTTGGTTTTACTTCCATAGCCGACCTCATTCAGAGCGTCTTGAATCAATCTCAGCACATCAACAGCACCATCAAAGGTTTGATTCCAAAAGGATGGTGAAAATGGCTCGGCCCCGACATTCACATACCTATACAACATCCGGATGAAAGAAAAATAATGAGAGGGAATTAGAGAAAAAAGATAATTAATGATAATGTTGAGATCGATGACACTTACTTTATATCCACCTTGTCCTCTAAAAACCTAGTAACCTTTCGTTGAACCCATGATCTGGCATCATTAGTCGACATAATGTCTTTTAGAGACTCATTAGGGATTGAAATTGTTAGGCCAATTCCGGTCCCAGAAAAGGCCTTCATGACATTTTCACTTGCACTGAAAACTTTAACCTCAGAAATTCCATTCTGTAAAAACAAATCTACCACCGTGGATGGAATTAGTCTTTGATAGGACATCCTGCCCCAATTCATCCCTATAATACCATCTACAACGTTAGCTGAAATTAACAACAATGTAATAAACCTTAAAGCCATTAACATTAATTAATTTTCTTTCATGAAAATGGAAAAATGCAAAACGAAGATTAAGGAGAGGTGATTTACCAGAGGTTTTTGTATGATTTTCTGATGGGGAATAAAGTGTATCCATTTCTATTTTTGGCATGTAATTCGCTCCTTGACTAGACTATCTTCGTTTTCTGCAGAAAACTGGATGTCCGTCCAACATCAAACAACCCAAAAAATCAATAAATAATTAAAGAAATTTGTTGGATTTTATTGTCTTTATATTTTAGTGAAAAGTTGCCAGAATTTCATGAGTTGAAATGTGCTGTCTCAATTCCATGTCTCCTTGGCTGTCATTACAATAAAAATTTTACACATCATCAATTAAATGAGTAAGAGGATCATTATGAGCAACATTTAATACATTCACATTGATGATGTGTAAGATTTTTATTGGAGGAACAGCTAATGGGACATGGAATTGGGACAGCAGATCTCAACTCGAATTTCATTACTTTAATTTATCATAAATTCTAACAATATCAAATAATATTGTATATATGCAATCAATTATTTATTTAATGGGATCTATGACTTTTATCAATTTTTTAATCATACATTTCATTAATTTTTTTTTATCAAAATCTGTTAAAAAGTTCCACCAAACAAGTGCTAAATCTATTGCTTTTAGGTTAGTTGTCGTTCAATCATTGTAAATTTTAACGAGATTTATTTTGATAGAAATAAGAATAATAATAAGCATATTTTTGTGTGTGAGAAAATAATATACAAATTATAAGTCAAACTTTGAATATATGACATGAATATTATAGACCTAGCTAGTTTCCGTCTATAATAGTTTTCCATGCATCACATAAATAATAAATAATGATGGAGTATTATTTAAAATTTACCCAAGTTTGGGTGCAATCAAATGCTGCTGTATTTTAAGTAGCTTCTCACAAGCTGGACAGTACGTTGTATATGTATTAATAATGTTTTGTAGTACCATTAGACAGTGGTATTGAAACATGAGTGGTGATTTCTTCTCCACTGTGGGGAGGAGATTACCACTCATTAAACATACCCATTATTTAATGTTACTGTATTGCGTGAATAATGATATTGAAAAAACTAGTAATGTTAATTAACATGTAAGAACAACAAAATATCATATTCGCTACCCGTTATGCATTGTCTTCTCCCATTAGATAATTGGAGTGGAGACGGAGAACATGATCCCCACTTCGAATTCTTCGAACTCGTCTCGAATATTTTTATTTTATTTTTATATTTTTAAATTTAAATCATATTTAAAAAATAATTAATTAAAGGGTGCAGTAAACGTGATATTTTAATTTCCTGCCCCGCCCCCCCCCCCCCCCCCCCCCCCCCCCCCAAAGATTCCTGTCGGGACATCCCTATTAATCCCTATTAGCACCTATCATTTAGTGCTATTGCGTTGTGCTGTTACATAGCTTTAGTGAATAATACTATTTAGCAGTGTTCTAAAAGGCCCGCCTAGGCCTCGCCTAAACTCAATGCGTTTACAAAACGCATCGCATTGGGGGTATGCGCGTTAAAATGCGGTCAACTCTTTTTGTTGACCGCTTAGGCGCGAATAGATGAGAATATGCGAGAATAAACATGATTAAACGAGAATAAGCATGAATAATCATGCATAACACGCATTAGAGCAAGCAAGCTTCTTTTTATATTTTTTTAAGATTAGGCCAAAATAAACATTTTTTAAATCTACAAAAGACACTAGAAATTCTCAAGATAAAATAAGAGAACCTGACGAAAATGATTTTGTATCGGATGACACGGAAGATGAGTTAGATGAAGAAGAAGAGCTTGACTTAAAATTCGATAAAGAGTTGGACAAAATTTAAGCTATGTTGGTATGTAATAAATTGTAGAAAATTATTGAGTAATTTGTGTTTATGTTTGTGGTATTTAAAATTTACTAACTTTTGAAAACTATTATGTTGGGCTTTTATTTTGTAGTCTAATTGTAGACTATGATATTAAAATTAGTCCTGCAAATTTTGATTTTGAACCACGTTGAATGTGATATGTTCAACAATGATATGTGTCTTAATATAAATCTAATTTTTCTTCATTGTTACAACATGAATCTAATTTTGAAAACTCATGTATTTTTTATGTGTTTTTTGAAAACTATGCCTGTAATTTTGTAATCTAAATCAGTATATTCTAGGCTATGTTGTTAAAATTTAAAATTTGAGCATTAAAAAAAATTAAAATTCAAAAACGCATTTTGACGCCTAGGCTTCGTATAGGCGCGCCTAGGCTTATAATTCTTGATGCTTCACCTCGCCGCGTCGTCACGCATTACGCATTTTAGAACCTTGCTATTTAGCACTAGTGGTGCTTATTATAAATCTAGGTAGAAGCGATGTCTAATGTTTACCATTAGTGATCAAATGTAAGAGCATATCTATTACATTCTATAGATTGTTATCTAGGTGGCATGTAAATTCAAATACTCTCGGTCTACGTGGTATTAATGTTTAGTTAATAGATATTCAATTCTAAAATCAGTCTCCAATAGATTTTATCTATAACTTAATAATTGTGTGTAAGTCATTCTATTTTAAGAAAATTAAAAAAAAAAACACATCTAAATCTAAAAAGAAAATATAAATTTTGTTGAGTCAGCGTGTCTAACAGAGCTTCTAAATATAGATGAAGTTCTAGACAAATGTCTTTTTTTTTTCCATATCAGCTTGACAGAATTCCAATAAGAGTGCATTGAAAATGAATTTTTTACATATTGTCTATTTTTGCTTATGTCATAAATTTATTTTTGCAATCCATGTTAGCATTGGAGATGCTGTAATTTTTTTAACCCCGCGGACAATTATGAACCCCAAAGAGCAAGAGCAGGTTCGAGCCCATTTAACTCAACTCTAAAAAGTACTATACACTCAATAGCGCGGCGTTTCAAGCAAATAAAATAAATAACAGTTCCAAACTAAACTCGCGATTATAAAAGCACGAAAAGGCCACTCAGAATGCTAAAAACTTTTCAAAATGTGGATGGAGAATCGTGCAATCCATCATCCCCTTCATTCCATCCAACATCCTATTCTGCCAGATCCGAGTTATCCTTTAAGAAACATCCATGTCTAGATTTATCCATCCATCCAATTTCTAGCAGTTTCTATTTGAGCATTTTAATGCGTAATTGGCGAATAGTATATAGATTAAGAGATCAAAGTTATGAAGGGGCTAGTAATTTGCAATGTGAGTTTAATCTCAAAAAACTTATTTTAAAAGAGGACTCGGGTGCTACTTACATTCATTGTTTTGCTCATTAACTTCAACTAACTCTAGTAGATGTGGTAAACATGCATGTGGAGATTGAAGCACTCTTTGATTTTGTTGATAAGGTGGTGAATGTTATTGGAGAATCGACTAAACAATGTGATCTTCGAAAGAGAAACAAAGATTTCAAATCCTCCAAGTACTCAATCACAGTAAAATATTAAGTAGAAGAGGCCTTAATCAACAAACTACCCTTAGCATTCTGATAATACACGTCGGGCTCTCATTTCTTTACTTAACTTGATGCACATGTTTTCAGCTATACAATTGATGTCCTTGAAATGATTGTTAATGATGTTCCAAGTTCTGGGAAAAAAAAAAAGTGAAGCACTTAATTTGTTGAGTTTGATACTAACATTTGACTATCTTTAGACTACATTTTATGAAAAATATCATAGAAATTTCAGATGAATTGTTGAATGCATTACAAAGAAAATATCAAGATACTGTCAATACCATAAGATATGTAAAGCACGACTCCTAGAAATGATAGATAATGAATGTGATTCTTTTTTGGAAATTATGTATTCTTTTTGTGAAAAGTACAAAATTAAATTTCCTAACATGGGTGATACATATCCTTAAGGCCGTTCATGGTGTAACACTCCAGAAATGACAAATTTACATCACTTGCGTGTGGATTTCTTTTATGTCGTCATTGATATGCAACTTCAATAGTTGAATGATCATTTTTCTGTGGAAGGTTGTGAATTATGCCTTTATATAGCATGTTTGTATCCAGATGATTCATTATCTGCCTTTGACGAAGATAAATTAATTAGCCTTGGCAAGTATTATTTTGGAGATTTTTTATCAACCGATCTCTTAGCACACTTGATGAACATTATCTGCTTTTGACGAAGATAAATTAATTAGCCTTGGTAAGTATTATTTTGGAGATTTTTTATCAACCGATCTCTTAGCACTTGATGAACAATTTAAAATAGGAAAATTTACACTTTTGGTCCACAACCTTTACAGTTTGTTACTAATCTACATCAACCAATTTTTATAGCATCGGACATTCTCAACCTTTGCAGTTTGTTGCAAATCACGTCCTCATTGACAGATTTTAACGAATTTTTCCTCCTCTTTAAATAAAAAAAATTGAAAAAAAGTTAAAAACAACAAATAAATAAAATAAATTGCAAATGAAATCCCATAACTTTTAAAAAGTACAAAATAACTTCATCTTCTCCAAAAACCTATCCCACGACATGGCCAAATCACCACCACACAAACTGCAAATGTTGGGGGACCAAAAGTGCAAATTTTCATAAATTTATATTTACTTGGCAATATGTTATTGCATTTTCTAACTGATATCTTCTTTTTGCAGCAAGTTCTCTTGAAGTCTATTGCCTCATGCTCTGAGTTGAAGTGCAGAGCATATAGCGTGTTGAGCCAATGCTACCATCTCGTTGGAGCCATTCATTCGCAAAAACAGATACTGAACAAGGGTTTAGAACTTTCTGTAATTTCTGGAGATGGGTATGAGATAGTTTTTGGTCTTCCGATTTCTGCCTGAAGACAGTGATTTTATAGCTTGTTTAGAAACATAGAAGAAAGATATATTGATAGAATGTGAAAATGACATACAGAGAATGATAGATCCTTGTGTTTAATATAAAAAAATAAAAATAAAAAAGATTACAGGAGACATCTCTTCAATCCCTTTAAAATTCGTCAATTGGATATGCGAAAAGGCACCTGATGTTGCTGTTCAAATGGAAGAGAGATGACAATCTTAAAGGAAATTAATTGTTCGGTATACATTGAATTGTGCATTTTTTTGAGTGTGTGATTTGACCATAGGGTGGGGTAGGTATTTGGAGAAGATGAAATTATTTTGTACTTTTTAAAAGTTATAAGATTTTATTTGTAATTTTTTTATTTTTTTTTATTTAAAGAAAATGACAAATCCGATAATGTGAACGTAATTTGTAAAAAACTACAAAGATTGAGGATGGTTGAGAGTAAATTAGTAACAAAATATAAAGGTGAGGATCAAAAGTACAAATTCTCCTTTAAAATATATATCATTGGCATGCTCACTAACTCAGAGTTTGGAGGATTAAAGGCATTAGTGATTTTACACAGAAGTAGGTTTTGGTGAAAAAAAAAATCAAGTTTATCCATTACTTTATAGGATTGTGATATAGGTGGTTATATTGATACTACAATTTGTTATAAGTGCATCATATTTTAATTGTACTTAAGATCCTCAACTTTTGTTCATTGTTGCAATTACGTTCTTAAATTTTTGTCATCGAATTATTATCTTCAACTTTCATTAATTAGAACATTTCATCATTAATGATGGTTTCTATCGATATATTTTGTTTAGGTGTTTTGAAATGAGGAAAAATATTTTATCGTACTTTCGTATCTATTATTTTTTTTAAAAAAATATGTCAAACAAATAAGTCTTTTCACGAATTCTCGACAAATGTTTTAGACGGAAACCGTTATCAAACACAAGATGTGCTAATTAATGAAAAATTGAAAATAAAAATATGATAAAAAAAGTTGGAGACATGGGTGCTATAATGTTCATAGATTAAGGATGTTAAATGTAATTAAAACGTAGTGCAAAAAATAAAAAGTGTTGTGTGAATATAATTACCCTTGTGATATGAATATTAATTCTTCTAGTTATTACTGCTATGACAAATAAAGTATTATCTGTAATGAATCTTATGAAGATTCAGTTGCACAATAAATTAGTTATTAATGGTTGAATGACAGTTTGATTGTATATATTGATAATGATATATTTCATTAAATTGATAATGATTTAATTATACAACGTTTTCAAAGTATGAAAACGCATAGGAAACAGTTGTAGTAATGTATCGAAATATTTTCATTAGTATTATTTTATTTCAAAAAAAAATATTGCTACTTAATTTTTTGTATTTTTTGTCCACCCAAAAAAAAATTACTGACTCCGCCATTGAGTAGAACATATGGCGCGACATGGTGGCAGAGATGTTTACAAGAGGAAGATGAAACATATTTTATCTTCTATGTTTTTCATTTTATTTCTTTTTGTGTTTTATATTTTTTTTATTTTCTATTATTTGGAGTGTTATAAAATTAAGGATATAATTGAATTTTAACAAAAAATTTTGTAAACGGTCAATTAAATGGCTGAAGATTTAAATACCAAAAAAAAAAAAAAATAGAATAGGAGCTTTGTTTGCTACTGTGTGAATAGGTTGAGAACTAATTAATACTGCAATTTACTCTAACTATAAACTTCTTTACATTTTAAAAAATAAAAAATGCCCCTGTCACCAATTAGATAATATTATTATAATTTAATTTCAACAACAGTCACAAAATTTTAAAATAAATTTTAAAATAGTTATTAAAGTACTTTTTCTTACACTTTAACCATTCAAGTTTATAACGGTTACACTAATATTCACTCAGTTGGAAACGTCAGTCTAAAATTTTAAATGTCATTGTTAAATTTCACCGTAAATACAAATAACGTTATTTCGTATATCACACAAGACAAGATCGTGTTTTATTAATTAAAACTGTATTTTTGTCAAATACGTTTTTACCCATCAAACAATTTTAATGTGGATGAATAATATTCAAAATTATATTATGACAACATAATAAGGATGTAAGGAAATTAATCAACAAAAAATTTTGGAGGGGAGAGAGAGACATATATTAAGGATTATTTAGTGGATTAGGGTTGAAGATGAGGAATTGGGGATATCAAAAATATTCACGTGTTGGCATTGGGGTGCGATTGCAGAAATTTGGAGTGAAGCTGTAGTTAGTGAGAGAGAGAGAGAGAGAGAATAAGAAATAAGAAATTACAATTAGATAACAGGTTAGGGCTAGGGTAAGCATGATTTGGATTAGGTCGATTTTGGACTCATTAAACAATTTTACTTTGAAAAGAATAAGACCCAACCCAACTCAATCCAACCCAATCCAACCCAAAAATATTTACCTCGGTTTCTTCAAGTATAACAACTGCATATTTCAACTCTATTTTTTTTAACCAGAACAAAAATTGTTACCAATAGTCTCAAAAGAAAAAATGGTTCAAGATATAATAATGATGAATAAAAACACTCTTGTCCTTGTAACATCTAAAAGTAACACATAATAAATATGAGCGTGAACATATAAAGTTTAATAAGGGATATTGGCGCAAATAATCCCTAACAAATATTCTTAGTGCATTTTTAGTCCCTAATCTTTTATTTTTAACTAGGGGTCCTTAACCTATGTTATTAGATGCGAAAGTGGTCCCTATAGAGGGATTTCGTTCAAATGCACCGTTAGTTAGTCACGTGGAGTAGTCTCTCATTTAATTCGTTTTTACTTGTAGGGGCAAAATTGTTAGTTCCTTTTTTTAGCATTTGTTGGTGATTGCTACCAATATAGCGTGAAACATACCCGCCAATTATGTGCTCTCAGGCAAAACTACCAAAATTAGAAGAAAATATTTCTCAGGAGAGAGGAAGATTATGGATTTTTCTGCTATTTGTTCTTGTTCTCTTTTCGATAGATTTTTGAATTTTGAATTTTTCTTTTGTTTCTTATGAAACTAAAATCTGAATTTTTAAGTTTTATCAAGATTTTCAATTGGGTCTCTGTTATTTTTTTTTTCAATTGAAATCTTCATTTTTTTTCTACTACTTGAAATTGGTAATCCATCCCAAAATCTCCATTTTTTGGTTTCAGTTTTTTTGGTTTCAAAACAGTGAGAATTTTGTTTTGTTTTCGTTTGATTTCTCAATTTGCGTAAAATGGATAGAGGTAAGAACATTGGGAAATCGAAGAAGACTATTGGAAAATCAAGTCAGATGAATTGGGAAAGAGATGAAAGAAAAGGAATTGAGAAGCATCAATGGAAGTAGATGTGTTAATCCGGGTCACCCGGCTCGTCTCCGATGAAGCCCGATCACGACCCTCATTAGAAAAAGTCTGCGCCATGGCGGGTTGCAGGCCGAGTCAACCCAACCCATAAAAATTGAACACGAGTCCGGCCCACTCATTGGCCCATCCGGGTCGAGCCCATGTGGGCCGCAGTTCAACCCGGTTCGACCCGTATGAATAAAAAAATTTTTTTTTTAAAATTACTAAAAAAATTTAGTTACCTATTGTAATTATAAAAAAAAAAAATTGTTTACATATATAGCAACAAATGTGTTAAATTACCAAATAAAAATAAATAACAATGATATATTCACATTTATTTATTTTTTAACTCAATTTCTATTTTTTTTTATATATATTTAAAGACTAAAACATCATGTATCTATCACATCATTCACTTTAAACAACTCTCTGCCATTTATAAAAAAAATCAAAATAGGCCAGCGGTTAAAGGCCGAACCGCCCGAGTAGTGAACAGCCCACTCGGTTCACGAGCTGGCCCGCAGTTCGGCCTCCTCAGTCCGTGAATGGCCCGCCCAGTTCACGGGTAGGCCTGCGGTTCTGGGTCGAGACGGATAGGCCGATGCGGGTTTGGCCAGCCTGCCCATCTTGACACCTCTAAATGGAAGCTTGTTTTTAGTGAAGCTTCCATGTCCAATACGCCTCTCAAGAAAATCAAAAGTCCATAACGACAACAACTTTTTCAATCATCTACCTCTTTTCTTAAGCAAACACCGCAACCTTCTGCTTCTCCTTGCAGTAGTAAAAGTCCAGTACCATTTTCGCTTCCATCTTCGAGGCTTGTTTTTCTTTTTGCTATTGATAATTCTCAATTGCCAGCGGAAAGTCTGCACCAATTTGGGATGAATTCAATTCCATTATTTTGTCCTGCGCAACAAAATCAACAACAGCAAATGATCTCATTTGCTTCTTAACACCAGCTTTCCTTATTTCGCAGATGAAATAGCAACATCACAGCCTCAGCAGCAATTGTTGCAGTATTGGAGTGATGCATTGAATTTAAGTCTTAGACGAATGATGATGATAATGTTGGGACAGGATGGCAGGGCGTTGTTTAGGCTCTGATAGCACTCTTTACTATTACAAAGCATTACAAATGAGTGAGGTAGAGACATTGGGGTAAGTAGGTAGCAGAGATTCGCCTTCCATGAAATTTCCATGAAATAGAACTTGACTCTAGCTTGGCACATTTGACACGGCTAAGGATGCTGTCTTGGCCTATGATCGAGAGGCATTTAAGCTTAGAGGAGAGAATGTCAGACTCAATTTTCCTGACCACTTTGCTCCTGCAAGTAAAAAATTTAAAGGAGAGTCCACTCCAAATGACTAACTAACAGTGCATTTGAACGGAATCCATCCATATGGACCATTTTCACACCCAATGGCATAGGATAGGGACCTTCTAGCAAAAAATGAAAGGTTAGGGACCAATAATACACTAAGGGCATACGCTAGGAATCATTTGTGCCAAAATCCCGTTAATAATTAGGGATAATTGCATATTTGATCCCCAACCTTTCAAAAAAGTTAGAGATATGCCCCTGACCTTTAAAAATATCACCACAAATCTCTAACGTTTGAAGAAATAAGTATCGTATGTCCCTCTTGACAGTTTCCGTCTATTTTCTCTGTTAAATATCTCAATTGCACTGCACGAGCTTTTTTCTCTAAATTAAGTGATTGGAATTGCAGGGGTAAAAATGTCAATCCATTACTAGTTGCTTGAAACGTTCTATTTGCCAGTAAGAACCACACATGAACAACACCAACACAAATTCTCATGAAATCCCAGAATCAAACCAAACAAAACTGAATTACAAATTCTTTTCATCTAGGGAAAAAAATCAAGAAAAAATGAAGAACACAACAAAATCCTTCAATGGCGTCAGCAATAACCAAACCCTCGTTTATTTTCAATCTTTCCAAGTCTCCATCATCTGTCTGTAAACTCAAACCACTACCCACATTCCTCAAATTTGAACCCATTTCTTACAGACCCCCAAAGCCATTTTTCATCGTAATTAAGTCAGTTGATGTCTCCAAAACAAACAACCAATTTCATAAACAACCCAGAATGCAGAAACCCTGATGAAGATAAATCTGAGGTAACATTTGATAAGAGAATGCCAAGGAGAAATTTGCAGTGTTGAATACTGGAATATATGAATGCAGATCTTGTGTCTTGTGGGTTCAGATATGACGAGGCTACAGGGACCTTCATATCCAATTCCACCTGGGCTTCCTTTTGATAAGTTGTCGGATGATTAAGGTGCCCAACTTGTGGGGCTTCCCAAAGTTTCTTCGAGAGTAAGAGTGTGGTGATTGATAGATTTGCTCAGAATCATCAATTTGGATTTGGTGGTAATGCACTTATCTGTTTCAATTTCATATTTCATAAAAACAAATAGTAGTGGACTGATATTTTTACCCCTGCAATTTCAATCGCTTAATTTGGAGAAAAAAAGTGCGTGCAGTGCAATTGAGGTGTTTAACGGAGAAAACAGACGGAAACTGTCAAGAGGGACATATGATGCCTATTTCTTCAAACGTTGGAGATGTGGTGCTATTTTTAAAGGTCAGGAGCATATCCCCAACTTTTTTAAAAGGTTGAGACCAAATATGCAATTATACCTAATAATTAATACTATATTGAAAATATATAAAACATTCAAAAAAACACAAATTATACCATGGCTAGAAGTAATAAAATCATAAAGGTTTAAGTCTTTATTGATTTAAATCTGTTGGTGTCATCTGCTTGCTCATTCAAATGCTTCTTCTTTTGGATATTGGCCGCCAAATGGGCAGCTCGCAATCCTACTTCCAACAGATCAAATGACATCATTACACCTATTACTCTTCGTCGTGGAGACTAAATGTCTAATTTTCCACTTTTCGACGAGGTTTTCTCACTCAGTGTAACCACCATTGTAATGAAAGTAAAAAATTTCGATTAGCAGCAAAAATTAAATGTCTTCAACTCTAGAACTTCTGATGCCAGTTTGTATCAAGAATTGTCAAGCTAGAAAGAATCTTATTTATTCAACCAAAAACTCTTGAAATCGACTTAGATTTGAATAAACAATACCCTAATTTTCAAACTGGGTAATTAACACATTTTGTCCCTATCCTTTTAGTCTATTTGTGTAAATCGTCCACATCATTTGAATTTTGGCATTTGGGTCCTTAAATCAACATTTCTTTGCGTATATGGTCCCTACCGTCAATTTCTGTGAACTTTTGCCGTTAAATGATCGCATCCAGTGCACTCTCTCGAATGTCAATTTCATCAAGTCACAAAATATAATGTGGAGAGCGTGTTCGTTAAGGAAAAAAGATCAAAAGTTACCCTTCAGAACTTTAATCATCATTTATACATTTCATCAAGAAATTCTACTTCTGATCTTTAAGCAGAATTCGATTTTCAGAACTTAAAGAAGAATTCGATTTTCAGAAATTTAATCATCATTCATACAGTTTAGCAAGAAATTCAACTTCAATTACACACCTGGAACTCCAGTCTTGGCACTACAACCCTAATTTGCAGGGTCATCTTTCTTCCAAGATTCGAATGAACGCAAGGACTCCCGTTCCAGGACCAGAATCAAAGAAACAAAGATCATGTAGGGATTAAATCACCTTTTGCACAAAACTCTATATTTTCCTTTTTTCGCATAAAATTTCTTAAACCCTCCAAATAAACCTCAAAACTCCAGAGAAAAATTAGAACATCTGTGCAATTACGAATGCTTAATTCTTACAGTTAACAAGAAAATCCTTCGAAAAACCAAAACCCCAACACATGGTTTAATTGGTGAAAAATGTAAAAATTAACAGAATTCAACAGAATGCAGTGAGCCCATTATATCATAAAACATTAATCAATCACAAAATCATTGCAAAATAAATTAACCTTCCTAGTACCATTTCAGGAGGCGCAAAAGGTGATCCAAAAATTCCAAAAGAAGAAGAAGTGGAAGCAAAATTCTTTGAGCCAAAAAGATCATATAATGTGGATGTCGTGTTTACTAAGCAATTTCCTAGTACCTCCACATTATATTTTGTGACTTGACGAAATTGCTCTTTATGAAATGAGAGAGTGCAATGGACGCGATCATTTAAGGACAAAAGTTCACAAAAATTGAAGGTAAGGACCTTTTGTGCAAATTTAAGGACCCAAATGCCAAAATTCAACGAAATGGATGATTTGCACAATAGACTAAAATGATATGGTCAAAATTTGCTAATTACCCTTTCAAACTAAAACAAAAGAACTTATTCCCAAAAATAAAAAATTAGGATTGCACATAGTCTAAATATGAATGAATCTCTGGCATTTTTGTGAGGTATATATTGATATTGATTGTTAAACTATTTTCACTCTTGATATAGAAGGTGAAATATTTTGGATCTTAAATCTAAGATTGTTTATGTTAATACGAGCCTATTTTACGGAAAAAAATAAAGCAATTAGAACTAATTGATTAATAAAATAAATATTACCAAACAGTAAAATACACTAAATTATATTCAAAATCCAGTATTTATTAACTTAGTTGCACATTTCTTAAATTGTTTATGTTAGGATTTTTTAGGACAATATTTTTTTATCTAATTCATTGTGGACCATTTCTTAAATTGTTTATGTTACGATTTTTTACTCGAGATTAAAGAATCTTTCAACCACAGTTAATAAAACAAGTATAAAGAAATATGCAGAATATAAAAGAATAACACAAGATATAAATGTCCCTTTTTAGGGGACAGACAATTTAGCATAGAAATGCCTACATTTGGCTTTAAGGCTCTACAAACTTAAATTCGGCCTCTTAATGCACTATTAGAAACCACAATAGTTCAAAAACCAAACTTACAGACATAACCCACTTAGAACAGCCCTAAACTATCTCTCATTACAGGCTCTTTCTCACAGTATCAAGAAAACATCCTCACACAACAAATTAGAGGACAAATCACATAAATTACAGTAATCCAAGGTAATTACTGTAGCAACAACCTCCTTACACAACAACGGAGAACCAATGGTTCACCCAACAGAAAGTGAGGAAAAAAGGAGTAGATGAAGATCAGAGAAAACAGAAAGTTGCGCACTCATAGTTTACATAACCCTAAAGTGAAATAAGGGCCCTTTATATACTGCACTTCAATGGCTGAGATCAAGTGTAGAAATCTAACGGATGATAATCATCAGACCACTCAGCATCAAAGTCATATTAACAGCAAAGACAAAAACGTGCTTCATCAACTTTAGGCCAAACAAATCTGGGCACAATCAATTGGGCCTTTTCATCGTAATGGGCTTTTATCATAGTGGGCTTAACCATTTGGACACACAGATACAACAATCTCCACCTTAAACCAAATGTAAGCTTCATAGTGCAAAAAAAAGAGAAACAATACGTTTGATCATTGCCTCTGTTACCTGTAAAAAATTTAAACAAGTTAGTGCAAAAGAATTAAAAGTAACTAATCTAAGCACATGTTTGGTTGTGCTTAAATTATAATTTCAGCTGGTCAAACTGGTCAAACATATTTTTTATCCATACATTTCATAGGACCCACAACTTATAACCCATTTTTTATCCACACATTCATCCACAACTTATATTATAAGTACTTAAAAATTAATTTTAGCAGTAAACATATACTAATATACATATACTACATTTACTATTTTGTTAGACAAACATAAAATTCTTAACCTGAATCAATGTTAAGCAAGCTTAAACATGTTTTAAACTTGTTTAATGACAGGGGTTTAGTTTCCATATCAGAAGAGTTGGCTTGAGTAGGAATCTTCTCAAGATCAAATTGATTTTTGGACACAATATCCCTAATAAAATGTAATCGTACATCTATATGCTTAGTTCTATCGTGAAAGACAAGATTTTTGCATAGTTGTATTGCCTATTGACTATCAGAAAATACAACAACAAAATTATAGAGTAAGTTCAATTCAGACAGCAAATCTTTCAGCCATAAGGCCTCTTTCACAGCTTCAGTATTAGCAACATATTCTGATTCACTAGTAGATAGTGCCACTATATGTTGTAACTATGATTTCCAGCTAATGCAAGAATTACAAAGAGTAAAAGCATATGAAGTTGTAGACTTTCTACTATCTCTATCATTAGCATAATTTGCATCAACACAACCATTCAATTTTATTCTTTCACTAAAATGTCTAAAGACTAAACCAACATTTGCAGTACCTTTCAAATATTTCAATAACCATTTTAAGACTTCCCAATATTGTTCTCATGGATTTGACATATATTTACTCAAGACACTCACAAAATAAGCAATATCAAGTCTAGTGCAAACCATAGTATACATTACTGAACCAATCACATTAGAATAAAGCACTTTATTCATGTATTCTATTTCATCATCTGATTGGGGACATTGGTTTTTACTTAGCATAAAATGGTTAACCAAAGGAACAGAAACAGCTTTAGAATCATGCATAGAAAACTTATTTAGAATTTTCATGATATAAAACTGTTGTTTTAACATCAAAGTTGAATTAGATCTGTTTCTTATTATATCCATTCCTAGAATCTTTTTGGCATTGACAAGATCTTTCATTTCAAATTCAGAAATTAAAGCAGCTTTAATGTTACTAATTAAATCTACACATGAACTAATTATTAACATATCATCAACATATACCAACAAAAACAAAAGAGTATTACTTGGCAGTTCTGATTTAAAATAAAGACAATAATCAAATTTACTTCTATTAAAACCTAAAGACAACATGAAAGTATCAAACCTCTTATTCCATTGCTTGGGGGATTGTTTCAAACCATATAAGGATTTTTTAAGTAAACAAATATGATCATACTTGTGTTTATCAATAAAACTAATGGGTTGATTCATATAAATTTTTTCATCCAGTTCACCATGTAAAAACGTAGTTTTAACATTAAACTGTTCTATTTCCAGATTGAAATGAGCAACTAAAGCAAACATAACTCTTAAAGTAGAATATTTCACCACTTGAGAAAAAATTTCAGTATAATCAACACCATATTTTTTTAGTAAACCTTTAGCAACAAGTCTAGCTTTAAACTTAAGAGGGTCACAAGACTTATTACTTTCCTTAACTTTGTATAGCCACTTATAATCCACAATGGATTTATGTTGAGGTTTGAGAACTAATTCCAATGTCTAGTTTTTATACAAAAAAGTCATTTCATCTCTCATTGCATTCCATCACATATCAGATTCACTACTATTTACAGCATCATCAAAAGTTTTAGGTTCATTACCACTTAATTCATCAAAAGAATTAACAGCTAAAGTAGCAAGATCATTATTAGATAGTCTAGAAGGCACCTTAGTTGTTCTTCTATTTCTATCTCTATCTAAATGATAATCCTCTAAACCCAAGTTTTGAGACTGATTTTAACTTTCACTTCTAATCTGATTATGGTTTGAATCATCATCTGAATCAACAAGTTGAGGAACATTTAGTTGATTCCGCTCAATAGGAGTGATAAATACATTGTCAAGCTCCACCTCAATCTCTGTATCATTGGGATTACTATTGTTCTCATTAATATCAATATTCTGTTTTAAACAAGGTAATTCATCTTCTTTAAAAACAACATCTTTATTGATAATAGTTTTAAATCTCCCTAAGCTTCTAGCCCAAAGTCTATAACCTTTAGTTCCATCACGATAACCTAAGAACACACACTTTTGAGATCTGGGATCAAGTTTATCATCCTTCTGATGAGAATAAGCAGTACAACCAAAAATTCTAAGATTAAAGTAGTCAATTGGCTTACCATGCCTCATTTCTTCAGGAGTGTTTCCATTTAAGGCAGCAGAAGGAGATCTGTTAACAAGATAACAAGCTGTAACAACAGCTTCACCCCAGAAAGGTTTAGATAGGCCAGAACTTGAAAGCACGTACCTAACCCTTTCAAGTAAAGTTCAATTCATCTTCTCAGTAACATCATTTTGCTGATGGGTATAAGAGACAGTTCTATGTCTCTTTATATTATATTGATTACAAAAATCATCAAAGGCTTGATTACAAAATTTAAGTCCATTGCCAGTCCTTAAACACTTTAAGGTTTTACCAGTTTGATTTTCAAGAAGAATTTTCCAAGTTTTGAACTTATCAAAAGTTTCAGATTTATTTTTCAACATAAAAATCCATATTTTTCTTGAAAAATCATCAATAATATACAGAAAATACTTGTTCTCTCCATGTGTTAGTGTGCTAGATGGACCCAACAGATGAGAGTGCACATAATCAAGTATGAAGGAAGATTTATGTAAGCCATCAGATAATTGAACTCTATGTTGTTTTTCCATAATACAAGTTTCACATAAAGGGAGGTGAGTGATTTTATCTTTTCTAAAACACCCTTGATTTTGTAAGATACTAAGCCCCATATTACTTAAGTGAGCTAACCTTTTATGACAAAGATCAGTACAATCATTATTAACAAAATTGACCATTGCAGTATCTAATGAAGATTTTTCTGTTTGAGTGAAATACATGTCATTTATTTTATATCATTTGATAGCAAGGAGAGCACCTATTGTGATTTTAAAACAGCTGTCACCAAATTTTCGAACAAAGTTAGAATATTCAAGAGATTCAATAAAAAAAAAAGATTTTTAGATAAATCAGGTATGTGTCTTATATGTTCAAGAAAATAAACAAAACCAGTATCAAAATTTACCCTAATATTGCATATCCCATGGATTTTACAAGCAACATTATTTCCCATAACAACCATACCAGAGTTCAATTTAGTATATGAGCAAAACAAGTCAAAATTAGGAGTCATATGAAAAGTGCATCTAGAATCAAGTAACCATTCATCAGACTGGCATATGGAAGACACGGAGTTCACTAAGGTCTTAGGGTCTTCATTTTAATGGCTACATACAATTCACCTAGAATTTCAGTATTAGTAGTAGGAACATTACTTTGTTCAGGGGATCTATTTTTCTGGAAATTGTTATTCAACTTATATCAATCTTTAATATAGTTCCCCAACTTACCACAATTATAACACGTTCTTATTTTTACTTTTGATTTTGATCTAGACTTTCACTTACCCTTTTTTTATGTGACCTTGACCATTAGAATTATTCTATTCTTGATTATTAGACTGTCTATGTTGTGATCTACCTCTAAAAAATAGGCCTTCACCATTCTTGTTTTTCTCATTTTTTAGCTCATGACTCTTACTTCTCAGTGCATTTATAACAATATCAACAGTAAGATCATCCATACCATAATTAATGGCACTTTTAACATCTTTATGGGCATCAGGAATTGAATTCAACCGAATTATAGCTTTATATTCATCAATACCTTTATCACCACAGTTTTTTATAACTTGGATCAACTTATTGAACATATCAAAATTTTCATCAAAATCCTTTGAGGGATCAATTTTAAAACTAAAAAAAAAATTCTAATAAAAACAATTTGTTAGGAAGTGATTTTTCAAGATAAGTTGATTCAAAAGTTTCTCATAAAGATTGAGCATCATCAAGAGTACCAATTTTTCTAAGCACATAGTCACACAAATGAAGTATAATAGAGATATAGTCTAACTCATCAGCCTCTACTATTTGATCATCAGACTTAGTATCAGGAAATGATTTATTTATAGCCTTGGACAATTTTTGTTGAACTAAAATACCTTTCATTTTTTGTTGCCAGATAGCAAAGTCACATTTTCCATTAAATTAATCTAAATGAAAACTTGAAGTAGTCATTTATCACAATTTTCACATAGATAACAGAAATGACAATTTAAGAGAAGTATTTTAATCAAACAAAAGACAGAACTCACCAATAATTAGATACAAGCACATGCAAGATCTTACACACAGTTTTGGGAGAGACCCATAATCAAGAAAACCCCAAGATACCGTGAGAATCAGGTTCTCAGGTTAAGGGGTAATCATAAAAGTCTTAAGGGAGTGTGTATCACAAAGATAACAAGTTTAATAACAACAAAAATATTCAGTTATTCACACAGAAAGTAATACTAACGTATTAAAACAAAATATCAAATTCTTTTATACATATTTCAAGAACTGTTTCACAAACAACTACTGAGTACAAATCATAAAGCATGTATAAGTCAAATTTTCTTGTATTTCACACAAAACACAATTTATTCACAAGAAACTTATTATCTCAAACTTACATCTCAAGAAGTATAGAGAATCATACTTACAGCCCTGAGATTTGTCTCAATCACAGAGGCAAAAGAAGGTCAATCATCAAGAAACGGTTATCCAGCTCTGATACCACTTGTTACGATTATTTACTTGAGTTTAAAGAATCTTTCAACCACGGTTAGTAAACAAGTATAAAGAAATATGCAAAATATAAAAGAATAACACAAGATATGAGTATCTCTTTTTAGGGAGACAGGCAGTTCAGCACGTAAATGCCTGTCTTTGAAGCTCTACAAACGTAGATCCAACATCTTAATGCACTATTAGAAACCACATAGTTCAAAAACCAAGTTTAAAAACGTAACCCACTCAGAACAGCCCTAAACTATCACTCATTATAGACTCTTTCTCACAGTATCAAGATAACATTCTCACACAACAAATTTGAAGACAAATCATAGAAATTACAGTAATGCAATGGTGATTACTGTAGCAACAAGCTCCTTACACAATAATGGAAAACCAACGGTTCACCCAACATAAAGGGAGGAGAAAATGAGTAGATGAAGATCGGAGAAAACAGAAAGCTAAGCACTCACAGATTACATAACCTTAAAGTGAAATATGGTACCTTTATTCATTGCACTTCAATGGCTGAGATTAAGTGTAGAAATCCAACAAATGGTAATCATCAAACCACTCAGCATCAAAGTCGTATTAACAACAAAGGCAAAAACGTGCTTCATCAACTTTGGGCCAAAAAAATCTGGGCACAATCAGCTGGACCGTTTCATCATAGTGGGCTTTTATCATAGTGGGCTTAACCATTTGAACACATAGATACAACAGTTTGGCTATTTTGTTTAGGAAAAATTTAACATGTGA
The DNA here is from genome assembly GCA_030279155.1 of Forsythia viridissima. Lineage (NCBI taxonomy): Eukaryota > Viridiplantae > Streptophyta > Magnoliopsida > Lamiales > Oleaceae > Forsythia > Forsythia viridissima. Next base: position 35,257,703 of record CM059038.1, on the reverse strand, counting down.
GCCTCAGAATTTGTGCAATTGCAAAAAAAGTTTTGGATAATTCTGAATTATAGGTAAAATAATCAATTTATTGGGTGAAAAAGATTTGATTGGTTGAGGAAAAGTTGGGCTTTTCTGCTTGTTTAGATCGTGTCCCATTAGTTAGCCCAAAATCTGAATCCTTTCTTTAGTAGATAACACCAGACATGAAGATTACTAGCAGGAAAGCAATTTCACAAATTCAAAAGCGGTTAACTCAGTGGTGGACCAAAAATTTCAAATTGGTGGACATTCATTTAACTCAGCAATATCACAATAATTTTCTTAATTTAAGCTAAAAATTCTATAAAAAATAATAATTTCCTTACTTGGTCCAGTCGTGTGCGTGCGCATTAGTACGGGAGATTGGAGAGAGATTTTAATCGGGTTAGGTGAGCGTGTGCGAGCTTGGGTCGGGTCGGGTGCGGGTGGATTGACCGGGGGTGACCAACAGTGGAGAAGCAAGCGTAGAGAAATTTGAATCATGTTTATCTGCCTTTGCATGACTGTGTGAGTGTGTGTTTTGTATAAATTATTTTTTGGAGAATTTAGTAATATAGATAAATGCACACGGTCATTTTTTAAAATGTCAACTTCTAATAACATTTGCAAAAATTGCAACTTTTTGAGACAAAAAGCCATGTATACTTTTTTGACAAAAGACAATTGAACTTTCAAAATACAGTTCAACTACTGTCATTTGTTTTTATTTTTTTTCATTCAACTGTCGCGTTTAAAAATAAATAAAAATTTTCGCGTGTAAAAGAAATGAAGGATGACGCCAAAAAAAAATAAAAAAAATTACAATCCATTTACAGTTCTAGACAGTTTTTTTTTTCTTCTTATTCTTCTTCTACTTCATTTTCTTCTTGTTTCAGACAGTTACTCAACCTACTTCGTTTGTTTTTCCCATTTCCACATTCTTCTTCTTCAACCAGACATTAATCCATGAACTCAATCTCTTTCAACAATTTTTTAGCAATTATATTCAAAATATTTTCAGATATAAAAACAACCAAACAAATCTAGCACAATACCTATTGAATTTTCGTTGTTTTATAATCTAATTTATTTTATCAAGATAGTAACTTAGTTAGAGTGGGTTAATTGGTGGCGAATGGTGGCACAAAAGCGGTGGGTGGTGGAGCAAAATTTGATTTTAGTGAAATAATATATCTAATTTTGAATTAGATTTGACTAGGATATAGTGAATATTTAAATAATTGTTTGGAGATATATTTTTTCAAAATGGTCATTTTTCAACTTTTTTTTAAAAGTTGCATTTTTCAAAGGGTAATTATATTCACATTACGATTTTTATTATCTACACCACATTTTAATTGCAATGAAAGTCTCCTAACCTATATGATAAAAATGTTAAGGACATAAATACAAAAATAAGCAACAATTAGATACCTTCATTGTAATTAAAATGTAGTGTAATTAACAAATAATGTAGTGTGAATATACTTACTCTTTTTCAAATGTACCACCTACAAAAAGACATTTGCTATAGTTTCCTCTTATTTTTTTAGGGTTTCTCTTGTGTTGAGTTTTGAAATATTTTAATTTTTTTTTTTTTTTTTTTTTTGGTAATTAGGTCGAGTTGGTGTGAGTTAGGTCGGTTTCTTCAACCCAACCCGATTAAATTTTATATTTTCCTATTCGAACCCAACCCAAATAAGGTCCAAAATCGACCCAAACCGGTTGGTCCAGGTCGTGTTTCGACTGATTTGGATCAATTTCTGTTCACCCTTAGTTAAGACTGAATAGGGAGAATTGGGGATTAAAATCGTTTGATTGGAGAAACGTGTTTGACAAAATATGCCTTCAATTAATGGAATACAATCATGCCTTGCGTGGCGTATCATCCTTGGTATCTATGGTAAAATCTAATGGTGGCGCATATGATTTTATATTGACTTTTCTAGCTAATTGACCATTAATGTAACCATTACAAATTTAAGTGATTACTAGTATAAGAAAATTATTTTAATAATCATTTTGACTCTATAACCACGGCTGAAACTCTGTTATTTATTGATTATTCAAATTTAAATTATAATCCATTAATATATTAAAAAAAATACTAAAACATTAATAAAATCCACTGTGCATATTCTATATATGGTTATATACACTAACCCTAAGAGCTAGCACTTCAATAAACTTCATCTATTATTTTTTAAACGTATTACATAAGTACAGATAGACAAAATTATAAAAAAAATCATCTTCAATGCATGATGACGAAGACTCCTAGTTGATGTTGAAAACCAAAAAATAAACTCCGTCCAGAAATTCGTCTAAATTTAGACAGACTTCTAGACAGAGTAACTAAGTAAATTTAATTCTAACTCAGTATTTTAATTAGTAATATTAGTTTTAAGAGCATCTCCAGTGTACTCCAACTATTAAAGTCTACGTGGCAAATAAAATAGACGGACTTCTATTCCATGTGGCACCACGTCTATTGAATAAACGGTCAAATTAAAAATTTATCTTCTATGGGTTCTATCTAAAACTAATATTACTGTTTATGTGGTATTAATTTTTTTTTTTTACAAAATTGGTGAGACTTCAATTTTTATTCCATCATTCGACAATTTTTTTTAATAAAATATTGAGTTAGATTTAAATTTGTTGAGTCACTTCGTCTAGAAATCGGGGTTTTTTTTATAACTCTGTCTATCTTTTTTTTGCTTATGTGACACGTTTAAAAAACAATAGACAGAGCGCTTGGATAAGTTGAATTAGACAACCTACATTATTAATGATAAACATTTTCTAATATATATCCATAAAAAAAAAAAAAAAAAATTACCAATATTCTAAATAAATGATAAAATGATTAAAAGCAAAGGCAAAAGCGTGGTTAATTTAAACACCATATGGACTCTCTCCCCTTGACCTCCAATTGAGGCGCCCCTGTCAGCAACTTCAGCCTCCAATATCTCCACAGGGAATATACATGTACCAGTTGATGGATTATCCGGCACCACCTTGGCCAACCCGTCGAATTGACATGCTTTGTTGTCCTCTTTCTGTGACTTCACCTGGAAATACCTATTGAATGCATATGAAACATTTTGATTGTAAGTCAGATGGCTGCAGGATCCCCCCGGCGCCAGGCTTGTGCAATCTGCTTCCTGACAGGCTGCTTCAAATTCGTATTTCACTTTGGTTAAATTACTAGTATCTTCGTTGAAAATGCACCACCGCTTAGGCATGTAAGTCACGCCCTTGGCCGTGGTAGGATAGACATCACGTCCCTGTCCCGACAGATCAATCAGGAATTTAGGCTCCCCGTCGTTTCTGTATATCCCCCAATGCCGCTGGAAAGCTCCGAATTTAGTCTTCATCTTGTTCTCATCGCACAGACTGTGGATATAAAGGTCGATAGTCACCCCCGGGCGCAATGGAGTCCCTCTGTTGCTTTCCACTCTAGGCAGGAGGCTTTTATAAAACCGCTCCGCATTGGCAATATTGGCATCAGGATATCCATCTGTCGGCCAGCCGATTTGTCCAACCACCAGTTTCAGATCAGGTGCACCACTTTTCTTCATTGCCCACAAGATTGAATCATACATGAAATCGAATGCATTCGTGTAATTTAAACCATTGTCATCCACAACAAAATACGTGGATTTTCCATCCGTGAATGCAAATTCTATGTCCAAGTTATTCTCATTGACAAAGAGGATAGGGAACATGTCAATCATAACAGGAGAATTGTTTTCTTTAAGAATTTGTAGGGATTGGATCATTAACTCTTTAATATCATCGCGAAATTCAGCCTCTGATGGTTTAGTATTATTCGGCTTCAAGACATCCGTAAGATGTGGAATTGTTGCTTTGGTTTTATCTCCATGGCCGGCCTCATTTAGAGCGTCTTGGATCAATTTCAACACATCAACAGCGCCAAGATAGGTTTTACTCCAAAAGGATGGTGAAAATGGCTCTGCCCCAATATTAACATACCTATACAATACCCACAAAGTAACATTGAGAAGAAAGATACAAAATAATAATAATCTTGTACTCGACTCAGGAGATGTTGATGACATTGAGATGCGACTTACTTTATATTGATGTTTTTCAAAACAAACCTAGTGATTGTCTTTCGAACCCATTCTCTGGCTCCATTCGTCGAGTTAATGTCGTGTATAACCTCATTGGGGATTGAAATTGTTAGGCCAATTCCGCTCCCAGAAAAGGCCTTCATGACATTTTCACTGAAGCTGAAAACTTTAACCTCAGGAATTCCATTCTGTAAAAACAAATCTACCACCGTGGATGGAATTAGTCTTTGTGAGGTCATTCTACCCCAATTCAGGCCTATTATACCCTCTACAACGTTGGCTGAAAACAACAACAATGTAATAATCCCTAATGCCATGAAGATTAATGAATTTTGTTTCATGAAATTTGAGTTTTTCGATCGGACAAAGGGTTTTTCTGAAATCCTGGGATGGAGCAAATTGAAGATTAATGAGAGGTGATTTAACAAAGACTTTTTTTTTTTTTTTTTTTTCGAACAAGATTTATGAGGTATTTGTTTTACTTTTTCTGAGGAGTACATTATTCCTATATTTGGAATGTAAACTCACTCTTTCTAAAAGTCAGTTATGTGCAGGAAATAGGACGTCCATCCAATATTAAACTACCCAGAAAGTTAAAATAAATAAATGAATAATAATTAAATAAATTAGATAAATTATTCATAATTAATAGCTTTAAATACATTACTTAATTAGAGTAAATAATTCAACCAATTGAATAATGTCACGTATGATGACTACCAGTAGTGAAGACTGCAAATAGCATTATTCTTAAATAAATATGTTGGAAATTGATTTCTATGTTTCGGTGGAGTTCATATCTGGTGTCTCAAATACATATCATTTAGCTTCCCCCTAATAAAAATCTTAATAAGGACTTTTCGGTGAGGGGATTAATATGGACAATATTTAATGCATTCACACTTGCTGTTATTGATAATGTGTAAGATTTTCATTGGAAAAATAGCTAAAGAAACACGTATTTGAGACAACAGATCTGGACTATTACGTGAGACTGTGCCTCAATTGTTGGGATATGGTCCAAATGTATATTTCAACTTTATTAATTAATAAATAAATAAAATGTCTTCCTATTTTTTGCGCAAGCAATTTGGTTCATATACATTCAATTTATAATGTAATTATAATGTCATTGAAACAAATTGTCCGCTACTAATAAATAAACTAAGTTGAATTTTGCTATTTGTACATTTCCACTTATACTTACTTATATGGCAAATAATAATTTAACCAAATAAATAATTATTTGGCCAAATGTTCCACTCCAAAAATGAAGGTGTAAGTGGAAGTGTAAAAGTAGCAAATCCCAATAAAATTAGACACTTTATTTTGATAAAGTTGTATTATCTCTATTAAAGTTCATATTGACTTCGCTAATAGAGATAACAATACATTTAACGTGTATTGGAAAATACCACATAATATTTAATCTATCCTGATGATCATACATAGTTAAATATTATTCGATTGTCGAATGAACACTTATATCCCAAGCGGGTTGAGCTAAAAAGTGAGATTAATTATATATTCAATACCTCGTTGTTTTGAGAATTAGGAAGAAGTAATTTAATGAACTTAAACTTGAAATATGAGATACATCCTCTATTTAATATGAACTATCTTTGCAACGAATGTTTTTCTATACTACGTATTCAATCTAATAAAACACACAACGGCCTGAAAAATCTTGGATCAATTGAGAATTGGACTTCAATGAGAATTATATACTAAATATCTAATCTAATTAATTAAACACATAAGAGTTTAAATCAGTGTTATAAAAAACGTAAAGTCTGATTAGGTGTAGTGGTCGAGTTTCAAACTTTTCAAACCTAGACAAGACTTAGGTGAAAGCAAGGTAAAGTCGAAGCGAGGGTTAGGCGTAAAGTGTGGCTCATGGAGGCCACGCCTCATACCTAGACAATGCCTAAATGCCGCCTACGAACTTTTTAGAACAGTAATTTAAATCATTACACTCATAACATGCTTTATCATTTTTCTTCAAATTTACACCACAATCAAAAGCTCCAAGTTTCAAATTTTCTTAGAACAAATTGCACTAGCATGTTGTTAACGTCGAAATCTTCACTATCCATGTGTCAATAGATTTTCAATCAATCCTCTGTCAACCTGTATGTTACCTGCATACTAGAATGACCGTTAGACACTAAGATCACCAGAAAAAAAATGGTCTGACAATTGTTGGTACTCCGACGATCAAGTCAACTATCGGTATATGCAAATGGATGACAATATACATGGGAATAATAAAATGGGTGTGGGAGGGACAAGCAAGCAAAGATTTGAGCAGAGTTTTAGAGTAAGAATAATGCGTACCTTATAATAACTGGAGATGTTGTATTTATAGTTTTAGAGTTCTAATTGATTTAGGAAAACAATCAATTAGATATCTGGTTGGATCATCCTTCCTTATGAGATAAGGACAATCAGTGGGCAATGCAATATCCTAGATTTTAGCTCTTATTTGAGTTGATTCATATTATCACGTTGCCTAATTTTTAGGAGACTGATATTTAGTTTCTTTGTGAGAATTCGTGTGTCAATCAAACACAATCTCTCTTTAAATATATCTCTAGTCATTCTAGAATATTACAATGTCCGCGGATTTGTGATGGATTTGGTTGCTAGCGAAGTACCTGGGGTTGGCCATGACTGTCGAGGCTCTTCACGGAATTCGCCATACTTAATTCCAGGGTGACAATGTGTTGATGGGCCTTAAATGCATTTACAAGACCCTCGTTCGATACGTGAGGCTTTTACGAATTTGGAAGGTTCTCGATAGGCTTACGAGGCCTAACTTGGGTCTTCACTAAGCTTTTATAGGGCTTTTATAAGACTTTTACTGATGTGGAAGCCTTACCAAAATTTGATGGTAATACATGTGAACTCTAGTTATATAACACACAGGCATATACGAACCCCTCTTTGAGTTGAGAAAAACCCCAAAATAATGATTATTCTTTTGTCCTTCTCTCTCTCCAAAAGCAATCAATGAAAGCGTATGTATAATTCCAATTATATGGTACACGATTTCTGTACGCCAAATATGACCCCATGTTCCTTGCCTTTTATTTTGATTTACTTTAGCTTAATTTCTTTTAAGCTAAAATTATTTCTGTACAATTATCTTAATTAGTTGTAATTTCGACAATTAATTCCCGTTCCTTGATTGAAGTCATTGATAGGGCCTGGTGTTGGAAATGGTTGACTAATTAATTGATTTTAATTAATTTTGATCAAATATTAAATTGGGTCTGGACCACCTATTTAAGTAGATTATGAGTGTGTTTGATTGGATTATAAATAGTTTATAAACTAATATTGGTTTATTTGAGTTGAAATTGTTGACTTTTCATGTTAAAAATGAGTTGAAAAGTCAAAAATTACGACTGAAAAAAATCAAAATAGGTTTTTAATCCCTACCAAACAAGCACTATAATTAGAACATATTCTATTCTGCGAATAGATGATTATGGTATATTTGGTCTTGCAAAACCATTTTCAGATGAATAAGAAATTATTGCCAAATGTTGATACCTTGAAATTTAGATTGTAAAAAATAAGTGGGAAACTTGTATCCCACATTGAAAGACAGGAAGAATTTTGACTAATTTATATATCTTAGTTTCACGAATCCCTTTTTCACTTTGCAATTTATTGTGATCGCATTCAAATAAGAGTTCAACAATCTTATATTGTCGAACTACTGAATTAAGATTAAATTACCTGTTAAAAAATTAATCGGGATAACAATCGTCCCTATTAAATAAGGGACAGATCCATGTTGCGAGTTTATATTCGTTAATTAGTGCATCCTCATCTCAAAGTAATGAAGTATTTATATAGTTAATCCACTCTTGTGACCTCAAATAACTCCAACGTCCAACAATCGAATAATATTTAATCATGGTCTCGTCGAATACATGTTAAGTGTATTTTATATTATCAAAGTGAATATAAAATTTAATTATAATTATATGATATTATCAAAACAAGGTTACCAACTTTACTTACTAGTCGTAGATAATTAATTTTGATCACATTATAAATCAAATTTGTCTACACCAAACAACTTAAGTGCTCAATTTAAAATAATAGTTGTGATCAAGGTATATTTAATTGTTTGTTCAAAATTATTATGCATGAACAATAATTCTAATAAGACAAAATGACATTTTATTTATTTAATAAATGAGGTCAAAATATACATTTGGGCATATATCCCAGCATTAATCCTTCCACCTGCCCTAGAGTATATGTGATATATTATATAATTTCATTTTCTCTATGTGACCGAGAAGCTTCTTGGAGGCAAACTTTTAGTAAAAAGGTTTGGGAGCTTATCTGCACATGCTGTCTTACATAGCACTATATCCTCGTGCTGAACAATCTCTTGTATAAGGTAAAACTTCATCTCTATGTGCTTTCCACGATGATGGCTCATTGGTTCCTTAGCATTTGCCATAGCCCCAATGTTGTCACAATACAATGACATAGGTCGTCACGTTGAGGGACCACCTCAAGATCCAAAAAGAACTTCATGAGCCATACAACCTCTTGGCAAATTTGCAAGCTGCGATATATTCTGCTTCCATGGTTAAATCATCAATTCAAAACTATTTTATAATTCTTCGAACGACGACCATGTCTTCACAATACAACGTCATAGGTTTTGATGCTAAGAGAACTACATCGAGATTCATAAAGAACTTCATGAGCCATACAGCCTCTTTTGCTAGTTTGCAAACTTAAAACATATTTCGTCTCTTTGGTAGAATCATCAATACAATATTGTTTTATACTTCTGCAAGTGACGACCTTGTCTCCTAATGTGAATAATGATCCTAACATGGACTTTCTGGAATCCTCTTCGGATTAGAAGTCTGAATCAATATAACCTATTGGAACCATATCTAATCTTGAATAAGTAAGTACGTAGTCTTTCGTTCTCCAAAGATACTTGAATATATGTTTTACTACAGTCTAGTACTTTGAATCGTGGATTACTGGTATTGACCCAACAACATAACAAATGTCCAGTCTAATGCACAACGTAGCATACATAAGTCTCCATACTACAGATGCATAAAGGATCTGCCTCATACGCTCCACCTCACTAGGAATCTTAGGAGAGTGCTCCTCAGTAATTTTATTCCATGCCTAAAGGGTAAATGCCATTTCTTAGAATTTCGCATGGAAAATCTAACCAATACTTTGTCAATATATGAAGCATGAGATAGCACTATCCGCCTAAAGGGTAAATGCCATTTCTTAGAATTTAAAGGGTATATTTGGCATCTCGAAACCAATATCGAATGAATGAGAAATTACGAAAAAGGACAAAATCGGGTCAAATGTTTGACCATGCGATCGTACAGGTATGTAAACCTGCGATCGCAATATGGCTAAAATTTTAGCAGAGCGTATTTTGGTCATTCCATGCGATCGCAGGAGGCAAAGCCTTGCGATCGCATGGTTAATCTGGGCGAAGTCTTGTTCTATTTTTTGTGCTATGCGATCGCAGCTTGGTTAAACCATGCGATCGCATAGGTTTGCGTGAACAGACATGTCCTTTTGAAGGGTTGCACGTTTTGGTTCATTCCTTTTCGTGTTTCAACCGATCTTCAGTGCTAAATAGGACCTGTGAACTTCCATTTTGACAGAGATTGATACAGAAAACGTATTGCAAACATAAAGAATTCATTTCATCATCTTTTGAACCAAGTTCTTGCATTAAGTTGCACAAAATCTGGTTTTCCATTTTCATTTCATCCGTTAGAGTACAAAGCCATCTTTGGTTCGCTGTACTTGAGTTTTTGTTGTGCTACTAAACTCAAGCGAAACCGTTGTATCTTGGGAGCTATTTGCCAAAGACCGAAAGCACCTTGCGGGGCAATTTGACTTAAGGACAAAGAGTTCAACTCTTGCCTCGGTTAATTTCATTTCCAGATTTTCGGTTCTTGTTTTTATTACTTTGGGTCACTTCCACAGAATTCCGCCAACACATAGTTAGCCTCATCTTAGTCCTTCATATCTAACTATTGTGGCCACCACTCTTTTACTGATGACAATGTTTCTACATCATTACCAAGTTCAGAATCTGTATGAATTTGTATATTATGTTTAGCTTGACAGAGACAGTGATATATACAAGATAAGGAAAATCTTATCATTTCTACATAAAGGAAGGAAAAGAAAAATACAGACAATTAAATAAATATACACAAATCAGAATATGGAGATATAGAAAGGCAATGTAGTGATTGATTATCTTCACATTGGTGTCAATGACTCCTTCCATATTTTCGTAATTTGATTGAGCACAAGTTATCTCCATATCGCAGCCATATTCAATAGAACAAAGTCGAATTAACCCAACACCACTCTATTGATGGGGAATGGAAATGTAACGACTACGGACTTTTTCTACAAGTCAATCGTCCAAGGTTATTCCGTACACATTTAGCATACGTAGTGTCTATTAGGGATTTCGCCTTAAACTGGATTTCTATCCTATTCCTAGTTATTCGAACTATTGACCTCTCTCTTATGAATAACTTATGTTGAATGCTGGTGCAAATTAAACAAATTGCTCAATTGGTACCAGCATTTAACATAAGTTCATCTTAAAGGAGGATGTCAAGGGTTCAAATTGATGGAGACGCGATATAAATCAAGTTGGGATGAAACTCCTAGTGGACAGTACGTATACTAATTGTGTAAGAATATCTCCTGAGCGAGAGGCTTGTAGGAGAAATTTTATAATCGTTACATGAAAGTTACACCGTGTTTCGAGTAGTCCTACTCTTAAGCAAGCTGAATCTCCAGTTTGAAACATAACTTTAAGGGAAGGATATGTGCAAGTGAAGCTTGCTAGCGAGATGGTTTTAGATTTAGATAAAAATATTGAATATGTTCACCAAGGCAGTTGAAAAAACAACATATCATAATACAATAAACCATTCAGTTTATAATATATAGTATAGAATATCAAACAGACACACATGAACATGTGACAGTAACATCCTAAAAAAATAATGTTGAAACAGCCATCCACAAAAAATATCTCCAAATAAAAAAAAATACAAAACTGAAACAACAACATTAACAATTTCAAGCAATTGTGATCCAATTATTAGAAAATAATATCTCCATTAAATTCAAAACAATAACATTCAACTGCTTCACATAAACAGTATCTCTATTATTATACTTAACCAACCATATGAAAGCAATATTGTGAAAAAGCACTTCAAAATTACAATTAAATGATGAAAAAGAGATGCAAAAGAAATTCTATTTTCATTTATCTAGCTAACAACACCCAGCAACCACATTTCATATTATGTTACTTAATCATCCACCTAATTCTAAAAAAATTATAATAAACACAAACAAAAGTGAATTGACTATTTAAGATTAGGTAGTTACTAATGTAATAATTTTATTTTCATCAACACTAAACTTATTCATTCACTTACATATAATTGACGAGTCTTTAAATTTTTTATTTTATTTTTAATTGTTCACATTTTCTTTCTCGCAATTCATTCATCTTATTAGAATCATATCATTTGTTAATTTTAAGCATAATCACTCAAAAATAAACTTATAGTTAATATTAATATTAATTTCATCAGTTCTTCATCTCATAAGTAGCATCAAAAGAAAATAATAATTCTATTTGTTTATGAGAAAAATAAATTATAGCTAAAATAAACTAAAATTTTGAGACTTACCATCAATTAATGTTAATGTCTTGAGAAGCTCCATAGTGGAAATAAGGTATGGCTTCGATTTTGAATTTGGAACAACCTCACATTTAAGATTTAACATAACTGACCAATTTTTAATATTTGTTTCATTCTTAATTAATTTATGTTATAAGGATAATTGTGGTATTAGTGAGAATTTGCATGTATTTTTTATTACAAAAAGTGTGACTTATGGATAATTTTTAAAATTGTTTGAACCTAGGAGGAGAAAAATCCCCACGCATGTGATTTAATGGCAATTTCTCCCTTTTTTTTACAAATATTAGTGAAGTGCACGTGCAAAGGCACGTGTTATATTTTGATTAAGTATTTGATAGCGTGATCATTATTTGTAAGTTTTTTAATTATTTTCTTAGTTATGAAAGACTAAGTAAAATATGTATTAAAATTTGTTGGAAAAAAATATGTATTATTTAAGGGTAAGCGGTATAGTTTCGATTAATCTTTAACAATGTTCTTCACTTTTAGAAGATGTAGTGAATGGTATGTAGTTCCTGACAGAATTGATTATTGTAATTCCTAGAATTGAGTACTTCTATTATTATTTGAAAAGATTATTCTGCTGCTTTTAAGTTTAAATTTGTTCCATATTTTTCTTCATTATGACCTAACTTTGTAAATTTTTTCAATTTATCAATTTAATTTTGTTCATTCTAATCAAACATTTAAAAAAGTTTAGATCACACGAGTGTCATAAGATATGCACAAGATTACTTGTGAATTTGTGGTAATAAATAGTAAAAATGCTTATTATATATTAGCATAAGTTGTTAATTAGTGATTTCTCATTAGGTAGATTTTTGAAGTAATTAATAAGAAAGAATTTGGGGAGAAAGTGTTGTTTTATTGTTATACATTTATTTCCTCAATTTAAAATTTTAAAGTCAACAAAATTATTTTTAAATCTCAAAAAGAGTTGATAAAAATAAGTGCATTAATGAGATTTTACTTGTTTTCTCAATAGTAAAGTGCACAACACATCAATACTATATACATGTATAATTATAATGATTTAAACATAACTTCACGATACTAAATTACGGAAAAACGAAAAGAAAATAAAAACTTTCAATAACTTAAATCAACAAAAATAATTCAAAAAAGTAAAATGAATGTTCATTCTAGAATTTAAATAATTTTATGTTTATAGCAATGAAAACATGCATTTGTCATTCTTAAAAGTGTGTTGTGAAATGGGAATTTTAATAACCAATTAGTGGTGTTCACTATATTCTTTTGCCGTAGCTAACAAGAAATCAGAAAAATTATTTTTACTATAATCAATAATCGATGTAAAAATAAAAAATAAAAAAAAAATTAGTGTAAAAGAACATACATTGCCAATTCTGTTGCATTTATAAATTCAGAAAATTTTCCAAGATGATACTTACATCGTCGATAAATACTGACTACGAATTTCTATTTAAAATATTGAATATTATAACTATTTAAGAACTCAAAATGAGAATTGAAAACCAACACTCAAACAAACAAAAATGTTCAAATAAATATAAGAACTTAGACAACTAAACAACTACTTGTAATAGTCAATTCACGAATCCTAGAAATAATGACAGTTAATATCAACCTTCAAATCTGTTCTTAACGACGTGAAAAGTTAAACAGATAGATCCGTAGAAATAGCTTAGGTTTGGAAAAAACAAAAACAAGATTTAGATGGGTGCCCAAAATATCTGTAAATTTTTGGACGATTTTTCAAAAGACATGACTAAAATTGAGAGAAATACGAAAAATACGAACGAAGATATACAATAGAAATAACGAAATGTTGGGAAAAAAATGGTGCTGAAAAAGATCTACAATTGAGAAAAAAAACGGTGTCAATTTCAGGAAATTAGGAAAAGAAAAAGAAAACATAAAATGATAGTGGCCCCCAAAAAAAAAAAAAGCGCCAATTTTAAAAAATGAGGAAAAACTTTAAAAAAATAATAATAATATTGGTGGCACACATTCATAGGAATAGTGCCACACTAAGTCCCTATTTTAGGGATTAAACACAAAACACAAATTCTTCCTCAAAGTCTAACTTTTGGCCGTTGGGCCAATTGTTCAAACCCAAACAAAGCCACCAGCAACCAATTCAATAAAAAAAATTAAGAAAAAAAGAAAATAAGGAAAATGTAGAGGTGGCAATAGGCCAAGCTTAGCCGAGCCAGCTCGGCCCGTTACCCACTGAGATCGGCTCGTCCAAAGGGGTGAACCTAGCTCAGACTCAGCTCGACCCATCTCCAAAGTCCAAGTTTGGTTCGACATATTGGCTCGTGGGTCGAACGAGCCAAGCCGAGCGGCCTAAGAGCTCAGCTCAATTTTTATTTTATTTTATTTTTTTAATATTTTTTTGGATAATTTAAAAATAAAAAAGAAATAAAGTGTGAGAATTTTTCAGTTAAAAACCATCCTTCTTTTTCGGGGCTTGGAACTGGCTACTTTGAATTTAGGCGGAGTTAAAATTGTATACAAACAAGTTGTTACGTGTATAATTTTTTGTTAAAATAAGACAAAGGAAATATCAAATATTTACACAAATAATACTTACTACAAATTCAAGTATTATGTATTCAAATCTATATGTTCTTCGGACATCATTCTGTCCACTTTATCTTGGATCAAAAGTTCGACATCATCCCAATCCTTCAGACAAAATAAACTTTCTAATATGTCGGCTTTAACTCTTGATCAGAAATCAGACAGAATCCTACTGTCTCTATTAAAAAAAATCTGATTCTATAGTTGATACTAGATGTGTTAGTAGATCGTATGCTATACTTGAAAAAATTGTATTAACGTTCATTTTGTCTCAACCATCGTAGTATATCAAAAAATATTATCTCTTCATTATCTAAATACTTAGCATATCGTACATGAATTACATAGCTAACTCTAAAGGTGTATCACTAACGAGAAAGAGAAGAAGTAGAAGAAGAACTACTATCATGTTGACTACCCCTAAGTAAACTAAGATAACTTTATAAGTCGTTATCATCAAGTGATGACGAAGCATGTGATGGAACAGGGGGTCGTATGACGTTCCTACCGGTCTTTTTAGCGTAAACCTCATACATTTGACATAATTTTTTTTTCTAAATTACTATACGTTAGTGGTTTTTCGTACGTTAATTTTTGTGAAATCGTCATTATAGTTACTTTCGTACTCTCTAAGTTAAGTTTGAGATCCATAATAGATGCTAGTGAAATTGACATAGGAAACTCTTCTCAATATTTTTTCAATTTAGCCTCCATCACATATATAATATTAGAAAAATAGAAAAATCATTTACCTATTAAAATTGTTAATAATATAATAGAAAAAATTGAGAACTAGTGAATTAGCTAGATAATCTACACTTGTAGACATGCATTTGTTGCGTCGAAAAAAATTCTAAAATTTTTTCATATGAGCACATATTTCTCAGTCATATGTTTGTAAATCATATTCTGGACCGTGTGAGTGTCGACAATTATAATATGTAGTAATGTAATCTTCGTACCCTTCACAAGATTCAAGCGTGAGATATATTGAATTCCACATATGGCCTACATCAGTGCAAAAACATTTTTCTTGAAGTTCATTTTCAACACATAGAGCAGTAAAAACTTGTTTTGTAACTAGTGAGGCCGTAATATAATTAATAGCGTATCTAAAAATTTGTAATTTTACATTTATGAAATTTAACCCATTTTTCACAATTAAATTAAAAACATGACATACACAACGATTTGAAATAAAATACCATCAAATTATGGATGAAAATGTTGAATTAATTTTTTTAATTACTATATTGTTGGAGACGACATTGTCAAGAGTGAAACTACGAATTTTCGTTTCACAATTACATAAAAATAATTAACTTCATTATGAGGAAAGTCAATTGTTCTAAACGCCATTAAATTTTTTATGCATTATCTAGTATTTATTAATGTAGTGTGCAGATGCAGCCATATATCCTTTTTGGTAATCACCGGTCTATAAGTCCGAAGTGAAAAATAAAATATCGTTATAATTATTAATTTCACTTATAATATCTTGTTTCTTTTTATTAAATAAAATAATAGTATCTTTCCAAATAGTATTTCTAGCAAAAGATACGTACCTTGGTTGAAAATATTTTTGTAATATATTCGTGAAATGAGAATTTTCTACCAAACTCAGTGGAAACTCGACACTTGCCACCAATTGCGGCATTCTTTTGCTGAGCATGGTGTCTTGTAAATATACCCAATTGTTTAGATCGAGAGTATTACTGGAGTCGGCTCTGAGAGATCCAAACTGGAGTTGTGCCTAATTTAATTCTGACTCTCTATGTTTGAACACATACTTTTTGAATTGTCTGTTCAAATGGATCGTGCATATCCCCTTTTGCCATGCTAACTTATCTTTACAGTGTTTACACCGTTCTTTGTGCTCAAGAACTCCGTCTATTAGTTTACCATTAGGCACCAACTCAAAATGCTACAAACAGAGCCTTTTGTTTTTTGACTTTTCATTTAGTACTACAACTCGTGGTTGTATTTGTATGTGTGTCGACATCTTCTTAAATATCATCAAAATCAATCGGATCAGTTCTACTTCCAAACTTATCAACAATATCGCGAGAAATTGAAATGTCATTAAGACCACTGAAATCATCATCACTTCGATTGTACGCCATTTTGAATAAATGGATAATTGCATCAAAGGTCCCCAACCTTTCAAAATTGTTGGGAATATACCCATAACCTAAAAAAATAGCACCAGATATCCTCAACGTTAGAAAAACTTGGCATAGTAGATCCTTTATGAAAAAATTTCCATTCTCTTTAAAAAAACAAAAAAAAAAAAAAGAAAAAAAATGATTGAAAAATAACCAAATTTACCCCCCAAAAAATAAAAAGTAACAAAATGACCATTTTTTTTAATAAAACTTTGGAAAAATGAGAGAAGAATCTTCTTCAAAGCAAATCACTGTAAACTTAATAAATAAGTTTCAAACCCATGAGCAGCAATCACCGATTTTCAACAGCATCCACTGATTTCTTCTTCACTTGTAGTCAACACATGAGCAAATGAATTAGTTTCAAACTCAGCCCTTCTTTTGTAATTCGATTTTCTTAAGTAGAAGCTTGTAGTGAGTGAAAATGGCAGATTCTACTGAAAATTGAACCTACACGTTCCAGTTTACCTATGAACCATGTTTGCCACCTTCCTCAGCCGCCTCTCCTATCGAAAACCATCACCTTCAATCACCATTTTCTCCAATCGCTACCCTCTCTCCACCACCACCACCACCACCACCACCACCACCACTTCTTCCTCCCCCTACTCCTCATCATCAACCATCTACACTAAATACTCTTTCAAGCCTCTCGTTTCTCTCAACCCCCCACCAACTCCATTACGCTCCATCCCAGAACCCAATCCCTAGCCTAACCCACCTGTAGTAAACCGTCCAAACCCCCGTACTGCCCACCATCATCCTTCGATAGGGCTGGTAAAGATCGGTTCATTCCGACCTCTCTTTTGATTTCCAGTTCTGTTACACCAATAGCAGTCCAAATGTGAGACCTATTGGCCTTCGCGAGCCGAAGTACTCTCCATTCAGGCCTGGCTGTCTATACAGGGGCTGGACGGGTGTTTGTACCCCAGTGACCGACTTGAAAGAGTGGTCATCGGAAAAAGAACAAGATTTGGAGGAGAAGAGGAAAATATTGAGAGAGAGAGTTCAGGAGGAGCCGTTGACTAATGCTGAAATTTTCACTCACTATAAACTTAATAAAGAAGAAGGACTCTTTGTTACTTTTTATTTTTTGGGGGTATATTTCTTACTTTTTATTTTTTTGGGGGTACATTTGGTTAGTTTTTAATCATTTTTTTTCCTTTTTCTTGTTTTTTGTTTATTTAAAGAAAAGGACAATTTCGTCATAAAATGACCTACCATGCCAAGTTTTTCATACGTTGGAAATGTCTGATGATTTTTTTTAGGTTATGGGCATATCCCAACGATTTTGAAAGGTTGGGGGGCCTTTGATGCAATTATCCCTTGAATAAATTATAAAGAGAAGAATAGAAGTGTAGTAGAAATTTAGAAATGTAGTAGAAGAAGTATAAAATTAAAAATATAGACTAATATTTAAATAATGAGATTTGAGATAAATAATTATAAACTAATATTGAAAGATAATGAGATTTGAAAATTGTTGTTGAATTTAAATATATAATATATTGAGAGGTTGATTTGTGAAAAATGAGTTTAGATAGAGTATTTATAAGAAAAAATTCTGAATTTGAAAAAAAAAAAAAAAAATTTGAAGACAATCAAACAGTCATTTTTTTTTTGTGACTGTTGGATGTCACTTAAAAAAGTGATCATTAGAAGACAATCGAACGGTTTTGTGACCATTTGGATGGATCATCCAACGGTCACAAAAAAGTGACTGTTGGACAACAGCTACGAGTTGGCTTGTTGGGTCGGTCCACGAGCCAGCTCTTCTTTTTTATGGGCCGAGTTTAGATGGACTAAGCTATCGAACCTACGAGTCGCTCAATCCATTTTCTATTTTTAAGAAAATGGTCTTAGCAAGTTGAGGGCAATAGTAATCTTTATAAATTTTTTTAAATCGATCAGAACATGACGTGAATTTTTAAAAAAAGGTCAACATATTGTTCTACTTCAAGTATTGAGACGGGTTTGATTAGAAATTGTAAAAGTAAATTTAATTTTAATATTTCAATCAAGAGATTAGAAGTATATAAATTGAGTGAATTAAAAAGAGACAAGAAAATGGAATCGAAAATAAAATTATAATTATTTATGAAGAAAAATCAGGAAGGAATGATGAGCACCTACGTGAGCAAAGACAAAAAGAAATGATGTCTGTTTGCCAACACCATATTCTCTCTCTTAGGAAAGTTTACTAATAAAAAATAAATAATGGAGCCTCGTTTCGGTTTTATAAGCTGCAAAGCAGTGACGTCATGCAAACGCAAGAGTAACGTTGAGACATTTTTTGATGCCAAAAATATCATGTCAACTAAAAATAATAATATTGGCTAATTGTAATTAATTTTAAATTATTGAAGACTTGCTTATAATTAATATAAACAAAATTTGATAATCCTTTATGATTTCTTATTAATAATGTATTTATGAACACTCTTTAATAGATAAATATAAATAATAAAACTTTTTTCGTTAAATAGCTATACTTATATATAGAATAGTTAATATTAAAGTAGATAAAAATACTTATTTTAAGTCTCATCTGGTGTATAAGATTATATAAGTATAAATAATTAATTAAATCACCAATTAAATCAATTTTATCATGAACATTTTTTACAAAATCGCTTTTCTATGAAATATCTTATCAAAGTTGATTTTTAAATTTTGCTTCATGAAAATCAACGTTACATTAATCATGTGAAAACATGTCAACCTCCAAGAATAAAGGATACACGACTATAATATATATAATATGTACGGGCCACAAAAATTACCGTTAAAAATATGATCAAAATCCGTATTTCATCTCGATCTTTTTAGAGAAGACACTGATTGACCTAAGATTGTAGACAATGAAAAGGGTAAGTAGCCAAGGGCTAAGCCGGCATAGGGCAATGTGAGACTCTTTTTCCATTCTCCACTCCTAACTAAGTAGAATAGAGGAGACATGAATAAAGGATTAAAATACTTCTTTCGATTTTTAAAAAAATACATAAGAATACTGCGTGCAAGAAAAGGGCGTGGTTTGGGGGATTCCAATTAGCTTTAATTGTCACCCAATGACATGAAGTTGATTGTGCAATCTGTGTCAAAAAAATTTCATCCACAAAATGATGACATAAAAAAATTTATATACCAAGTTAACAAAGATTAATGTGTGTAAATGAAGATATCATAACAATATAATTATGGGGTTGTTTGGAAATGGTGGGTAGAAGTGAGGTTAGAAAAGGAGAGTTTTATATATTAAAAAAAAGTTAATTAATTAAGCAAAAAGTAAAGTGTGGAAAGGTAACAAGCTTTTTTCCTGCCAAAAGTCAAATAGGCCCTCCATCATCAATCATAAAATGGAGGATGGGATTTTCAACCAAGAGTCATCATCATTGCTCTCGATATTTTTTGTTTTATGGGTGGCAAAAAGAAACCCTAGATATTCATACAAAACACCCTACACATATACATATACACCTACCCTTTTGCCTTTATTGAAATTTATAGTCCGTTTGATAAAGTTTTTGATAAAATAATTTAACAAATTTTAATAAAAATTAATAAAACGTGTGTTTTAAAAGTTGATAAAAAATGTGTATCGCATAAAATATGTAGTTAAAATTAATTATTAACTTCGAGTTCATTTTTTAATAACTTTTTAAACTAAACAAAATGAACGCTTAATTTAATTCACTTTTCTAAGTATCAAAATTTCTGTGCTTTATTTTGTACTCATCTATAATACATGCTTTAATTTTGCCATAGGATCCATGAAAGATCACCAACAAAAAAGTTAATGATCCATTTGCACCAGTAAAAAACAAAAAGACCTCGATAATCGAGCTCATTTGTCCAACATTCCTCTTGTTGTATGTTTCATTTTTTGACCTTATATTCCATCCTTTCAATGTCAAATTGGGCACATCGTACAGTACATAGTTGACTTAAAATGAAAGTAAAGTCCATGGTGCAAAGTATTTCCTTATAACACTGTTTACTTAGGAACACTACAAATAAATTCGGTTTTAGCAATGCAATTTGTCATAAAAAGTTGTTTTTATGTTCTTCTGTAGAAATGTTTTTCAAAATATATGTTTTCGTTGTTAAAAGTGAAGTTTCTTGTTGCGTTACAACGTGATCACTATAAGTAAGAGCTTGCTAGTTCTGGTTTGTTACTAACTTAATTTGAGTGAGTGGTGGCTGTAAGCACCTTATAAGCCCACCCAAACATGCTCTAAGTGTAAAGAAAAGTAATTAAAATTTTCATAACAGAAAAAAAAAGTATTATACTTTATTCCTCCTTATTGTTCTGCATGTGGGCTTGTCTTGCTTCAGAGTTCATATATTTTCACAGGCTGACAGTGAATTGTGTAAACTTTATGGATGGGATTATATGGGATATATGGAAAGTGACTGTTGTAGTATTTTATTGCTATTTTGTTACTTTCAGGATTAATTTTTTTCAATTTAATTTAATTTCTGTTATTAGGTATCTCTATTCTACAAGTTTGAGAGAAGCCCTTTTATTCTTTTAACCTAGACTAGAATCAAACGTCATATATACTCTCCAATAAACACATTCAGCACCCAAAAAAAAAAAAAAAGGTTTTCTTTCCCTCTTGAAGGATCAAAAACTGCTGTTGTCTCTGCTCTTCTACATCGTTCTTATAACGCCGTGCGCGTGATCACACGACAAGATGTCCAGTACTGCGTCCCAAACTATGCTCAACCAGAGTTTGTTTGAGGATCAAGATTTGTCATCACAACTTGGATTTTTCCCTATCCATTCAAATTTTACCTCTTTTCAGCTGGGGTGCAATCAATCCCTTAAAACTCTAGCCATGGTACCTCCTCTTGCAGCAGATGCACCGGTTACCCTTTCTGAGTCCTTTGCCCAAAAGCAAAAAGAAGAAATTTCATCTCAATCTGTAGGATCCCAGTTTTTTTCTTCACAAAGATCCACTGCGAATTACTGGTAAAAATTATTTTTACTTTTTCTCTCAAAATTATCAAGTAGAAAACTCTTCCAGCGTGTATGGTAGAGGATTAGATAGCACTAAACAATAATAACGAAGAAAACGCAGTCGAGTCCTATCTAGTTTTGCATACCAATCACTTAATTTATGTTTATGTTTTATTAATAGGGCATGGGGAGAAATGAATGATACCATGAGCATCAAGAGAAGTGGAGGGGAAGACTACCTCGGCGTTACGGCAATGAAGATGAAGAAGATTAAGGCAAGAAGAAAGGTAAGAGAGCCCAGATTTTGCTTCAAGACCATGAGTGATATAGATGTCTTGGATGATGGTTACAAGTGGAGAAAATATGGCCAGAAAGTGGTGAAAAACACCCAACATCCTAGGTTAGATTTCTTCCTCTTCCTCTTCCATTTCACCCCCACCCCGCCCTTCTCTTTAATTTATTATGCTAGCTTCCTGTTTTATACTGAATCTTGACCTGGATAGGTATTGTTAAATTATGCATCTATATATCATTAATGTAGTGTCATATATATGAAGAGATCAGATTCAAATGCATGAAGCCATTGGCACTAGTTGGGTTATTGGACTTAGATTCTAATGGTACAATTTATTATTTTAATCTTGCTTTTTAATTTAAATTTTTTTGTAGGGTTTCCAATGAGGATATATATATATAATCAAGTTAGAAATGATTTATCTTAAGTACTCCATTAATGTAATCAGTAAAAAATGAAGTATTTTCAGTGTCATAGTTAATTATTAACCTCATCATCAATTAAATAATTGGTGATTCAAATATAGATCATAACCCAATAATATTAACACAACACCATGCAAAAAACATTGATTAATTAAAATCATTTGCTTATTTTTAACAGAAACCCTAGAGGAAAAAAAATGATTATTAGATCAACTTGTGATTGTTTTCCACATGAGGATCTTATGGAGATCCCTTTCCATGATTTGTATTTAGGTTAAAAAGTAAATTGAACTTTTATTGTAAAATGATTACAAATATTTGAGTTTTTTCTCCTCATATTTACCACAAAGTGCTAACTTTATATGACTCGGGACATGCTCAAGAGAGCCCACTCTGCCTAAAAGCTACTGTCTAATAATAATGATTCCAGCAATTGCCAGTTTTCAAAATGCTCCATTGTTTTCCATTTACATTTTCTTTCATCTCCTTTTTCTTTTTATTTTGCATTAGGTAAAGCATAAATCCAATCATAATGGCCTACCATTGATTAGCCAAGTGAATTGATCTGAAAGAGTTTCATTTTAATCATACCTTTATCTTGAGCAACACTAGTGTCGGTGTTGTTTACTCCTCATTATATGGTCCGGTACGAGTACTCGTATTTTTTCTATGTTATTTCGCTTTATAGATACATAGAATGTTAAAAAGAAATAACTAGCGCTCAAGAGAGAAACATATATAAAAGACTAATTAATAGTTCATAAATGCGGGAAAAGTTTATATGCATTGGTATTTTTGAAGTCTACATACAACAACAACAAGACTACGTTAAAAAATGTGAAGTAACTAGATCCTTAGCAACTATAACAAGTTGTATTAGTATAGAATACACTCCCTCCCTTCTAATGTATTCCATGTACTAAGATTGCATCAATTTGTTAGTGCAAAAACTATGAACATTTAGAACAAGGAGAGCATGGCCACATTACTAGATCTTGCAGAAATGAATGATGGAACCATCAATGGTACACCGGGGAGTTGGGGCATGTAGACATCTTTAGTCAATGTGCCATAGAGAAAGGCATTGTTGACATCCAACTGGTGAAGAGACCAATATGGGCCAATGCTAGACTTAGAATGAGTTGAATAGTCGTTAGTTTATAACAACCGGGCTAAAATTCTCTTAGCTACCAAATGAGCCTTATACTGGTCAAGCGAGCCATCAACTTTGATACTCCCACTTGCAACCAACCAAATTTTGGGACGGATGGGGGTGGAACTAGTGTCCAAATTCCAATGGGCCGAGAACAGTTTGAATAGATTTTTTAAGCTACTGAAAATTATGTTGGTTTTTACTTTTTATCCAGGAGCTATTATCGTTGCACTCAAGATAACTGTCGTGTGAAGAAACGCGTGGAACGACTAGCAGAGGATCCAAGAATGGTTATAACCACATATGAAGGGAGGCACATACATTCTCCATCACATGATGAGGATGATTCTCAAGCTTCATCTCAATTCACTAATTTCTTCTGGTAGTCTGAAGAAGATCAAGTGGTGTATGCCTTTTGCTTTTCTATACTTTTGAATGCTGACAATAAACCCCCTCTATATAGTTTACTAAGCATATATATCTGTGTGTTACATCTCTAAGCCCCTGGTTTTAATGGGCCTACGTACAGCCATTGTACCAGAATGTTTTATATATATACGAGCTTGTTTGGTAAGCGATACATTTGTCTAGTACTGCGTACCAAACATGCACTCGTAAATTTGGAGTTTAAATTCGTGACAAATCAATTTAAAATTTTCATGTTACTAAATGCGGCCTTGAGGATTGACAAGTTTGATTTGCAATGTAACCCACAGAGAACCTATCTAATTGTTTGATTGAGTGGCTGGAATTTGTTACATTACATGGAGTCCTAATGTCCAATATATGTTCAGTTTTTTTCCCCAAATTAAATATTTTGGAGGAAGTAATTAAGATGTTTTTAGTTTTCATTGCTAAGTTTAAATTTGCTGTTATTTTTAAGTACTTATAAGTTGTGGATCCTATTGAACATGTGAATAATAAATATGTAATAAGTTGTGAGTCCTACAAAATATATAGATAAAAATTATATTTGACCAGTTTAATTTATAATTTAAGCTTGACCAAACATGTTGTTACATTAAAACATTTTTTTAATTATTTAAAAAAAAATCTCGATAGAAGGCATCAACTTTCGAATTACAAATATACGGTGTTAAAATATGCCGAGACTTCGATAATATTTTACGATTTAGTGCTTGTTTGGTATAGATTTTAATGGGTTTTTCATTTTTCATTTTTTAACTTTTGAGAGAAAATGACCAAAATAATTCCATTTTCTAATCAAATATTGCGGATACCTTGGAAAGCAAAATGTTATTTTCGTTATTTTCTCTCAAAAGTCAAAAAATAGAAATCCAAAAACCCATTAAAATTTGTACCAAACAAGCTCTAATGATTGCTCCATGATATTCTTTCTAGTATTTATGTCGTAATTATTTTTGAGGGCAAATTACACAAATACCCATAAAATTGAGGGTTTTTTGGAAAATCATCCTAAACAATTACAACAGTAAGTAATACGGTAAAGAGTAAATCAATTCCAATTCCATTCCTTAATCAACCCGAAAACATATCCAAATTCTCTACAAACCAAAATTCATAATAAAACCGATCTCTTTCACGTTATCAGAACTCAAATTCAAAACCGATCTCATTATTAAGGATTTCTCGTTGTTTCTTCTCCAATTCAACACAAAATCAGAATTCAAATTCAAAATTCTCAGGTAATATACTAAATTTTATTTCTTCTTCATACTTTCTATTTGAATTAGATAATTTTCTGAATTTTGATTGGAGATATTCAATAACATGCTTAGTAAATGCATACAAATGATTTTGATTTAAATTATATCATATTCCGATTTCAATGTAGACAAATCCTTCTTTATTCACTTCATTATAAATCATTAGTATTGAGTAAAGTCTTCTAAACATATTTGCGAATATCAGTTACCAATGTGTTTGTAAAAATGTCAATAAGAATATCAGTTATCAATGTGTTTGTAAACATATTTGCGAATACAGGGGTGCATACAATGTGTTTGTAAAAATGTCAATAAGAATATGGCTTTTTGTTCAAAAAGTGACATGCTCTATCACTTTTTGGTTAAAAAGTGACAGAACATTATATGCAAGTTATACGAACAAATTTGAATCACATCTCCGTGGTTGATTTAAATGCAGGACACGAACAAATTAACTTGATTTTGTTGTGCATTATAAAGTGACATGAATTATTGAGCATGATCAAACATTAATGTATCATTTTTTTGTCTTGAATATGAATTGAAGCTTGGGGGATAGAAAAGTGACATGCTATGTCATCTTTTGCTTAAAAAATGACAGAACATTGTTTGTAACTTAGACAAACATTAATATATTGTTATTTTGCTTTGAATATGAATTGAGGCTAGGGAGATAAAAAAAGTGACATGCTATGTCACTTTTTGTCTAAAAAGTGACCGAACATTATATGCAGTTAAACGAACAAATTTAAATCAAAATCATCTCCGTGGTTGATTTAAATGCAGGAAATAACTTCATATTTGTTGTGTATTATGAAGTGACATGAATTATTGAGCGTGACAAAATATTAATGTATCGTTATTTTATCTTGAATATGAATTGAGGCTTGGGGGATAGAAAATTGACATGTTCTGTCACTTTTTACCTAAAAAGTGACATGCTCTGTCACTTTTTGCTTAAAAAGTGACAGAACAATGTTTGCAAGTTAGAAAAATAAATTTGAATCAAAAATTATCTATGTAGTTGATTTAAATGCAAGATTTAACTTGATTTTGTTGTGCATTATGAAGTGACATGAATTATTGAAATTGACCAAACATTAATGTATTGTCATTTTATCTTGAATATGAATTGAGGCTTGTGAATAGAAAAGTGACATGCTATGTCACTTTTTGCCTAAAAAGTGACATGGTCTGTCACTTTTTGCTCAAAAAGTCACAGAACAATGTATGCAAGTTAGAGAAACAAATTTGAAAAAAAAATCATCTATGTAGTTTATTTAAATGCAAGATTTAACTTGATTTTGTTGTGCATTATGAAGTGACATCAATTATTGAGCATGACCAAACATTAATGTATCGTTATTTTGCTTTGAACATGAATTGAGGCTTGGAGAATAGAAAAGTGACATGCTCTGTTACTTTTTGAGCTGCTCTATCACTTTTTGCTCAAAAAGTGACAAAATAATGTTTGCAAGATAGAGAAATAAATTTGAATCAAAATCATATATGTGGTTGATTTAAATGCATGATTTAACTTGATATTTGTTGTGCATTATGAAGTGACATCAATTATTAAGCATGGCCAAACATTAATGTATCGTTATTTTTCTTTGAACATGAATTGAGACTTGGGGGATAGAAAAGTGATATGCTCTATCACTTTTTGTTCAAAAAGTGATATGCTCTGTCACTTTTTGCTCAAAAAGTGACAAAACAATGTTTGCAAGATAGAGAAACAAATTTGAATCAAAATCATCTATGTGGTTGATTTAAATGCATGATTTAACTTGATATTTTTTGTGCATTATGAAGTGACATGAATTATTGAGCATGACCAAACATTAATGTATCCTTATTTTGTCTTGAATATGAATTGAGGCTTGGAGATAGAAAAGTGACATGCTATGTCACTTTTTACTTAATGATACATCTATTGAGGATGATCAAACATTAATGTATCATATATCGGTGTTTTTTTTTTTTTTGCAGATATGGATAAAATCAATGTATTTATCCATTATGGAGGGAAATTGGAACAAGGTAACCAATATATAAATTTTAAAATGGCTGGAATTGACGTTCCAATAGAATGCACATACTGCGAACTCAATGGCATGATATATTCAGTTACAAACGTAAGTCCAGCAACCCACTCAATAACAATACAATATAAGGTGAAGAAAAACATGCATTTAATGAAGATTTCAGACAATAATTCCCTCACATTTTATTTGGAGCTCAAAAGAAGAGAGAAACATCTTGCAAACTTTCCTTTGTGCATAGATGTCACACCGGTTTCATTATGTCAAAGAATTGAAAGTTTTGAAAACATACAACTTTCAGAAGCTGCTACTGGAGAAGAAAATGACATGATGCAATTACAAGTTTTTCAAACTCATGGTTTGGCAACAACCTCAGTTCAAAGTCTACCAAGTATTGAAGACTTAGCTGTTGATGTTTCTTCATGCATACCGGAGGTTGAAGAAATGAGTAATGAAACAGGTAGTGAAATTATTTCATTTGTTAGTATGAATGAAATTGTAAAAAATTTTTAAGAACAAGACATTGGTTAAGAAAAGTATTTCGGTGTATGCGATACATAAAAACTTTCAGTTCAAGGTAAGTAAGTCGGACAAGAAAAAATATGTACTGAAATGCATAAATGATAATTGCAAATAGAGTTTTAGAGCTTCAAGACTTGGAGGAACTGAAATGTTCAAAATAAGATATATGAGAAACGATCACACATGCTCAAATAACATCATCTTGGCAGATCACCGTCAAGCAACAAGCTCAATAGTAGGAGAATGCATCAAGTACAAGTATGTCTCAACAAAAACAACATACGCTCCCGCAGACATAATAAGTGACATGATGAATATATACGGAGTGTCGATGAGTTACGAGAAAGCTTGGAGATCTAAGGAGAAAGCTTTGGAATTGGTGAGAGGAAATCCGACAGAGTCTTATGAAAATGTTCCAAAGTACTTGTACATGATAGAACAAACAAATCCTGGATCAATTACAAGAATTGAGACTTACGAAAACAACAAATTTAAATACCTCTTCATGGCATTAGGAGTATCTATTCAGGGGTGGGAGTATTGCAGACCTATAATAGTGATTGATGGTACGTTCTTAAAGAGAAATTATGGTGGAACATTATTTACAGCATGTACACAAGATGCAAACAACAACATTTTCATATTAGCATTTGGAGTTGGTGACTTAGAAACTAATGATTCATGGGAGTGGTTCTTACTTATGTTAAAAGAAGCTTATGGTGAGCGAGAAGGATTGTGTATAATCTCAGATGGTCATAAAAGCATAAAAAGTGCAATCCAGAAGGTGTATAAGAATTCGATGCATGGTCTATGTTCCTACCACCTGCTACAAAATTTAAAGTCAACATTTGGCAAAAGAAATGGAAAGAACATTACACAACCATTCAATAAAGCTACTAGAGCCTACACGAAAAATGATTTTGAGTTCCATATGAAACAACTCGATGAAATCCACAAAGGGATTCGATCACATCTGGTATGTTCAAAAATATTTATTTTGAATGCATAATAACATTGTATACAAGAAATGATTAATATTTTGATTATTCTTTATGCAGGAAGAAATTGGTTATCACAAGTGGTCAAGGGCATTTATGACAAATAACAGGTTTTCCACAATGACTTCAAATATAGTTGAATTAGTAAATTCGATAACAAAAACAACAAAAGGTTGTCCTATAGAACTTTTATTGGAATCCTTAAGATATTTGTTGCAAGAATGGTTTGTGAAACACTTAAACGATGCGCGGGCAACCTTCACAAAACTTGCAAACAAACAAGAAAAAATATTGAGAGAGAAATCCATGGAATCAAAGAAATTGAAGGTAAAAGACTATAAATTGCATGAACTAAATATCATTTATATGATGAGTGTTATTGTAATGAAAACATGCATATACCAACTAGGGACATGTTGTGTCACTTTCTGAGTAAAAAGTGACAAAGTGTGTCACTTTCTTAGTAAAAAGTGGCATGACTTGGATTTCATATCGTCTATGGCTCTATTTATAATCACATATCAGTAGAAGGTTTATGATTTTAAAATATGATTGTTATTGTGATGAAATTATGATTATCTAAAAAAGTGACAGAGTGTGTCACTTTCTGAGTAAAAAGTGACATAGTGTGTCATTTTCTTAGTAAAAAGTGGCATGACTTGGATTTTATATAGTCTATGGCTCTATTTATAATTACATATCAGTAGAAGGTTTATGATTTTAAAATATTATTATATCTGATTGTTATTGTGATGAAATTATGAATGTCTAAAAAAGTGACATAGTGTGTCACTTTTTGAATAAAAAGTGACAAAGTGTGTCACTTTCTGAGTAAAAAGTGACATAGTGTGTCACTTTCTTAGCAAAAAGTGGCATGACTTGGATTTTATATCGTCTATGGTTCTATATATAATTACATATTAGTAGAAGATTTATGATTTTGAAATCTTATTATATCTGATTATTATTGTGATAAAATTATATTATTTAAAAAAGTGACAGAGTGTGTCACTTTCTGAGTAAAAAGTGACATAGTATGTTACTTTTTTAGTAAAAAGTAGCATGACTTGGATTTTATATAGTCTATGACTCTATTTATAATTACATATCAGTAGAATGTTTATAATTTTGAAATCTTATTATATCTGATTGTTATTGTGATAAAATTATGATTATCTAAAAAAGTGACATAGTGTGTCACTTTTTGAATAAAAAGTAACAGTGTGTCACTTTCTGAGTAAAAAGTGACGTAGTGTGTCACTTTCTTAGCAAAAAATGGCATGACTTAAATTTCATATCGTCTATGGCTCTATTTATAATTACATATCAGTAAAAGGTTTATGATTTTGAAATCTTATTATATCTGATTGTTATTGTGATGAAAATATGATTATCTATAAAAGTGACATAGTTTGTCACTTTCTAAGTAAAAAGTGTCATAGTGTGTCACTTTTTCAGTAAGTTGGAATTAAACATCATGAAATAATGATTTAATTGTCGTAGTTTATTAATACATTGTTTTCTTGCATTATTTTCACAGGCATCGACTTCAAGTTCAATAATATACCAAGTCAATGATGTTTGTGCCTCATATTTGGTGAATATTGAAGAAAAGACATGTACATGCAATCATTTCCAAGTGGACAAAATCCCATGTGCAGATGCATTGGCAGTTATTGCAAAGATAAAGGACGATTCATATTTGTATTGTTCAAAATATTACACAACAGAGATGTACGTCCAAACATACAGTGGTACAGTTTACCCACTTGGAGATCGCAATGATTGGAATATACCAGATGATGTAAAAGCAAGAGTAGTCTTGGCTCCTGATCCAAAAAGAAAATCTGGACGACCTAAAGAGAAAAGAATACCATCAAAAGGAGAAAAAAAGCAAAGTACAAAATGTGGTAGATGTGGAAAGTACGGCCATAATTGAAGATCGTGTCAAACTCCAGCACCTTTGAAAAAGAAGCCACAAAAGAAAAGAAAGTTGCAAGATTTATGAGTTTTTTTATTTTTTATTTGGAAAGTATCACTTATTCATTCTTATTGGTTTTACTATTCAAAATAGTGTTAACATTCATGCGCTTTGCTTTTTTATAGGTCATGATATTATAGTGGAATGTAAAACTTATCATTTAACACTATATGGTATACATGATACTTCACCTATTAAAGGGATTTGATAAATACTGAAATTGTAACTTTAAGAACAAAAAGTTACATTTGTGTCACTTTTAGAACACACTATGTCACTTTTATATCAAAAAGTGACACACTATGTCACTTTTATATCAAAAAGTGACACACTATGTCATTTGTTCATTATTAAAACCCTTAACATGGCTGTCAAAGTGTATACACGATTTTCATAATTTAAGAACAAAAAGTGACACACACTGTCACTTTTATAATGAAAAGTGACACACTATGTTACTTTTATAACAAAAAGTGACACATTATGTCATTTGTTCGTTATTAAATCCCCTAACATAGCTGTCAAACTGTATACATGATTTCCATAATTTAAGAACAAAAAGTGACACACTATGTCACTTTTAGAACAAAAAGTGACACACACTGTCAATTTTATAATGAAAAGTGACAAACTATGTCGTTTGTTCGTTATTAAAACTCCTAACATGGCTGTCAAAGTGTATACATATTTTTCATAATTTAAGAACAAAAAGTGACACACTTTATCATTTTTAGAACAAAAAGTGACATACTATGTCACTTTTAGAACAAAAAGTGACACACACTATCACTTTTATAATGAAAAGTGACAAACTATGTCGTTTGTTCGTTATCAAAACTCCTCACATGACTGTCAAAGTGTATACATGTTTTTCATAATTTAAGAACAAAAAGTGACACACTATATCACTTTTAGAACAAAAAGTGACACACACTGTCACTTTTATAATGAAAAGTGACAAACTATGTCGTTTGTTCGTTATTAAAACTCCTAACATGGCTGTCAAAGTGTATACATGTTTTTCATAATTTAAGAACAAAAAGTGACACACTTTGTCACTTTTAGAACAAAAAGTGACACACACTGTCACTTTTATAATGAAAAGTGACAAACTATGTTGTTTGTTCGTTATCAAAACTCCTAACATGGCTGTCAAAGTGTATACATGTTTTTTATAATTTAAGAACAAAAAGTGACACACTATGTCACTTTTACAACAAAAAGTGACACACACTGTCACTTTTATAATGAAAAGTGACACACTGTCGTTTGTTCGTTATTAAAACCTCTAACTTGGCTGTCAAAGTGTATACATGATTTCCATACTTAAAGTAATATATCAATTAGATCAACTTCTACCATCTATATTCAACAATTTGATAAAAATCATCCAATATAATCATGTTTTGTCAACATGAATAGCATATCACCTGTACACAAAAATATTTTGTACTTACATTTTTTGCAAAGAAACCTTCAAAAACTACATTGTTAATCTCATTTACATGAAACTACATTCACCATATACACTACATTTACATGTAACATGTAGTTCTAGTACAAAAATATTATTTACAAAAAAATTGCAGTGTCTTTTCAAATATCCTTTGGCACCCAATCATTATCAGTATCATAATTCTCCACTTGCTTCTTCTTGGCATACACGTACAATTCAGTGGCCAAGTATTTTCGAATCTGTGCAATATTGAATGTTTTTTGCATTTCCTTCAACATTGAATTGATGAAATACTCAGCATATTTAATGACATAGATTCCACAATCACCACTGCAACAAACAAAATTAAACATTAACCAATAATTGAAGGCAAACCATACATTTCTATCTATTCAACATATAAAAAGCCAAATTATTAAAAAGCAAACTAACTCGTTCTTTTGCTGTGGTAGTTTTGGAACCAACTTTACAACAAGTGGTTTTAGCGCCTCTTTTTCTGGAATATTTTTACCGTCGAAGAATCCAGTGTTATACAAAAGATGAGGAATCATAACTGAAAATGGTTCCAGAGCTTCAAGTACATCAGACTTCTTGATAAACTTATTGTATGAATTATATATATTCAAGCACATCTCCTTGATGTCAAAATGACAAAGAAGCCAATGAGCCGAGTTATACATCCTCAAAGGCATAAGGACATGGTCAACTTCTCACCAACTTGTGTTGCAAGGCATGTACAATCCAATTGGATACGAGAGTAGAGAAGTTTGCTTAACAAGGACTAGTGGATCATTTGAAAAATCTTCATACAACCCCCTAACTTGGCTGTCAAAGGCAAAGTCCATTGTTGTAGCTTTGATTTTCATACCATTCCCATACTTTAACATCTTTCGTAGATAATAAAAACATACATCCATATGCTACAAAACAAATGTATAAAAAGAAACAGCAATGTATTAATGAATTATATACATAAATCTTAAATCAAACAACTAACAAACAAAAACTTACTGAGTCATCCAAAGCCTCATTTTTTGTCACTAATTCATACCACCACATTTTAGAAGAGATTGCAATATCGCTGAAGTAGAAGGAAGGGCTAATCTTAATATTGTCATCATTGAAATGACTAACTCTGCATTACAAAAAAGATAGGTCACATACAATTACACTTATAATAAAAATGACATACTTTTAAAAAGTGACATAATGTGTCACATTTTACTAAAAAAGTGACATACTTAAAGTAAAAAGTGACAAGTATGTCACCTTTTTAGTAAAAAGTGACAGAGTATGTATACAAGTTATACAAACACATTTGTATTAAATTTTTCTCTGTGGTTGATTTAATTACAAGATTTAACTTGATATTTGTTGTGAATTATGGAGTGACATGAATTATGCAAGATCAAGCATTAATGCATCATTTTTCTTTTGTCTTGAATATGAATTGAGGCTTCAGATAGAAAAGTGATAGACTATGTCACTTTTTGAGCAAAAAGTGACACGCTCTGTCACTTTTTGTCTAAAAAGTGACATAGTCTGTCACTTTTTGAGCAAAAAGTGACAAAACAATGTATGCAAGTAAGACATACAATTTTGAATCAGTATCATCTATGTGGTTAATTTAAATACAAGATTTAACTTGATTTTGTTGTACATTATGAAGTGACATGAATTATTGACCATGATCAAACATTAATGTATTGTTTTTTTTGTCTTGAATATGAATTGAAGCTTAGGGTTAGAAAAGTGACATGCTATGTCACTTTTTGCTTAAAAAGTGACAGAACATTTGTATGCAACTTAAAAGTGATATGCTATATCACTTTTTGCTCAAAAAGTGACAGAACAATGTATGCAAGTTAGATAAACAAATTTTAATAAAAAATCTTCTCTATAGTTCATTTAATTTTTACACAAAACACATTTGGATAAAAATAATGTGTCACTTTCTTATTAAAAAGTGACATTATGTCACATACTTACTTGTTTTTCGTCACCAACCCTTCCTTGTACCAACTCTCGAAGGCTTCCACATCTGGTGCGTATGGGGGGCACAACCCAACTTTTAATGCAAACGTACTCTTCACCACACGCTTCGCAGTAGAAGTTCCCGCTGTAGAAGTACCCACCGTAGAATCATATTGATTAACAAATGGGGACTGAAGAATTGCGGCAGGTTTCGTTTGCCTCTTCAGGGGTGCATCCGGAGTGACTTCATCAACAGTCTAAAATGTCACAAAAAAATTAAAAAGTGTCAAGTTATATTGTACAGAACACACAAAAATAAGTCTTTTAAATGAAAAATAATCAAACAAACAATTGCCTCTTCAAGTTTATGTTTAGCTAAAACAGCTGCAGCAATCTCATCAATTTTTTGCCAATCCTCATCTTTCAATTCAACATCATCATCATTTACATCAACAGTCTGAATAAAAACGTACAAAAGATTACTTTTTGTAGTACAAAAAACAGATCTAACAAAGTAAAAATACAAAATAAAGTGTGAAAAAAATATATCTTGTTGCATTTTTTTGGCTAAACTATAAGCAGCAACATCATCAACAATCTTCTAGTCCTCTTCATTAAAATTTATTATATCTTCATCAATAGACTAAATCAAAAATAAATAAGCCACGTTATATAGTGCACAATAACATCTAAGTAAATCTCAAATTATAAATACAATGTATTTGGAATTGAATAATACCTTTTCCACATTAGTTTCAACCGGCATCTCAATACTTTTTCTAGTCGAATCAAACTCAACACCCAATGAAAAACTAGGACAATCAGTTGCATTCTTTTCCATGTCCACTGTATCCTTAGCAACATTTTCCGCACCATTCTAGACATAAGAATAAATAAAAAGTCTCAAACATATATATATAAAAAGTGACATAAATCTCTTAAAAATGGCATACTTATAGTAAAAAGTGATATAGCAAAAAATGACACACTGTGTCACTTTCTTAGCAAAAAGTGACACAGTTTGTCACTTTCTTAGCAAAAAGTGACAAACTGTGTCACTTTCTTATTAAAAATTACATATAGAGATTTTGGCCTTCCAAATCAACTACATCAACTCTATCATCCCCATATTCTATTTCTCTCAATGTTTTCACAAAAATAAAATAAAAATGACACACGTCTCCAAAAAGTGACATAGAACTAAAAAAGTAACATACATCTCTTCAAAGTGACATAAACCTAAAAAAGTGACAACATCTCTTAAAAAGTGACATACATTTATGAAAAAAGTGACTTAGATCTAAAAATGTGACATACCTTCAACATTTGCAAGTCATTCACTTTGCTTTCAACATTTGCCACTCGTTCTAGAATTTCTTCATTCAATTTTACTTTCTCTTCAATTTGAATATTCGATTGAACTTTGATTTCAAGCTCAGCTAGTCGATTCTGAATTTCTTCATTTGATTGTATTTTCGACTCTATATCTGTCAACCGTTTCAAAATATCGTCATGTGATTCCACTTTCGCCTCTATTTCTGCCAACCGTTTCAAAATTTCTTCATTTGATTGAAGTTTCACTTCAATCTCTGCTAAACTTTTCAATATTACTTCATTTGATTCAGAAGATCTCTGAAAATACAAAAATCAGAGAAAAACACATAATCATATGAAACAATAAATAAAAAAGGTATGAAAAGCATAAAAAGGTAAATAAATGCTCATAAAACTCAACTATCTTTTTTTTCTTCAACTTTGAAGAACTGTTATCGCCGACTATAATCATCAGCTTTGACTGATGAGTAACAGGATGCTCAGAGTTGTCATCGTCTTTAGTGTTCTGCCCTTGAGATTTTAAATTCTCAAACAACCCATCAGTATATGACACTTCCTTCTCTGCATCAGTGATCTTAACATCATTAACTTCTATCTGCAAAAACACATATTCATATATTTGAAATAACAAACAGTAATGAAAAATGTAAAGAAAAATCGCATAAATAATAAATAGAGCTTACTTTTATCAAGTCAAAAATACGTTTGTGCAATTGTAAAGATGTCAAATGCACATTAGAACTCCAGCTCAAGATCCGAGGAAGCGATGGCTTGTACTTCACACAAAAAAATTTCTCAGCTATTGCAGGAATAGACTCGTATATCCAAACTTGGAAAGCAAGAAGAAAACCATTAAGCTTATACTCCAAAATTTTTTTTGAAGGATCTAACTTCATGATCCTCTTTCTGAATGCACCCTTCAGAGACATTAACGTCAAACTATACAACTCCTTTCTCCATGGAAAAGATTCTATTTCACCCGATTCAACAAGTACAAAAATTGAATCATCAACACTTTTATGATATGATGTGGCAAATAAGAATGATGAAATAAGATATATAATACCAACATCCACCATGTCCTTGTCAACAGTATCAGATGGCAACTCTTTAAATACATTTTCAACACACTCTGTTGAAATGTTATCATATTTCTTGAAATACTTGTCCTTAATCGTACTACTACACATTCTGTACTTGGTAAAATCACCATTACCCACGCACCGAAGTCCAGACATTAGACAAAATTCTTCAATAGAAAATCTGACCACTTTGTCATCGATGTTGAACCATAATTCATTTACATTTGGTTGCTTCACCTGCCTTAATAACAACTGGTGAATCAACTGAGCCTGAATAACCGTTTCTTTTAAATCAAGATACGGTCCAAAGCAGGTTTCCTTAAATATTTGCTTTTGTGTTTCTGTAAGCTTGTTGTTTAAGGTTTTGATGACTACATGGAGAGAGTAGAATGTGACTTTCCCAGGAATAGGTCTGGGAAATCAATAGCTCTCAGTCCTACAAAAAATAAATAACAAAGATGGTTAGTTACTATATAAGTGACATATAAATAGAATGAACATATATTAAATAAAAGTGAGAAACATATTCAACAAGTGACATGCTCTGTCACTTTTTAAGTAAAAAGTGACATACATGTCCAAAAAGTGACAAACATCTTCAAAAAGTTATATATGTCTAAAAATGTGACAGTAGCTCTATTTAAAAGTGACATACATCTCAAAAAATAGTGATCATACAATCTATTTGTTAGTTTGGATGTTCATACTTATTGTATTTATATATTACATAAAAGTGACATACATGTCCAAAAAGTGATAAACATCTTCAAAAAGTGATATATGTCTAAAAATGTGACAGTAGCTCTATTTAAAAGTGACATACATCTCAAAAAATAGTGATCATACAATCTATTTGTTAGTTTGGATGTTCATACTTATTGTATTTATATATTACATAAAATTGACAAATATGTCCAAAAAGTGACAAACATCTTCAAAAAGTGACATACATCTCTTCAAAAAGTGATATATATCTAAAAATATGAAAATTGCTCTATTTAAAAGTGACATACATCTCAAAAAACAGTGATCATACAATCTATTTGTTAGTTTGGATGTTCATACTTATTGTATTTATATATTACATAAAAGTGACATACATGTCCAAAAAGTGACAAACATCTTCAAAAAGTGATATATGTCTAAAAATGTGACAGTAGCTCTATTTAAAAGTGACGTACATCTCAAAAAACAGTGATCATACACTCTATTTGTTAGTTTAGATGTTCATACTTATTGTATTTATATATTACATAAAAGTGACATGATATGTCACTTTTTACTTAAAAAGTGACATGCTCTGTCACTTTTTAAGTAAAAAGTGACAAACATGTCCAAAAAGTGACAAACATCTTCAAAAAGTGGCATACATCTCTTCAAAAAGTGATATATATCTAAAAATGTGAAAGTTGCTCTATTTAAAAGTGACATACATCTCAAAAAACATTGATCATACAATCTATTTGTTAGTTTGGATGTTCATACTTATTAAATTTATATATTACATAAAAGTGACATTATATGTCATTTTTTACTTAAAAAGTGACCTGCTTTGTCACTTTTTAAGTAAAAAGTAACAAACGTGTCCAAAAAGTGACAAACATCTTCAAAAAGTGACATACATCTCTTCAAAATGATATATATCTAAAAATATGACAGTAGCTCTATTTAAAAGTGACATACATCTCAAAATACAGTGATCATACAATCTATTTGTTAGTTTAGATGTTCATACTTATTCAATTTATATATTACATAAAAGTGACATGATATGTCACTTTTTACTTAAAAAGTGACATGCTCTGTCACTTTTTAAATAAAAAGTGACAAACATCTTCAAAAAGTAGCATACATCTCTTCAAAATGATATAGATCTAAAAATGTGACATTCATCTCTTTTAAAGTGACATATATCTACAACAACAGTGATCATGAAGTCTATTTATTAGTTTGCACATTCAAACTTATTGTATCTATACGTAGATCTCTTTAAAAGTGACATACATCTCAAAAACAGTAATCATACAATCTATATGTTAGTTTGGATGATCATACTTATTGTATTTATATATTACATAAAAGTGATGCTTTGTCACTTTTTAAGTAAAAAGTGACAAACATCACCAAAAAGTGACAAACATCTTCAAAAAGTGTCATACATCTCTTCAAAATGATATAGATCTAAAAATGTGACATTCATCTCTTTTAAAGTCACATATATCTACAACAACAGTGATCATCAAGTCTATTTACTAGTTTGCACATTCAAACTTATTGTACCTATATAAGTAAAAAGTGACAAATATCTCCAAAAAATAACGTAGATCTCTTTAAAAGTGATATGCATCTCAAAAAACAGTAATCATACAATCTATTTCTTAGTTTGGATGTTAATATCTTATTGTATTTATATATAACATAAAAGTGATATGTTCTGTCACTTTTTATGTAAAAAGTGACAAACATTTCAAAAAAATGACAAGCATCTCCAATAAGTGACATGAATCTCTTTAAAAGTGATATACATCTTTAAAAATAGTGACAAACATATCAAAACATCTCCAATAAGTGACATAGATCTCTTTATACAATCTATTTGTTAGTTTAGATGTTCAAACTTATTGCGTTCACTTATTATATTAGATGAAAGTGGAATGCTCTATAACATTTTAAGTAAAAAGTGACAACATCTCCAAAAAGTGACAAACATATCAAAAAGTTGCATTCAGTTCAAAAAAACACTGATCTCATTTTGGTATATCTTTGATTTGGCAATGGTTTCAACGTGTTATTGGATTTCTAAACGCACCATCATCAACCAGTTGATCATTGAAAACAGAAATGCAATTTCACAGAACAAATCCTTCAAAATATAAAAATTTCACACATCATAAATTGAATAATAATGAAAAACATAAGTTTGATTTCACAAAGCAATCGAAAAAATATAGAAATAAAGAATAAACGGACCATATTTTTCGTCTTTTTGGAAGATCCTTCGGCTGAAATACTTTTTCTCTTCATCCTTGAAGATTCTGCAACAATGATTTCACCTTCTCCAACCATGTTGAACAATATAGTATTAAAATGTAGAAGAAACGAACAAAAACTATGGATTAGCGAACGATTTTGAGGGAATTTCGCCAGAAATCGCAGAGTAAAATCGCCTGTTAGGGTTTAATTCACTGTAGTAATTAATTTTCCACTTTCACCCTTCCTTATTCTGATATATTAAACAGGTCTATTTTTCAATTTTTTTAAAAATAACCATATTTTTCAATTTTTTTTGTAAAATGAAGTAAGGGGCCTAATTTCCACTTTATAGTTTCTAGCCCAATAGCTTCTCCTTATAACCCAGCCCACACCAATTGGGCCTTTATTGAAATACAGATGTCGCTAATTGTGGGTCATTGGCCTACGTGAAAATCCATTATATTTACTATTTAGAGAGAGAGCGCTCTTTTGTATACTTTTCGTTCAGAAGCACTTTTGTGGTTCCTCCTAATAACAAATGAATGAATGATACTTTTCTGATTTTATTAGCATTAGAGTAATTTCGATTTGGGTTGAGAGACTTAGATTTCAATATAGAAATAAAAATTATATTTAATTTTGAATTTTAAATTTTAAATTTATTTTTTTTATTTGAGTCTAGCTTTCAAATATTTAACTCTGTTCTTGACTTAAATTGAAGTATTTAATTAAGACTTTAATAAAGTTTAAAGTTTAGGTATATTTAGGGTTTGTTCGTTCCCATTTTTCCTCAAAAAAATTTAATTTTTTGTCTACTATTTTTTACTTTTCAAATTTTTTACATTACAAAAAAATTTGAAAGGTCAAAAAAGTGCGCAAAAAACCCCATTTTAAAAAAAAAAAAATTACACCGACCAAGCCCTTAATACAAACTTTTTAAACTCCATAAAAGTCTTGTAGTATTTAACATAAATTTTTAAAAACTTTTAAAATGTCTTTAAAAATCATGTGTTATTCAATTTATACTTTTTAAAATCTAATGACTTTTTATAGGATTTTCTATGTACTAATTTTAAAGCATAATGTATAAATAAAAGATATCACAATTTCTCCTACATTCATCCCCAAGACTTTGAATGATTTTCGGAAGAAAAAAAAAAAAGGCTTTCATCCATGATTTTTATTTTTTTATGCAACATTTCTATTTTTTTTCCTTTTACGAACTATAAAGTATTAATATTTTTTCTTTTTCTTCAATGTGATTTTTTTTCTCTTCAAATATTCTCTTAACTATTTTTATCTCTTTCTTCTTTTTCTTTCTACGATCCCTATAGCCATATTCAATTATCAATATTGTTGTATGAAAAAGAATATTAATATATTTATCTCTATTCAATATGATTTTTCTCTTTTTTTTCAATATTCTTCTAGCCATTTTTCTCTTTTTTTTCTTCTACTAACACTAGACAGATTATTAATTGCCAACTTTTTTTATGAAAAAGAATCATTGTAATTTTTTCTTCAATATTCTCATAACCATTTTTTTCTTTTTTCTTTTTTTTCATCGTTTTTCTATTTTTCATTAAAAACAAAACAAATTTATAATTAAATTCTTATTTAATGGTTGCTTGTAATTTATTAATGAATTGCATCAGGTTAAAAATTAATTTTGTATTACTGTATTTTTTATTCTTTTTTTTTTCTATTTATCTTTTTAAGTATGGGTGTCTTTTTTTCATAAAATTGTTTTGATATGATTTTAATTATTTGTGTTACTTCTAGTCTATATATTGAAATACTTTATTAGTGTTAGATGAAGTTTCACTATCTTTATTGGTGTTAAATGATCAGGGAGGGAAGGGGGGAGAACTTTGGACCATTTGATGAGAGTCGAGAACAAAGTGGTAATGCTAATGAGTGGAGGAATACTATAGTTAGTGAAACCTTGCATCATGGTTTGTTTCTTCAACGTCATTAACATCTTCTATTTCATGCCTTCTCATATGTGATTGGACCTACAACTTAAATGACAGAACTTCTACTAGTGCTCATACAGTCTTTCTTGGCCATAATCCTATTGCGTGTTGTTCTCGCAAATAGAAGAGTGTAGCTCGCTCCTCTATCAAGGTTGAATATTAGTTTTGTTGACGTCGGATTCCGCACCAACTACGTGTCAAAAGATCTCCAATCACTCATCTGTCAACATGTATGTTACCTGCAAAGTAGAACGACCGTTAGGCACCAAGATCACCGGAGAAAAAAGGTCTAGCGATCATTAGTACTCTGATGATCAAGTCAACTGTCAGTATATAGAACAATATACAGAGAATAAAAACAATTGGGTATGAGAGGGACAAGCAAACAGAGATTTGAGTAGAGTTTAGGGGTGAATAATGAGTAAAAATGCGTACCTCGGAATAACCGGAGACGTCGCATTTATAGCACAAGAATTCTAATTGATTTAGGAAACAATCAATTAGATATTCGGTTGGATCCTCCTTCCTTATGGGATAGGGATGATCGGTTGTCATGGAAATCTTCCAGATTCTGATCCTTATTTGAGTTAATCATGTTGCCTAATCTTTAGGAGATTGGGATTTGGTTTTCTTGTGATGATTCGTGTGTCAATCAAACACGATCTTTTCTTAAGCATATCTCTGGTCATTCTGAAACATTACGTTGCCTACGGATTACGAGGGATTTGAAGCTCGCTGAAGCATCCTGGATTAGTCGTGATATTTGAGGCTTGTCATGAGCTTTATTGTACTTCGATTCATGAGTGCTGACATGTTGCTGGGTCTTAGAAGTATTCGTGAGGTTTCGCTAAATGTCCAAGGTTTTTTGGGCTTATAGGGTCTTAGCGGGGCCGAACCTGGGTCTTTACTAAACTTTTGCTGACGTTGAGGCCTTATCGAAATTTGATGGTAACAGGTTTATTGCAAGTAATGCCTCTAAAGTACTTCGGTTCAAGTCATTGCTCAGTGAACTTGGCATTTTTCTAACTTCATCTCTTTTTATAAATTGCGACATCAACTAGTATTTTACTCTAAAATGAAACGCATCAAAATATATATACATTTTGTGTGTGACAATGTTCAAAATGGCGCTCTTCGAGTATCTCATGTTTCCCCTATTGACCAACTTCTTGACGCCTTAACCAAGTGTCTATCCCGTGCTCGACTATGACTACACCTACTCCATTCCAAGATAGATCCACCATTTGTAGGGCATGTAAGAGATAATATAAAATAGTTATCATAATCTTGTAGATAATATTAAATAGTTATCATAATCCTAGATAAGTAATATTATCATAATCTTGTAATTATAATAATCGTTGTAATTTTTTGTATTTATCACTTTTAGCTTTAGGTACCATCCACTAAGCAACATAGTTGAGCTAAGTTACTTGTACTGTAAATACACTGCAAATGATAAATAAAATTTTGTGATTTAACTCCAAAAACACTTTATTTCAACGTCTAAATGAGATTGAGTTCCATAAATGTGTTCTTTCCACATGCAGACTCAAGAATGTTAGAATTTGTTAAAACTGTCCTTCTTTAGCAGAGCGAATCCCATAAAATGGTGTTAGAGGTAAAAGTCCAGAAGGAATGTTCCAATCATAATTGCCCTTTTGGTGCTATTGGTGTCAAATATTCGTTCTATTTAAGCAATAATGGGTTATGTTGTCACCTATAGTTGACAATGCATATGATCGAATGGGCCTATGAAGTGTGTGACTTAAAAAGTAGGCCCAGGAGTCATTTTACTGACCAAAAATGTATTTCTTTACCTATTGGAAATTAAAAATAGTCAAGCTTGAAATTGTCCATTCAATTAATTTGGTGATAATTTCACCATATACTACAAAATATAAAATAATTTAAAAAATACTATTTAACTTTTTTTATTCTAAAATTACTATTTTTTATTTTTATAACACTTGTTGTTACATTTGTTATGTTTGTTAATATCAAATGTAACACATTTATTATAAGTAAAAAAAAAAAATGTAAAACAAGTGTTACAAAAATAAAAAAAATAAAAACTGTATTTTTAAAATAAAAAAAAAAGTTAAATAATATTTTATTTATTGTGATTATTTATGAAAAAAACCCCATTAATTTGCTATGCAAACATTTGTCAATGTTATGGAGCAAATAAACAGTTTCTCTTAGATTTTCAATATTCCATTGGGTGTTTTCCTTCATAAATAAACTTTGTGCATGGAATATGCACTTGAAATAGATTTCAAAGTTACGATATATATCTTCAACAATGCGAGAATGAGTCGAGCAGACTATTTCTGCTTTGCATAGTCTAATCATTGATCTAAAA
The DNA here is from genome assembly GCA_030279155.1 of Forsythia viridissima. Taxonomy (NCBI): domain Eukaryota; kingdom Viridiplantae; phylum Streptophyta; class Magnoliopsida; order Lamiales; family Oleaceae; genus Forsythia; species Forsythia viridissima. Next base: position 35,213,864 of record CM059038.1, on the reverse strand, counting down.
AGTTCTACCATTAAATTGAAAATGTTGCTAGTATAGTTACCTATCTATGATTTTGGTATTTAATGAAGTATGATGGATATTCTAAAGAGGGGTTGGGTTTTGATTGAAGTTCATTTCTTCCTATAGAGAAAAAAAAAAAAAAAAAACCCCATAAAAACTAGGATATAAAATAAATGAAGTCCAAGACACTAATACCCAAGTATTGCTTTTGGGTGCTTGAAAATTTCCAAAGATTTTGTCACATAAAGAGTCCTCATATGGAGACCAAAAGTGGCAAAGTTAAAAGGCCAAACAAAACAAACACACAACAATGTGGCAGACTCGGTTTATGAGCATTAATTTATATATATATATATATATATATATATATATATAATGGAGAAGAAGAAAAAAAGTTGTATTTCGATAAAAGTCAACTTTTTAAGAGGATTAAATTTAAATTTACAAAATTCAATAAAACTTTAAAACGAAATAAAATTCCATGTATTTATTTTTTAATTTATAAAAAAAAAAAAAAAAAAAAAAAAAGAATGCATGAATAATTGGTGAGATGAGTCAAAGACAAGGACTAGTAAATGAAGTTTAAAAATAGAAAAGAAATTGAAAGGAAAAACAAGAGCACGTGAGGCCTGCTAATTTCTATGTTTTGCTTTGATTAAAGTATGATATTATTCACATACTTCCAAACCAACCCCTTGGACTATTCCTTCTTGTCACGTGGTACCTCGTGACTCGCACGTTCAAACCCTAATTCCTAGGCATTTGTATTTTGTTTGCTAAACCCTAATTACTACTAATTATTGGAAATCAATTGTTAAGTTCAACAGAATTTAGCAAAATATCTTTATTTTAGAATTAATCTTCAAGTGACGTGTCAACAAAATAGATTTACTTTATTTATTCATTTATTCTAAATTATACTCACTTTTATTATTTATAGTATAATTGATTTATTAGTTTTTTAATATGTCCTTATTTAATATATCTTGTTATCAATAAATATGAATTATCATTATAACATTATTTAATGTATACGTATGTTAAGAAAATTGTAAGTAAAATTTACGGTTCCAACTATATTAATTACATTTTCTTAATTTGTGTGAAAATGAAAGTTAGCATATTTTTTTAAGATGGACAGAGTAATTAATTCATATTTAAGTTAAAACTACATTAAAACAGAAACTCCAACTATGAATCTTGTTCTACCCACCTACAATAGGGTTGGCAACGTGGTAGGGCTGAGCGAAGTCGGGGCTACAATTACCATCTCTGCCTGATCGGAGATTTTTAAGAGACGGGGTGGGATTTAAAAAATCTATATTTACCGCCCCGTTTAATAAATTAATTAATTGTTAATATTATTTTTATTTTTAAAAAATATGCTATAAATTTTAAACACGTAAAACTAAATTAATATAAAAAAATTCGAAGTGGGTTCGGAGATTGTTCGGAGATTTTGGGCGGGACCATGATCCGCGTTCCTGTCCCAATTACGAACGGGGCGGGACATATCGAAAGTGGAATATTTTGCCATTCCTACCCTACTATGAAAATTCAAAATCTCAATTGCTACAACATTACTATTAAGATGATACATGCTTTAAACATTTTCAATTAATTATTTCCTTCTTTGAAAAAAATCAATACGATATTTACAAGACTCTTTGTCAAAATGAAATTCATTAAAAATGCAAAGAGACAATATCCAAATAGTAGAAGAATTTATCTCCAAAGACCAAACTTGCCCGTTGCATGATTGTGGACTCTTAGCTCCAAAATTTTGTACATATACACAATTTTCACCAACTTAATTTTATTACTTATTTTCTAATTGTGGCATTAATCTTCTATATATGTGTTACACTCTAATAAGTATTAACCCAATTTTCCTCTAAACATATATATCCTTGTTTACTTCTTTTTCATATTCTGTTGTTTAACTAAAACATAGCTACCTCAATGTCATTAATTGAAGTACAAGTCACGTGAAGAATTAACTTTTCGTTTAAAATGACAAAATTTCCATAAAGTTGTTAGGGTGGTGATTTGATCCCAGGAAAATATAAGTCATAATTCCGATGATAAGCCAAAAATGTTGACGTCAAATTTTTACAACTGTCAAAAATAGATTTACTTCAAGACCTACCAAAAATTTCCAGGGATCACTCCAAAGTTCGATCTTAGATTAGTAATGTCTATATAGGTACTAGATAAGATTAAAGTAAATTTCTATGTCACTACTTGAAAATATTTGGAAGATTTTGTATTTATATATTGGGATAATAGCATATTTGGTTCACAATTTTTTAAAAATAGCACTGAACATTTTCAACGTTTGAGGAAATAAGTATGGTAGAAATACGTCTATTTTCTTCTTTTATCTGCCTCAAGTAGATTTCACTCGCACCATGCATATTTCATCAAACATTGATAATATTCAATGCTATTTTTTAATATTGGAGGTAATATCTCCTACGTTTTTTTAAAAAATCGAGATACAAATATACTATTATCCCTTATATATATTGAGATTCTCTTGTGACGGAGTCTTGTTATATTAATGTAATAGAATTTTAGAAGAATTGTGATTGAAATCTGATTTTGAATAACAATTTACCTTCTTATATTATTATCTTAGATTGTAAAATTGAAAGTCTCGGTCGAAGAAGGAAAGATGAATTACAATTAGTTGGATCGATTGCAATGAAGTTTGTTCATAAAATCTGATTGACTTTGGTATTAAATTGACTTTGCTTTTCATGCATAAACAAGTTGTCATAATCTGGATTGAAAGAATGAAAATTACATAAAATAATTAGCATTGGGTGTGGGTGTGAGTGTGACCAATAGGAATTCGGAATTCCTTAAATTAATGTTAATTATCCACTGAGGTCTGAGGTCTGAGGGGGGCCGTGGGTTTTGTTTCTTTGTCGCTTGGCCGTCTTTATCCATCCAGTTATTAAGGAATTGGGTCCCACTTATTGGGTTATTGCACGTGACATACCCAGCTAAGCTTCTCTCTCTCTTTCTTTCTCAAAGTCATCAATAATTTCTTCTCTGCCCACTTGCCCCCCACCCTGCCGTCATACTTTAGCATGCCACACGTGTGACGGAAGGAAAGTTAGAAAACAAGAATTCAGAATTTTTTTTTTTTTTTGTTTTAAAGTAAATTTAAAAAATTAAAATATCTTATTGAGTTCGATAGCGTGCTAAACTAACACAAGTTTGGTAAGGTCTCTATCTTAGCAAACGAGAACATTTTATCTTTCTTCTTATTAATAAATGAAAGGGAAGTTAAAGAACATTTCACCAATTAGGGAATTCGGTGCAAATGACCTAAACTTTTGTATACAGTACAAAAATAATTCTTAATGTTTGTTTTTTGGCACATACAATCTTAACATATGTGTTTGGTGTACAATTGGTATTTATTTGATAAAAAAGACCAATATGTCTTTAATTTAATTAAAAAAAAAATTGTAATTGATTTCCTATCATTTTCAGAAAATACAAATGAGTTTGATACTTTTATTTAATAATATTTAATTCAACGAACTAAATGTATTATTATAGTTGTGTTAATTAAATTTTTCGTAAGAGAAAAAATGTTAAATTATTGTGTTTTAAGTATATATAATTGCCATGTGATGTGAAAACATTGAATAAAAAATAAGATAAATAAATAACAAAATGACGTATTTAATTTTATCATATTGAACAAATCTTATTATGTTTTATTTAACATAAAAATACTACTAGAAACTAATTTATAAATTATGTGTTCTTTATTTTTAAATGATATATAAAAATATGAAGAATACAGTTGTAGTTCTAATATTTATAGTTAATTAACGAATAATTCAATTAAATAAAAGTATTTGAGATTCAATTCAATTTGGAAGAGAACCCTCCATGTTATGATCGAAAGTATATTGATCATTCGAACTTGTTTGTCTAGCTTTCCTTGTGTCAAATAACACATCCAACGAACTCACTCATGTAATAGGTTTATTTGATTTCAACTCGCCATCAATTGGACAAAGTAAGCATAAGTTTGGGAATACTTGAATTATAATTTCAGACAATTAAACTGATTAAACATATTTTTTATCTATACATTTCATAAGACCCACAACTTACATCCCATTTTTATCCACACATTCACCAACAACTTATAATATAAGCACTTAGGGTATGTTTGATTGGCATAAATGTCACATCCATAGAAAATATTTTCCACCTTTTGTTGTTTGATTGCCCATGGAAAATGAAAATGATTTTCAAGGTACGATCACATAAAGCACACTTTTGGCCACTTTCTTGAAAAATATTTTACTCACCTATTTGATGGATTTATTTTTCCACCTTACATGGAAAATGTTTTTATTTTCCACCATTTTCCATGGAAACTAATCAAACACACTCTTAAAAAATAATTTCAACACTACCAAATATACGCTAAGAAAAAACTCCTCATTTTATTTAGAATGGTGTAGTTACAAATGCTAAGCTCATTATTTCATGAATAATATATAGTTAGAGCATCAATGCAATCGCAGATTGCTAAAAAAAAAAAAAAAAAAAAAAAAAAAAAAAAAAAAAAAAAAAAAAAATTGTTACATTAGTAAATTGTCAATGTCTACAAAAATTCCATTCTAGTGCACTTTGTCAAGGACATTATCAGGTTAACGTGGCAGAAAAAAAATAGACAATGTCTAGAGTTTCTTCTAAATTCAAAAGTTACGTAGAACATGCTTATTTAACAAAATTTAAATTCTCTATGCATATTTAAATGTAATCTAGTTTTTATTTTAATAAAATAAAATACACTTAGATAGCAATCCATATAATACACTCGAGATCAAATTTGAACTTGATTAGACATCAATATCTCATAGATTAGAAGTAATGGCGAGCTTGGTTCCAGTTGATTCGATTCTAAAGAGAATCAAATGAAACTGATATCATCAAACTAGAACCAAACCAAATGATTCAATGCTATAAACTAATGATGCAAATTACAATACAATTTTTTGCAACTAAAGATGAATTGATTTTGATTTGGAAGAGAAAATAAATGATTGAGAAAATAATTGTATAAAACAAATTAAGAAAATTAGTAAATTATTTGATTGGGTCAGACGGACAACAGCATATTTATTTTTAAAAAATTAACAAATTAGAATCGATTTTAGTTCTCCATTTTGGAACTAAAACTAGAATAGTTTAACAGCAATTTATTTAATATATTAGAGATGCTCTAAGAGGCTTCCTCATCTAATGAATTTGGTGGACCTCTAAATAGTTAACTAGGCATGTGTTTGACGTTAAGAAAGTTAGCATATGTTTGGCAACACTTAAATTATAATTTTAGTTGATTAAATTGATCAAACATAATTTTTATCCACACATTTCATGGGACCTACAACTTACAACTACTTTTTATCCACACATTCACCAACAACTTATAATATAAATACTTAAATTATAATTTTAACACCTCCAAACATATGCGAAGAACTGACACAATCTATAGGCAGGTTAGAACATTGCCTAGAGCCTACATTTAATTAAGCTCTCAAATTAGGAAAATGTTAGATGAACAATAACTTGGACATAAAATTAGATTACTATATGTAAAATATCAAATCTATCCTTTGAAAAAACATAAATATAAATTTGAATTTTTTTTTTTTGCAAAAGACAGATTTGATATTTTATACATGGTAGTTTAACTTTATATCCAACTTGATGTTCATATAACATTACTCCTCAAATTATTTTTAAAAAAATTCATTCCAAATAATTTTACTAAGAATATCTTTGATTCAGATTTTTCTAGAATTATGATCTCATGTCCTCATTGGGCAAGATTTTCTTGCCCACATGCTGACTTGTGGCTGTTGATGTAAAAAGCAACTTTTTACATCAACAGCATGTGGGCAAAAAATTGATGCCCACTGGGACAACAGATCAGGACTCGATTTTTCTATAAGTAGTAATTTAAAACATTATTTTAATAAATATAATATAAAGACGAAAATTTTGTCTTACTGATGAAAAAGTATGTGGATAAAAAATAAAATTTTAAGATTAATAATAAGTTTTTCATCGACAAAATTATATTCATAAATTCTATTCAGTGATAGAATAGAGTAATAAAGTATATAACAAAAAATTAATACTACTTGTAGGAAAATATGTCGGTAATTAAATTACAAATAAAAAATCATTTAAGTTTACACATTACTTTTTGATTCGTAATATTAAAAATTTAATAAATTTATGCCAACTCAAAATTCCATCAAAGGTAAAACAATTTATCAATCGATCTTAATATGAATAAAAAATTAAATTTGTCCATCAATAATTTATAAAAAGATAAAAAGTTATAGAAATTTTTTCTTCAGTGATATCGATAACAAATCATCGGCGATCAGTGACCTAAGCACCCTTAGTGGTAGCCAACAATATTTTCATCGATAATCCGACGTAAAATGTCGGTGATCATTGATTGAATTTTCTTCATTGATTATTTGCTCAATAATTATTATTAATATTATTTTCAAAAAGTCTCCTTCAGCAAATTTGCCTCAGAATCTCCAAATTATTTAATCCACCTCTAACCATATACTTCATTTCTTTAGAATATAACAAAACAAGGTTAATTACACTGACGGTCTCCATTCTTTCAGGTTTATAACAATATCATTTTTATTTAATTTTTTTAGCAGATATCATCTACATTCTTCTATTTATTCGTACATATGGTCCTCAAATAATTTTTTTGACAATTTTGTCCCTGACTTAAATAAATTAAAATGATAGAAAAAATAAAAAATAATGAAAAATTTGTAATTGAGACCCTAACATTTTAAAAAATACAAACAAATCCTAAACTTTTTTATTTTCTATTATTCAAAATAATTTAAGAAAATAAAAACCCACTTCATCTTCTCCAACCCATCCTCAGGACAATTTTATAAGACAACTTAGTAAAAAAGTTGCGGACAACACCATTAGAGCACACGAACCAAGCTTTTTTTTCTGACTCATGGTAAACAAATGACCTAGGAACCATTAATTACAGGATGGTATAGAATTGCAAGGACAAAAAGTCAACATGAACTAATCAACTATATGCAATACATGCTTAAAAACACAAATGATTTTACTAGATCATTTTTTGGGGGCTCTTTTATATTTGTTTTTCATTTGAATCTATTCCTAACTCCTCACAAATATCTCGATCCCTCTCCTTCTTCCACCTCCTGCTGATTCTTCTTCTTGTGTGCTTGGTTTGAATAATTAGAGTAAGAGCAGAAAATGAGAAAAACGTGAAAATATTGCTCTCCACCAAACATGATAAAGAAATAAAGACAAAGTGGTGGAGAAAACATCATTGTCATTAACAATTACCAAAATTGACGATGAAGTAGGAGAGTAATCGGAGCTAGAGGAGGGAAAAATCATGGGTTGGAACTCATACGACGCAACCTCTAAGCCCATGAAAGCATCGTAATCAAAGCACCTATTGAAAGAGTCTCGTTTTAATGTCCTCGATGGGCATTGTTATAATACCCACCGAGACAAGTGTCATGCATTTATTGCATGAGTGTAAATTCCACTTTACACTCATGCAATAAATGCATGACACTTGTCTCGGTGGACATTATAACAATGCCCACTGGAGGCAATAGATCAATATTCCCCATTGGAGTACTCGTGGACATTCTGGTTCAACAGCCCCTCCGTCAAATACAAATAGGCCACTTGGGGTAGTAACATTCGATCTGTCCACACCATCTCCTCCGTGGAAGATTTCTGGAGGTATCACCTTTCCGAGGACCTTCCCAGATTTCTGTGAGGGTGGGTAGGTTAGGAAAGATAAAATGGGTTTGTTTTTTTATTTTTCTTAAATTATTTTGAATAATAAAAAATAAAAAAGTTTAGGATTTATTTGTACTTTTGAAAAATGTTAGGGTCTCAATTGCAAATTTTTCATTATTTTTTCTTTTTTCTATCATTTTAATTTATTTAAATCAAGGGTAAAATTGTCTAAAAAAATCATTTGGAGACCATATGTACAAATAAATAGAAAAATGAGATAAAAATTTTGAATGAGGATGATTTTGTTACAAATCTGAAAGAATGAGGACCATTAGTGTAATTAATCTAAAAAAGTTAAATCTTATTTATAACTACATAAAAGAACAAATATATTAAGAGCATATTTGGTAGAGTTTAAAATAAATTCTTTTTTTCCTATAATCATTTATACATATTCATAAGACGTGCAACTTTTATTAAATTTTCATACAAACTACTTTTAAACTAAACCAAACACATATTTATATATAACGGTCACTACATAGTTAATGCATGCATAAGCAACTTACTAATGTTAGGGGCGAATCAAAAAAAATATGGAGACAGGATTACTACCGAAAAAAAATTTTGTATTTCAAGACTGAACTATTATTAAAAAAAAAAAAAAAAAAAAAAATCGAGACGTGATCGGGTTATAGTCTGATCCGGCCTACCTAAAACCACCACTATTAAGGTGAATAGTGGAATCAAGTGGGATTATCCACATATTTTCTGTTGCCGCCAATTTATTAAGCTAAATTATATTAATAATGTAAATTGGGCTTACTATTTAAGTGGTACTGTAGTTCAAATTGAAATGAATTTTCCAACTAATAATGATTAACACTTTTCACATAAATAAATGTTCAACCTTTATTCACTTGCTCTAGTAGTAAACACATATTACTGGCCAAACTAAACAATAATTAAAAAATAATTTAAGATTAGTAATTGTTTTTGAGTTACTAATATTAAAAATCTAAATAGTTTAAATAATTTAATTTATATAAAAAAATCATCAATAAATAAAGTAATAAAAAAATAACTAAAAATTTATTCGGTTAAAGAAACAACGTATATGTTGCATAATAATATAAATAAAATGAAAAGATATTTGAACTCAATTGTCGATTTTCTTAAAAATATATGTATAGAAAGAATAAAATTTCGTCGATAATGCCGATGGCTTCCGCCAACGATCAAAACACCATCATTGGTTGCTTACCTCGCCAACGACAATGTAGTCGATAATTGTTGACGAAGGTACGTCACTGATTACTAATTGTATCACTATCAGTAATTTATTTTCAATAATCGACATATTAATTTTCGTCTAAATTTTCAATAGTATCATTGTCGGTTGTTGCCGACAACATTTATACCAGTAATTATTTGTTCCATTAATATTTATTTTTATTTTTATTTTTATTTTTATTCTTAAAAATGTTTTATTGGCAATTTTGCCTAGACTCTCAAGTTGCTAATATGACTTTTTATCCACGAAATATGGTGGGCACCCAATCATTTGTTTTTTCACATAAAAGAGAAAACTATTCATCTAATATATTTGATGGACCTATGGATGATTCATATGTTATGTGCTCAAAACATGAGTATACGACAATAGTGGTAAAATATGTTGAGCATAACAATCATGATTGTATTAAGAAAAATATGAAATTGTGGAGCCTGTGTAGACAAAAATAAATAAATAATAAAAATTTAAGGGATTTTTCTTAATAGTCCCTATTAATTTGTAATTAATATGAAAATTGAAAAAAAGAATTAAAAATTTGTATATAAATTTGTAGGGTGATTAGTATTTTTGAAAAATTTTAAATTGCTTAATATATATTTCAAATTATTATATATAAGGAGGTAGATGGACTAATTTCACTATAAAATTCTTCATAAAGAATTTCATTTTTGCTCTAGGCATATTAGGTCCAAATTATCTCCACCTCAATATGCAATGAAAATTAAGCAAATAATAGTAAGAGTGGGAGCCCAGCCCAATCAAATAAAATGATTTTCATGTTCAGGTCTAGAAATTAGTGGGCCCCAATAAATTACTGCTGTTGGTGTCCTCTTTTAGTCCGTTAACATCATTTAGGCCCCAATGACGTGGAGGCCGGTGAATTGATTTGGTGAAGCGCTCACGTTCACACGCTTGCTAGTTGCTAATTATTATACTTTACCAAGTACGAACTTCTTATTATGGGGCCCACCTTAGAGAGAAACGGTGGCTGTTAGATTATGGAATGTTTACCAGCCGTCCACGTGGCAATCGTAATATTCCAAATTTACGACTCTTTTCCTTGTAAATTTTTTTTCCCCCTTAGACTTGGTTTGGTATGCCATACTTTTAAAAGAATTATTTTTTACTGTGGTGTAGAAAAAATCAGATAAATATTTGATAAACTCTTATTTCAAAATTAATATTTAAGTCTTTGATAAATAAAAGTAATTTATTTATGTAACAGTATTTAATTACTAAAAATAACATTGATTATAATAATGTCATTTTGTATTATTATTATCACGAATGGTAAAAGTCTTTTTTTTTTCCTTTTATAGTAATATGTAATATTGTCAAATATTTTTAATAAGACAATGCATTCACCATCATTATTTTAAAATAAAAATAATAAACACTTAATAAATTTCAAAATTTATAAAAATTACAAAAAGAAAAGAATAGTCATCTAGTGCAAATAACGTGAAATCACTTAAATATGTAGAAAATAAACATAGGATATTGAATGAATTAGTTTAATTAATTAGGGGTAAATTTGGCATTTTAATATAAATGAAAAGGTTAAAAGCATAATTTGAAAAGTCGCCATTTTGTTATTTCTCATAATATACTACCAGATGAGTCAGATTATTTTATAATCACTTTTTAAAAATTTGTCAAACGCCTAAATTAATTTTGATTGTTTGAGAATCAAAAATTGGACTCTAAAATCAATCCCAAACGGGGCCTTAGTATATATTTATATTGCCTTGTCGAGAACTTTATCAAAATTTTATTTTATTTTATCAAATTATTAAAAAGAATTTATATTTATTTTCCCAATTTAATCGCAAAGCATTTAACATGAGTTTTCTTCAATTTTAAAATTAATTTGTCTGATATATGAGATGAAATATTTTTATATCAACAAAAAGTTCTCCAAAGAATTAAAAAATAAATATATATTTTATGGTTGATCGTAAGTTCCAAATTCTTAATTGTGTTTAATTGGATCTTAATTTATTCTGTTGAATACTTTTTCGTTATTTAGATGTAGGTTAACAAATACAAATGGTTTAAATGTTGGTATATTTTTTTAAAACTTGTCAAAATCAAAAGATGTATCAATTATTGAAAGGGAAAACATTTAAATCGACTAAAATTACAAGTTTTTTAATCTTGTATATTTTGGTAGTCGAAACTTGGAAGACATCTAAATCAACTAAAATTGAACAAATTTTCAAATCTTTGACTATTTAGCAGTTTAAACTTGTAAAAAAATTTAGTCATTCGTTAAATATAAATTAATGTGATTTATTTTCTTTTGTAATGATGACTTGAGAGTTTTCTAAGAGAAAATTTGTAAGCATATCATTCTAATTGTTTTTATTGTTCTCTTTGTGAGTTGTACAAAGAGTAGAAATAGGTGGTGTGGTAAATCTTACAATATTTTTTTTTTTTAGATATTTGGAGAATTTGGGTAGGTGAAATCTATATGATTGTAAAAAAAATTTCATATAGTGAAAACTTTGACAGTTCGTAAATATTCCTTTATCTTTTTATATTTTTCTGTTTCGTTATTTTTCTTTGAACAAGAATTTTGTGGGCAATTGAATCTTTTTTGAACCTCTCAAACATTGTTCAATTAAATATTTATAATTTGTGGGTTTTATAAAATATACGAGTAGTAAGTTGTGCATTTTATGAAATATATGAATAAAAAGTATGTCTAACTAATTTAAATTATATTTTGAGCTAAAACAAATGAGCACTATAATTAGAGATGGCAAACGGACTGGGCCGTTGGAAAAGACGGACCCGGGCCTGTCGAACGACGGACCCGATCTCGGACCGGGCCGTGAAATAAATCAATAAATTGGGAAAACAAGGGCTCGGATCGGCCCGTGGTCTGTAGTTCAAATGAGACCAAATTGGTCTCTAGCTATAAGTTGGAGATCAAAAATTGCAATTAACAATTATATTTCCATATTATTTTTTTTTAACTTTACAAAATAAAAAACTTTTGATTTTCAAGTGGGTACACGGATCGGTCCGTGGCTCAGCCCACAAACCACAAGCCGGTCCGAGTCCTTGTTTTTTACACGGGCCGAGCCTGTGACAAGGGCCGAGTCGGACCCTATATAACATGAGTCAGCTCGACCCATTGTCATCTCTAACTAGAATTACGAGTGTTTTAAAGAATAAAATGGAAAGTCAAAATATAACGCACGAATGAGAAAGCGACAGCAACTTGACATGTAGAGAAGATGGGGAAAATGCAGTGGCCCACTTGTTTTGCCCACACTACCTAATATCTACATATATTATTTAGCCAAAATATATATAGCTTTCAATTCATTGTGTGTGTTTTCTCTCTTTATCTCTCACACACGCACACGTACAAAATTTCTCCATCTATTATCCCTTTACTATTCCAAACCCACGAACCCTGTCCCATACAGTTATATTTGTCTCCATATTTCAATTTCTATCTCAATCACACTCGTATACACGCTCCGGCCTCCTAACTTGGCCCACTTAAATAATAATACTAAATATTACTCGCCATTTGCCTTCATTAAGACAATCACTCCTTAATTGTCGGGTATTAGGTAACATGGTTAATGTAAATTTCATTCATTCGTTTTATAATATTTGTTATTTTCTAGGAACCTTCATTGAATTAATCTATTTATTAAGTTAATTAATTCAGTTTAAAATTGATTAATAAGGAATTAATTGTACTGGTGTACGTTCATTAGGGCAGCAGTGTTCTCTGATTGAATTACAAATCAACTAATTAATAATTAATATTGTACATGTTTTAATCATACATTAATCAATCGTAATCAAACATAGTATTTCCAATCATAAACGTGAAAATATCAATCAAATTCTAGTTTCATACAACGTACACAGATTTGTTAAGTTGACAAAATAAAATACTATTTTTCACGGGGACGAGATTTAAAAATATATGTACACATACGATTAGGATTATTCAAGAAACAATATCGAATTAATTAGAACAAGTGGATCGCACAACTAAAACAAAATATAACAATTTGTGTAATGTAAACTAGGATTGATGATGAAGAAGAATAGCTGTACCTGCTGGTATCAGGGTGCACATTTATGGTACTTAATTTGTTTATTGGATTTTAGTTCAAAATGATACAGTCATTCTTTAATACATTTTGAACCACAATTTTTAGTTTATTAGGGGAGGGGGAGGGGGGGGGGGGAGCTGTTCAATTGTGGTCCTCCTCAAAATCAAAATCAAAAGAAAAAAGGAAAAATAGATAAATGTACATAAATTAAAGTGGATGATGAAGAAAGATATTTTTTATGAAGATGCAAATTTCATTCAGTCAAAATTGATATAATTTAGCTAAACTCGAATCCCATTCAAGTTCATCAAGGAAATTGTCTAAAAATCACAAAAAGAACTAATTGGAGGAAGAAAAAAAAAAGGCTTCATTTTTCAACATTTTAAAAATACTTCTCTCCTTTTTTTTTTTTTTGTAATTAATAATCTTATTTTACATTTATTGTCCCTCATCTATACCTTACATCAAATAAACAAACTTACATCCAAATCAAAGTTCATAACCCAAATTTCTTAACAGTGTTATTCAAGTTCTTATTGTTTGATTTGAACTTGGTTTCAAGGTTTGTTTACTCCTATAAACTATTTGTCATTAGAGCTTTCAAGCACTCATTTCGGTGGCAGTAAATATCGTTTGAGAACGAAAATTATTTATTGTGTTCTAACCTATCTTTTGATAGATTTTCATTTGTTGTTTCTTGTTTTGTTCTTCATCATCATATTTTTAACAACAATGTCAAACAATATGTGAGATGAAGAACGATGCTACCATGGCGACAATCAAAATGATGGATCAAGACTTTGTGAGGTTTGATAGATTCGATGGGACTAACTTTACCAAATGGACGGACAAGTTGAAATTAATCCTAACCACTTTGAAGATCTTCTATATTTTGGATCCGGATTTGGCACCATTGCCGGAACCAAACTCAAGTAATACTGATGCAATAATGACAAAAAGAAATAAGAGACAAGAAGATGAGTTTATATGCAGAGAACATATCTTGAATGCTCTCTCTGATCGCCTTTATATCTTTACACAAACATCACTTCAGCAAGGGAGATATGGAATGCATTAGAAAATAAATACAAGGCCGAGGAGGAATGTACCAAAAAGTTTTTGATTTCAAGTTTTTGGATAACGTGCCTTTGTTAGAACAAGTACACGAGTTACTAGTTATTGTTAACAAAATGAAATCTATGAAGATTGAAATTCCTTAAACTTTTCAAGTTGGTGTAATTATTGTTAAGTGTATAGTTCTGAGGATTATTCTTTGAAGGAGATTCAAAAACATCTTCGAATTGAGGAAGAATCAAGGGCATAAGATGAGAATGATCTTTCTTATGAGGGCACTTCCAAAGCCCAAGCCATGGATCAAGTTGACAAATCAAACAAGGATTCCATGAAGAGGAAATCTTCAAACTTCAACAAAGATAACAAGAATAAGAAAAAATTCAAGATTTCTTGTTATGTGTCTGACAAATCCGGACATTATGCCCAGGAATGTAGGAACTTCAAACAACTAAAACAAACAGGCAAAATAAACTTCATTGACACCAATAATATTCTTGCTACTGTGAGCATTGTCAATGTCATCAAAAGAAAAGTTCAAGGATATGTCTCTCTTCAAAATCTATCAAAAGGTAGATGATGAACACATTCAAATGGGTAATGAAGTTCAATCCAATGTTGTTGGCAAATGAAGTATGAACTTACATTTGAATCCAGCAAGAAGATCACATTGATAAATATTTTACATATACCGGATATGAATAGAAATCTTGTAAGTGTGATTTTGTTAGAAAAACCGAGAATTAAGTCCGTATATGAGTCGGGCAAACTTGTATTTTCTTGGAATTGTGTATTTGTTGGAAAAGACTATTCTAGTGATAGAATGGTCAAACTTTGTATTTTCGACAATGATATTAATCTACCAATTTGAATTATGTTGTTGAGTCTATTTCTTTATGGCATGATAGACTTTCACATATTGGTTATTCTACTTTAAAAAGAATGATAAAAACTGAAATAATTTCATATGAAAATATAGAACATAATAAATGTGAATTGTGTGTTAAATCTAAGATAATTTAAAAAGTTTTTCATAGTGTTGAAAGGACCTATAATTTATTAGACTTAATTCATTCTGATATATTTGAATTAAATGGAATGTTGACTAGATGAAGTAATAAATAATTTATAACATTCATAAATGATCATTCTAGATTTTGTTATATCTACTTGATAAAACATAAGGATGTTTAAGATATAAAACATAAGGATGAAGCCTTTGTAATATTGTTCAATATATAATGAGTAGTGATTTGGATTAATAAATCATTTAAGTAAGAATATCAAATAGGTAGAAAAAAACACTTAGAGCAAAACCCGAAGAAAACAAAAAAATAGAACAAATTTAGGCTGGGTGACCGCCCATATTTAAGGCAACAGTAGCCTTTTTGGCTTAACTAGGCGATCGCCCAGTTTTTTACTTGGCAACCACCCAGTAGAAATTCTAGACTATTGCATTTAAATTTCTAGAAGCGTTTTGAATGGTTTTGGCACCATTTAGCTTGGTCTTAGCACATATTCTTGTACTTGATAATATATATATATATATATGGGTTTCATGTTGGAAAAGTAATTAATAACATCAAATACACAAATTTGCATCCAAATCAAAGTTCATAACCAAGATTTCTTAAAAGTATTCTTCAAGTTCTTATTGCTTTATTTGAACTCGGTTTCAAGATTTGTTTACTCTTTCAAATTATTTGTCATTAAAGTCTTCAAGCACTTATCCTGGTGTTATATATCGTATTCAAACCTTTCTTTAGGAGGATTTTTATTTGCAGTTTCGTGTTTTATTCTTCATCATCAAATTTTTAACAACACACGTCGATGCAGGATGGGATGAGAGTGACCTCTCGGTGTAAGGTTAGGTACGGCAAAGAAAATATGAATTGAAAATTAATATTTTTTATTAAATATTTGATACGTAGTATTATTTAATAAACAATATATTAACTTCTTTTTCTCTTTTTTATGCTCTCTAATATATCTTTTAAGACATATGATTGCTTCATTAATCATTTAATTTTCTAGACATAAAATTACTAAAAATGAAGAAAATAAAAGGTAGTAATACCCAATGACTAGAAGTTGTAAATCTTGGGTGGATTGAACATATTTGTTTACTACTCTTTGTTCCCTTAATTGTGAACCATAAAAGGACAACCCATGAGTGGCGCAACTTGTTCACGAGATGAAGACAAATTTTGAATTTCATCAATTATAAAAAAATACATTAAAAAAAATTAATTTGCATAGTTTTTGTGTGCATGCATTGAAACTCTAACAATGTGGGATTATTTTTATACAGTCCAGCCTTGGAATTGAATACTTTGAGGAATTAAATAAAGATTTGCAAATAAAGTAACAAGATGGTCCAATATACTTTACTTGATTTTGGTTTCAAATGTTACCATTTCATATTCATCACTTTAAGGTAAAATGTGCCCATTTTTGTACCAAACCACACTTGTTTTGTACAATGCATAGTCTTCAAGCAAAGAATGCACGTGCACGCGCACGCATGCACATATATAGGATACAAAACCAATTTAATTTGTCTTAAAAGAAGTAAAATTAAATATAGAATATGACAATTTGTGTTTTGAGAAATAATAGTTTTTTTTTTTTTCCCAAAACATCTTAGAGACGAGAGCTTGTCGAAAAATGTTAATCGTTATTTGTAAGGAGTCAAGATCTGCTGTCCCAAATGTATGTCCCCTAAACTGTCCCACCAATTAAAAATATACACATCATCTAATAAATATAAGTCAATATTAACATTAAGTGTGAACACATTAAACAATTGTATTTATTGGATGATTTGTACATTTTTAATTGATGGGACAACTTAGGAGACATACATTTGGGACAGCAGATCTTGACTCATTTGTAAGACACAAAGAGCACTGTCGAAAATAAATACTCAAATTCGGGATTATTACTAAAATTTTCTTACATTGAATGTATGGAGATCTACTTGCATCTCATCATTCTCGAAGGGTACAACTAATAATTGGCAACTTTCCTTGATTGCCAAAGGAGACTAAGGGTGTGTTTGATTCACAAATTTTCCATGGAAAATGTCACTTCCATGGAAAATCTTGTCAAATCAATGTGTTTTATTTTCCCACTTTTGTGTTTGATTGGCACATAGAAAATGGAAAAGATTTTCAAGGTACAATTGTCTAAAGCACACATTTGGCCACTTCTTTAAAAAAAAATTTCTCACCCATTTGGTGGAATTTCTTTTCCAACTTACATGGAAAATATTTTCATTTTCCATGGAAAGCTATCAAACACACCCTAATTATCATGCATAATTAAGAAGGTTGACTCGGTCAAAGGTCCTGTATTATTAAGAAAGTGAAATTACTAATTTATCCTTGCTATTATTGGATCAATAGCATACCTGTTTTGTTAATTATAAGTGAGAGGAACAGGTAAAAATAGCTGGAATATGAGAGAGGGGAGGGGGGAGGGGGGAGGGGCGAGGGGGGGGGGGGGCGGGGGTACAACTGGAAACACGATTTCAGTCTTAATGAAGAGATTAGATTTGTGACTTGCATGCATGCAGAACAAGGGACATGTATTGGCATTTTATAATATTATATTCATTAATAAATAAATAAATAAATAATGATGAGAATGGGAATGCTCAATGCATGAAGTTAGGGCAGAGGAAAAGTCCAAAAAAACCCATACACTTGGTCACCATCACAGTGTGAGGTCACACATCCAATCCAACAGCAAATTTTTCAAAAGATTAGATCTGAAACTAAAGTTCTGTTTCAAATAAGCCATGGAAACTAAAAGAAACATAACAAACTCAAAACTGTATATGTACAACATAGTTACAAGTTAAAACATCATTTTTATGTATAATAACAAGATTTCTTAAGGGTTTTATGGTACATACAATAATTTTGGTAGAAATACAAGCGTAATTTTACACAGTTTGACGTGGTATCAGAGCCGGAAAAATTGGAAGGTGAATGAATGCTAGCCATTCCCTTCTTGATCTTTGACAAAGAGTCCTCAAATTTTATGTTGAAGTTTTCACAGGTTTTTGCTCGTCTCATTGCCTTCTTGTATGCTCATTTCTACCCCTTCGACTGCACTAAAACCGACATCATCTTCTGTGATCGTGGAAGCAGTACTGTCCATTCCCAACCCTGCTTGAATTTCTTTGAACATTGCCATGACTTGAATCATCGTGGGACGCTTACAAGGTCGATCATCTAAGCAAGCACATGCAACTTTTAGGTGTTGTAATAACTCAATCTCTAAGGTCGGATCTTCTTTTAACAACTCGGGATCAAAAACGTCACTTATTCTCAGTTTAGCGTGTTGCTTTACCCAACCCACAATATTGTTGTCGCCAAAATCAGCTGAATCTGTTGGCTGCTTTCCTGTAAGCAGCTCGAGCAATACTACACCGTAGCTGTAGACGTCACCTTTCGTAGAACATCTAAAGCTCTGGTAGTATTCAGGAGGGACGTATCCGGGAGTCCCTGCTAATGTACTGACACTCAAGTGAGTGTCCATTGCACTCATAAGCCTTGCCATTCCAAAATCAGAAACCCTAGCCTCCAAATTTTGGTCAAGCAAAACATTGCTCGACTTCATATCACGATGAATAATGTGTGGGATGCAATTATGATGAAGGAAAGCCAACCCCCTTGCAGCTCCAATCGCAATTTTCCGCCTCGCTGCCCAATTTAGCTTGATCCCGATTTTCTTCCTGTCATGCAGAACATCTTCTAGACTTCCAAACTTCATGTACTCATAAACCAAGAGCCGTTCCTCGCCTACCTTGCAATACCCCAAGAGGGGAACAAGGTTCCGGTGCTTAATTTTCCCAATGGTTTCCATTTCAGCAGTGAATTCTCGGTCCCCCTGCCCGCTGACATGTATCAATTTCTTTATAGCCACAACGCTTCCATCCTTCAACTGAGCTCTGTAAACATCCCCAAATCCGCCTGAGCCTATAAGGCTATCACTATGGAAGCCATTAGTGGCTGCAAGAAGATCTGCAAAAGTGAGCTTCCTGAGAGGCTTTTCGAAAGTTGCAAGGTTAATGCTTAATGCATCACGAGCACTAAGTTTCCAGTTGCCAGTAGCTGTTGCTGAGTTGGAGTGGTTGTCCATATAGGCCTCAAGGGTGGCCTCCTTTTTCTTCCTCCTCCTTTTCCTAATTTCGATGGCAACAATAACAATCCCAAAGATGCAAAAGAGGGAAAACAACAACCCCGTTACCACGCTGCCAGCGAGGGATGCTTGCCTCCTATGAGACTTCTGATGCTGGCTACTTCCCACACCTGCATTAGACCCACAAGTCGGAAGAGGGTAACCACAAAGTCCAGAATTGTTCGCGAATCTGTAGTCTGGAAATGTATCAAACGGAGCTGATTCAGGAATCGTCCCAGAGAGATTGTTATTGGACATATCGAGCTCTCCCAGTAATGTAAGGCTCGTCAAAGATTGTGGAATCGTTCCATTCAACTTATTGTAGGACAAGTCAAGGATTGCAACATTCTTCAATCCTCCAAGCTCTTGAGGAATAGGTCCAGAGAGATCATTGTGCCCCAAATTAAGTACAGAACAATAGTACATAGACCCAAGCTCCTTCGGAATACTTCCTCCCAACTTATTGTAAGAAAGGTCAAGAAAAATCATGGAACCATTGTGATTGAATGTCGGCTGAGTGATGCCTCTGTAAACTCTGGTAAAATTGCAGGGATGCCTAGTTGAAATCCTGTCCAACTGTTCCGGTCTAATCCCTCCAAACTCGAGCAAATTGCCTGCTCCATGGCACTGCTTGCTTCCATCATTCCTGATGTAAACGTACCTCTTCCCTGTGAGAAATGCCATTGCAATATTGCCAGATTGCTTGAACAGAGCAGGTGGGATAGTCCCATTCAGCAAATTAGTGTTAAGATCCAACCATAGCAAGCTACGGCAGTCACCTAGTTCCCCCGGAATATTACCAGAGAACGAATTGTTTCCGAGCTTCAGAATTGCAAGACTAGCCAAACCACCCAAAGAAGCAGGTATCTCACCACTCAAATGGTTATTTGACAATGAAATCCAGTTCAAATTCGTGCAATTGCTAAGACTGGCAGGGATTGATCCCGTCAGGTCATTGAAATCAAGAATCAAATTTTCCAAATTCGACAGGTACATCAACTCTTGTGGGATTTCCCCATGGAGTTGATTCAACCACATGATCATATCCTTGAGTTTTGACAAGGACCCCAAGCTAGACGGAATAGTCCCAGTCAAATAATTAAAGCTGAGATCAAGTGAAACCAACTGTGAACAATTACTTAGACTCTCTGGAATTGGACCCCTGAACAAATTATTCTGAAGGTACAACACTTGCAAGCTGTTCCTGGGGTCTTGGCAGATCCCAGAAGGAATCAAACCAGAAATATTATTGGAACTCACATCTAAAGTCTTCAAATTTACCAACTTTGACAAAGAATCAGGCAAAGCACCCATAAAATTATTGGAAGACAACATCAAAGTCGTCAAACTACTCAATTTCAAGAGTGTATCAACGGGCAACTCACCAGAGAATTTATTGTTGGAGATGTCAAGAAGTGCCAAAGCAGAGCATGAACCAAGGCTTTCTGGAACAGTACCTGTCAAATTATTGAATGACAGATCCAATTCCACAAGGGTTGAGCATAAATCAGAGAGAAAGGGTGGAAAAACACCCTGAAAATCATTCTCCTGGAGGTAAAGATATTGCATACTCCCACTTTGCAGCTTCGGAACTGTGCCTGTGAGCTTGTTGTTAGTGAGGTTAAGGAAACTAAGCTCTCCACAAGCGGAAAGTGAATCCCCAACATCTCCAGAGAATTTATTGGAAGATAAGTCCAGGTGTTGCAATTTCGAGCAGTCACCAATTCGTGGGAAATTTGAGGAAAAATTATTCGTGGAAATATCCAAATACATTAAATTCTTGAAATTCAACTCCGGCAAACTCCCTGCTACTTTATTGCCCTTCAAAGACAGGTACTGAAGCTCAGCAAATTCATTCGAGAAAAGCCAAGAAACCACGTTTTGACCCGAAATATTATTGTAAGAAATATCAAGAACGTGTAAGGATGATAATCCTGAGGGGGAGCCTCTGGTAGTTTCCTTCACAAAAGGGTCCATGAAATTCTTGGAGAGATTTAGAAACACCAAACCAGAGCAAACTCCAAGACTTGAAATATCAGTCACGGGCCCTGAAATGCCATTTTCCGCTAGATCTATGGAATTCAAGAAACCACTGCATGTTAATCTTGAAATAGAAGTGAGTACGCCACTGAGGTTGGCATTTTTCAGCACAAGGGACTCCAAGTTCTGGATGCCCAATAAAAAATTTGCCACCGAGGAGAAATCTGTATTAAGATGGGAGTCCGACAGGTCTATGGAGGAGACTCTGTAATTTTTACAGAAGACACCGGTGAAATTACAAGGGCTGATTGTGGGCACCCAGTTTCGGAGTTCAGTTGGGTTGGGGAGTGAATTCTTGAAGGAAATGAGCAGTTGCGAGTCTCTGAAGAGGCCATTGGGAGGAGTTGCTGAAGAAACTTGTTGAAAAGAGAGAGGAATGAAGAAGAAAAAGATAATAAACAGTTGCTTCTGCAGATGATAATACAGCAACAAAATACTGGTTGAATTGTTATCAGTTTTCATCTTCAAATTCTATTTTGTTTTACGAATTCCTCTCTAGGATTTCAGCTGCTCTTTTGCTTTCATTTCACAGAGAGAGAGAGGGAGAGAGAGATGTGGTGTAGACACAGAAAGTGGATTGGCGTTTCTTGAGAGAGAGAGAGACAGAGAGAGAGTGGTGAAAACTGAAACCAGTCAAAAGACGGTATGTGGAAGGTAAGAAGGGTATATATATTGAATTATTTGTTAAGGGTAATGGTGGTGGTACCGGGGGAGAGGGGGGGTGTTTGAGGGATGGGGGAGTGGACACAGCTGTTGGTCACATGGCATGTGACACATATTTCTATCTATTTCTCTCTCTATATGTATAGTTCGCTGTGTTTCTCTCTCTATATGTAATGGTGTGGGGGTGGGGTTGGGTGGTGGGGGGTGTATTTGTATTCTCTCACTAAAACAATCAGTTTGTCTCTCTAGGTTTTCCCCGTACGTGTGATATCAAAGGATGGATGGATCCATCACTGTCTATTTTAATGGAGATTCCATTGCCTTTAATTAATTGTCTTCATTCATAATCACGAGGATAATTAAGATAAGTAACATTATTATTATTTTATTTATTTTTATTTAAAAAATTATGTTTTGGAATGGACCTAGTGTTCTTGCCAGGAAGTTTCAATCTTCAGACAGCATTGCTTCTGACTTTCTTTCGGTTTCAAGAATTTGAGCTCGCCATAAATGCTCTATCAAGCTAATTACTTTGATTAGAAAACACTAATTATCATAGTCTTGATCTCTTAGCCACTTTAGAACATCTCCAATAATGACTTCTATTTTGAATGTCTAGACGATATAGTGAAGACATAAATGAAACAAAACTAATATGACATCATTTATTATAGAAGGTTGTTCAAAAGAATGTCCACTTCTAAACAACTTGCTAGACACTTTGTACAATAAATACTACAACATTGTGTCTATCTCTCTCATCTATCTTTCTTTATCTTTCCCCATTCTACAATCTCTCTCTACCACGTAGACTTTTTAGAAAATGTCTAGCATTGAGAAAGAAAAATAGATGAGAGAAATAAATGTGGCAACATTTATTGCATAAGGTATCTAGAAAGTCGTCTAAAAGTGGACATCCTTTTGAACAACATTCTATAATAAATGATGCCACATTAGTTTTGTCTCATCCACATCATCGCCACATCTTCTAAACATTCAAAATAGAAGCCATCATTAGATATGCTCTTATAATGCCTACGCTGAAGTGGCATCCCATTATTGGTAAAAATAATGAGTGTGAGACCATAAACTACCGATCATGTGATGCCACCTCAACGTGAGCATTATAAGTGGGCAACATATGTGAATAGGAGATCAAAACCCCTAATTATCATTAATTACTTCCATATATAGTATTATATCGTACTAAACTGTATAATCAACAATATTTTAACTAAACACTATTTAATACCACATCATTTGTACTAAACGGTATGGAAATAGTCTCTAATGCTTATTTTTTAACATAATCGTCCATAATCTATGTGTCTTGGTTTGTAATTAGTTATTATTTGATGAAAAAGATCAATATATCCTTAATTTTAATAAGGAAAATTTATAGTTGGCTTGTTAACTTTTGCAAAAAGTGCAAATGGATCCGGTACTTTTATTTTTTATAAAAAAATTAAAAAAAAAACTAACAATTTTTTTTTTTTGAATTAAGACTTTATTAACCAAATTGATAATATAATAATGCCATAAAATTATATGTGCCATTTTGTTATTTATATACCTTAATTTTTATTCAAGATTTTTACATCATATAACAATTACATATACTTGAAGTACAATAATTTTATTTTTTTCTCTTATAAAAAAATTTAATTGACATGACTATACTGATATATTTAGTACGTTAAATTAAATATTATTTAATAAATATACCAAATTTAATTATTTAATAAATGTACAAGGCCTATTTGTACATTTTTTAAAGGTTACGAACTCAACTGTAATTTTCTCTAATTAAAACTAAGATTATACTGCTCTCTTTTTTATCAAATAAGAATTAATTACGTACTCAAATACATAGGTTAAAGATATTTGTTTAAAAAAATAAATGTTATGAATTATTTCTACACTAAAGACAAATATTAAGAACTATTTGTGCCAAATTTCCTACAACTAATTTGAAATAAATTGTCAGATATTAGTTATTAGTTTAAGCTATATACATCCCATATCAAGCCCATTCTCTATAGTTGATGCAAGCATTTCAGATTGAATAATATTATCGATATTAGTAGAGATTATTATTAATCTATGTTGCAGTTAGTCTCTTAATTCATTATCCAATAAAGTTGTGATTTATTTTAATATATTGAATAATAAATTAAGAATTTCACTGCTATTTAGACTTGTGATGACTTCTACTAATGATAAATAACAATATTCTTTCACATTGCATGAAAAATTATGAGTCACTCAAATGCTTTTTCAACTAACAAAAATATCTACCATTAATTATATATTTATTTACATAATAAAAAAAAAACCACTCAAATCTTGATTTTCCTAAATTTGAGTACAAGCGGAACTAATAAATTCTTCATTTGAAATAATTTAATTTATAATTTTTTTTCGTAAACTAGAACTCTTTGCGGAAATTTTTTAAAAAAAAATCGATCGTATTTGATAAAATGCTAAATAAACACAAATTATGCATCTTTTAACAAAGTGACAAATTATACTTAGAATCTAAATCATATAAAAATATCAAAGTTGATGTTAAAGTGGAGATTTAGAGAAGAAATAAAAAGAAAAAAACCAACTTTTGAGCATCCTAATTGGGACTATAATTTCATGATTATTAACCAAAAAAAGTAATTTCATGATGGCTTTCTTTTTCGTTTTCCTTTTTGTTTTGTCCCATTAATTTTCATCATAAATATTGACTTTTTATTTTTTTTTATCAGTTTCAATCTTCCCCCTTTAAGACCATGTTTGTCTAAGCTTAGAAGGTTCACTTTTAAGTAAATTATAAGTAAAATATAAGTTTCAAAATAAATAACATTTTTTTGTGAACAATAAAGAAAAATGACCCTTGAAGAAAAACATCATTTTCCTTAAAAATAAGAAAAAGATAAATTAAATATATTTGGAGCTAAAAAGTTAATCAAAAGTAACTTTTTTTTGTCTTAGCCAAACACACCATAAACTCAAAACAAAACAAAAAAAGGCTGCTCTAACAAACTAGTATTGCCCTTGCCCATAAGGCTTTCCATATTCAACTCGCATCCATGACGCGTGTCACACGCGCTCATAAATTCAGCTGTTGTGTTGCTAAGAACATGTCATGAATTATAAGGTGCAGCAGAGCAGGATTGTACTAGCAAACGTACGGGCCCACGGTGATTAAATCCTGACCGTTGTCAATCTATGATGGACCATATTGAATAGTGACTGTACTGTGTTACCACAATGTGCATGTGTCCTCACGCTATCTGTCAGTAAATCTAGCACCAATGGATTCTATTTACCAAAACACCCATGCCTCGGAATTACTATGTTACACTAAATTCATCTCTTGATTTTTGTAATTTTTTTTTTTGGATCGAAATTCATCTCTTGATGTTTCACTTGTAGCAATGTTGTATATGCACAAGCCTCGTACACGCGTCTAGAAAATGCAAGAAAATATAAAATTCCATGTCGGTTTATTATAAAACTAAGGCTAGTTTGAAATTTTGGCCACCAATTTTTTAAATTTATTATTAATTTACCTCTAACTAATTTTTTAGTATTTTTGTTCTCAACTTTTACAGTTTGTTGCAAATCACGTCTCTGTTGAATAAACAGTCAATATTAGTTACAAAATAAACAAAAATAGGAAAAAAAAACGAAAAACAACAAAAAATAAAAATAAAATTACAAAATAAAGTCTCATAACTTTTAAAAAGCACAAAATAACTTCATCTCCTCTAAAAACATACCCTACCCCATGGTCAAATCACTTTCACTCTAACATCTCTTTCACCATCATTGACAAGATTGACAGTCAATATTAGTTACAATTTTGTCACAAACTCTATATTCAGTATTAAAAGTAACTTTACCGTGAAGATGGAAGTAGAGAGTATCATTAGGGACATAGTCATACACAAGTAGCCTTCTGTTCTAAAAAAATGCAATAACTTACAAGTGAAACCAAATGCATATGGTGTATGAGACCAATTATCTCAACTTCATACATGAATTCTCGTTCCCCTGCTGCCCACCATATGCCTATGGTGTATGCGACTACTACTTCTTTACCATCTGCTAGGCTTTTTGACAGCTTGATGTTGGGTGTGGATGGAAATTTTCAAGTGGCATGGATGATGGTGGGGGTGGTGAATTCTCAGGCGACCGATTTGGTGCCCTGAGAGTAGGGGTGGGCGTGGGTCGGTTTTTGACCCAACCTAACCCGAACCCAAAAAAAATTGCCAAACCAAAACCACAAAAAATTTGAAAAAATTGGCCCGAAACCTATTCGGGTCGGTTTAGGTTTTCGGTTTGGACGAGGTTGAAGAATAAAAAAAATCGACCCGAATCGATTTGGTTTGAATCGAGTTTGGGCCAGGTTTTTTTTCTTCAAAAATCGACCCGACCGGACCCAAAAACTCACCCAAACCGGCTTGAGTCGGTTTGGGTCGAATCGGTTTTTCGGTTTCGCAGGTTTTTTAACCATCCTTACATGAAAGGTGGAGGTGAACTTTCTGGTGGATTTGTTGTTGGTCGTGGTGATGGTGGTGGAGCATTTTTTGGTGGCTTAGGCACGAATAGAGGTAGGCTTGCAAAGGGTTTAGGTAAAGGTGGTGGAGGTGACTTCAATGGTGGATCAGTTAATGGAGGTTGTGGTGAACTAGTAGGAAAATCAGATGGTGGAGGTGGCGAGGTAACTGGTGGATTAGAAAAATGAGGATGTGGCGAGCTAGCTGGTGGATTAGATGGAGATGGAGAGGGCCTTGTCAATGGCGGTGAAAGAGATGTTAGAGTAGAAGTGATTTGATCATGGGGTGGGGTAGGTTTTTTGAGAAGATGGAGTTATTTTGTGTTTTTTTAAAGTTTTGAGACTTTGTTTGTATTTTTATTTATTTATTTGTTGTTTTTTTCTTTTTTCTATTTTTTTTATTTAAAGAGGATGGCAAATCTGTTAAAATATGTCAATGGATACGTAATTTACAACAAACTGCAAATGTTGGGGACAAAAATGCTAAAAATATTGGTTTGAGGTAGATTAGTAATAGATTTAAAAGCTTTGGGACCAAAATTGTAAATTACCCTAAAAATAATAATCATTATATAAAGATTTTGACTATTTTTTTAAACAAATTAAAATTCGTATTTTAGCATGAAACTTTGTACTCTATGTGATATTAGAGCTCATAAATCTCAAATGAACAATTTGATTCATCCAATGCTCAAGCGAACAATCAAATTCTAAATTTTATAAATTCAAACGAGCCACCATCTTGCAAATTAAGAATAACAAACATATAAGAATTTGATTAGTTCTTCTACTAAAATTGAATTATAAGACTCAATACATAAAATGCCCAACTATTATTTAGTTAGTTTTCTAAAAATAACAAAAGTAAAATGACTCGTTCATTAAAGAGTGTGTTTGGATTGTTTTGTACAGGTCATGCCAAATACGCGTCAAACCACCTTGATGATAAATATTTTTCTTTTCCTCCAAGTACAACGGTGACAGTTGTGGAGACTTGCAAAAGGTGGCGGGGCTTCTTTCCCCTGTGTCCACTCCAGTGTGATAATCAATATATAATTAAAACAGATGTACATAATAGAAATGCAGAGTGTATGAGAGTTGTCTTTTTTATCAGGGAGGTTGGCCTATATTTATAGGAATGACATGCAGTTATGACAATTAATGGTTCTTAATAGGGTGTTCCTTCATCTCCCTCATTACTAAGAGTTAACGAGAAAAATTTCATCTTCGCAATTGTTGAGTAATGTTTCATCTTTCTAATTGATGGTGTTTCATCTTTCCAATGACCGGTGGTAACTTTCATTCTATAGGTTGCCTGTCTAGTTAACTGAACGACAGTTATGTTATTGCAATCTATTTGTCAGATGCATGCTTATGAGAATAACGAGGTGTGCCAGGACATGCCATAATTTGCAAATAACATATAGCAGCTGTCATTAATTCAATCATCATAAGCACATCTACTTCTCATAGACTGTTGTCAATGGCAAGTAGAAATAATCTACTGCACCTACTCCTCTATAACTTTTTCAGGCATATGCTCATCGCCTTATTTTTCAGACAGAGGCTCATCGTCTTAATTTTTGAACAGAGGTTCATCGCCTTGATTTTTAAATGTAGGTTTATCGCCTTGTTTTTTGAACATAGGCTCATCGCTTTGATTTTTAAACGTAGGCTCATCGCCTTGTTTTTGGACAGAAGCTCATCGCCTTAATTTTTAAACATAGACTCATCACCTTGTTTTTTAAACATAGGCTCATCGGTTTATTTTTTGGACAGAGGCTCATCGTCTTGATTTTTAAACATGGTTTATCGCCTTGTTTTTTGGATAAAGGCTCATTGCCTTGATTTTTAAACGTAGACACATCGCCTTGTTTTTCGGATAGATGCTCATCGCCTTGATTTTTAAACATAGAGGCTCGTCGCTTTGATTTTTAAACATAGACTGATCACCTTGTTTTTCGAATAGAAGTTCATCGCCTTGATTTTTAAACATATAGGCTCATCACCTTAATTTTTAAACATAGGCTCATCGTCTTGTTTTTCGAACAGAGGCTCATCGTCTTGATTTTTAGACAGATGCTCATCACCTAGCCTTGTTTTCAGACAGAACTCATTGTCACCTCGGCTCAATTTTTTTTAGCCAAAGCTTGTTACCTCGTTTGACCATTGCAGTAGTTGAGAATATTTTTGTCACAAGTTGGGTACAGTTAGTGCACTAAGACTTTCCAGCTAGTCTAATCATTCCTTGGTACCCTTATTATTTATATGCCTTACATAGTTCATTTTCTGCTTGTGTTTATCATCTCGATGTTCGGGCTCGTCCCGAGTCTTTATTTTGTTAGACTCATGTTCTTTTTGATCTTTCATGCTTTTGGTAATGAAATATGCTTCATCAGCATCCACATACTTATCCTCCATATTTAGTAACTCATGCATCGTATCCGACGAGTTTTTAAAAAGTGACATCTTGAAAGGATGACTTCGAGTTCCATTCATCATGGCAATGACTACAACAGATATCTGCAGATCTTTGATTCTCATCGTTGCTCTATTGAACCAGGCAATGAAATCTTTCAATTGCTCATCTTTGTCCTGGGTTAATTACATCAGGCAGATAACAGTTTTCTTAATACGTTTGCTGCTGGTAAAGTATGCTGCAAAACTCTTGAAAAAATCATCAAATATATGGATCGATTTTGGGAGAACGGTGGTTACCCAGTCTCTGTCCCGCCTAAGTGTTGGCTGAAAAGCCCTACACATAATCGTATCAGAGGTGGTTCGTAACCTCATCAAATCGAAAAAATGCCTTAGGTGATCGACAGGATCAAAAGATCCGTCGTACTTCTCCATCTTTAGCTGTTCGAAGTCTCTTGGCAATGGGACCTCCATCACTTCTAGGAAAAAATGTTCTTCTTCCAACACCCTAGATTGTTGCCTACTACTTTTCTTAGATACAGTGTCACGAATTGTATCTTAGCTTAACACTAATATCCGTGACTATCGAGGATGATGGGTGAAGTTGGCTTGACATGAGATTATTAGTGACCGTAATAGCAGCAACTTCATGTAATGAGCAGAGAACCTTATCA
Organism: Forsythia viridissima; assembly: GCA_030279155.1. NCBI lineage: Eukaryota > Viridiplantae > Streptophyta > Magnoliopsida > Lamiales > Oleaceae > Forsythia > Forsythia viridissima. The sequence goes on along the minus strand of CM059038.1, from coordinate 35,184,038 downwards.
ATAGATTTTAGAGAAGCCGTTTTACGAAGAGCTTCTCTAAGGAGTTAGGAAGCTTCCTACCAAGGCAGACGACAAACGGATTCCGTTTGGTTATGAAACGTAAGGACCGAAGACGACAGGGTTGTGTGGTGGCGCTATCGTAATTTTAGAATATTGCAAAGGAAATAACTTAGCGGTCGAGTATTCGTTGGAGATGAAACTTATTGGACTTCATATTGAAGATGTTAGCTTCGCTACAGATCAAACGGAGCATCATTTGGAGGTCGAGAACATCGGTTATGGAAATTATGATTCCTCGGCCAAAAGACGTCTATTGGTGTCACTTGGAATATTTCTCCATATCTATTATAAGAAAGGCATGCTTGGTGAGCAGTCAGCCAGCCTCTCCCGTGCTTCTGTCCTAACGGAGGGTCAGCTTGTGGGTTAACCTTAGGCACTAAATGAGCAATCCTTAGGGGCCATGGGGGCAACTAAGGGCCTGCTTTAGTCACCTCAAGAGAGGGCTAAAGTACTCGTTAGAGTTTGAGAACTCTTCAGGCGGCGTTGGCTTTCGGGACCTTCGTTGGGCACTTGGAGGAGGCCTGAGGTTACCGATAGAGTATTGTTATGCCCGAGGGCTACGCTAAGGATACGGTAACACCTCTAGGCCGGATTAGCTATCGAAGAAAGTACTCTAAAGGCCTCGTATGCTAACTCGTGCACTTTGGCTATGGGTTCTAGCCTTGCTGCGGGGTTCGTTGTTGTTGGAACGAGTATGCTTCGAGAGGATCGTATGTTGTGCATGGGCATGCGGGCAAGCTAGCTAAGTCGGTTCAACAGAGTTGGATAACATAGACGAAGATGTGCATTGCGAATAGGCGAGCGCATTGGCACCAAGTGCAGCGCAGGGATGCGTTCTAGTGTTTACACGCTAGTAAGCTTTGTGGATAAAATGTGCAATGGGTTATGTTTAGACTCGTGATGGAAAAGGTGGAAAGTAGTTGAATAGATTGAAACTACTGTCTTAGGGAGTGAAAAATAGTCGATCTACGCGACTGGAAGAGTCGGTCCGTGACAGTTGGTATCAGAGCCTAGATTTGAACGTCATCAAAGTATTTTGTACAGACCAAATACTACTGCAATATAGAATTGATCAAAGGAACTCGTTAGAGGACGATGGTTGAAACCTAGATCAAGAAAATAGAATTGTGTTGGTTTACAACACGTTGGTGAGGGATTGTTGCCATGGGCTTTAAACTGCTTCAATAGTTCCGATTGTAAATTGTGCATGATTTTGGGGATGCTGAGAGTCGATTGAGTATCATTTGACATCCTTATAAGAGCAGTGAATGCTGGCTTTAGAGATTGAGCTTATAGTGCATCAGTTGGTATCAGAGAGCAATGTCGCACTACGTTGTTGACAGCCATAGACGGTATGAAGCAGAATAGCTTCATTTATGGTTATTGGTTACTATCGATTGGGTGAAGTTCATTAGCCTAATTTATGGTGAGCTTGTTGATAGCATCAGAATGGATCTATGAGCAGCTTCAGTTAATAGTTTGTTTGGACTTGCTATGATCATTATCAGAAGTCTTGGATGGAAGGATGGTTGTGTTATTAAAACTGTAATTAGGGATGGCAATGGGGCGGGTCCGGGGTGGGTCGGCCCCGCCCCGCCCTGCCCCACAAAATTTTTTACCCGCCCTGCCTAGCCGCACGACCCGCGAATTCGCGGGGTGGGGTCGGTCAATCTTTTGACCCGCCAACCGCCCCACGAATTTTTTTTTTTTTTTTATAAAACTGAAAAAAAATAATTAAAAAATAAATATATTTTTTTTTAAATATTTGTAGCAAACAAAACAAAAAAAATTCAAGAATGAGATTATGGTGTAATGGTTGAGATTTATAATTTATAATTTCAACCCGAGTTCGATTCTTCTTTAGTCCATTTTCAACAAAGTTTTAATTTATATTATATTTTATGATTTTACAAAAAAAAAAAAAAATTTCTTGGTGGGGCTGGCGGGGCCGCCCCGCGAACTCCGCGAGGCAGAAAAACCCACCCCAGACCCGCACCTATTACCCGAATAAGTGGGGCGGGACGTGGAGCGGGTTCGGGTCTGCGGATTTTTTTGCCATCCCTAACTGTAATGAATTGTTAGCTTTCGACTGGCAGTCAGATTCAGGCAAAAAGCTTAGCTATCTGAAGTAACTTGTGTTAATGATAGCTTTGAGTAAATAAGGCCTAGAAGATGGTTGTTAACCTTTTTTCAGGGGTACTAAAGGCATAATCTAATGTATCCATACATCTTGACTTTCGAGAGGGGACATGACGATTGGTTGGGTGGACAAGGGTGCCACAAATACAAGTTATTGTGGCCATGTTGCGGAAAGGCCGCGAGTCAGGATGTGAATCTAAAGCAGCGTAGCCTTATGGTGGTAGGATACCACATTTTCAAGAGAACCTTCAAAAATGTGGAAGATAGAGGAGCTTTCAGAGACAGATGTAGGCAGTGATTTGCCATGCGGTGGTAAGATACCACCTTGTTGAGAACCTTCCAAGCTGCGGGAGGATGAATTTTAGAGAAAACGGTAAAGAGTCACCTGGTGGACGCATTGAGGCGTTTCTAGTGTTGTGCAAATGATTGCCCTCACAGGTTTCAGGATCGAACTTGAATCAAAGAGTTGATTGCTTGTTCGGGTCGAGATATGGGTTGAGTTAAACAATTGATCGCTTAGCCATATATATGTGGGGCGTTAGTCGAGTTGGCTAATTGCCATTCTAGAGTTGGTGTTAAACCAAGCGATTGATTAAATTGTTTCCGCTGGACAAGCCACCATTTGGGCTGCAAGGAGTGGACGTTAAAGGCCCTTAACTTAGGCGTTAGACGCCAATGACTTGAGAAAGCCTTAGGAAAAAGGCAAGGCATTGAACAGAGCTGTGTAGAATTAAGAGTGACGTGTTAGTTCCTACCTTAGGTGCTGGGCGCCAATGGCACGAGAGCCTTAATGAACAAGTAAGACATGTACAGAATCGAAATAGGACATATTGTCTTTACCTTAGGCGCTGGGCGCCAATGACATAAGTGCCTTAGCGAATGGGCAAGGCGTGTGTATAATTTGATGATTGAGCTATTAAGCTCTTAGGTGCAATGCGCCAATGATTTGAGAACCTTTGCAGGCATGCAAAGTACGAGTTGAGTAGAAAATTAAGTTGTGTTAACTATGTACCTAGGGAGAACCGTGTAGTGTCTTTACGAAGGGATTAAACATAGACGATAAGGAAGCACCAGGCTTCCAAAAACTCAGAAGCTTTGAGCAAGAGAGCGTGTGACTCAAAATTTGTTCAGGTTGAGAGTTAAGTGTGGATTTCAATTCGGTATGTGACAGATTGGCACTACGGACATTTGAATCCGTTCAGTCGAAGAACTAATGCTTCAGGCATAGAGTGAAGATTGGGACCGAATATAATCTGAGATTTTTCTTTATGGTACCGCGAAGCGCAGTTGGTGAGGATAACCACACCCGGCGGGGGTGTACCAAAAATTTTCAGGAGGGATTTACCTGAACTCTTAAATGTTGGCGTGTTTTTGAGGACGTCAACACATTTGAGTGGAAGAGGGCGTCACAGATGGATCTGTAGATGTATGTTGGAGGTGTCATAGATGGATTTGTGCACATGTGTTTGAGGACATTGCATCAGCAACAACCAGTCAATATGGGATGGCTTATCAGAAATAACTAGTCAGTATGGGATGACTTGGTTCAGAGTTGTTTCAGCGTTGTTGATTCAAAGGTCGATTGGCTTGAGGGCCTAGAAAAGTGAGACTGTGCAGGATCTGTGCACTTGTGTTAGAGAACAGCAACAACTTGTCAGTACAAGATGGCTTATCAACAATAACTTGTCAGTATGGTATGGCTCGGTTCTGAGTTGATTCAGCATTGTTGATTCAAGGGTTGACTGGCTTGAGAGCCTATAAAAGGAGCGAGATTGTGTAGGATGCACAACAGTCGAAGTAGAGATCATGTATACTAAATTCTTAGTATACTCAATATCAACGAGGACGTTGACAGAATTGAGTGGAGGAGGATGTCACAGATCGCATCTGAGCTTAACGCTAATATCCGTGACTATCGGGGATGACGGGTGAAGTTGGCTTGACATGAGATTATTAGTGGCCATAATGGCAGCAACTTCGTGTGATGAACAGAGAACCTTATCAATAGATTTTAGAGAAGCCGTTTTACGGAGAGCTTCCCTAAGGAGTTAGGAAGCTTCCTACCAAGGCAGATGACAAGTGGAATCCGTTTGGTTATGAAACGTAAAGGCCGAAGGCGACAGGGTTGTGCAGTGGCGCTGCCGTAATTTTAGAATACTACAAGGGCAATAACTCAACGGTCGAGTATCCGTTGGAGCTGAAACTTATTGGACTTCATGTTGAAGATGTTAGCTTCTCTACGGATCAAACAAATCATCATTTGGAGGTCGAGAACACCGGTTATGGAAATTATGATTCCTCGGTCAAAAGTCATCTATTGGTCTCACTTGGATATTTCTTCGTATCTATTATAAGGGAGGCATGCTTAGTGAGCAGTCAGTCAGCCTCCCCCGTGCTTCCGTCCTAACGGAGGGTTAGCTTGTGGGCTAATCTTAGGCACTAAATGAGCAATCCTTAGGGGCCATGGGGGGCAACTAAGGGCCTGATTTAGGCACCTCAAGAGAGGGCTAAAGTACTCGTTAGAGTTTGGGAACTCTTCGGGCGGCGTTGGCTTTCGTGGCCTTCGTTGGGCACCTGGAGGAGGCCTGAGGTTATCGATAGAGTATTGTTATGCCCGAGGGCTACGCTAAGGACACGGTAACACCTCTAGTCTGAATTAGCTATCGAGAAAAGTACTCTAAAGGCCTCGTATGCTAACTCGTGCACTTTGGCTATGGGTTCTAGCCTTGCTGCGGGGTCCGTTGTTGTTGGAACGAGTATGCTTCGAGAGGATCGTATGTTGTGCATGGGCATGCGTGCAAGCTAGTTAAGTCGGTTCAACAGAGTTAGAGAACATAGACGAAGATGTGCATTGTGAATAGGCGAGCGCCTTGGCACCAAGTGCAGCGCAGAGATGCGTTCGAATGTTTACACGCTAGTAAGCTTTGTGGGTAAAATGTGCAACGGGTTATGTTTAGACTCGTGATGGAAAATGCGGAATGTAGTTGAATAGAGTGAAACTACTGCCGCACGGAGTGAAAAATAGTCGTGCTACGCACGGAGTGACACACAGCCTTAGCTATTTTGCGACCCACCATGTCTTCTAGTCGCTGCTACAGGCTTACCACTAGTGCCTCAACTAGCGTAGGAGTTGCCCCCAATGTGGATTTGGTCTAGATGTCAATGAATGAAAGTATGGTACGTAAGGTGGAGCCAAAGAAACTGGAGCCAGCAGTGGAGTTGCCGTTGGCGGTGTTTCCATTGCTAAAAATTTAGGAGTCTATGGGGGAGCCTCTGCGATGAGGGCACTACCGGTGAAGGACTAGGATCCTGGGACAGAGCCCCTTGTAGTAATGATCCTACTGGCGGAGGGCTAGGACCATGTGTTGGCTGAAAAACTACAGCGTTTTGATCTTGGAGTAGAGCCATTAAGACCGCCACCCGAGCTCGCAATGTCGCAAGTTGAGCGGCAGATGCATATTCTTATTGTGGGTGATTAGTGGCGACGTTAGACTCACTCTCTACATCTCCAACGGAGGCTAGTAAAGTGGTTACATCCTAGTTCTTCTAGTTCGAGCCATGACTTCTGGTGTGGATTTCCACAGACAGTGCCAAATGATGATAAATATTTTTCTCCTCCTCCGAACACGGCAGCGACAATGGTGGAGACCTGCAAAAGGTGGCGGAGCTTCTTTTCCCGTGTCTACTTTGGTGTGATAATTAGTATATGATTAAAATAGATGTGCATAATAGAAATACAGAGAGTGTATGAGAGCTATCTTTTTTACCTTGGGGTTTGGCCTCTATTTATATGAATAATGGTTTGCAGTTATTGCCTTTAATGGTTGTCCCTTATCTCCATCATTATTAGTAATGAGAGATGTTTCATCTTTCCAATTGTTGAGTGATGTTTCATCTTCCCATTTGTTGGTGTTTCATCTTTCCAATGATCGGTGGTAACTGTCATTTTATGGGTCGCATGTCTGATTAACTGAACGACAGTTGAGTAATTGCAGTATATCTATCAGAGGCGTGCTTATGAGACTAACGAAGTGGGTGAGCCGATGAGGCGAGTATGCCATGACATGCCGAGCCGATGAGGCGGACATGTCAGGACATGCCACCATTTGCAGATAACATATAGCAGCTGTCATTATTTCTATCACCATACCTTATGTCTTTATTGTCAGTCTTATTTTACACAATTCTCATCGTATGGTAAACCTAGATTGTTCTAATATAATATATTCCATACTAAATGAAAGTAACACATTTCTATAAAGTAATTTTTATAATTATTCTTATTTTAAAGTTATTATCGTAAACAAAATATAGTTTTTCAAAAATAAACTACATAAAAAAGTGTTTTCGTCAAACTTTAATGAACTTTAAAAACATTAATAAGTTATACATTCGTATTAACAGTTAAAAAGATATATCTAACTATGTATGTATATCATCAGGGGCGGAGACAAGATTTATGTACAGTGGTGACGAAAAAATTGATAATATAAATTAAACTTTTCTCTATATCTATACCGAAAAACAAATCATTAGATAAAATTAGATAGAAGCTATTTGCCTTCCATGTAGATAAACTGTAAGTAATGCAATGTGCCCAATCAAATTAATCATAAATTCCATTAATCTTAAAAAATATGCTGCAATTTTACGAAATTTATGGAAATTCTAAAGAAAAGAAAACAAAACAAAATTAAACAATGAACTAATGAACGCACGCACGCACAGCAAGCAGCCAAGCAATATCTCACAATCAAAATACTAACACAAAATAAAAAAATTACAGGAAAAAGAAACTTGCAAAGTGCGAACCATGTTTCAACAATACATAATTCCTAAAAATTCAAAAATCAATATCTCATAATCAAAATTATCTATTCAACATTATGGGAAATAATAAAACAAAATATGATTCGTCAAATAGAATTGAAAATTGTTATTTTTTAGAAAAAATTACCTCAAGATGGAGGCACAGGCACATGCACCAGGCACTGGTGGATAATCGTAACTTCGAAAGGAATGAAGGATTAGAATTTAGAATCTATTTGCCTTTTGACCTAACCCCCTAAATCTGATTCTTCACGGTGAAGAGTGAAAATGGAGGGCTGTACTTGTATAAATGGTAATATATTATTGGTAAGAGAGAAATTTTAAAGAGGAGGCAAAAAAATAAATTCAAAATAACTTTAAAAAAAAAAAATTCACTTGGGCAGCTGAAAAAATTCAATTGGGCAATGGAGAAAATTCACTTGGGCACTGGGGACAACTGGATCTGCATCGTAGTCATATAAAATAACAGGGTAAGAGTCGATCAAAAAAAAAAAAAAAAAAAGGCAGGGTAAGAGTTATTAAGTAGTTAACTAGCTAGTTCATTATTTTCACGCGTTATTACCAAATATGTTTGTACAAGAATAACCATATGTGGTAATAAATATTCTCAAGGGTCAAAACGGTAAAAAAAAAAATTGTATTTATGTGACGATAATTAATAAATGTGCTTCAAAATTTATGGGGGACATTATTGTCATTGCACGTACGAATTTTTGTCGCATGCGGTAAGGATAGAAAGAGGTCGCACGTGTGACCATGCAAGGTGCTGTCCTTTTCGTCATAAAGCTCTCTTTATCTTCAATTTCAAAAATTTTATTTCAACTTTATAAAGAAATAATGAATTATTATAGTTAATTTTTGTTACAATATATCGCAAAGACCTTTATCTTTATTGAAAACCGTAATTCTCTAATTGATAATATTCAGTATATTTGCAAGGGAAAAATATATAATTATATGAATATCTAGTAAATTAAATTATTATTATTGAACATGGGTAATGATCTGCTCCCCAAAAAATGTGCTAAAAAATATTTAACAAATACGTTTTTCAGTGCATTTATTCAATATAAATTATAAAATGAAATGGGATCGAAATATATGAAGAATATTTTCAAGTTTAGTAATTTTTAAATGAAGGTGATAAGATTTGGTTCAATGCAAAATACAGAAAAGAGTCCATTTCTTTTAAAAAATATATATAATTTATAATTTTATACTTATACGATGCTTTTATTGTAAATTTCATTATTATTAGACTCTTCATTCTTTAAATTTTTTTTTTTATCTATATTTAAAATGTCATGTGCAAATGAGCTTTTTCGCCAAAGGAATTCGGTGTAATAACTAAGAATTGTAATTTTCAAAAATACAAATAGATGGACTTCTTTTTAGCTAAAAACAAGAGAAGATATCATAAAATTTAACAAATATATATATAAAGGACTGTTCCTCGTACTAATGTATTTGATAAAGAAATTTGATAAATAATTACGACTCTTAGAGCATCTCTAATACTATTTTTAATTTTGAATGTCCAGTTGATGTGACGATAAGATAGAGAAGACAAAACTCATGTGACAGTATTTATTGTAGAAAGTCGTCCAACATATCGTCCAGTTAATTTTTTTCATTAAATTATGTCTATCTCTCTTATCTATTTTCTATTTCTCTTTCATCCTTCCACTATCTCTATTCTCATTTCTTTTATCTCTCTTGTCACATATAATTTTTGGAAGATGCCTTCTATTTTGAATGTTCAACTGATGTGGCGATGAGGTGGAATGGACAAAACTCATGTGATAGTATTTATTATAGAATACCGTCCAACAAGCCGTCCAGTTTTAAACTTCCTGTTAGACAGCTTTCTACCTATTTTTTCATTAAATTGTGTCTATCTTTATCATCTATTTTTCCTTTCTATTTCATCATTTCACTATTTTTCTTGTCACATAAATTTTTTAGAATATGTCTAGCTTTGGAAATGCTCTTAATTTCAACTAATCTAACAGTCTAGATGTATTAGCACCTTTAAAATCCTTATATCCACATCCAAACACGTCTAGATTATTAAATTAGTTCAAATTAATAACTATGATTATTTGTCCAATATCTTTGACAAATAATCACGACATTTAATTTCAATTAATCTAATGGTCTAAATATATTAAAATATTTATTGAGATATATTTGAATGTGGGTATAAAGAATAGATCTAGACCGTTAGATTAACTTAAATTAAATACCATAATTATTTGTCAAATTTATTGATAAAAGAAAATATCAAAATGCATGAAACGAAAAACGTGTGACTACTTTATAGTTCCAAATATAGAAAATGAATGTTGAGAGCATTTTGGATTCTTCTTAGATTCATCGACTCCAATTATGAACTTTCAACATATCAACAAGTTTAATTATCTTACCTAAAATGTTTAAATTATTAAATATAGTATAAATTTATTATTTGAAATTTGATTTTAATAAGTCTATTTATGTACAAGCAAGGTTCATTCAAAATGTTGATATACTAATCCATTTTTGTAAAATTCAGGTGGGACCCGTGTGACAAATTTTATAGGTACTCAACTTTGTTATGATTAGTAACTAATATTAACTTCATATAGTAAGGTGGGATGGCAATAATTTAGACACCATAATATGCATATTAACATGTTGAATTTAATTAAATTTGACGCGATTTAAAAAAAAATAAATAAATAAAAAAAAGAAAAGATGTACAATAAAATTGCTGATTGTCGTGTCTAGATTTATCTAAGTAGAGTACAAAACATGTCACGAGTGTTTGTATATTTATATTATTTTTTTAAATAATGTTTAAAGAAAAGGGAATTGCTATTTTCATCCACCGTTCTTATACATCTATCCTACTCTAAATTTATTTTTATTAAAATTTAAAAAAAAAATATAGTATATCATTACATTCGAACATTACCCTTATTAAATCCATCCCTTTAAACACTGTATATCCATATCACTTTTGTATATCTATCCCTATTAAAATTTAAAAAAAATCTATATTCATCCCTTTTACATTCCAACATTACTCTTATTAAATTCATTCATTTAAACAAAAAAACAAAGAAAGAACGAACAGAGGAATTGTTCAACAATCACATTTCTATACAAACTAGAAAAATAGAGTATGAGATAAGATTAGATATAAAAAATCATTATATTTTTAAACTCTTTTTTATAAATTACTACGTATTTTTTCTAATGATATCTTTTTTATTATTTGTTTTGACTTTAGTTAAAGAAGATGTTTTATGAATATTAGGGTTATAGTTAAACGTAAAATCCCAAAAGAATATAAAAGATTCAAAAGCATTTAATGAGAATAAATATTAGTGGATGAATTAGAATGATAGATTTTATTTGAGTAATTTTACTTAAGGTTAATGTAATATAGAAAAAAATTTATAAGTGGATAGATGTGTAAGGATAGTTTATGAAAATAGCTGGTCCCAAAGAAAATTGGCACAATTAGACATTGAGTTGATTAATTTTAGTGGGAATGGTGCTGAATGGCTGGGTGATTCGGTCAATTTTTCAAAATGGTCGTTGACCAATTTTAGTATGTAAATTATCAAATATAACCCCGCATTCTTCCCCACTTTAACCATTTCAAACGATTTCAAATTCATTTGTATATGAAAAAGAGAAAATTTCAAGGTTATAATCTAACCCATTTCATTTATGTAAGAAATTTCATTTCAAAGTAGAAATTCATCATTCTCTATCTTCTTTTTTAAATTCACGGTAGAAATTGTGGATTTTGTAGTATAAATCTGAGTGTGAATTATGATTTGTACTTTAAATTTCTGCAAATCTGAATTCATTTGAAATGATTTAATTGAAAAAATTAGTTATAATTGTATAAATTCGCGTTAACAGACCATGTGTGAACACAAGTGTGTTGGTCTGTTAACAGACCAACACGCCTGTTAACAGATCTGTGGTCTGTTAATGATCGGTTAACAGATGTTATAAAATAAGAGTATTTTAGTCTATTTTACTTAAAAAATGTCATTCAAACTTAAATTGTATAAGTTAGACGTTTCTACAATTTGCAGTGTTTGACAAAATCATTTAGCCAAAACGGCCTTAATTTTAAGAAATGATGATGAACATCATTTATCACTTGAAGAGAATAATAAATTTTTCCTTTCCCTAAATATCCTTGTGACTAATCGTGTTTATATCGAAAATAACTCCTTAATTTAATTTTAATCCAAATCAAAATTGAACCAAAAAAAAAAAAAAAATCACTAAGGTGTGAATGAGAGTTTTGAAAGACCGATTATGAGTATTTTTTGAAGTACCAATTTTGGGCGTTCATAAGGGAAGCAGTTGTGGGTGGGTTTTTAGTAGCTATTTTTGAAATGGTCCAATCCATGTTTAAGAGTTTATTATCTAGCGGTTCTAAAAGTTTTTTAAAATAATCAAATTACATGTATGCCTATATATATAAAAAAAAATTAAATTTTATATATCTACTTATTATTAAAAATATAAAATTAAATTTATGTTCTTGTATATGTTTTTTTATTTTTACATATATTCTTTTATTTTACAAATATTAAGTTTATGATAGTTTTGAAAATAATTGTTTAAGAATGGATAAAATTGAAAGAAATTTTGAAGAACGTTCAAAAACCCCTGATTTGGGGTTGGAATGTACACTCAAAATTACACTACATCGGTTTAAACCGTCCAAAATTGGGGTCCAAAAAAACTAATAAGTACCGATTTTTCAACATTTCATAAACGTTACTAACAAAAATCAGTCAAAACCGATGAAATAAAACTCCCAAGTAGAAAACCGCTCAAAATCAGTGCTCCAAAAAAATTAACAAGCACCGATTTTTTCAATCTTTCATAAATAGTATCACTCAAAACCAGTAAATACCGAGGATAAAAAACTCTCAAGCATGCGCTAAAACTTTTTCAAGCTCTAAAATTATTTTCCAAACTAATTATTACTGTAAATTGTTTAGAAAGTTCGTAAAAAAAATAATCATATAAAAACCTTTTTTAAGTGGGACCCGCAGGGTTGCATAATTTTCTAAGTTAATGATATTCGCATCCTTTTCCATTTTGAATAAATGGCCCATGGGCACTGAAATATTTGAAAAGAGGATGTGACTTTTTTTTTTTTTTCCCCCACTTATTTTTCTAAAATAATTATTTTGCGTGGGTTCTGGGCTGTGGCCTTCTGGGGGAAAGCACGTGATGATGACGTGGAGAACCAGAGATGACACGTGCCTATGTCCTGCATGCTGACGTGTATTAACCCACAAAATGAGTTATTTGCTCATCCACCTTCACCACCACTATTCACCGACACCTTGTCGCAACGTGCCACTGTTTATTTTGTTTCTTTACAATTATTAGAGTAGGTTTCAATTTCATAGTAAATTTTAATCTATTTAGAGATGGCAGGTTCCGATCGTCACTATTCTGATTTTTTTTATTTTTTTATTGTAAATTAAACTAAATAGTAAAAAAAATAAAAAAAATTGTAAAATCGGTGTTATAATTTAATTTAACTTTTATAATTTTACACTTGACACTCACGTTCGAATCCCATTTATAGCATATTGCGTTTGAGTGGTGCATTGGTTAAATTTTGTAATTTTACACTTTACATCCAAATTCGAATCTCATTCTTAGCAAATTGAATTTGATTTAAGGTTTTAATTTTTTTTTTTAAATAATTATAAGAGGTGGGTTCACTCCTCAAAATCATCATATTACATGATTAATCAGAACTGGGCAACTCGAAATGGATGCTGGGTGCGGGTCAAATTGGTATCCTTCAATCTATTCCAAATTAATATTAATTTCACATTGGTCGCTAAATTTTAATTTGTTCCACAATAGTCATCCAATCATAAATTTTATTTCACGTTGGTCACTATATTAGTGTCCTTACAACTCATAAATCGTCTACGTGGATGGATTAGCATCAATTCAAGACGTATTCAAAAGAGTCCTCCTTCTACAATGGCAAAATATATGGTCGTTTGGTGCATAAAATTTAACACACTGATTTTTAAAATGGAGACTAATGTAATGAGCAATGTGAAACAAAATCCTGTTTTGGTTTAGGGTGGGGGAAAAGTGTAAATCTAGAATGGGACTCCTTGTGTTAAAGAGTCGAACTAGTGGTAAAAGCGTTAGATAAATAAATAAGGAGACTATTTCAGCTACCAGTATTTTAAAACGTGAGTATAAAGATTTTAAAAAGTTTTAATAGATCTAGACTATTAAATTAAATTAAATTAAGACCCGTGATTATTTTTTAAATTTATTTGTCAAATTCATTGTTAAGAAGAACGGTCCCAATAAATTAAAAGTAAATTTTTGACATAGATATACCAGCTTTAGTTGCAAATCGATCTATTTTGATATGAATCAGTCAATTTTAATTTCAAACCATTGAGCTATGGGAGCACAATGTCTCCCTTTTACTTTCAATCTTTTTTCAAAATCATTTTATTTTTACAATGTTCTAACTATTTATCTATCAATTCAAATTTTCTTTTCACTAATTAATTAACCGGTTCTTGATTATTTAAGATTTTTTTTACTCACATATTCCTAAAATCATTTTCAAAGTTCTTTTATTTATTAGTATGTAATCTTGTTTTCAAGATTTCCTTGTTATTGATTGGTTCTCGACTTTATGAAAATTTTGTGCACGTCAAATTTCAATTAAAAAAATTGAAGATATGCACGTGAGTGTATGAATTGACGACAATTTGAATAAATAATATTTCTATAAATTTAAACATTTGAACAACATAATTCAAAACATTTTTTTCTTTCGTTCGAGTCTTGCATAAGACTAAATGTTTAATTAAATTTTATTCCAATTTTATATGGATTGATAATGTCAATGTTTTTCAACTCCACTCTATAAAAGTCCATCTCTAAACTTAAAATACAAAGATTCTTTTTTTTCTTTTTCTCGATTGACGTCATTGTATGTTCCTCTAACTTTATTATTAATATTAATCATTGTCTCTCTCACACGGTAGACTTCATGAAAATTAAAAGCATGCTCGACCATAATTAAAAGTCATTAAGTTAAAATTTACTTTTTTGAAAATAATTTTTTGTTACTAAATAAATTATATTTGAAAAGTAAGTAGTTAAAAAGTAATTTAGCTTAATTTTTGAAGTACAAGCAAATCTAACTTCCAAGAAAATGTGGGTGGGGTGGGGGTGGGGGTGGGAGTGGGGGTGGGGGTGAAGGGTTGTGACAAGATGGAAAAGGATTTTATGTTATTATGAAGATAATATTATTGATTAAGCCCATTTAACGAACTTGTGCCCATGTTGGTTGGTGTATGAATCTGTGGGCCAAATTGGTCATATAACACGCGTTTACATTATTTATTTATTTTTAACCTTTTCTCTAATACATAATTCTTTGTACAAAAGTTAACATAATTTGTTGTTTAACACTTGTATTATTTACTCCTAATTGACGAGCAAAATTTTAATTTATTCACCTTGAATTTCCGTACATTTTTTCTGATAAGGGGAAAGTTCCGAAGGCGAAACCTCCCACTTGTGTCAGAGGCTCCTTGACCAGATGGGTTGTAAATCGAGGGATATGCACGAGTAGTAGGACCTGAGGGAGAAAGCCAACAGGTCAGCCCCCAGAACAAACTCTCACAATATTTCAGTGAAAATCTGTCCCACACAGGAATCGAACCTGCGTTGTCGGAAGATTTTTCCCTACATCACTTCACCTTACCAACTAGCATATGCTCCTGGGGGCTACATTTTTTTTACCAGTATTAGATCTTGGTAAAGGAAGCAAGAGTTGTTTTATCCTTCTTTTTCTTTTTTTTTTTTGCAAAAATTAAAAATTAAAAAATGATTTTATATTATTTGTGCTGTAAAAAATTATTGGAGTTTTCCCGATTTTTGATTTCTTGAATTTCTAGGCTGGAATTAGCTGGTGTGCATGGAAACAACAAGTGGGCTCCAAATGCAGCTATCTCTTCACCAACCTCTACTTGTAATTTGAATTTCTGGAACAAAATCATTGTGCTATTAACTTCTTCAAACATTTGATAGCTTGCACGTTCGATTTTCTTGGTGGTTTTGGTGTACAAGTTAAAAATACAAGCGTGCACGCACACGTGTCAATATAACCCGTTCTTTTTTTTTTTTTTTTTATGTGTCACAAACATGAAATTTTATTGTTATGGTGTGTTTGATTGTACAAGTAGAAAAAAAATGAATTCCAACTTCCACGAAAAATAAAAACCAACCCTCCCCTAAGAATTCTTTTTCCTTGTTTATGAGAAAAACAATGCCATTTTTACACAAAAAAATATTGGTAATCAAACAGTTAGATCTAGAAAATGTCCATTTTTCATGGAAAAATAGTACAATCAAACACACCCTTAAAGTAAAACTGGTAAAACTATGCAAATCCCGCACAAAAGGTTATGGATATAGATACAGAATGTATGTATGTATATCTTAGGCTTGTAGATATTAAAGATGCCACATGCATTAATCACCAACCTGCAGTTTGCATGAACAAATCATTTCCCATGTTTCCAGATTAGATTCTTAACAGCTCTGTTCCTCCCTCCTCTTTTCTTCCTCAAAGTCATGCATAATCTATGAGAACCATATAATGCATAAATTTCTTCGCATGGTTCCAATTTCCATAGTCAAATGAGAGCATTTACTATGCAATGAAGATGTAATGAGAAGCTGTTTAGGACAAAGATTAGGTCATAAAATGAACAAAATTTTAAATTCTTTTTCTTTTTTTCCTGTCCTTTATATTTTTCGTGTAACAGAACTCAGAAAAGCATATTAATTACAGACAATAGCAACTGTAATAGATCGAGTAGAAGTAGGTATGCATTGAAGACAGCTTCGAGCATAGGATAGGCAACCTGAAATAAATGTTCTACTAGAGTAATTTCTTCTTGGATGACAAATTACATGGGTACATCCACAGAATTTAAAAGTTATTCCTGTAAAAATAAATTATTTGGGTAAAATGATTGACCTGTAAGTAAAATGAACCTCACTTTTAGCAGTAAATAAAACAGAGAATCTGCTAAACCAGAAGCTGTTCCTTCATTTTACTACTATTTTCAAGATTTAGTCACTAGACCTCATCAAGCTTGTTGGGTTTTAGTAACATGTCAATGTCATCTCTTTCCGGTCTGCTAGTAGGCAGAGATTGACATCGCTCTTTACCTCCAGGCAGAGATGAGACGTGGCCATACCAAATCATGCCTATCACTGCAACAATCATTCCCAAAACCACGTGAAGATTTAATCCCTCTTTTCCGAAGAACAAAAATCCTACTGTTAATATAAGAATGGTCTTCATATGTCCAAGCACTTGAAATGACACTGCTGTGAATCTGCCGATGCAAATGAATTGGCTTAAATTGGTTCCGATTGCAATGGTACACGACAAGATTAACAACAGCTGCAGAGAACAAAAAGATTCCAAGTTGTGAGTGGTTGATAAATACGAAACAAGTAAAATGGGGATAGATTTATTAAAACTGGACAAAATTAGATGAAGTTTAGCAGGACCATATTCAAACTTCTCCCATTTAGCACTTTCCCAAAGCTGATATTTTTTAAGTAGACATGTGATTATTCGTGCGATACCTAATGTTTATACCACACAAATAGAGTCAACTTGATGCTATTTGTGTGATATAGCTGTGGAAAAACAAATAATTTCTGTTGCTCGCCATCTTCATAGTTCACATGGTTATCAACAGTTAAAATACTGGCAGCCATTTAAATTTTGTGAAAGGTTTCAATAGGTTCTATGACTCTAAAGAAGGGTTCAAGCTGTTGATTCACTTACACGTTGGTCAATTTGGATTTCAGGGTTCAAAAGGGGAACTTTGCTCAAGAGAAGTCATTCAAATATTCCATACAAACAAAAACAACATGAATGGAAAAGTGAAGTGTCAAGGCAAGAATAAGTCTGTCCCTCCGCCATCACCCAACCATTTGCACACATCTTTGGTCTAAATAGAACCTCATGTTGGCTAAGCACAACCTACTCCACTATCCCAAGATCCCAAATTAAAATTTTCTGATTTAATCATTCTTGTTCATTCCATCTCCCTCTCACGGTATCTTTCTCTCTTCCTTCTCCCTCCCTCCCTCCCTCCCTCCCTCATGTACCCAACACACACACACACACACACACCAATCAGTTCATCACCATTACCAAGTAGGGAGGTAGTGCCAGTCAGTTGCAGCTGTGGAGATGGGAAGGAAGGTTATGCATGGGGATTTTAAATAAAATGTTTTCTCCACATCCACCCTTGGTACCTTTCCTCCTCTTGTTCTTTTCCTTTCTTTTGAAAGCGAAGGGAGATTGGTTCCCCTTAAATCAAGCGTCCTACAAAATTTGTAGGTTGTTTAACCCATGGACATCTACTTCAAGCACTCATTTTGACTGTTGACAGGCCAACTTGTGATTGCTTATGCAGTATGCGAAACGCGTCAAGTACCCAGTCTGTGGGATTAGGGTGCGAGGTGCGACAGAATCCATAAGCACACTAGTTCACTTATCCACTGCCAAAAGAGGTACTCAAATGGATGTCCATGAGTTGAACTCACACTTACATTATACTCACATAACCCCCATGTTTGTGCATAAGGGAAATGGAATATTGCAATCTCTCGCCATTAAATTCCAAACATCCTTGCCAGGGCCAAAAATTCAGGAGCGAAGTGCTCAAGTCATCTAGGAACAGGCTTCTAACAACCTAGTTCTCATACTGCTTTGGTTCCACCTGCAAAGACTTGATGGCCTAAAATACTTTTGCCATGTTGTCAAGCAGTGGCTACCCAAAAGTCCTTATGGACCAGTCATATAATCCCAAATTCCCAACTGACAAATATGGACACTTACAAACTCTCCCATTCATTTATGGCTTCATGATGCGCAACATGTCAACAAACATTTGGTAGATCTGAAATTCTAAGAACAGTTCAACAAGGAACCAGTTCACATCCAAATTCCACTATGAATTCCATCTTATCAAACTTAATAGAAATTTCCTAGAACTTCCCACATCCCACATCCAACCCAAGGCATACACCACTAGTCCAAGATTACAAGGTGGGGAGCACCAAGCGTGGCTTTGATATGACTTGAAACATTTCTTGAGGGCATGCAACGGATTCTGCAACCACATGCTCCTACCACTTAGATTGTCTACCGCAAAAGAAGTACTCAAGTGGATACATATAAATTAGACAACTGGAGTAATCATATCCTTGTATAAGCTCCATGCTTGATATAATGCAATAGTGGTTGAGCATGACTCGAATATATGGGTCGTGATGTAACTCATAAACATCCATTTGGGCACTTATGGAAGTAAGATAAACCAACTGGTGGGTATTTATAGGCTACACAATCTGTGTTGACCAGGGATTGACAGGTATCAGAGTAAATACCCGTCGTAAGTGTGAGAACTAAGTGCTACACCATGTGCAGTGAGAGCACCACCAGAATCCCACTCTGCCTGTGGCAAAGGATATTAAACTCCTCCAAATTTGATTATATATTATGTGGTCTTCTCGAGGATGTTGAGGATCTAATAAAGGAATGAGACCATGGTCCAATGTAAAAAATGAGGAGATTGGGTGACTAGAATAAGATTGCGACTTGTGCAAGCGATGGACATTACTTGAATAGTCATTAGAAAGCTTACAAGCAATTAGTGGGTGTCTATAGACTACAAAATCTGTGTGGCGTGCCTTGACCAGAAGGCTCATAATGTTACAGCACCCATCCAACTTGATGGCCACGTGTTACATAAGGACCGCATTGAGCCTTTGGTTAAACTGGGATAGCAAAAGTGGAATGGAATGGAACTTTGAGCTGAATGAAATAGTGGATTAGTTGAAGAGTGGCCAATGTCTTTTTTACCCTACATTTAACAATGTATTCCTCATGGCACATTCTAAATTTCTAATTAGTGGAAGAATGGCCTTATCTGGCTGTTACTTGAAACTTTAATTTTCTCCAGCAATGAAACTCAAAAATGTCCATGGAAAGATAGACAGTTATTCTGCATAAATGCTGAAGTCTGAAAGAACTATTTCACAAGCTCTTACACATTAAGAAACACTCGGCTGCATTGTCAACAAAGCAAGGACTACAAATATGACATGGCAGATGCTGAAGAACACTTTTTAATACCCTGTACAAATCATGATCCTTTCAGCAGTTTCATGTAGATAATCAAAGAATCTCATGGTTACTTATGCAGGATTGGAAAGGGCCCTGAATTTAAATGAGTAATAATTAAGACTAGTGATATAATTAAATTCAATATACAACTTCGGACTTGCACAGTCACAACATAACATGTTTACATGTACTACGTTGAAACACTTATCCTCCACCCCACTCCCTCTCTACCTAGAACGGTAATGAGCACTATTTTATAGCTAAAAGTACATGCAACACAAACTAAAAATGTCAGCCCTATGGCAAGGTATAATGCAATATAATTAGAGAAGCAACATCATAATCGCCAGGTGCCAACAAAAACATTTCTGCACTCTAAAATTAAATTATTATCATTAAGGTGCCTAAACACTTACCATTGATGTAGAAGTATAGTTATACATGTCAACCCTCTTATCTGTTAACCAGTAGTCCACAAAGGGCCCTACTAACAACAGAGATGCAGCTTGAGGTGGTGCAGTGTGCCCTAATAGGTTGAAAGAACCAATTGAATGCTTCCTTTGAAGAAAATGAACGTACTGACATGCAAGAAAAATGAAAGAACCAAATGATAAGTCATAGTTAATAGCAAAAGTGAAGACATATATTTGATAACTTAAAAATAGTTCAACCTAACCAATTAAACAATAGCATATAACCAATTAAACCTAGTTAGATGAGTCCGACTAGGTTGGTTTTCTTCAATATTCCTTAATGACAAAAAGAGTCCCGACATGAATGTGAGAGAGAGAGAGAGAGAGACTTGACCACCAAACGAAATAAAAAATATGAAACTCATTCGATAAGCTAATTCCCTTCCCAGATTGTCCACGTTCCACACACATCCCATTAAGCATAAACCAGTGACAGTTTCTCGATCAACAAGTCTTCATTACCGTCTCAAAGAATTACAGGTTCAAGAAAAGATGACTTACATACTGCTGAAGAGAAGTGCTCCAAACTGCTATGAAGGCAGCAATAAATCCTTTGCCATTAACACTCACATCAGTAACTGTACAAATTGCAACACCCAGTAGAACAACTAGGATGCTTAGTTTGGTGTCCCTCGAGTATCGCACGTTGTCCAAAACAATTTCAAGAAAACATGACATGGGGATCATACTCAGCTTTGCAATCTGATAGGTTAAAATCAACAGGAGCAAAAGATGTTGTAGATCTGAGAATATTTCCAGTGACAGATAAAAATCTAGTATATCTCCTTAACTGACCTGATAGAATCCCACAGAATTCCACATTAAACTAACATTCATTCCAACAATAGAGAAATTTGCAAATAAAACATATTTCAGAAGCTCTGACAATGGAAGTTGAGAACTCTGGATATATCCAAGCCGCTTAAGAATGAGAGTCATCACGGTAGTTGCGACAAAATGTAGACCAGTTAACGTCGTCGCTGCAGGACAAAGTGATGTTAGGAAAAGGATCAGGACTATTGTAGACAGAAACAAACATGAGATATCAAATTATCAATTGAACTGCATGATTACCGCATATGTTGTTAATATAATTTAACAAACTTTTCAGGGTAATAAAAAATCTAATATCTAACAGTTCCAAAATCTCATTGGTTGAGATTTGAGAATACACAGATTTATTTCTTTCCAAATTTTCAATTCTAGAACTAGATGAAGGTTTCAGATACTAAAACGAATAAACAAGTATGGTTCAAGATTAACACGATTTAAACATGTGTAGATCTAATAAATTAAATAATCATTATGGATCCTGCAATTTTTTCATTCCCCTCCTTTAGCATTGTCAACATAACAGGTATACATTGTCTCAGATGATAAGCTGATGACCCTGACACAGATAATGATAATGGGACATAGGCCATGAGATGTGCCTTGACTCAGCACATATAAAGAAATTATACACTCCATATTATAACCCTCTGTTCCTCGCCATCACCCCCAAATAAAAAGAAAAAAAAAATGGCAAAGGTAAAAGGAGGCACTGGTGGAATCAGATTTCAAAACATGCAGGAGGGTGGAGAAAAACAGGTCATGAGTTTATCACATCATTAATAGAGAGAGAAGGTTCAAATTTGGCATAATCAATAGGACTTTACAGATTTTTATTTGGACGGCAACTCTTAGCAATTACTTAAAATAGATTCCTAACAAGCTAAATTTTGGGTGTTCAAAATATGCTAAATTGTGCACATCTAAGTGAAAAAAATAAGAGAAGTGTGTGCTTTGGTGTAGCAGTACTAAAGGAGGAGCAAACAAAAGTCGACGTCTTGGTGGGGATCATATTCGTGATTCAACTATCCAGGAAGGGAAGTTTAAAGTGTAAGGAATTTCTGTCTTTGATTTGAATGCTAACGGACGAAATCCATATCAGATGGTAGATCACAAAGCACCAGGAAACTGTAATCTAGAGAAAGGTCTAAGGGGTGACAAAATGTGCCACTTCATAAAATGTAGCCCAGATTGAATTAATCTGAGTTTTAAAATTCTTACATAATTTTCAACAAATTCGAAACATCTTAGCTGTGTAGGCACATACAACTATAAAAGCAAGAAAAAAAGAAAATGCGAAATAACCAAGTCTCATTTGACTTATTACTGCCCTTGGATCACTCAACTAAATAAAGTAATGCAGCAATACACAATACTTTGCAAACTGGATAAATAAATTCAGTCGGCTAGACACTGCTGGTTACTGAATTTCAAATCGCCGTTAGTGATCTGAAACTGCAACTTTAACCAACCGAACAAACACTAGCAAACAACTTTCATTTTATATTTGGTTGCTCATTAGGTAGAAGAATATCAGAAAAAGGAAGAGAATACCTGCAATATTAAGTGAAATAATGAATGTTATAGGCAAAAAATAACGTACCAAAAGTAAAACCATATGTAACCAACAAAGCTTTATTGACCATAATAATTCCAACAGAAGTAACAATATTGAACGTCCACGCAGCTACATCAAGAGCCGCTTTGTGGTCATCCTTGCTTGTCAGAGTCATAGTCTTCTACCGCTTCAAAAGAGACTAGATTTCTAATGATCTTCAGCTTCAGGAAAGGCCAAAAAATAGATCAATTTAGAGCTGGAACAAGATCATCAGGTCCTGAATTTATTTCTAGATTGAGCATCCCAGTGAATTCCCCACACAATCAAAATATCTATCAAATTTTAGTAGTGTGATCTAATGGACCTAGATATATTACATCACATCAGCATAGTTTCGCAAAATTGAATGACAAGTCCACAGTTACTGAAGGCCTATCTCAACTCACAAAAGCTATCCCCTTTAATATTGACCAGATGACAGAAAAGGAAAAGCTAAATTTCCCAGCTACTGGGGTGTATTGAAATCCTTTAAATGTTTGATATACTAATTACACATTCACTCATCGCGTATATAGGAGAAATGATCGAATTACAACATATTATTACATGTCAATTATGCATGTTATGTATAAATATTACAGGAAAACAGCCACAGTATAGTTCAATTTATGCATATAAAATCCCCTATTTCCATCACAGATCCCCAAATAACACACTTGAATGATCATCGCACACAATATTCAAAATCCAAAAACCCAGAAACTAAATAAACCAAAACAAACGAAAGGATTTCCAATACTTACAAATACATAGTGATACAGTTTGTAAATGCGTTGCTTGAAAAATATCCATGTGCGTGTGAAGAGGCAGTGTATAAATAGAGGAAAGAGAAATGGTTAAGCGGTTGAAAAGGTCCATTTGCACAATATTGAAGAGACGTAGACTGGAGAAAGACTCTCTCTCTTGTCTCTATTCGTACGTATATTCGTATCTCATCTAATTTAAGGGGGGAAATAAAAAAGAAATAAACTATTTTCCCTTCTTTTTAACCTCAAAGGAGTAAAATATTGTAAAGTTACGTTATTGTTTTACTTTCATTTTCTTTCATTTTCATATAGATTAAAAATTTTTAATTATTATTATTATAATTAAAATAATAAATTTTATTTATATTTTTTCTAATATATTTTTACACTAGTATACCGCTTGCCAGTACTGAGATTCAACCGTAAGATCTTTTAAAATGAGTCATTAAGATTTGAATCCCTTTATTTTTGATGGAATCTTAATAGTCGAAGATGATAATCTTAGTTGCGGTGGTTATTGTTATAGGATTGAGGCAGTGAGTAGTGTAAAAAGAAGATCGTTTGAAATAGAGTTTCGTTTGAGATGGAGATTGAAGACGTAGAGACATACAAACGTATATATATTTTTTTTCTTTCAATAGCAGAGAAAATTCCATACAGTCGCGATTAATATAATACTAGTTCAAATTTGTCGATAACAAGATACATTAAATATGAGCATATTAAAAAATTAAGAAATTAACTATACTATCAACAATCAACAAGAAAATTGGACTATAACTTCGGATTGATGAATAAAAAAAGTAAGTCTATCTTCATAGGACTGCTAGAGTATTACTTTTTGAGTAAAACACTGTCTACGCTAGTTGAATTTATAATCCTAAACCAGTTCGGTTGCTTAATTAGTGCTTGTTAGGTATAATTTTTGGTAAATTACAAATAGTGGATCATACAGAAGTGTGAATAAAAAGTAAATAAAAATTATAAGTCTTATAAAATATATAGATAAAAATAATATTTAATCAACTTATAAGTACCAACAAACATTATATTAGTCACCCAATTTATAGGTTGGCTAGTAGTGATTTTAACCCTCACTTCGTTTTCCTTTGTTCGTATTATGTAAATTACTATTTAATTTAAATTTTACTAGAGTTCACTAAATGGCCTTGTCAAAAAACATGCATTTTAATTATGTTATGCCTTTAAAGCAAGTAGTATTATTCTTACCACTATATACATTACTGCTTAAATTTAAATTTATTAGAGCGCGTATATTAAATAGTTGTATTAAGTAAAATTTTGTTGTGATTATTGACATTTTTGTATATATTATTGATTAATAGTAATAAATATATTCGTATATTTAATATGCAATAATAAATCGTATTTTAAATTACTAATGCTTTATTCTTCTTCAATTTTAATCTATACATTGTAATCCAATTCGGCAATTATTTTTTATAAAAATCAAGATAGTGTTGGTTGATTCAATTGTACCCATCAAATGAAACAATGTGGTCAGCCTACTCGGGCAAAAAGACAACCTAGTAATTGACAACAAATTTTCATAAATAAATTAAGAAGATAAATTAATTCACAAAATATTTTCCAATTTTTTATTTACCAAAATACTGTAGTTTTTTTTAGACCAATATTTATTATTTTTGTATTACACTAATATTTGATACTTTTGTAATAAATCACCACAGTAAGCTATACTATAGACACTATTATTAAACAAAGTGTAAAATTTGCAACAAATCGTGTTACACAAAGTGTAACACATGTAACAAATTATATTATACATAATAGTGATACACCACTATTATTATACAAAATATAACACTTTTAACAAACTATATTACACAAGCACAGTGGCGAATCCAGGAATTTTTTAAACTCGGACTGCTACTGAAAAAAAAATTTGGTACGAGCTATTATTAAGAAAAAAAAAAATTTTACACTAAAAAAAAAAGACTTTTTCCGGGGCGAGCCGGGTTGTAGTCAGGGCCCGCCCCCCACCCAAAAATCCGCCCCTGCATAAGCAGATAATACAAACTGTAACATTTGTAACACGTGTAACGAACGATGTTAATCGACTGCTACCACCACTAGATATGTACTCACAAATTCCACTGAAACCACTACCGCTGCAGCCTATTTCCACCGTCACAACCACAAAGACCACCAAAAAATATAATCTCACAAAGCCAAAAAAAAAAAGAAAATCAAATTTGAAGCTACAAAAAAAATCATATTTAAACCATCAAAAAACTCAATCTCACAAACCATCTCAATCGATGGTTGTGAGTCGCAGTCGCAATACCGGATCCAAATCCAGATTTGGCAACAGATTTTATGGCAATGGTAGATCACAACACCAATCAAGTAGCAGCGACAACGGTCTTTATGCCAGTGGTGGATCGCAGTTGTGGCGATGTGTCGCGATAATATTAAGATCTAAATTTGATAATAATTTTTTGTGAAGGTCAGTGATCGACAATGAATTTTGGGTCGAGTGTCTCAATGGATTGTAGCAATTGGGTTTTTTATAATATTTTGAGTAGATTATTTGGTGGTGGTGGTGGTGGTGGTGGTGGTGGTGGTGGTGGTGGTCGAAGACGTGTGAAGAAGGAAGAGAGAATGTGGTGAAGTTGGAGTATTTTATTAGGGTTTGAAATTAAAATTTTGAGTTTGTTTAATTTAAATAAATTAAATATAAAATAATTATACAGTATTTTTAATTTAAAAGTATACCAATTATAATTTTAAAATTATTCTCTTAATTGACTTATGGCAACAATTTAAAGCATGTAAATTGACTTGCTTCAAAGAGTTGAATCGTCTAAACTAAAAAAAGGTCCTTGTCTAGGCTTGGCTTTTGGGTAAGTGAAAAATAAGCATAATGGTTTCCCCTTTTTTCTTGAACTTATCAAATCTAGTCCAATATGTCACGTTCAATTGATTGATAAATGCATGTCGTTTTATATTGATCTATTTATCAAACCATTAAATTTAAACTCTAGTGGGGAGGCTAACTAACTATATTCAAGGCAATTTATGAAACATTCCCAGTTTTTTTTCCCCCTCTTCCAAAAAATATAAAATTCTTTAATTGCCACAGTTGTTACAACTTACAAATATTATTGTAGTTATTTATGTCAATTGAATGAGTTAGATATAACATCCTTGTATAAATTTTCATTAAAGATCCATTGCATTATGATTCTAGGTAACTAACCATTTTGTTTAAAGGTTAGCGTGATTATATTTAGATTTAAAAAACTCAATTGAAAAACTGTTTAACTAACGATTGTTAATTTTTCTTTTAATAGAAAAAAATGTAGATTTCATAACAAGAAATCCAATACATTTGGCTCGAGAAGCAATCTCGAACTTCAAGATGTAGCTAGCTTCATCTTAAACCTCTCGAAAGTTTAGTAGATGCTAATATTTCTCTATAATGTTAATTTATTATTTTTCTAATTTGCAAAAACTAATAACTTTTAATTTTATTTGGTCTTACAAATCAGAAAAGAATTATTCATTTTCATATTCCACTTGTTCAAGTAAAATGCATTTAAAAAAAAGATTTTTAAGGTAAGTGTTAAAAAGATGCTCATAATTATCTTTTTTTTTTTTTAATTGTTAGTAAATTAAAAAGTCTCTAAAAATTGGTGACAAAAATTTAAGACCGGCCAATAATAAATTAATAATAGGACATGGCTATTCATATGATGGGTGAAAATTTTTAGTTAGTTATGGTCTTTAGAGACCATTTTCAAAATTTGTGTTTATTTTGTGGACTGATTTTTTATTTAATTAAACTATCTAACTATGTTTTTTATACGAAAGCGATTAGGGTCTGTTTGAGATTGATTTTGGAGCCCAACTTCTAATTATCGTACAATCAAATTGTTTTAAGTGTTTGATAAATTTTAAAAAAGTGATTAGAAAATAATCTGTTTTATCTCGCAGCAGATTTTGATAAGCAGCAAAATGGTAGCTTTTAAAAGTTTGTTTTTAGCTTTTCTATCTATCTATTATTAAAATACCAAATTTGACCTTAATTAATTAAAGTAATTCTTTTTATGTCACAGATATATTAGTATTCTAATTATAATGCATCTCCACAAATAATTTAAATTTAAATTTAATTAATTTTTGTAAGATATTACTATGCTTTTATTTATTATTTTTTTTTATAAATTTTGAAATTTAATAGATATATATTATTTTTATTTTAAAATAATTATGGTAAATACATTGTTTTGAAAAAATATTTGATAATATTACATATTGTTATAGAAGTAAAAATTAATTTTACAATACTACTCATGATAATAATACTACAAAATAATATTATTATAATCGATGTTCATTTTAATAATTTTATACAGTCACAACAATAAATCACTTTTGTTTACCAAATGCTTAAATACTGATTTTAAAACATACAATAATTATAAATACAAGAGTTTATCAAATACTTATCTGATTCTTTCTACAGCACATCAAAAGTTGGTTATCTTAAAAGCACGACAATACTAAATTAAGTCTAAGTGTTTCATTGCCTGTATATTGAATTTAATAAAATTATCTTTGACATTTTCCATCGAGGAGTTCAAATTCTCAACTTTGGTTTAAATAAAAAATTGTTTGATTTTCCATTTTTTTTTCATTATTTGTCCTTTTGTATTAGTTACCATTTGTTGGTTATTGACTCAAATTATGGAATATAATTAAGTAGGGGGGCATGCAGTAATTTCTTGAAAGTCTTAATGTAATATGTAGAAGGATTAGTATGAGGAATTGCAAAGGGAAAAGGACTTAGCATGCAATTAAGTATTTGATAAAAATAATGAATTTCATATCATATATATATATATATATATATATATATATATATATATATATACATGTGTGATTGAAAATGAGTTTGAAAAAAATAATAATAACCAGACAAGTGCTAAGAGTTCTAACAAGAGAGCACATTCACAACCGGCGAGAAATCGACGAGGAGAGAAAACATTATGCACGTGTTTGCGGCGCATGCTGGGTGTTTTAATTTTGTGTTTTTCTCTTTTTGATTCTTTTTTTATTTTTTACTTTCATTTCTACTGCATTCACTACACGTCTGGTGAAATATATATTTTCAATACCTTTGACCTTATGTGCTTGATAATTCAATAGTTCTATTATTGATTTCTAATAAATCTAATTAGCTCATATACCTACTTTAAAAAAAAATCAAAATATACTCTATTTTAAATCTTATTAATATATACCCTAAAAAAAGAATACTTAATGAAAAATACCTCTTTTATATCATACAAATATTTGCCCTTATTGTTTTGATAAGTTACCAACGGGCAAAGCAACAATGAGCCCAACTTATTGGGCTCAACTCTTTACAATTCCCAAGTCCATGCAGATTCCCCACCAAGCACTGCCTCCAAATTCTATGGAAGTTTTTGCAAACCTACCTACAAAAGTAGCAGTAGAATCTTTGACTTTTGAAAGAAAAACCGAAAGAATTGAAAATGGTTGGAAATAATTTGAAAGCAGAGATAGTGATATTGATGGAGAAGAGGAATGGAATAGATGCAGAGATGAATGTTATCATTCAGTGCCTTCTCGAAGGTCCTGGCCTCTCTGCCAAATTTTTCGATGAATTTTCACTTTCATCTGAAATTTTAAGCCACCATCGCCGCTGCCTCCTTCCACAATTACAAGTGGCGAATTTCGCCACAACCATTGTCCTCGAACTCAAGCCTCCACTCGCCAGGGTAAGAGTTTGTTATTATCTGACGCTCCACTTTTTTTTTTCTCTTCTTGCTTTTTTCTCTATGGTTGTGCCTGAAACCGAAGGTTTCCATCATCTTTATCATGTTTATCCACCTCTAGCTGCCACCACCACTGCCACCTATCGAAAGTCGCCACTGCGACTTCCACAAGCCAATGCTATTTTCTAATATTTTAAAAAGGAACTTAAACTCTTTTTTTGGTTATTTGATTTATCAATTTCTATATCTTGTGGTAATGTTCGGCGGCAAAAATGTGGTGATGAATTTAGTGGAGATGGTTGGGCTTAATGGTGGTAATTTATGGTAGTTGATGTTGGTGGGGACCACATGTAGTGGTGGTCGTCGAGTATTGGTAGTGGTAATACGTATTAATCTAATTTAAATTAGAGTAACATATGTGTTGCCATAATTTAAATTAGTTGTGGTAGTAGAGTAGGGTAAATGATGGTGCTAGAGTTACGCAGTAGTGGAAGAAAATGTGGTGGTTGTAATATAAGTGGTACTCTAATTATATTTCTAGTAACACATGTATTATCTTAATTTAAATTAATGGTGGTGAAGCGGTGGCAGTGTTCGTAGTGATAACACTTGTGTTATTCTAATCTAAAATATAGTAATACACGTGTTACCACATTTGTGGTGGATGTGATTATATTTGTAGACAGTGGTAGCGGATTTGAACACGATTACGATTGTGCTGGTGCTGGTATAAGACGAGTGGTAGAAGACGATTGATAATAGTAACACATATGTTACCAGTATAAAAATTATTGATTTTAATGAAAATGATGAAGTAACATATATGTTACTCGTGTAAAAATGTTGTTTAAAAAAATTTTAAATATGAAATTTATTGAAAATAATATATTTTCTTAAAAAGTATAAAAAGAAGATAAATTATAAATTATTGATTTTAATGAAGACGGGAAAATAACATATAGTAACACAGATGTTACCCCGTGTAAATGGTGGTGTGAAGTAATGAGAGAAAATTGTGGTGGTTGTAACACAAGTGTTACTCTAATTTTAATTATAGTAACACATGTGTTACCTTAATTTAAATTAGTGGGGGTGAAACGATAGCAGTGTTGGTAGTGGTAACACTTGTGTTATCCTAATTTAAAATATGGTAACACATGTGTTACTACATTTGTGGTGGATGTGATTATAGTTGTGGATAGTGGTAGCGAATTTGATCATGATTGTGGTGGTGGTGGTACTCGTATAAGACAAGCGCTAGTATTGGTAGAAGGTGATTGGTAATAGTAATACATATATTACCAGTATAAAAATTATTGATTTTAATGAAAATGATGAAGTAACATATATGTTACACGCGTAAAAATATTGTTTCAAACAAAACATTGAAATATGAATTTTAAATAAAAATAATATATTTTCTTAAAAACTATAAAAAGAAGACAAATTATAAATTATTGATTTTAATGAATACGAGGAAATAACATATAGTAACACATATGTTACCCATGTAAATAGTGGTGCTAGAGCTACGCAGTAGTGAAAAAAAATTGTGGTGGTTGTTACACAAGTGTTACTCTAATTTTAATTATAGTAACACGTGTTACCTTAATTTAAATTAGTGGTGGTGAAACGGTAGCACTTTTGGTGGTAAAAACTATTATGTTATCCTAATTTGAAATAGGATAATTTGCATTTTTGGTCATCAACTTTTTTAATTTGTAACAAATCTATCCATAACCTTTTTTTTAGCACTAGGCATCCCCAGCCTTTCAATTTTTTGCAAATCACATCCCTATTGACATATTTTGACGGTTTTACCCTCCTCTTTAAATAAACTAAAATAGAAAAACTTAAAAACAACAAAAAAAATAAAAGAAAATTGCAAATAAAGTTCCATAACTTTTAAAAAACATAAAATAACTTCATCTTCTCCAAAATTCCACCCCACCCCACAGCTAAATCATCACCAATCATATAAAAATTCATCACTCAATCTATTCCATACTGGTGGATACTCTCTTGAATTTAGAAAACATGTAGGCTACATTCAGGCTCCCTATCGAACTGGAACACGAATCTCGGATCTGGCTCCGACTTCACATTCAAATGAAACTGAGCACTTGAAGAACTTTTCATTTTTTCTACATTAATTCACCCGTTGTGGAAAAGTATGGCCCAAGACTCCGTTCCGGTAAGATCCAACGGCACGGAGATTTTTCCCAGAAGTCGACCAGAGTTCACACCACAGGTGGTGCCCTCGACGACTGTTGTAGATCGAGATTTTAAGTTCTAGGTTTTTGGAGGTGGCAAATAGCGACAACTTTATGGTGAGCCGGTCAAGATCAAACTTGCTGATGTGGAAACTGGCAGCGAGGGTTTATGGGCTTTCTTCAGGAAACTGGGTGTTATCCGACGGAATGTACAAAACCAACGCCGTTTGTAACGAGAAATTCTTAAGCTTGATTTTGCAAAAGCACGGTGAGGATGAAGGGTGTTCTCTGACGGAATGTACAGATTCATTACCCTTTTCTCCCGAAATCAAATATATAGACAAAAACTGAAAAACTCAGTTTGGAAAATAATGTATTTAACAGGAATAAAGCTTTCATCTAGAGAAATTTGCTGGGTTTAATTAAGACAACAATGGAGGTGCAGGGCAGTGAAGAAGAAATGAAAGAATAAAAGAGGGGAGGGGAGGGGAGGGGAGGGGGTGGGTGGGGTGGGGTGGGGTGGGGTGGTGAAGATGGTATTCTTTTATATTTTTTAAAAGTTATAAGACTACATTTGCAATTTTTTTATTTTTGTTTTTAGCATTTTTTTGGTTTATTTAAAGATGAGGGTAAAACTGTTCAAATATGTCAATAGGGACGTGATTTATAAAAAAATAGACGTGATTTGCAAAAAATTGAAAGGTTGGAGATGTCTGGTGCTAAAAAAAAGGTTAGAGGTAGATTTGTTACAAATTGGAAAGATTGGAGATCAAAAGTGTAAATTACTTTGTGATGGATGTGATTATAGTTGTGGATAGTGGTAGTTGATTTGAACATGGTGGTGGTGATGGTGGTGCTCGTATAAGATGAGTGGTAGTAGTGGTAGAAGTCGATTGGTAATAGTAACATATATGTTACCAGTGTAAACATTATTGATTTTAATGAAAATGATTAAGTAACATATATATTATTCGTGTAAAAATATTGTTTTTAAAAAAATTGAAATATGAATTTTAAATAAAAATAATATATCTTATTAAAAACTATAAAAAGAAGATAAATTATAAATTATTGATTTTAATGAAGACGGAGAAATAACATATAGTAACACATATGTTATCCGAGTAAATGGTGATGCTAGAGTTACGCAGTAGTTAGAGAAATTTGTGGTGGTTATAACACAAGTATTACTTTATTTTAATTATAGCAACACATGTGTTACCTTAATTTAAATCAGTGATGGTGAAACGGTAGCAGTGTTGGTGGTGGTAACACTTGTGTTATCCTACTTTAAAATATGGTAACACATGTGTTATCACATTTGTGATGGATGTAATTATAGTTGTAGATAGTGGTAGCGGATTTGAACATGATTATGGTGGTGGTGGTGCTCGTATAAGATGAGCGTTAGTATTGGTAGAAGATGATTGGTAATATTAACACATATGTTACAAGTATAAAAATTATTGATTTTAATGAAAATGATGAAGTAACTTATATGTTACACGTGTAAAAATGTTTTTTTCAAAAAAAAAAAAAAAAATTGAAATATGAATTTTAAAGAAAAATAGCGTATTTTTAAATAAATATAAAGTATTGATTTTATTGCAAATAAGCAAGTAACACATATGTTACTAGTATAAAAATGTTGTTTTAAATGAAAAATTGAAATATTGATTTTAAATGAAAATAATGTATTTTTAAAAAATTTATAAAAATAGAGAAATGGTAAAATATTGATTTTAATGAAAAATGAGAAAGTAACTATATATATGTTACCTGTGTAAAAAAAAAAAAAAAAAAATTTAAAATAAAAAAATTGAAATATTAATTTTGAAGAAAAAATAACGTATTTTTTAAATAATTATAAAGTATTGATTTTATTGCAAATGATTAGTTTAATTTAAGTTTCAATCCAAAATATATTTTAAATTATTTATTTTAAATTTACTTATAAGTAAATTTTTTAATTTAAGTTAAACATGCTTATATCTCAAAGCAATAAGACTAGCATACTTTTAATAATTGTATTTTTTTTAAAGGTATCTACAAATAGTTTACAATAAAAAAAATTATTATTTTGAGAGAAAATTGACGTTTATCCATTGACTAATACATTAGAGTCTCAATTTTATAAATTAATCTCTTTAAAAATCTCAAAATATATAGTCTAAATTTATCTAAGATTGTATTTAATGTAATATATTAAATTGTATAAAAAATTTATTTAAAAAAAAAAAATTAAAACCAAGTTGGGTCAATGGGCTCGACTGGACTAGCATATTTCTGGTCCATACAAAACTGGACTAGGCCAATCCAATCTAATTTCATATGTGGCTCTGCTCTGGTGGACTGGGCTGACCTAACACAGCCCATTTGTCAGCTCAATTTCTATGCATTATATTGAGTTGAAGTTCTTATTGATAATTGAATTTAAATACGTGAAACAATTTCTATTTGAGACAATACAATCTCTACATTCACATTGGCTCGTTATTATTTCTATATTTATCATTATTGCAAAACGAGAATGAAGTAATTTTAATTGGGTTAAAATTATCCTTGACGAATTTTAGTGCCCGTTTGATATTGATTAAAATCAATTTTTTTAGCCGAATTTGATAGTTTGGGGAATTATATTAAAAGATTCAGGCAAATGACAAAATCAATTAATTCCACCGGCATCCAATTTGCCCTTAACTTGGAAGAGTTGACGGTCATTCTAGGTGTAAATATTGATACGTTGGATGTAATTCGGTCAATGAGATGAAACTTGCTTGATGGAATGGAAGTCAAAAAATCGTAAGTCCCATACTTGTCTGCCAATCAACTTTAAATTATTTTTAATGGGCTCACAAAGTTACACTAAAAACTCAATTTTTCTGAAGCAAAAAAAATCAAAATTAAGCATGCGCTTAATTTTAAACGTTTCTCTATGTTGAGAAAATAGTTAAACCAAGTGAGTTACAAAGACAAGAGATCCAAACAATAAAAATTTAGCCATCCGAAGTCCTAAATAAACCTCACAAGATAAGTATCAAATTCAAAACTTAGCCACCCTAGACACTACAAGGTATATTCGGACCTGGTAATTTTGGGGACTTCCCATCCTCCTAAGAGATGCCGAATGCACGGGAATAAATTTTGAACTACTCATTGGTTGAAAGTTACCTTTTGGTTGAAGTAAATTTGTTGAAAATTACAATAAAAATAAGGTTTAAAGTATAAAATATTAGTTGATTCTACAATTTATATATTAATAAAAAATTGTGTACTCTTTATTAATCAGTCTCTCTCTTCGTCTTAACAATTTTTATATACCATACAATATATGATCACGTGTTATTCAGTGAACTAAAGGTTAAAAGCACATTGAACTAAAATAGTCTAACACAATCTAATCGATTGTCGATGAACCGAACAATGTTATAAAAATGTTTTAACTATTTATTTATATAATATTGTTGTTTACTATCATTTTCTTCATCTTGGAAACGGAAATTTGCAATTGGGATCTCAACGTTTGCCCTAGGAGCACCTTTGTCCCCTTCAAATTTTTGTGATTTTGCCCTCCTCGAACATACAATTTAAGTGCATATTTAGTAATGCTGAAATTACTTTTTAAGTGATCATTATAAATTATGGATACTATAAAATGTATGAGCAATAAGTAAATAGTAAATTATGAATCATATGAAATATGTGAATGAAAAATATTTTAGACCAATTAAACTTGTCCATGTCCCTTAGTCATTCAGGTGCATGTTCGATGAAATACATCCAGAATTTCATTAGAATGTTCATGACCTATTTTTTTAGGATATTTTAGTCAAGATATTCTATTTCTTCAAAAACAACTGAAAAAAGAGAAAAGGACAACTGGAAAAGAAAAAACAAAAAGAAGAAAGACATAATGAAAAATGGAAAAAGTTTGAAAAAAAATCCCATCATCTCCATCCATCCATCTGCCGCTACCACCGCAGCCCATGCACCCCTTTTCCGACGAAACCAAGGTGGCGTTGCAGAACCATGGAGTGTTTCTTCCCTCGGTTGGTGGCGGCGGCGTCCGCCATATGACGTCGAAGATTCACTTTTTCTTTTTTCTCCTATGTTTTTCTTTTTTTCTTTTTTTAGGGGGGTGTCCCCAACTCAGATTTGAATGAATTTGAAAAATTCACATAAATATAGGTGTCCTCAACTCAAATTTTAATAGAATTCATTGAAATTTAGGTGTCCCCAACTCGAATTTATATAGATTCTTTAGAAATTTAGGTGTCCTCAATAACTAGTGAATTTCTAAAGATTTCATTAATTAATGGATTTTGATAGATTTCAATAGATTTGGAACTATAATTATAACTACTAAAAATTCTAACAATTCTTGTTCCAAACCTTAAAATTTCAATTGATTTCTCTCTCTCTCTCTCTCTCTCTCTCTCTCTAACATCTCATTTTTCACATACAATTTTGCTAAAATTATTTTGTATCAATTGACTTTTTTTCTTTCTTTCTCTCACAAACCTCTCACCTTTTACATAAATTTTTAGTGAAACTCTTTTATACCAATTTGTAATTATTCACGTCTTTATTCCGTTTTTCTCAAAACGATGCCCATATTTCCAAAAAATAATAATAATAATAATCCGTTTATGCACAATGAGTGGTTATGGTTAAAAAAAAAAATCACAAATATGAACTCTATCAACCTCTATAATTTAGAATTCTTTAAAAGTTAAAACGTTTCGATACTCATTTTTAATATTTAAAGTGTAAATGTAAATTATATGGATCAATATATCATGAATTAGTTGTCTTTTTTTTTTTTTTTTTTTTTTTTTTTTTTTTTTTGCTATTAGTCTATTAAAAAAAAAATTTTAATTGTGCTTTTATGGTGAGTTTACTTGTCAACATTAATTTTAGAGCAAATTTCTCGTCAAGACATAATTTGGTTTTAAAAAAAAAAAATAGACTTGAAACGTTATGATGAAATTTTAAAATTTTTTCAAAATTTAAAGTTGACACAATTGAGGAGATGAAAATATAATTTTTAATAAAAAGACCACAAATTCAATGAAATCCATGAGAATCTATTAAAATCTATGATATATAAATTTATTAAAATCTTATCAAATATGTCAAATTCTATTAAATTCCATGAAATTTATAAAAATTTATAAATATTAAGGAATCTATTAAAATTTGAGTTGATAATTTGTTTTTGAAGAAATAGTAATATTTGACTAAAGTACCTTTAAGTAAAAAGATCATTTGCAAGACGCACACGATATTTGGATTCCACCAAAATGATGAATTAATTTGGAAAAATTGTAGTTTAGTCCCTAACTATTGCCTTAGTAGAAAATGATTCCTCGGTCTATTTTTTTGACATTTATATCCTCAACATAAATATGTTGTAGCACAGTGGTCCCTACTGCACGGAAAAGTACCATTATCCTTTAAAAGTTTAAAAATCCTTTAGAAAGTCATTTTTAAACGATTTTATCTTATTCATAATTAACATAAAATAAATAAAAAGATAACTACAAATATAAACAGTTTCATCTTTCTTAATTCCGAATCTTCCACCCATCCCACCTATCACGGGTTAGAGGAGAACATGAATACTTGTTTAAACTTCTTTCTAGCTTTACACTATATTTAATAATCTAATTTTTGCATTTGATCTAAATTAAGTATGTGGCTTCATAATTTTTGGCCAGATCTTTTGAGAAGTGAGATGAGGTGATTGTATGACTTGAAGCTTTCGATTTCTTTACACGCTAAGTTATAAAGTATGAGATTAATTGATCTTTAAAAACTGTTTGTTGTATTTTGAAATTATTGAAAATATAGAAATGGTTGCAAGAAGCATAGAACTTGTTCAAGCATTAAGTAAGTAAGGTGGTCGTCTAGGACCCTCAAAATTTTAAAATTTACATATTTTTACCTTTGTTTTTTCTAATAATTAATATTTTTTATAAAGAAAAATGAAAACAAAACCTAGTTCAAGACAATATTGAAGACGTCAATTCTTCTTCCTCTTTTTTCCCTAAAACTGAAAACTCGAAAGACACTTGGAGTGTTGAACTTCTTATAATGTAATCACTAAATCCTCAAATCCTTTTTTCTATTAAATATGCAATCAAAGCAAATGCAATTTCTTTCTTTACAATCAATTTTGAATGAATAAATAAAAAAAAAAAAAAAAAAAGAAGAGAAAATAAGAACAGCCAACTCCCTTGCACCCACTCATGGCCCACATTACTATGCACTACCTCTACAAGCCATATCTCAAGCCTCCACACATTTTTCTTTTGTTGTTTCCCTCGGTCTTTTTCTTCTCCTTTTATTTTTTATTTTCTTTGTTATTTCTTTTCCTTTCAATTATTTTTAACGAAAATAAGTGTATAAACAATTGTTTTAAGGACAAAGTGGAAAGAAAATCTCCATCGAAGACTAACGTGCTACAAAATCAAAAGATTGTGGACTCCTCTGTTAAAAAAATATTGGACCAACTTATTTCAATGATAATAGGTTGGAGACCAGTGATTAAAATTTTTCCTTCTAATTTCCTCAAATAATTAATTAAGTAATCAGGTATTATTACCATAGAAACCTGCCGGCTTGATTTGTAAAATTAGCATACTAAACTTATAACTAGTGAAGATATAGCTGGATTGCACATTTGTACTCACAACATAAAGTTAGTTATGACCACATTTTCTTATGGAATTTTGGTGCAAATGGTCCATAATTAATGCTTTTAGTGTATTTTTTATCCTTAAATTTTTATTTTATTGTTAGAAGGTCCCTAATCTATACTATTGAGTGTGAAATTGGTCCTATAGACGAATTCTATCCAAATTTGTCGTTAGTTGGATGCGTGGTCTCAAATCTCTTTTAATTTGTACCTGCAAGATTAAATTGGTCAACTCACTTTTTTTTCTTCGTGTTCATTTCCGTCTATATAACCTAAACCATACTCGCCAAGTATATTTTGTTGGTGAAAACTGTCAAAATTTAAAGTATGGTTTTGACTTAAATTGAAAAAAGTAAATGAAAATCAATCTTTATTGGTGTGGGCTACCATTAGAGACGAAGACTTCCTAAACAAATCTGAACTTTGGTAGATGTTTTCTTGCTTGCTAGAGAAGACAAGTAAGCTATTCTTGGATAAATGAATGAAAATAAGATCAAATTTGTGTTTAACATTGCCTTTTATTTCATTATATTGAATGTGAGGATATGATGCATAGACAATCCCTAACTTTTTCAGTAAAAGTGCGTGAATGGTCCCTAACATTTTTCAGTAAAGGTGCACATATGGTCCCTAATCTTGTCAGTAAAGGTGTGCAAGTGATCTCTAGCCTTTTCAGTTAATGTGCGCAACTGGTCCCTAACACATATAAAATGGTGCATTGTTAATTCTGAACCTATTGAAAAAATTGCTTAATTCTGAACCTATTGAAAAAATTGCACTAATATTCCCCTCTAACCAATGATCACTATACATATTGGACATTCAACCCTCATCTCTCAACCATGCCAACAATCTCCAAATTCAAACCATCCACGTACAAATCCAGATTCAAAAAATGCGCCAACATGTTAAATTAGAACTTCACACATATAGCCGCCAAAAATGACATTTACTACAACATTTCATGCATCAACCATTCAAAAATTCACTGATTTTTTGCTGTTTTTTTTATTTGGAAAAGTGGGTCCTCAAATATCAAAATGGTGAGAGTTTTTTTTTTTTTCAAAATTCTCAGACCGTTGCTGTGTAATGTGAAGAGACGCTAAGTAAAAAAAAAAAAAAATGAGTTGACCAATTTAACCATGTAGGTAAAGACAAATTAAAAGAGATTTGAGACCACGCACTCAACTGACGACAAATTTAAATGGAATCCGTCCATAAGAATCAGTTTCGCATCCAATACCATAAGTTAGAGACCTCCTAGTAAAAAATAAAAGATTAAAAATAAAAAACACACTAAAAATATACATTAGATATTATTTGCGCCAAAATTCCTTTTCTTATTCTCTGAATGCACTTTGACAACAACACATAAGACGATTGTTCTAAATTGTTCATAGATTGTGACAAATTGGGGTTTTTATTCTCCATCATCTTACCATCTTACCAGCATTTACAATTCCACCTACACGGTCGACTCATCCTCTAGGCAAGTTGGGCGATTGCCTAAGAGATTTAGATGGATTTTAGAAATTTTATTTTCAAATAATATTACAGAAGAAGTCTTTGAGTTAATTTTTTTTTTTTCAAAAAAAAAACTTATTCCACTAAATTTAATTTATACACTAAAATTATGTCGTTAAATAAAGTAATAGAAATAAAATATTAATATTACTATTAGAGAGTGTTTAATATATGGTCAATGATTAAAAATAATTGATAAATTTTATCTTATCCTATTTGAACAAAATTGATGTCCGGATACACTTTTATCCGGACAAATTTTTTTTTATTTTGATAAGAATTCACTAATTTTTAAAAGACGAGCGTACCAATTATAAATATATTTTGAACATCCATACCATACCTTATGATAATCGCTGTCGCAACTCGCCCTCCATCGCTCTACTCATTTTTTTTTCTCTTTTAGGTTTTTATGTACTTTTTTTCGTTTAATTGAATAAGAGTAAAATTGTTTTTTTCTACAATTTTTCTCTAATCAATTTTTTTTTTCTCTTTTAGGTTTTTATGTACTTTTTTTCGTTTAATTGAGAATAAGAGTAAAATTGTCTTTTTTCTTTTCAACGAAAAACTTTATTTTTAACATTGATTTTTTTCATCCTTGTACGGTTATACCTAGCTGTACCAAACAAAATAATGATATAAACTCATAGTTTTCAGATCCAACCCAGGCACTGACCCGCATGAAACGGTAGATCACTACATCAGTGGTTCCCGATGGTTAAACCGGTGATCAACTCATATAAAAATAATATAATTATTTTTATTAAATAATAAAATAATAAAAGTAATTAAATTAATCATACACTATTTTTTTTAATCTTACTCCAAAACACAAGTAGATGAAAGATTTTCAAGATGAAGACAAAAAAATCATGTTAGAAAAAATAATTAGCAATGAAAAAAACAATTTAAAAAGTGAAGGCTAAAATCTAAAGTGGTAAATGACTATTTAAATCATAAATAAAATTTTAAAAATTTCAATCATCGATGACCTCCCGGGTTAATGGGACCGAGTCGTCGATATTTTATGAAAACTCAACGGGTTTTTCAATTTCCTCCCAAGTTAATCGCAAATCAGTCTAATAAAACAACTCGAATCGAATTATTGGCCTAGTCACGAATTTTTCGATTTAATCTCCGAGTCAGTTCGAGTTTTTAAACACTGGATAAACTTGTTATTTGAATAACTATTATCCACATTTGTCGTTGATAATTTACAAACAAAAATAAAATTCTTAATGAATGTAATCTACTGATAAAATTTTTGTAGTTAAATAAAGTAATAAAAAATAAATTTTACTTATTAATAAAAAATCTCTTAATAAATTTAATTACTGATGAAATTTTTGTCGATAATTAATAATATTAAAAAAATAAATAAAGATCACGACCGACATTACATAAATAGATATAACAATTTTAATTTACCAAAAAAAATTCTTCACTAAATAAAATTAATAATAATGTTAATATTAAACAAAACCTTCTGTCAATAACAAAATAACAGTTAAATTATAACGAGAAAAAAAATATTATAATTTATTTGTCAGTAACTTATAAAATATATAGAAAATAAAATTTTGTTGATGTCACTGACAATTTTTGTCACTAACTCAAGCACCGTTGGTGATTCCCAAAAACATCATCAATGACATTAGCGTCGTCAATTGCTGACGAAGGTGTGTCCATAATCACCAACAATATGGTTGTCGGTAATTTTGTCTGAATCATCAATAGATATTGATTTCAATCAAAATCACCAATGGTCACACCGTCAGATCACTTACAAAATTCCCTTCAATGATCTATTGCTAAATTATTGTTTTTTTATTCTAGAAAATAATAATAATTGAGAGTGAGCTTTCCCTACAACACGTCGAAGGAGTAATTTGAGTTGCTTATTGCAACAATTGAATTTCTAGCAATTTATGTGCAGAGATTTCTCCGTTTATATCATTTCAAATAGAGAGCTGGTGCTTGTAAACTCTACCTGAAAATGAAAATAATATATAATTTAATGGCTCATCTTAGTCACTATGATCAAAGTATCAAACGCGTTCGAATTTGATGTTAATCATCAGGACAATATCATTAGCACAAATACAAATTATTCAGAGGCAGCACGATGCATAGCAACCTTTATTTCAAAATTTATACCCACATACAAGAATATATTGACCTTGATCTTGCACACTTTAGGGTTTAGATTATTATTTAATTATAACCTATTATGATTGATATTTTAATTTATCTATCAATAACTTATAAAAAATAAAAATATCAAAAGATTAGGATTTTCTTGATTTTATCAATATCTTTTTGTTGTCAATTGAAGCTTCGTCGGTGATTTCACACAACATTGTCGTCAGCAATTGCTGACAAAAGTACGTCGGTGATCACCAATAGTATCGATGTCCGTAATTCCATCCGAATTACCAATAAATATTGATATCAATTAAAATCATCAACAATCATACCCAATGATCAAATTTTCGTCAATAATTATTTATTCCATTTTTTTTAATTCTCAGAAAGGCTTCTTGACGACTTTGCCTGAGGTTTTCAACTTGTTTGAGCTGCGTTTGAAGAAGCAATAAATAATTAAGATATTGAATTTTATAAAATTTTAGGGTTTCCACTATTAAATTGGCTAGTTGGTTGGAATTGGGAGTGGAAAATGACCTTAAGGCAATGATTTGGATATTTGGAAAGAAAGACACTTTAAAATTAGAATAATATAATGACCGACGAGGAGTTGATATAAATATATAATAACAATGAGAAGGTGATAATTTTCTTGGATGGTGGCTACATTTTTTATCACAAATAGTGGATTTGTTATGTTTCAAATTTTTAGTTGGTGGCTAATGACATAATTGCTACTTTCAGTCACTACTTATTCCCATAGTGGTATGGTGATTGCTTATTTTTAGTAAAATCATTTGTGTTTACGCATTTTTACTGTTTAAGAAGCGTGTCATTTTAGATTCACATCCATCTTTAACAGGATTTTGGACGATTTATGTCCACTGAGGACTTCAGTGCTACATAAATGATAGGTTGGAGACTTAAATGCCAAAAAAACAGATTGAGGATCCATTTGCTACAAAGGAAATACATTGCGGACTAATTCTGAAATTTTCCATTTTCATTTGAAACATGCCACGTGGAATTTCGGAAATACAAGACCCTCCCCTCGGTTTCTCACTCTGTACGAACAACTTGATTTCCTTCCGTGACGCATTACCCAAAAATCTGAAAAAGCACCTTATTTATCAGATTATACAGGCCAACCGATCTAGGGTTTTGCAGAAATATTCTGGAACTTCATTTATTCGAATGGCAAAGAAGAGGAAATCCGATGCGACGCGGCTAGATGAGGTGGATCGAACCAT
This sequence comes from Forsythia viridissima, assembly GCA_030279155.1. Taxonomy (NCBI): domain Eukaryota; kingdom Viridiplantae; phylum Streptophyta; class Magnoliopsida; order Lamiales; family Oleaceae; genus Forsythia; species Forsythia viridissima. The sequence continues at coordinate 35,141,470 of CM059038.1, read as the reverse complement.
GTACTCTACCTTCTGCAGCGCGGCCAACTCCCTCTCCCATCTCTACACCCAGGCCATGCACCACCAGCGCCTCTCCTTCCAGGCCGGTGAACGCCAAGCGCTGGTCGGTAACCCATGGTTTTTGTTTTTTGACTTCGTTTTATCGATTTTACTTGATGGTATTTCTTCAATTGAGCGTTCTTAATGGCTATGTAACGTTTCTTGATTATTTTGATGTTAAATTATGCATCCGTTTATATATATATATATATATATATATATAGACTAGTATACTGCTTACTGGTAGAATCTGATCGTAGAAGCTTGCTTGCGTGCGTGGTAGAATAATGATGAGGAATAAGGTCATGAGGAGAGATTTTAAAAATGGTGATGGGTAATGAGAAGTAGAAATTTGAGGAGATTGGAAAACAGATGCATATTACTTTTTGCTCAATTAGAATGTGAATTAGTAATCAATACTAACTAGTATACCGCTTCTTTGCGGTAGAATCCGACTGTAGGATGTATGAGAAAGAGCACTGATGGGCGAGAATGACGGTATGAGTTGCGGTGGATATAGTTTTAGGATTGAAACAGTCAGTAGAGCAAGGAAAGTTTCGTTTGAGAAGGAAATTGATGACGTAGACATACACAGATGTAAATATTCTTTTTTTCGTTCAGTAGCAGAGAAAACTCCTTACGGTCGTGATTAATGATATTTCTATTCTCTTTTACTAGTAACTTTTGCATGTACTGTGTACTAGGACAGATTCTAATTTACCCATCATGTGTATATATTTTCTTGGGTTTAATGATCAAAATTGATTTTTGAAACGACTCTTAATTTCAGTATAGGTGGCATGCGGAGGATAATATTTCTTTTATTTATCGAGGTCTATTTTCTATTTTATTGCAGGAGAAACTTTATAATTGGATTTCAAGGCAACAAGAAGATGGGGCAAGAGTGACGACCGGAGATATATTTGCATATATTCAGGTTTCTTATCTTGCTATCATTATTTTAATGATCAATAACCTCAAAAACTCATGCCTATATCTCTTTGCAATTTGTTGAGTTGATTATGATATACTAGGTGCATATTTGCTGATTCTTGTGCTGTATATTGGTTATCTTCTGTATAAATGCTTTTGTAGCAATTCACAGGTCTCCGGTGTTTGCTTTGACGATGTTGGTTTTGAGTTTCAATGCTATTTGTTGACAAAGATAGTTTCGTTATGTTTATGTTTTCTAGTGGAGTTTTGTTACATATCATTTGAACAGCTCTTGCTCATATTTTTCGTGTAGAGTTTGATAATTAAACTGTAATGAATGATATCGGGAGTGCAATAATGTAAATCTCCAGAAAGCTGATGTATTAGCTTGAGGTTTCACTACCCTCATAATTGGATATTTGTTTTAGAACAAGCAAATGTTACTCATCCTAAAGGTAGAAATTATGCTAGTTTAAAACTCCGAACCAAGTTTCTGAAGACAGTAACAGCAAATCTTAGTACATGAACTAGAGTTCTAGAACTTTTTGTATCTAGTTTCTTGAATGTGCAAGGATTTATGATCGTATAGAACTAGAACTTTAGAATTCGAAAGATGGCAGATTTCAATCAACGGATTTGGCTATTCTGTTGGGCTATTACTTCTGGTCACCTCATGACAAAGTACTTCCATATAATTTGAGGAGTTGAATTTGGTTATTTTGCTAGGCACTTCATGGTTGATTTTGCTATTGTATGAACTTGGTCTCATACTGCATCACCAAGGATTAATTATAGGAGTAATACTTTTAATTTGAACTAGATATTGCTCGTCACCCTAATTATAAAGGTATTTGCGGTATGAAAATTTAGCAACTTATAAAGTACAGTAATTCATGTCTCATTATAACTGTCTTACCAGTTAGAAATTTTGTTACTGTGTTTGAGCATATGTAAATTATCCTGCTTCAGTATATTATCAGTTCTCAAGTACTCTGCGAAGAAGCAAAATGGTTCTCCTTACTCTTATTCTAACTTTCTTGGGAGTTAAGTTCAAGTTTATATTTTTTTTAGTACTGTTATCTTCTTTGATAGAAGAAATTGAACTTAATGAACTCTATAAAGTGCTATTCTAATGCATGTAAATTAACTTCCGACTTTCTAATGAGAATTTTTATTGTTGAAGATATAACCTTGTTGTTCAACAGGGCACTGCTGTTTCGACAACTCGTGTTTTATTCTTGTTCTTGTCCATTCATTGAAGTTATGCTGTCTTTTTCTGGTTTATGCCTACTTCTCTGTGTATATTGAATGAAAAGGTGGTTCTGATTTCCTGCAAGTTGCAATGTCAAAGGCAAGTTTGCTTGCCATGTTTCTGGAAATGTTTCCAAAATTAGAACTTCATAGTGCCAAAACACAACATTTATCTGATGATGTAAATATTTTTTAATCAATAAGTAAGCAAAGCCATACCTAACAGTTAACACCTTTATAATAAGGGGAAAAACTTGTGTTTCTCTCATCTGAATGAAGGAGCTACGTCATAAAAGGACTTCTAGCATTCTAGAAAAACTTCTCGTAAAACATGTTTTTGAGTTATTTCTCCGAAGAACCCTAACAAAACGAGCCCATGGGTTGCTCATATTGTATATGTTTTCCTTTTTCCATGTATACATTATGTGGTTTGCCAAAAAATATGACAGAAGATGAATACAGCCAATATCTATTTTCTTTATCTGCATTCAGCTAATGTAGACGATGTTTAGAATCATTTCTTTATCTGCAGTCAGCAAATGTTTGTATGTGGGATTTTGATCTCTAAAATCTGTGTTGTTAAAAATTGTGGTGCGGCTATTTCTGTCGATGGGGTGTATGATTGCTAGTGTGAATATTGCTTAGAGGCATGTTTGTGTTAGAATCCATCCTTTTGAACGCTTCTTTATTTGTTTGTAAAATTGCAGAATGAGCTCGATTATGGAACAGAAGAACCCCCATCCTCCCCACGGTTGTCATTCCAGCAGCAACAACAGGTTCAAACTGCAATGCAGTCTGCTAACTCAGGATTTCAAGTATCTTCTAATTCATTTGGTCCTGCTACTGTTGGGCAAGGACTCCGTTCCGGGAACTCTATTGTCTCAAATGCTCTCTCCAGTCCTGTTAGTCGGAGCCTCCAGCACCATCACTTGACGCAGGGAGGTTACTATGTAAATACTGTTATGCGCAATAACGAGAACAGTGGTTATCAAAGCAGGGATCCTAATCCTCCCGGCTCCAATGACACTTCAATGGACATGCATGCTGATAGCCCTGACCATGATTCTTCTTATTGAGATTACAGCTTTTTCAGAAATCTGAGTGTCTCCACACTAGTGCAAAAGATAAGTAGAAAAGTCGTGCTAACAGAATAATAGTTTGAAGGCCGTTGAAATGTAAAGACCTTTGTTGTACTCAGTGAGATGCGCAAGCAAGCTTTAAAATCTCCCTACCGATGTACTATATGATGAAAGGTCAGTTAAGCTGAATGCATTGGTGCATATTGTTGGTGGTTTCTGTACGTTGATATTCATCTAATTTGTTTTAATTATTCTTCTGGTGGGGGCCGGGCCTTATTTTTTTGAGATTGGATTTTAGTGATTTGGATACGACTTGATTACAACAGATTGAATTTACCCACTTAATTATAATGGTAATTAAAATAATTGAAACTTAAACATACACTGCCTTTAAAGTGGTAAACCAGCAACCACGATCTTAAACTAGATCACCAAAGTTGACTTCATTTGGGAGTTGGAATTTTGGGAATTCTTACTTGGAGTAAAAGATATGTCAGTGCTCCCTGTTGGTATTGGAGTTACTTGTTAAAGAAGAAAGCATTATACCAAATTACTCTTTGATGCGAAAGAGGATTATGACGGAGAGAGAAAATGAAAAGGTATTGATTTTTTAATTTTTTTAAATATAGGTCCGCTTTGTGATTTAACATTTCGTAACCCAAATCTCCATCTGGATTAAAGATAAAAAAATATTTAGGGGGTTGAATTCATAGGCCCATGGTGCTTTCCACATGAGTGAGCTCATCTCTAGGGCAAAAAACCCGCGAAATCGACGACCCGACCTGACCCGAGTCGATTCGGGTCGATTTTTGGGCCCGTTCGGGTCGGTTTCGGGTTGGGTAAACCTAACCCGAAACCGACTCGGTTTATTATAAATAAAAAAAATTTTTTTTTTTTTTTTTTTTTTTTTTCTTCAAACCAGCCCAAACCAAAAACTCGAACCGACCCGGGTCGGTTTCGGACCAGTTTTTTCATTTTTTTTTTGGTTTCGATTTGGCTTTGGCCAAACTGATTTTTGGTCTGTTCGGGTCGGGTTGGGCCCCAACCCGACCCGAACCGACCCACGCCCACCCCTACTCATCTCTATTATTTTGGATGCCTTCGTGTCAAGGTTATGTACATGTGAGCATATATGACAGATAGAGTATTGTTCTCCAACACTCAGTAGACAAGATGTAATTGCTTGCCCACTGGGTGATGTGGCGGCATGATGTGATCTCATACTGCCACATCACCCAGTGGACAATTACATCTTGTCCACTAAGTGTAGGAGAACAATATTCATAGCAGATATAGGCTTATTTTGGTTGGGGAGGGAAGGTGTGGTATCGATTTCGTATTTTAGGAGTGTTCAAGGGAGCGCCCGGCCCTCTTCTTATTTCATTAATTAGAATCTGATTTATTCTTTGTCTCATAAAGACATGCTTACTTTCTTTTTTTATTTGTCTTAAATTATAGTCAACTTCTCTTATTAATAGTATAGTTAATTTCTTAGTTTTCTTTGTTAAGGAGAAAGTCCCGAAGGCGAAACCCTACACCTGTGTCAGAGGCCCATTGACCAGGTGGGTTGTAAATCGAGGGATGTGCACGAGTGGTAGGGACCTAAGGGAGAGAGCCAACATGCCAACCCTCATGACAGACCCCCACAATATTTCACTGAAAATCTGCCCCACACGAGAATCAAACCTTCGTTGCCGGAAGATTTTTCCCCACGTCACCTCAAACCTTACCAACTCGCCTGTGTTTTCTAATCCTATTTAATGTGTTTTGTTATCAACAAATATGAATTATCATTATAATAATGTATGAGTATATTAGGAAAGAGGGAATACAACGTATATGGTCCCTAACATTTGCCTTTAGTGTAGAAATAGTCCATAACTTTTGTTTTTTGGCACGAACGTTGTTAACCTATGTGTTTTGGTACAAAATTGGTCATTATTTGATGAAAAAACCAATAAGCCCTTAGTTTTAATAAGAAAAATTGTAATAAAATTCATAATCTTTGCAAAAGGTGCAAATGAGTTCGGTGCCTTTATTTTTATGAAAAGTTAAAGGAAACTAATGAGTTGGTTTTGTTTTTTTTTTTTTGTTTTTTTTAAGACTTTATAGATTAAATTGATAATATATGTAAGGGTAAATAGCACTGGGGGTTTCGAACCTTTGAACCTTGTGACGATGGGGTTCCGAACCTTTCATTTCTAACCCTCGGGTCATTAACTATTAAAAAAAAGCGCGAGAAAAGTCATTCTGTTAAAAAAATCGTTAGTTTGACTGTTAAATGATCAAAATTTATTTAAAATGACCAATTTACCATTTTCAAATTAAAACAAAAAAACAAAAAGAAAAAAAGGGAAGAAGAAGAAGAAGGGCTCCGACTCCTTGAATCCCTGCAATTCACCACCACCAACACCTCCTCACCTGCCAATACCACCAACACCGTCGACCTAACCTTTCTCCCCTCCAATGCCGCCGTCCCGCCACAGACCTCCAAAACTTCTTTATCCATACTTTTAAAACATTTCCCGATCACTTTTTTCCCGTCAAAATCCATTTCCTCAGGCAATTTTCTTTCCTTTTCTATATGCTTCTCAAGCTACTTATGCAACTTCTCACCGCCGCATTTTTCTGCCACTTGACACTCTCCATGCCTGTCGTAAACAGCGAAAAAAGAGTAGTATGCCCCCGCCATCCACCGTGGCGCTACTGTATCTGCATCTTCCATTGATTTCCTCTGCCCCAATATCAATATGTGCCATATCTCAAACCACTAGCAAATCTCTCTAACTTGCTCTCTCCTCCAGAAACAACAATTTATTCCATCGATGAGCAGCCATCATCGCAAGACTCAATTTATGAAGCCAAGGTGATCGATGGCGACTCCAAGCTAGAGCTCTTCTTCTTCTCCTTTTTCTTTTTGTTTTTTTTTTTAATTTGAAAAGGGTAAATTGGTCATTTTAAATAAATTTTGACAATTTAACGGTCAAACTAATGATTTTTTTAACAAAAAGACTTTGCTCGCATTTTTTTAAAAAAGTTAAGGGCCCAGAGGTTAGAAATGAAAGATTCAGGACCCCATCGTCACAAGGTTCAAAGGTTCGGGACCCCAGTACTATTTATCCTGTGTAAATAATGATCGACAGTTGACTGTCGGTCAACGATAATATATATATTTTTTTAACAGATTCAACTGTCGTTTTTTATTTCCAGAATTTCGACAGCCAACGTTGTTGTTTGACGGCAAAAGCATCGAATGGTACCTTTAAGCTGCCGTTAGACAACAACTCAACTCATCATTTTCGTTTGTTTTTTCTGCTTCCACATTCTTCTTATTCAACCAGACATTAATTCATGAACCTAATTTCTTCTAATAATTTTGAGTAATTATATTCAACATATTTTCAGAAAACTATCTAAATTAATCTAGCACAACACTTATTGAATTTTTGTTCTTTTATAACTCAAATTAATCTAGTATTTTTATGTTAAATAAAAACATAATTAGAATGTATTTAGACTAACTATTTATCGATCGTATTTAGACTAATTATTTTTAACATATTTGTTTATTAAATTTAAATATAGGAATATAATGACAATGAATACTTTAAGAATAATATGTCCATAATTAATATATATTTAGTTGAAGTGTAGATATAATTAAATGAAGAACAACATTATCTTTTGTTAGTATAAGGAAACGTTACAAATTTGAAAATAACAAGATATGATTTGTGTAAGAACAACTTCAACCCCTACCTCAAATATTAACAAAATACAATATTGTAAAAAGATTAAGAGCATGTTCGGTAGAGTTTTTCTCCAAAAAATCTATTTTTTTGCCTACAATTTTTTACTTTTCAACTCTTTTTACACTACAAAAAAAATTTGAAAAGTCAAAAAGTAACAAAAAAAACCCATTTTTTTCCAAAAAAAAACTCTACCGAACAAGCCCTAAGTATTTTCCCATTTCTTTAAAGTTAAAATGTTACATTTGACTACGATTCACAATATCTACATAACCAAGTCGAAGAAGAATTACTTTTCCAAGCACAAGTTGTAGACATCAAATCATCGGTCCATAATATCTAACTGAAGTAGCAAAGAGAATGCGAAAGCCGTGTTAGGATAATAAAAAGCCAAAATTATAAGATACAAATATGAAGCAAATAAAATCTTTGCGATAAGGATAATGCTCCTTCGTAATTACACAATCGATCAATAACATGCAACCAAAAACTTGTATGCAGAAGCTTTAGAATACAACAACTACACTCCGAAAATGCTAGATATTAGTTTTTTGTGATAAATTCTTTTTAGGTCAGAGAAGATTTAAGAGCACAACCTACCATCAATATTTGTAATTCATTTCCTACAATTCGAAGAGCATCCGAGTTGGCTAAATCAGAATTTGCCGGTGTAACATCTAGTATCAAACAAGTTTGAAGTTTTATATATGACATTATCATTGTTGTGCACATATTAATAATTAATTAGTTACCCTACAAGAACATAGAAAAATATGCAAATCAAAAAGAGAGAAGAGAGAAAATGTCAAAGAGAGAGAAAATGGAGAGATTGTGTTGTGTCTGTGAGGCTGAGAGAGAGAGAGAAGGTGTGTTAGATGAAAAAAAATTAAAAAGCAACACATGTTACAAAATGGTGTTGTTTTCGTCTTTTTGGGACCAAAAATACTGAAGAGTAACCTTAGACGTGGCTCTTATAATATACTTAGTTAGTACCCGTGCATTGCACGCGATATAGTCGTAATTAAATATAGATTACACACCATCTGACATTCAACAAAGAAACATAAATATTTCACTGTTATAAGTATAATAAGTACTGAATTTTAATAAAGACAGTTAATGTAACAACATTGAACTTCTATTTCAGCATTTGAATTAATGGTCTTATTCAAAGATTCTAGTCTGTCTCTGCTAGAAGAACACTCATGTCATCAATATGCAGGAACCCAACAGTTGTTAGTGGATAGTACCAAATGGTAGGATCTCAGAATTATTAAAAAGTCACTACCAGACATCAAATGAGACCAAAATCAGCAACTATAGTGCATCAAGCATGTTTAACTTCACTTGATCCCCTGCATTAACTCAACAAGTTATAGAGCAATGACGTACGAGAGTGTTTGGCTAAGCTTAAAAAAAAGAGGTAAAGTACCATTTTAGAAAGAAATTTTTTGAACTATAAATTAAAAAAAAAAGTAACTTTTGGAAAAGCTCAAACATATTTGGCAAAAAATTAATTAAACATGCTCTTAGTAGCGCATCCATACATTCCAGCATATGACTTGTGCAGAAACATTAAACAGGTTCCAAGCATACTTCAAGGGCCGAGACCATCAGGGTATTAACAAGGCGGGTTCCAAGCATACACAATACTAGATGACCAAACCTGTTTGTTGAGACCAAAATATATTGTCACCTCAATTTCCTTCTCTTGTTCACCTAGATCCCCATCTTTCAGGAATATCATTTCCTATTAAGAAATGCATAATGTCAACTTCATGGCCATGACAAGCTTTTTTGTGCATTTATCTAGTGTTTCTTCGCACCTGCACATCTCACAATACATTCAACTTATTTTTAATTATACAAAGCATTTAAAAGTAGAAAGAAAGAAAGAAAGTAAAACCCAAAACAAGAGAGAGCGTAAACAACATTTACTGATGACTTACTCTATGATAGGTTGCATTTTCACCAATTTGAAACATTAGATAAACTGATGGGCATTAGTTATTTTCCCTGTAAGCCATGAGAAAGTGAAAAGCATAAAGCTTAACATAACATTGCCCCATCAAGGTCTAGAAAGGATAACCAATATTATTTATTCTATTGAAAAAATTGGATATATACAAACACATATATGATGACAGAGAGAACATCCTGATTTAATAACTAATTCAAAGATAATAGAAATGATCTACAGGTGCTACTTAAGACATTGTGCTGGGCAAGTCGTGTTCTCACTTATATCTCTATCGATAGTACTAAAGATCAATTTAACCTGATGTCGAAAGTGACAGAAAAGTACTACAAAACTATGCCAAAGCCACAACAAAACAAAACTACCATTCTCATCTGCTAAAAAGAAACATTTTTCCTCATCCTTCAAAAAGATCAAATACAAAAACGCTTGACTCTTGTAGGAAAAAAGCAAAGAACCAAAGATGCAACTTATATCGGTATCAAAAAAGTTAATTTAGAAAAAACAATCCCCGTAATTTTTTTTTTCCATAAAATGCATCTAAAGTTTGAAATTATACCCTTTAGTAATTGCATAGTTCCCCTAAACCTACAACAAGAAAATTGCTTATTTCCCATCATGGACCACCAACAAAAAACAAAAAGCCAAAAATATAGAAGAAAAAATTGGGGAAAAAATACAACTTTGCTATGAATATCAATGAGGTTGAAAAGGGAAGATGCCCAAGATTAAATTATATTATCCCACTTGCATTGAGCATTCATGCAATCCTTTTAACGTCTAAAAAGATCTGAAACATGAGTTGCAATTATAGCATGTAACTCCACGATCTACTAATAGAAGTTGGCTTCAAATAAAAAAGGGCCTCTAGAATTGTCAATAATCGACGAGTGTGACAAACGTTGTGCTTATTTTTAACTCAATCAAGTTGTGGACAAAATGGTGCTATAAGATGAATTTAATTGAAAATTATTAACAGCAAAAATTATATCAATAGAAAATCTAAAGAATAATAATAAGGCCCAAGCAAACACACCTTAGTAGGATCAACAACATTGTGATAGATCAACCGAGCCACAACAATGTTTGTTAATCATTGTCTACTGCTCGTCCACAATGTATTATCCTCTATAAACAAACATAATTACGATATTACAATTAGTTAAGCTAGAAATATGTACTAAAGAGTAAGAATGCAATCTGAATAATAATGACTTAATATTGAAAAAGTTGGCTGATGACACTTGCGCAATGCTCTTGCACTAGTTGAAGTGATACTTGCCTCCATGCACATAAGTCAGGAAGTTTGGCAAATAACGAATCTGTAAATCGTCCCTAAATATCCCCTGAAGAAGAAGAAAATTATTTTTCATTTCATTTTTTTTTTTTTTTTTTGAGGTAATTTCATTAATTAAATTTAGCTCATTGACAAAATACCATGTCGTGGGCTCCTTTTCACTGCACAAAAGGAGAGTAGACAGCCTCTGTGAAGAACTTAGAAGAGTCAATTTTCCTAATTGATTAAAATAAAAATAGAAAGAGAATTATTCTGGTCAAATACTCTACTAATCAATTGTGTGGAAGTAACAACAATCAAAATATAATACATATACATGCAGCAAATGCACGCGGTTTTTGGGCAGTCTGAATGTAATGCTCAAATCCAGTTCCTCACTAAAATTTAGATTACTCATTAGCTTGAAAAGCCACTGTTTATCTTTTGCAGATTGCGCTCCATAACCTTCAAACACCCCCACCCCGTTAGTTGTAAGCTCAAATGGCATATAAATGGAAAGTAACAAGAAATTGGAAGTTACTTAATATTCACGAGATACCAAAAATATAGATTAAAGGACGATCTAGTAAGCATCTTTTTAAGCTAAAGTGCAAATACTTTGATTTAACACGCATGTGTCACTGAAAATTCTTAAAGTCGTCTTCTTGCAGAATTCAACATTTCATCATCTTAGAGATTCCCGTTATGGTTTCTGCAAAATTTAACTCAAGTAATTGAAACGTGTTCTGGTTGCATTGCACATAAATCTTTGATCCCAATTCCACAGAAAAATCACACAAAATCTTGCTTTCTTGGTTACAAAAACTAAGAACTTTGCTATATCTAACCAAAAAAACCATTGCAAACCATGTACCGACTCAACAATGATACATTTGGTAAGATAAATGCCACTGATTCCACAATGTTCCTCAACGTTCAAGGTCAAAATTGCTAGAGCTATAACGACAACGAGCATGTTTAGCTAAGCTTAAAAAGAGTGTGAAAAGTAACTTTAAGCAACTTTTAAGCTTATCGAAACTAACAAATTTCACACGCAAAAAAAATCATTCACACACGTAAAATCAATTATATATGTATTTATATGCGTAAAAAGTTGAGCTCAGATGAGTCAGTACATGAAGAGGAACAAAAGCATATTACGAACTAATTGCGGTGGTTTTGATAGAATTTCTCTTCGTGGAACAGATTGAGGTGGTTTAGGCTTTCGTTCATTTCCTGCATTGTTCATTTCCGCAGCAGACTTCCCATATAAGACAAAATGTGATACACAACGTTAACAAAAAACTATGAATTTCAGAATCTGATTCTTACACTTACTCCGTGGGTTTGGAGCCACTAAATTATTCATTGTTCAAAATTGCAGATCTATAAAAACAGAAAACAAATTGAGCAAAAATTAAGCTACAAACAAATAGATCAAACTCAAATCAATTAGACTAATACATTATAATCAAATAAGTTGATAGTCGAGATCATTCATAGTTATGTTTATACAACACTTCAACTGCGACCCCTCCATTTGAGACTCAGTTTAAATAGCAGAACGAAGTGAAACAAATACAGTCAGTTATTGAGAGAATAGAATGAATGAAATAACGGCAAAATAGAAGCAGGATGGGGGACAAGCTGGAATTCGAACTGCTGAATTAAGAAACAAATAAATTAAGATTGAAAATAAATAAACAAATATATCTATATAGATAATCAAATATATGCTTGTGCCAACTCTTTGTTAAGCGGAAAGTGTCAAATGCGAAATCTCCCACTTGTGTCAAGGCTCCTTGACCAGTCGGGTTGTAAATTGAGGGATGTGCACAAGTAGTACGCACCTGAGGGAGAGAGCCAACAGGCTAACCCCAAGACAGACCCACACAATATTTTAGTGAAAATCTGTCCCATACTAGAATCTACTTGTGCCTACTCTAATAGGAAGCAAAACAGCTATACTATCCTGGATGCGTGGAACTTAGACACGGCCCAAACTCCACCAACAAGTAGCAATAGAGAACCTATAATATTTTTAAAATCAGAATTAAAAATAAATTACTTATTTTAAAGTAATTTATAACTTATTGTTAAAATAAGTAAAACCAACCATATTGGGATTGGGATTGAGATACACAAAGACTCCTGCGCGAGCCAGCAATGAAAAATTTGTAACTTATTATTCAATTAGAAGAAAAAAAAAGTTACTTATTTTCATAGTATACTAATTACTATCAAAATATATATTAAAAAACGTTTGAAAAATGAAACTTTAGCTCATTTCTGGTCAAGTTTAAATTATAATTTAAGTTGATCAAATTGATCAAATATACTTTTTATCTACATATTTTATAAAATTCATAATTTTTTATTCACTTTATAAAACTTATAATTTATAAATACTTAAAAAATAATTTCAAGAATGTATCAAAATATGTTAGGAAATATGTTTGGAGGTGCTGAAATTATAATTTAACTGCTTATATTATAAGCAGTTGGTAAATGTGTAGATAAAAAGTGGTTGTAAGTAGTGGGTCCCATGAAATGTGTGAATGAAAATTATGTTTGACTAGTTTGACCAGCTGAAATTATAATTTAAGTTATGCCAAACATATGCTACAGCAGCCGATCCTCGTAAAAGCCTCGTAAAAGAGTCCAGCAATACAAAAAATCACCGAGATTGCCTTGATAAAACAGTTGAAATCATTGATAATGGATACAATTCTTGAGACTTTTCTTTCTCGCGGCGGAGAAAGCGGAGACACCCTTATATACAGCACAACGCCGGCCACGGGACAGTGACACCACCTCTTGTCTTCTAGTTCTGAACAGTATAATGTTACTTCTGATCAAAATGCCAAACTCTCAATTCCTACCACCTTATGCATGGTATAAGGAAACTGTACCTAGTCACTTTCACCACTTATATACCTTGCAAAAGTCAAGAATATTCGGAAATTCGCCGTCGTGAAGAATGGGGTGTGTTCAGTCTAAGGTGTACACCCCAACAAGGGGTCTAGATAATTTGAAACTCGACAATGGATATGTTCAAGGACGTGATCCCCAGAAACAGGATCCCAATAAGGCATCTCGGCCAAAAGTGGAGGTTAAGAATGTTGCGGTTGCCGCCACCGCCTCCGCCGGTGGCGGTGGACGGGAGAGAAAGATTACTAGAGAAAGTGAGAGAGGAATCAATGGCGGAGGAAATGTTTCGCAGAGGATTTCAGTCAAGAAAATTTCTGTAGATGAACTGGTTGATGGATGGCCTAAATGGCTTGTTGATCACGTTTCCAACGATATTTTGGCTGGTTTGGTTCCAATGACTGCTGATTCATACGATAAGCTTGCGAAGGTTAGTATTAAACAAAATAAAAGTCTGTCTTATTATCGTTATCAATGAGTAATTTCATCAGAAAATGAAACCAATAATGTCTAATGAACTTTGATTTATGTGCGTATTTAGTGATTAACATTGTGATTTGGTTCATAATATTCAATTAAACGGACTTTTAACAGCTATTTCTATTTAAATTTTGCTATGTACCTCTCTGAAACCAACAGAGGATGCTCTTTTTTTGGCTAGTATATGATGACTGCAGATCGTAGTCTATAGTTTTTCTTGAAGATTGAGAAGAAATTTTGTGTTCTCTCTTTCTCAAGTGCTTTTTTCCTTGCAGGTAGGCCACGGAACGTATAGCAATGTGTATAAGGCTCGGGATAAGTCCACCGGGAAGGTAGTTGCCTTAAAAAAGGTTCGTTTCGATACATCAGAGCCTGAAAGTGTAAAATTTATGGCAAGAGAGATCATAATCTTGAAGCACCTTGATCATCCAAATATTATTAAGCTTGAAGGAATTGCCACATCAAGAATGCAATACAGTCTTTATTTAGTATTTGATTTTATGCCATCAGACTTAACCAAAGTCATCTCGCGTTCAGAAGGAAGGCTTACTGCACCTCAGGTCGAATTCTATCCTCCACTTCAGACTACAGTTTTACTCCGTTTTTCGTGGGATTTCTGTCATTAAATTTCAAACAAGAAAAAATTAGCATATGTTGAGCAAATTAACATTTCCATTCGTTTTCAACAAATTTGGGGTTCGCTGCATGAGTCCTTTGTTGGACATTCACATTCAGTTCATCGCTACATGAATGGTTTTAACAGATATTAAGTCATTTTAGTCTGAATAATGGAATCGAGCTCCTGAAATGTGTGTAATAAACAGTATTATTGCTTGTAGGTCAAGTGTTATATGCAGCAGCTGCTCTCAGGCCTTCAGCATTGCCACGAGAGGGGAATTTTGCACCGGGACTTAAAAGGATCCAATTTGTTGATTGACAGGAATGGGATGCTTAAGATTGCTGATTTTGGGCTAGCTAATTTTTACCAAAACAAAGCAAAACCCACTCTCACAAGCAGAGTCGTGACATTATGGTATAGAGCCCCAGAGCTATTACTAGGATCTACAGATTATGGAGTTGGCATTGATCTGTGGAGTGCAGGATGCCTTTTAGCAGAGATGTTTGTAGGACGGCCAATTATGCCGGGCAGGAACGAGGTAATACCTTCTTTAAGTACTTGCTACTGGCTAAAAATTTAAGCAGGATTTACAATATTTCTGTTTCATTTCATTGCAACTATTATTTATTTGGAGTGAACGTGTTTCCTCTCTTTTATTTTAGAAGGTATTTGTAATAATAAAGAGCAAAACAAACAATTAGTGTCTAAATGTTACAGGCAGTAACATCTTTTCATGAAGCTTATTAAGCTCTTTGTGTATTCAGATTGAGCAGCTTCATAAGATATTCAAGCTTTGTGGTTCGCCCCCCGAGGAGTATTGGAAAAAAATGAAGCCACCAACAACATTCCGCCCTCCACAACATTATAAACCATGTTTCCAGGAAACCTTTCCAAATTTCCCCGATTCAGCGTTTGGTCTTTTGGGCAGACTTCTATCTTTACATCCTGCATATCGTGGCACTGCTGCTTCTGCTCTTGAAAATGAAGTGAGTTACAGAAAGGAAGTACCTTTACTGCACTAATTGCTAAACTTGATTGAAAAGTGGAGAACAACTGAAATTGCAAAATGTGAGGCTTCTGTTAAAATCAAGAAAGAATATCCTGTTTAATCAACTGTCTTAAGAGTAAGTAATTTAGTGTTAGATTCTTCAATAGTTTCCAAAGTTTCCGGGAAAAGGAATTCATTGCTCAATCAATCCAAATGATAAAAGGATATATAGAATTTAGAAGTGCTTAAGCATCTTCCACTTCGCTATCCTCTCACCTTTCGAAGAGATATCACTTAACGGCACAACCTAATTTTCCTTATGAAGAAGCAATACCTGTGTAAAGGCAACAGAGGATGGTACCTTTGCTAACTGTTGTATAATTTACAGTTCTTTTGTACAAGTCCATTGGCATGTGATCTCTCTGGTCTGCCTGTGATAAGCACAACAGAGGATGAGACTATCCAGTCTAATGATAAAAGAAGGTAACAACATCATCTCTTTAAAGTTTGAAGTATCTTTTTCTTTCAGAAGTCTAAATAATGATGCATTATTATGCCGTGATTTTTCCTGTTACATTGTTAACAAACTGAAGGCAGAAGTCAAATTGACATGTAGTATCAGGCACAATTTTACCAAGTATTCATCAAATAAAGTGCTTTGGTAATTTAAATTAGCTACTTTATGGCATCTTTGATAAGTGGAATAGATAGCGCTACACAGTATTAACAAAGAAGAAGAAGCTAAAATCTTCACTATTATAGTGTCCAATGCGATATAATAATTCGTGCCAAATACATATCAAGAAGATACAACTACTTATTTATGGTTTGAACCAGATTAAAACAATAAAAATTTAATTGAAAATAATTCATGCTTTCCTGTCTTGTATAAACAGAACTGCGAAAGCACAGCAACTATCTCACAAGAGCCATGGAGGACATAGAAGAAAGGTCTCGTTCCATGAACGTATCAGAGTAAGACTCCACTTATACACAAGCATTTAAAGAGTTTCGTATTTCTAACTCTATGGTGCACGTTAAACTTTCCCCGAACGAGCACACATACACATCTCCCTAAAAAAGGTTTGATAGTTCCTGAAATTATACAATTGAATGATTTATCAGAGCTCAGTTTATACTGGTTTGTGATGATAGCTATCCTCATCATATCTTAGCAGGATATACATACGTCTCAGAGCTTCCAAAGCCAAGATACGATTAATAGTACAAGCAGCACTTCCTCGACCACCAAACAAAGTATCAGTCAAGAGACCCTGCCTCGTTCACCTTCTCCAGCTTTTCGTTCTCTGCATAACCAATCTTCAAAAACCGAGGCACATCCTAATGCACTGAAAAACATCAAGAACTATCCTCTCCTGCTGGCCTCTTTGACTGAGGCTGCCAACCACCTTGAAGAGAGTAAATCAAATCTTTATCGCAGATCAATTTCCAACATCGACTTCAGAAATCTTGATCTGGAGAAGATCTCAAAACTCTTCGGCCTAGAGGATAATTAAGCTGCAGGAGATGTTTACTGTTTCCCTTGGATATGTTAGGCATGTTGCCATTCTCTTATCACTGATTTGGTGGTACCTTGTTAAAAATTATCTATAGATTATGTAAACAATTTTCTGTTCCAGTTTTATGTGGAAATGTTTTGGCTGGCTTTCCTAGATTTACCAAATGATCTTATACTTGCACATATTACTTGTATGCTATGTTGCCTATACATTTACAGGAAATGCTTCTTCAGCACTTATAGAAATCCCTATGTGATGTTGCTATCTTCGAGCTTCGTCCTTCTAGAACAAATTTCCCTTATTTTTCAAAATTTCGATGCACCTGATGTATATGAGAGATAAGGCCAGGACATCGCAAATCAATGTACAGGGTGAATCGGAAACAATTAATTAAGAATTAAAAAACTTTTATTAAGGAACTGACATATCAATATGCGAGGATCATACCTTGCGTTCCATTTCCAGTTTCCTATGAAAATACTTTCTAGAAGTGCTTTAAGGAAATGAAAAAGAAATAGGATATCACCTTATTCCAGTCATAAAAATTACTTCAATCTATCTTAGTACCATAATTCATAATCATATTTTACAATTCTCACAAGGACAACAATTTAAGGAAACCAAAAAAAAAAAAAAAAGAACACTTGTTCCTTAAACAACAGAAATTTCCTATGACAAACAACACACTTAATTTGTTCCATGAGACCAAAAAACTTCAGCTTTGATCAATCATAGTAGTCATCTTTGAATTTGCTCTTAATCCATTTAAAACTGTTTCTCAACGACGATTTTAGCTTACCCTCCATGGTATACATATTATAGGTCGCCACCCTCTTCCTCCTCTCCATCTCCGGATTGTCCCTCGGACCATTGAAGCTGTATGATTTACTGCAATTTTCAAAGTCGAACCGCGCTTGATCTGTGTGCAAAGATGAGTAACAAGGGAATGTTTTGCTTCTCTCCATGATAAAAAAAAAAAACTCACAAAATCTGAGGAGAAAGAGAATTCCTTATTGCATTTTATACACAAGGATAACGAACAGAACATGGACCCGTGCCACAGCAATGTGTACATTAGTGCGGCTTGCACGGGCCATGAGGTGACCTTGATTTGAAGACCAAAGATTTTTGGAAGATTTGTGTATAGTAACACCAACGTAAGACTGATATAGATATAAACTTATATTAGACGAGCATGTTTGATTGTACTTAATTATAAGTTGCTTTTTTAGAAAATAAGTATCTAGTAATGTAAATTTTTATCTGACTTTGACATACTTTTAAACAAGATAAAACACACTATGAAAACATATGCGAAAAAATCATATATAATGTTCTAGGTGGATGGAAATTCATATATTACACGACTACACGCATTAATGGGCGTGTATGGATTGTCTGCCCACACTATGTATGGTGACAATAACCTAAAGTTTTCATTAGTTGCAAATGATGCAATATTTGAATACAATTATCTGAGTTTTGGTGTTGATAAAAAGGAAAATTAAATGAAATAGATGTTAAATTAGAGATGTAAAATAGATCGAACTATTTAAATTTTACGTGAAAACCCACACTATATCGTCGCTTTTTATTTTTTATATTTCAAATAATAAAAAATAATTTATTTTTAGTGTATGAGGACAAGAATATCATTAAAAGAAAAGAAATAAATAATCTCCATTGCTTTCTTATTCTGTTCTTCCTCTCACCTCTCCATTTCCCTTCTCATCTCGTAATTGTTCGACTTTCATTTTCATTTAAATAAGCCTTCCACAAAATGTTAAATGTTAAGTATTAATATTTAGAGAACTCTCTGAATCGAAATAAATTATATCTTATTAGTAGAGTTAATTGTTAACACTAAACAGAGCTAAATTATTAATGCAATCAACGATTTACTTAGATACAATCGAGTTCAAGCAGGAAATATTGAAGTCGTGTAAAAAATAAAAAAAATGGAAAAAATAAAAAAACAAAACAAAACTTAGGCGAGTACTAACAAATTTTTAAATTTGCACATTAGTGCAGCTGACAAGAAAAAATTCTTTGGAGTGGGGGAAAAGAGTTGAATAAAGTGGTAGTTGAAGCTAAGCAAATTGGCCCACCTAGTGGCATAGCCCACTAATGTAAATATCATAGGTGGTGGTGGCCCAGTTCAGTTTAGTTATGAAACACACTGGCCCTACGTGGGCCCAAAGGGCTTTCGAACAGACTAATAGAGTTGATTGCAATAAATGGGTTAGTTTTTTTTTTCCCCTATATTTCTTTATTTATTCTTCTTTTATCAATAACAATTGATTCACCTCTTTATTGCTTTTTGGGTCACTCAATTTCTGGATGACTTTCCTAATTCTTTAATCCAATTATTTGTTTGATAACATAAAAAGAAAAAGAAAAATTCATTCTCTATTTCATTTTCATGGACTACCTAATATGGCTAAATAACATGAAGGTGGTTCCTTGAAACATGACATGTTCAAACAAGATGTTGGAAGCTGGTGCATATATGGGTTGGTATAAGCACAACATATTGGCTTTGTATTAATGGCACATTGTTATGATGCTACATAGCATTTTCTTTCTTTGGAAACAAATACAACAGTCTACATTTCGCTTGAGGTGTCAGTGACATTAATTTTCAGCTAAAATGGGCATCAACTCATCAGTTCCTGCTTCCCTGCCATCTTAGTTAGAAAAACTGAGAAAAAGACAAAGCTCACCCCTGCCATCTTGCACCTTTACACTATGCTAGGTAGGGAGATTGAATATTCCAGAATTAAGCTAAAATCTTATTAATTATACGGTCTAGTTCAATCCATACACTTGGGCAATTGAAAAACCATGCTCAACTTCAGGAAGTTCCCCGTTCAAGCAAATGAGAAGCAGGGTCCAGATAAAGTTCAACCTTTTTTTTTTTTTTTTCCAAATGTAGAAAACTATACACAACAGCACAGGTATGGGGCAGAGAAGCACAAGGCATGAACATAGTAATCACAAAATGCTTGATCTGCAAACACGCACACCTCGAACTTACCATCGCAGATTGATGATCACCAGTAGATACAACGTGCATTACTCAGACTGATATCTAAAGAAATCAGCTCCACTCTCAACATCATCTGTTTTAATGCTTCCACATTGTGCCATTAGAATTCTGTACACTCTCTTAGAACAAATCTCGCCTAATCTTCTATCATCACCTAATAAGCCCTCTATTGTCAAATCCTTCAGCAAAAATTCTTTCTCATGCACCTGACAATTTTGGTTAAAATATCAGATTTGCATCATGAAGAAAACAATAGAAAAGAATCATGATGTTTCCAAATATACACAAATGAAATGGCTCTGTTATAATATAGGATTACCAAGCATTTAGGGGATGAGAAGCGTTGAATTAGCCATCAACCAGTACAAGGAAAAACAAGTAGGAAATATGACAGGCTATAGCAAGAGATGATCAATTGAGAGAGGGAAGGAGAATAATGCACTTTAGAGGGATAGATCCAAATTTGGTATCAAAGAGAACAAAGCAAGCAATTAGCAATGTGTGACTGTTAACCATAAGATTTCTTACAGCTTGCTATCTTAGTAAAAATGCTTAATCCAAAGATAAATTTAGTGAAAATTAGACCTAAAACAAGACACATACCAAAACAAGGCTCCTTTTAAGCCACTTGCAACTTACAAAAGTCCCAGGTGAAATCAACCAATAAACCTAGTGAAAGTGGAACTGAAACAATACGCACTTGCAACACATACAACTGATAAGTTACATATGTTAAACAATCTTCTCTTATCGAGAGCAATGTTCTAAAAGGTGAGAAAAGACGGGGCCTAGGAGTGAGGTGTGAGGAAAAAGCCTTGCACATGGGAAAGGCATGGAAAAGGCGGTCCTAGGCGCCAAAAGGCACATGCCTTTTTATTTATTTTTATTTTTTATTTTTTTACCAAATCTTTTTTAAGGTTAACTAAACTAATTAATAAAAGAAAAATTTAATAAATAGATAATCATAAAGTAGAAACTGACAACACATACATTAACAAAAATGATTTTGTATCGGATGACATGCAAGATGAGTTAGACAAAGAAGAGGAGATTGAATTGGAGTCCAATACAAAAACTATTGTGCTCTCTAAAATTGTCTAATTGTAAGAATTATAAGTAATTGTAGTATTTATGATTTTGAGAAATATTTTTATGTTGGAAACTTGGAAAGTTATAAATCTATTATAATTAGTTGTTTATTAACTTATTTTAATTGTATGTACTACATATATTTTAATTTGAAGGTATGCATTATTTTATTTATTTAATGGTCATAGAATAATTAAAATAGTATTAAATCCCTACAATAATATAAGAGTCTTATTTTTTTTACTGTTCAACTTTCGTCTAATACGACATAGTATTGGTGAATTTGTTTTCCTTATTTCTACAGACTCCCGTCTAAATTTCTCACAATCTCATACATAATATTTTATTTTTCCTTCTCCCCACTAATTACCTGTGTAAATTTCTCTAAAATCAAAGCGATTTGTAGATCCCCAACCACAAGTTCGCGAGGTTTAAAACTCTAAATCTCATCAAATCTTCTACAAAATCGTCGTAAGTTTTCAAATTTGGTTTTCACTTTTAACGAATTATTTATTACTATCCGAGATTATTTGATATCAGATCAAGCAATGCCAAATTCCATGAGATTGGCATATCATTGAGACCTTCAACAATATAATATCTTTAGAGACTACAAAAGGATCAAAGCAAAAATAGATATCTATAGCTAAAAGAAGTTGTAGTTTTAATTTACTCTTTCTAGAATACCATTTCAGCCAAGAATTTGCTGTGTTTTGGATTTAAATGTGTTCAAATGTATAAATATTTATGTTGCTTTCAGAGTTTCAATTTTTAGGATTAATTACTTCTTTCCTTCTCAAAATTGGTACAATAGTCTTTAGTTGTGAAAGTGTGCAATATGAGAAGATATGCGTGGGGGAGATGGGAGGGATTGATCAATATTTTCATGAAAACATTTTAAAAACTTGTAGAAGATTAAACTGTATATGGTCAATATAAATATCGGTTTTTCCACATTAATAATGTCAAGAAGACCGACATTCATGCCAGGAACCAACTGGTTCCCAAGCATCCCAAGCAAATGGGCCTTTTTGCACCCTCATTTTTTTTATTCTCTTCCTTTTTGTCTTTTTTTTCTCCAATTCAAACATATTTTCATTCAATTTTTCACCAATTTTTTTTTATTTAATGTTATAAAAAAATTGTACACTTAGCATTTGTCGACTAACTCGACAAATTTCCCATTCGAGCATCTTGACAAATAGAAGTCCCATTCGTCAAGTAACTCGACAAATTGGGTCAAATTACCATTTTGTAGAATTACTCTACAAATTGGAGTATAATAAGGCCAAAAAGAAAAAAAAATTTGTCAAGAATCTTGACACTGTCCAAATGCCAATTTTATATTATTTTGGGTTTGTCGAAATTCTCGACAAACCAAAAAAGCCAAATGCAAATGATCCCAAGCAAAATAGGCTTGCCCATTTTGACAATTAATTTTTTTTCCTTATTTTTCTCTTTTACTATTCACGCATTGGTCGTCCAAGCAAACAAATTTTCATTCAATTTTTTACCAATTTTTTTTATTTGATCTTATAAGTAAATTGTACACTATTCATTAATATTTGACTTTTAGGTAATTTCTTAGTAAAAAAGTTGGGAGTCTGAGTTCAAATTATTCTTGAGGGTTTGGTCTAATTTTAATTCTCGAGAGTTTGGTCCAATTCAATAAAAATTGGTCGTTTAAGCACCACATATCACTTTACCAACATCACTATTCGTTTACAAATCTTAGTTATTTAATTTTTTTAATTTTTCTTTTGTATGAGTTATGTGTTTATTTGGTTATGCTTTTCTTAATAGAATTTCAACATTTTACCATATTGATTTAAGAATTAATTGTATTAAATGGTATATTCAAAAATATATTTTTCATATTTATTATTTGCGTATTATACATTTATAATTTTTTATACGTACATATTCAAGCAAATCCAATTTGTCGAGTTACTCGACAAATAAGAGTATAATAAGGCCAATTTTTTTTTTTGTCAAGAACCTCAACACTGCGCAAATAGCATTTTTTTTTTTTTTTTGTCGAGATTAACCAAAAAATCCAAGCAAATGATTCCAAGCCCAAATGCCTTTATTTATATTTTTTTGTCGAGAATCTCGACAAACCAAAAAAAAGTCAAATGCAAATGATCCCAAGTTTAGCCCATTTTGACAATTAACTTTTTTTTCTTGTTTTTTTTTTCTTTTACTATTCATACATTCGTCATCTAAGCAAACATATTTTTATTCAAATTTTTACCAATCTTTTTTTTTATTTAATCTTATAAGTAAATTGTATACAATTCGTTAATATTTAACTTTTGGGTCATTTATTGGTGAAAAAAGTTCAAAAAGTTGAAGTCTGAGTTCAAACTACCAAAGGTTTGTAAAAAATTAATGTTTACGAATCTTAGTTATTTAGGCCCTGTTCTTTTTGGTGTTTTCAACCCATTTTCTGTTTTGTATTTTTGAAAATAGTCAAAACGTGTTCTTCTTACCATTTTTGAAAACACACAAAAAAATACAAAGAAAATGGAAAACGACCTTTTTATCGTTTTGGCCGTTTTTAAACAAAAGTGGCCAAAACGGCCAAAACGCGCATTTTGGCCAGCGTTTCAAATCCTGCCGAACGCTTTTTTTTTTTTCCCTGACGAAAATACGAGATGATTTAACCATGTCCCGCATTTTTTTAACATACGGTGGCTGCTTGTCCAACTGGCCAGATGCTTGGATTTGGAAACAAAAGGTCACAGGTTCAATTCCCAGCTCATGTACAAGTTTTTGAATTCTTTTTAAATGTTTTTAATTGTTTTTAATTCTATAATTAAATATTTTTAATTGTTTTTAAATGTTTTTAATTGTGTTTAAATGTTTCATTCCATAATTAAATATTTTTAATTGTTTTTAATTCTATAATTAAATGTTTTTAATAATTTTTAAATGTTTTTAATTGTGTTTAAATATTTTTAATTCCATAATTAAATATTTTTAATTGTGTTTACATGTTTTTAATTCTAAGTTTAAATTGTTTTTAAATAATAATTGTTTTTAATTTCAAGTTTAAATTGTTTTTAATTCCAAGTCCAAATTTCTCAAAAAATTCAAGTAAACGCATTTTCGAGTTTTCTGTTTTCGAAAACAATTTTCGAAAATACCAAAAAGAACGCATTTTCAAAATCTCAAAACTCAAAACACAAAATGAATTCAAAACTCAAAACACAAAACTCAAACGCAAAGAGAACACCACCTTAGTTTTTTTAATTTTTTTTTTATGAGTTATGTGTTTATTTAGTTCTGTTTTTATTAATAGAATTTCAATATTTTACTACATTAATTTAAGAGTTAATTGTATTAAATGGTATGTTCAAAAATATGTTTTTCATATTTATTATTTGCGTATTATACATTTATAATTTTTTATACGTATATATTCAAGCAATGCCACCAAACGTGCAACGCACATATCAAAAACTAGTATAAGGAAAAGCCTCATTACGCCTAGGCTCGTAAGGCTTGCCAACCTTGACACCTCACGCCTTTTAGTTATTTTTTATTTTATTCTCTTAATTCATCTAATCCACAGTGAAGCTTATTTTACGTTCCGGATCTAGGACCTCCTGAACTCAGTTTTCAAGCAAAAGAAAAGGAAAAGCTTCATTTGGCTCCAGGAACTTCTGGATACAGGGAAAACGCTGAAAAGGGGCGATTGGTGAGTCACTTTTAACTCTTTCCTGTATGCTTCTAGAACAGTCAGATCAAGAACCTAGTTTATGCAATACTTGTTCTTAAGCCTTTGATACCTATTCCAAGTAACCATGTATTCAATTAATGGGACATGCATGAGCGGATCTGTTTGTAAGATATTCAAACAGAAAAATGTCGCGCCAAAAAGTAGAGCAAAGTACGGTATATCTCGTTACAAGACTCACCGATTTACTAGGATCCATGTAAACGCACAAAAGAGATTTCATTGTGGGATATTTCTTCCATATAGCAATGGCAAATCGTGGCTGCACCTTCGGGATAGCTACCAGTGCTTTCAGCCTACACAAGCAAGATAAGTTAGGAATGCGCAATAATGCACTGTACAAATAGTTATCTGATAACACATCAGAGGTCGATTTGGGAGCCATTTGTGAACTACTAGAGACTAATTAGGCTAATTGACCAGAATTAACCATCTGAGGAAAATCACTTGTTTTAGACTGGTTGCCATATGCTTCATTTATCTTCTTGTGATAATAAGTAAGATGCAGACAGAGTTAATTTCCATAACGAAAACAACATATTCAGTATAATTATTTCAACAATCACATGGTGGATGTGTACTTAGTCTCGTTTGTTCATTCATCTATATCAAGTGAAGAATAAAATTATATGAAGAGTAAACATACCTACATATCATGGTTCAGCCTGTGGTCAATTGTTAACAGAGATTTTTTCAGTCAACATGAAGAAGCTAACTCATAACATATAAAAAAGACAAAAACATGACAAGGAACTACATTATATATCAAGTCATACTGAGCAACACAGGCAATTTGATATTTCATTAGGTTGTCCAACTAAAATATCTATCAGAAATTTAGTGCTATGCCCCTATCAACTATGTAATAAAACTTGCATACGTTTGTTAAGCTGAAATAAGCTGCAAGTGAAGCTAAACATTGTGCAATTTAAGTGAGACTGTCCAATTGCAGATAAAATTAGCTTTAATGAAGTTCATCTTCTGTGATCAAGATTATAGAGCCATATAGCATAAGGTCGTGCCAAAACTTATAGACAGTGGCTGTTATTCAGTGGCGTGGAGACTGAAATGATCAAACAACTATATGCTAATCCATGCATCAACAGTTCACATGACACACCAATTTCAAAGGAAAAAAAAAACACTTACCACATGCTCTTCTTTATTAGATTCTTGTCAACAGAGTCTTTAGGGATTAGGGATCCATTTGCATCAACTGATAATCGTGTTAACCTTTTCCTGTATCAAAAGATTGGAGAAAATAGGATATCAACATCACATGGAAATCGACACGCGTAAAAGACGTGGTTTCTATCATTATACAAGTAGGTTTATCTTTATTTTTTTCCCTCAGCTATGGATGACAAGTAAACATGTGTGAGAACTTCTGGCAGAATTATATTACTCCTATAACAGAATCAAATGAGTTTGGGCAATAAGTTATCTAACAAGTTTGTCTATTTCTAAATCCAAGTATATTTCCATGATAATTAGCTTAACTGCATCATACATAAGACAATGTACTGCTTAGTGGACGTGCAATACCCAACAGTCGACTTTACATATTATTCACACAAGTATGTGTTATAACTAAATTATAAAATCATGCATACCCGACATGTTGACCTGATTTTTCAGCACATATACAAACTCAGCTTTGCTTATCTAGATAGTAGATGCACTTACAAATAAGAATACACACAAATACACACATGCAAAAGAACACTTGATGCATAATATACATTCCTTTCTGAGCGTGTGCAGATTAACATATGTTTGTGCTTATGCCTGTGAGGAAAAATACAATTATGGGTACCTAAATTGGCAAGAGGCGAGACTGCAAGTCAGACCAACTACATGTTCAGCTAGTTCAGCTTCATCAATGCACTGCCTTGAATGTACTTTGGAAAAATGAGTGGTTAATTTGGACATAACCTGTAAGAAAAAGATAATTTTTTTAATGCATGTGTATATGTTTTGTTCTTCTTTTTAATAGATCTGATCATGAGGTATCTCCAGAATCCCATGCACTATGACATAAGGTTTCACTAACCTCCTCTATTGGTGGGCGCTTCCAACAACTTGAGTTGGTAGGATTCTTGTACTGCCCTTGTTCCCTGTGACAGTAGCAGCAAGATGACAGTTGGGAAAAGGGACAAAAAAACCATGGTTAGTTGCAAAACTTGCTTGAATCTGAATTCAGTATCAATTTAATCATTTCCATCACACCAGATAATTTTATTAAGAAAATAGTAATATATTCAAGGATAACTGTTATTGGAGTTATATGTAACACCAATAAGCCTGGTAGGTGACTGTAAAACCTTGAGAAGTTCTAACAAGTACACATTTCAAATGAATACCGAAATACTCATGACTATGGTCTAATGCTTGTACATTACATTGGCACAGCACAAACCATTTGCAAAAACACAAGCTACAAGGATAATTGCACACTTGGTGTTGGCATTAACTGGAAATATTAGGCATTGATCAAATAAATAGGTGTAGTAGAATGCAAAAACAAAAGGTGGTTTTTTGTGTAGAATTGAAGAAAGAGTATAACGTAAGTGACCAGGTGTTTGATGAGGTTTAAGAATTGCAGCCATGGAAGTTAACAACTAATAACATTATACCAACAATTTGAATATCAGCAATCCCCTGAAACCTAAATACACATGAATGAATGCTCTCTGAACAAGTATTAAACCCACCCTAACCTGTGGACATAGTGTCAAATTGTCCATATAAATTGAATGCCAAAGCATCTCGAAGGACCAGGCACCGACAACTTAAATGTGTGTGGATTTCACTGTGGCTTTTCTTTTATTTTTAAGGCAAGAAAAACTTCAAATTTCAACGTTTGGACTTTTTTCCAGATGATTACCTAGATCAATCTGACAATAAAGAGATTTCATGGAATATTATAATTATTTAAGAAATTCAATTACCATGTACTTGGAACCAAGATTTAACAAAAGAAGCAGTCAACCAACCAGGGCCACATAGAAGAACAACAAACCTAGGTGGAGCTTAAAATAGAGTACGAAGCCTGAACCTCAATCAATAACCACCAGACTTCAAGTATACATTCACCAGTTTCTGAACCAAATTGTCGTATTTTCAACCGAATGAAAAGAAAGAACTGACCCCTGTCTAAGTTATTTATTCATGACTAATAGTATTCAGAATAGTCTCTAGATTGTACATGTGACAATGAACTTGGATTTATAAATTACTCTGTTGAAAAGAAGTAAAAACAATAATAAAACTGAAGTAAGAGATAGATGTGAGAAGTTATATACCAAAATAATTCCACCAACCTTTTATTGATGTAAGCCATAAGCCTATTTGTAAGATAACATATAGTATGATGTGGGTAACGTTGTTGAATGCTCCGAACATGACCCATAAGAGATTCATTCATGATAAGGTTACAGAACTCTTCGGCCTCATAAACAATTAACACATAGGAAATTTCAATTTCTTCCGATGAAACCTACAGCATGGCAATGAAGTCAATCATCCAAAAGGCAATTAAGGATGTTATGGGTTATGCTCGGCACCCAGCAATAATAATCTAATTAATAGTAGTATAACAGTACCAATAACTGCATATGTTTTAAGCAGGCAATATTCAATTTTTATTTTCTGATATTGAAGGATTAATCATACATCTAATGCACAGAACTAGGACTATAGCCAGCATGGAAGACTTGGTAGAGATTGAAGTAAGAGCACCTCCAAAGAACATAAGCTTTACAGTGTACTCATAAGCTTACTACCCTATATTCAATCACCCTCTCCCATAATTTCATGGTCTACTCACAAGCTTACTACCTTCATAAGTTGTACAATCTTGAATATTTCCTTTATTCTTATAGATCGTGATTATGATACAATTCCTCCATTAACAAATCATCTTTTTGCTCTTTAAGATCCCGTTCAGTAATCAACCAAGGGCACAAATGTGCACATAAGCAGCTTCACAAGGGCATGTACAACTATTATAGGGACAAAATCATAAGCTCAATATTAACAAAGTTGTACACAGCTTTGAAGATTCTCAAGAATCGCAGCCCAACTAATTCCAAAAGCATCATCTTTTATTAACCACTGTGAAGCTTCACAAAGATTTTCTTTCTAACAAAATTAAGATGCATCTGAATTCGGAAGATCTTGCATTTGTCCTTACGAATAATAAATATGAAAACATGATAGTCAACTAGAAATGGGGACATGGGAGCAGAGCCATACCACTGCGAGAGAGGAAAAAAGGAAAGAGAATGCTTTTTCAGAAGATTCATAAAAATTTGAGCACTAATTACTTGTGATATATCTTCTGGAACAGCCATGGTCCATATGATGGATCTCTCTACTGGATTAGATGTAATTCGGTATGAAAGACTCTTTTCTGAAAACCTGGATAGCAAATGTCCTGCACCATGAAAGGACTACACCACCTTAGACACCCTTACAAGAGAAAATGAGTACATAAAAGAACTTAAAAGGATGGGGAAAAAAAAATCAAGAAATGCCATACCTCCAACAGACCCCAGTTCAACAACCTTAGTGTCAATTTTGGCCACAATAGATTTTAGAGCATACTTCCCCTTTTCCCACTTCTGCATTTCTTTTTGATGTTTTTTCATCTTCGCAGCTTCTGCTCTAGAAGCAGCCTTTAGCAGCTTCTCTTGCTATGTTACAAATATCAAATAGCATATATTTACTAACCTTCTTGATACCTAGTAAACCAACAATTAGCATGCAATGTGTGTTCGAGTGCGTGTGCATCAGACTTACTTCTTTCTGCTGTTTCTTTTCTTCCATCATATGAAGTCTCTCCTCCTTTGACATTTTCTTCTTTTTAACTCCATCATCTGCTTCGGTTTTCCTCTTTGGCTTGTCTACACTTTTACCACTTTGTCTCAAGACTTGATCCATGGGCTCAAAAATATCATTTATGTCATCGTGGCCACGACATGCCTAAACAGGACTTCATTAAACAGAAACTATAATAATCAAAAGAAGAATGAATTCTACAATTCAAAGATCAGTTCAGTATAGAGTCCCTTGAAAATCATCATCAAAATTAAGATTTGAAATTTCTTTTGCAGATCTAACTAGGAAAATTTGCAGACAGTGGCAAGAAGGAAAAGAAATACACTAGTAAATGTTTTCGGAACCACTCCAGATCCAAGTCTTATCTCTATATTCTCATCAAAGTGACTTGTCCAATAATTTTTACCTCTATAAAAACAAAAGTGATCTTGATTAATACTTTTCACAAAACTACTACTCGAAGTTAAAAAACATTAGATCTTTGTGAGCTCTCATTTTTCATTTGCTTCCCACAAAACAAGAATCTAGAGGAATCCATAAAAGAAAATTCTTCCTCTTCTAGTATTTTATCTGAACAAAAACAAACGCAATTTTTGTGGTAAAAAAAAAAATCTGATTGGAAATGAATTCTCAAACAGAAATTTCTTGCAAGCATTAGCATTTAGGGCATGGAGAAACACTCAACTCTATAAACTTGTATTTTTAAGGGAATGCAACAATCGAACATGTACAGCTATAGTATGGATAGAATCAATATCAAGTCAGGAACATATTTCGACCATTGAAAAATAATGAAAAAGAAAAGGTTCTACAGCTTCCAATAAGAATATTTCTTTAAGGAAATAATGATTAGGACAACCCACCATAGATATGTCATCTTCCAGGGAACTTGGATGACGACTGCTTTCAGACATTTGCATTACGTCAGCATTTGCCATTGGGAACTTATGTAATTCGACAGAAGAACCTGAAAGTTGATTAAGCAACTTATATTGTCGCCTAATTTCATGAGTAGAGCAAAATTGAAATGGATGTCATATATAATGAATCGGAAGGTAACTGTACCGAGTGGAAATGAGGATGCAACCAATCTGGAGTCAAATTCTGATCCCTTTGTCAATTCTGATGCAAAAACAGTTTCATTGTGCTTCCAAGCTTCAGATCCACCAACATTTTCAGACTCATCATCTGACTCCACAAAAATCAATCCGTTGATCCCTGAAATAAAAATAAAATTGTTATAAATCTCTCCAAACTGGAGCTAAAGAAAACGGAGCAGAAGCAGAATATATGTTGAACAAAACTACACTACTTAAAGAACCTAACAAATAAACGACATTCTGACATACTGTAAGTGGCAAAAAGGTCCTGTTTTGATAAATTAACCAGTGATTCAGTCATTTTATCAAAATCAAGAAGATTGGAGAAGTAGTTTACATGCAGAGACTACAAGACTAGGATTTGAATACTGATTTAGCAAAAAATTTAAAATAACAACACCAAACTTAGTAATGAGCAGACACCGCCAGCAATTACAGAATATGGACTAGTACTAACTCAGTGTGAATATATAAGCATCCAATTAAGTGCAAAATATACCACAGATGCACCTAAGCATTGTTTTAAAGTGTTTAAAGGTCTTAGGTCTAGAAGAGTGTCCAACCACAAAGAACTTAACATTTGGCAAAAGTCCTTCAAGTATGTTAACTAAAAATTACTATTAAGAATTCCAGGCAAAAAAAAAATTTCTATGCAAGAGAATTTCAATACAGCATCATTAAAGGTCCCATTTCTAACTCCTGCATAGTCAATAAAGCTTCTATGCCTCTACAAGATTTGATTTTTTGCACACTATCTTACAAGTTTTTCCTATATAAACTTTTCTTCAGGTTCATTATTTTCATATTTACAGAAACGGTCACTATAGTTCAAGAAGAACAAACACTATTCAACTTAATTCAAATTACTCCCACCTGTTAAACTCACCTGAAGACATACGGTTTGAAATCAAAGAACACCCAGATTCAGAATTGGAGACTCCTCTGTTGCAATTGACAATGGGAACTAGGGATTTCGAAAGCTCAGATATTGGTGTTTCAGCAACTACATATTGGCCTGTGGATAATTATTAACCAAAAGAAAGTAATCAAATATCAAACAGATTCTTCCAAAAACCATACAAGCATATAATTAATTTAGCTCACACCCGCTTCATTGCATGTGCATAAAAAAGTTCTCTTTTCATACAATGGATAAGCCCAGATGTCAGAATTACCAAAAGAACAACAAAAGGAAATGCCGCATGAAGAAATTAAACGTGTGCGTTTTCTAAAACGCTAAGCATCAATATCCCTTTACTCCTTTCTTGTACAAAGTAAAATAGTATCTGAATTTTTTTAATTCTGAAGTTATAACAGCCCACAAAGCTCTATTCCCCAATACAACTCGCGCTAAGAATTTGAATTGAGTAGAAATAGGGCCTTGAAAAGTGAGTAGAAATATAAACCCATCCAACTTAGAATTTTTTTTTTTCAAGAGCTCCAATTTTATGGCTTCAGTCCAAATATGGTAATAGTACTAATTATAAATTTCACCCACCGGAACACAACGATTTTCCTTTGGAGCATTTGACAATTGAGGCATCGGAGAAAGGGGTCTCGGCGACGAACGAATGAGTGAAGGAGAATTTCGGGCCTTCCATAGACGTTGGCGAGGGCTTACGCGGCGTGGGATCGTCGTCGATGATGAAGACTGTGGTACTAGTAGAGTTTGACAAAGCCTCTGTTCTGTGTTTTTTTTTGGAGTGAGCGACCGAGAGTGGTGGCGTAGTGAGGTCAATGGCATCGTTTCGGAGAGCCGGCCGGCGAGTATCGTCGGAGTCGGAATCGGAGAGGACGTCAACCGGTATTGGGAGTGACATTGTCTATTACGAAAACGAAAATTCACAGAGATTGAGCGGTTTTTGGGCGGGATGATTTATTTTATTGGGCGGGGCCTTTTGGGACTAGTATATAGCTTTTCTCGCGTTGAGATCTGACCAACGATAGAGTGAATAATCTATTGAAGGGAGAGAATCTTCTTTGGGTTGGGTTAGTGTGTGTTTGGAAGAGTTTTTTTGAAGCGCCAAAATATTTTTGAAAGAGTAAAAGTGTTTTTAATTAAATTTATGGTTATTTGGCAAAAAATAATAAGTACTTGTTGACTAGAAAAATAGATTAAAAAAATTATATTTGAACTTTTATGGAAAGCTACAATTAACATTTAATAAAACATTAAAATTATCAAAATTATCATTAATTATCATTAATAAAAATAGAAATAAAAACTTTCTAACTTAAAGCATCTCCAATGCAACAATGTCAAGCACAATGTTTAGCCTTTTTTTTTTACAAATGGCAAAAAATTACTTATGTGGCACAATTAATGATAGAAAGTGTCTAACACAATGTCTAAGAGCATCTCCAATGCTAGCTTCTATTTTGAATGTCTAGATGATGTGGCAATGAGGTGGAGAGGACAAAACCAATGTGGCATCATTTATTGTAGAAGGTTGTTCAAAAGGATGTCCATTTCTAGAAGGCTTGCTAGACACCTTCTACAATAAATGTTGCTACATTGTGTCTCTCTCTCTCTTCTTTTTTTTTTCTCTTTCATCATTCTACAATATCTCTCCTCATTTCTTTTCTCTCTCTTGCCACATAGACTTTTTAGAAGATGTCTAGCATTGGAGATGCTCTAATTCTAAACATTGTCAAAGACAATGTCTACCATTAATTTAAAAATTTATAACCAATCAATAGATTTCTCTCTCTTTCTTTTTTTTAAAAAGCTAATAATAATTTGACACATTTGCATAATAAACATTGTTGCATTTGAGAAGTTTTTTGATATAATGTCAATGTCTTTTGCCACATATATATATTAGACATTGTTGCATTGTAGATGCTCTTATATCTTCTTCAACATTTCAATAATATAATACAAATTACATCTAATATGTTTAATTTAAATAAATTAATTTTAAGTAGTATAATATATACTAAAATAATTGTGATATCATAACGTTGTGAAATAGGATATGAAATAAATATTATTTATAAAAGAAACTAATATTAGATATGTAATAATTAATTATTGTTTTGTCAAATAAATATAAAATTTATACAAAAGTACTTTTGTAGTCTATTTAATATTCATAGCATTTTCTGAATTCACATCCAAACAGTCAACTGCTTTCTAACAAAAGCTCTATTATCAAAAGCTCTACTGCTAAAAGCTCTACTCATCACAGCTGTTCCAAACAGACCCTTAGTGATATAAATTTATTTATTTTTTGTATTTAGTAGAAAAAAATTTTCTATGGTTGGCATTGTTTTAAAAAGTTCGTTTAAGTTTTGTTTAGATTCTGTCTAGACATGAAGTTTGACCACTACGTCTAACAATGTCTCACGAATCGTTCTCACTTTATTTTTGTTCTCGATATTGTCTATGTTCGAAAAGCTTAAAACTCGGTCTCAACGCTTAACTACACTTTACACTTTTTAAAACATTGATGATCGGTGATCAAGAGAGAATTAACTTAACACTACTTTTATATATTTATTTTGACAAATCAGATTAACAATTTATTTTTTGAAGAATCAAGTCTTATTTTAATTAATAAATTAAAATTCAACTAATTAATTAAATATTTAATTAATAATAAAATGATTTATTATTACTATTTGTATTTATTTTTCTTAATAATTAGGAACTAATATCATGTTGTTAAAGAAAAAGAGATTTTATCATTCAAAATTCTGTTACAACCAAACACTACTCCGAACAAACTAATCGACCTTTATCATCCGCGAATGGAGTTTCAAAATCGAAACATGGAGATAATCTATTTTGCCCAAACTTTCATCATCTGCCTGATTCAAGTAAGTATTTTGGAAAATTCTTCCAAAATTAGGTGTGGTAAAACCTAAAAATCGATTTCAATTTCTATTCAATTCCAAATTTCAAAAACCCTAACTCCAAATTTTCAATAATAATACTAATGTTTGTGTGTAATTTAGTATGTGACTAATTATCTGGTGATAGTTTGTAACCTGATAATTTGGTGTATGCTTGTCATTAGTTATTTGGTAATAGTTTTTGAATGTTGTGACCTACTGTTATGTTATGGTTTAGTATCTGATGATTAATTGTGTGACCCCTTTCATGTGGCTGTGACTTTAATTTCATGTTAAGTATTTGAAAAAGGTGTTCCGGTGATATTTTATAACTTGATAATCTGGTGTATTTTTCTCTCTGGTTATCTTGTTATAATTTGTTACTGTTGTGACTTGCTGTAATGGTTTAGTATTGGATGATTAATTGTATGACCCCTTTCTTGTGACTGTCCATTCAGAAATGTTGGTATAATTTTCATATTCGAGTCACAATGTCTTTCTTCAGTCACAGACATAATATTTTTTTTCCTCTACGAACCATATTTTTTTAGCTGTAAAATTCGACAGTAACTAATCCTAAATTTTATGGATGGAATTTGAAGAGAGATAATATAGTTGTAATATCACATGTTATCCTGGGTCCTATTCAAATGTCGGTTACAAAATAGTCTTTTATTTAAACAATATTGTTTTAATTATTATTGTTAAATAATATATGAAAGATAAGTGAAATACACGGTACACGTGATTTTTATAATGTGTGATTGATTGTTCCAATGTTTTGATAGTTTTATTATTTATCAAAATATGAAGTTAAATATTGGTATGTATCAAAATTGCCTTATTTCAAGCCGAAAGTTGAAATAAAATCCAACAGTTTTAGGCCTTGATGATTGAGTCCATTATCTCTGGGAGGGGGCCACAGAGAGCCCAAAAGTCAAAACCCCTGTTTGGATTTTCTCTCTTATTTTTCTTTTCCTCTATTTGGACACAAGTCTCGGCAAAGTCTAATTTTGAAATATAACATTTCATCTTTCTACAATTATATTCTTGACAATAAAGTTTTTTTTGCAGTTTTGGAAAATAAAATGATATATCTTAGTTATTAGTTTTAAAATTGGGTGTTGAACTCTTCAACAAGATATTTTTCATAATTAATATTTCAAATTACAAATTTTTTTATAGAGTTAAATATTTCAATAATCAATGAACTTTTAGTCTTATCTTCAATTACTCACTGAACTTTCAAATGTTGTTTCGTACTCACTGAACTATAAAAAGTTACGCTTTATTAATTACTCATCACGATTCCATAACTGCCTATTGACGAAAACACACGTGGCTGACAGAATGCCTACTTGGCACGATTTAAATGTTTCAATAATCACTCAATTTGCGTCTTTGATCACTCATTAAACTTTCAAATATTGCTACATGCTCACTGAACTTTAAAAAGTTACGCTTAGATAATTATTCTTTACGATTTCATAATTGTCAATGGAAGGAAGCACATACATTGTTGACGGAACACCCACGTGTCACACATTTGAGGTTAAATTCTACCAACCAATTGAAACTACTCATCCATGTCATCAAAACACTTTTTCAAAATACGATTTATGCACGAGAAAAATATTTTTTTTCTCCAAATTGAAATCTCTCAAAGTCATTCCCTCAAGTTCAATTCTCCCAAATTTGATTCATAAACTATTCTGTTTAGAAATATAAAAAAAATGTCGCACATGGAGGGACCACATAAAGGTAATGTCAAAGTCTATTAGGTTTTTTTTTTTTTTTTGTCATATTGTGTACCCCAAAATCTGCATGTATAGAGTTCTTCTCTGGAAACCTAACCATCAACGTCCAAAAGTAAATTTTTTATTGTTTTATGATGATTTCCATGTTGCATGACGTTTGTTGGAACATGTATTTCACATCAAATAATATGTATTTTGGTTATATTAGATCTCTTTTAACAACTAACTGCATTTTCTTTTGTTTGTGCTGCCAGATTTGGAGGATGATTCATACTTCATTGATTCTAATAATGAATCTGAGGATGATGATGATCATAGAAGAACTGAAACTGGAGTTGAATATAGAGTACTTGAAAGGGCCTGAGAGGTTGTGAAGGAGATGACCTAGAGTATCCATATTTTGAAAAATTACTAAGTGATTATGCATCTGACGATAAAATTGATTTCTAAACAGAGTGGTAATCCTCGATTAGCTTATTTTGTGGGGGTAGCACTGTTGTTTTGTCACATGAGAAAATGGTTTAAGGTTAATGAATTGAATTTTGAAGAATAGATTTTAAGGAATTTCAATATGGAGAAAGAATATACATTTCTCATGTATAAATCGTATTTTGAAAAGCAATTTGATGACATGGATAAGCAGCTTTAATTGGTTTGCGGAATTAACCTCAAATGTGTGCCATGTGGGCGTTCTGTCTGCCACGCGTGCACTTCCATCAATTGACAGTTACAAAATCGTAAGGAGTGATTATCCAAGCGTATCTTTTTAAAGTTTAGTGAGCATGTAGCAATATTTAAAAGTTTAGTGAGTGATCAAAGACGCAAATTGAGTGATTATTGAAACATTTAACTCGTGCCACGTAAGCATTCCGTCAGCCACGTGTGTTTTCGTGAATGGTTAGTTATGGAATCGTGATGAGTAATTAACGAAGCTTAACTTTTTATAGTTCAGTGAGTACAAAGCAACATTTGAAAGTTCAGTAAATAATTGAAGACGCGACTAAAAGTTCATTGATTATTGGTTGCTTACCTAAATTGATTGCATACTTAAATTAATTAAAACTCTGGAATTATAAATACAACATTTCTGGTTATTCTAATGTACGTATTATTTTCATCCTTAAACTTTGCTCAATTTTCTACCTGCTTATCTTCCACACCCAAATACTCTCCCCCGTATATTATTCTATATACTGACAGTTGACTTAATCGTCGGAGTACCAACGTGTTGGCGGATTTCTGTGTAAAGTGACTCCAAAGCAAGAACACCGAAAAGGATGAAATGAGAGTCGAGGCAAGTGACACTTTGTTCTTAAGTCAAATTTGCTCCGCAACGATATTTACGGTTATGGCAATCAACTCCCAAGATACAACGACTTCTTACTTGTGTTTGAAGCACTTCAAAACACAAGCACAACGAACCAAAATTGATTTTGTACTCCAAAATGATGAAATGAAATGAAACCAGAATTTTGTGCAACTAATGCAATTATTTTGGTTTAAAATGATGAAATATATGAATTTAAAGTGTTTGCATATTAGTTCTCTATCAAAAAATGACGTCTAGAGACTCTTTTTAACGTTGACGATCGGTTGAAAATGAAAAGGTATGGAACCAAATTGTGCAACACTTTAAAAGGACATGTTTATTCGCATAAACCTATACAATCGCATGGTTTTACCAAGCTGCGATCGCAAGGTACAATTTTGAAGACAAAATTTAATCCTGGCTAACCATGCGATCGCATGGCTTTATATCCTGCGATCGCATGGTAGGACCCAAAAACGTTCTGCTTAAAAATTCAGTCAGTTGCGATCGCAGGGTAAAATACCCATGCGAACGCATGGTCAAAAATTGACCCAAATTTGTCATTTTCCGTAATTTCTCATTCATTTGATATTGGTTTCGAAATGCCAAATATACTCTTCAATACATGTAGAGAAATTTGAATTCTCTTTCGGGGGCGTTGCCTCCGAGCCCTACGAGGGGCACTGCTCCCTCGACCCCTGCGACCTGACCGGACAGGTTAATCCCCGTTTTGACGCTTTGAAGCGGCGAAGTGGCAAACTATTTTGTCTAAACAGATTGGGTTGGGTCTTGTATATTTTGGCCAAGTTGACACTTAGTCAATTTCTCGACATTTTTAACCAATTTCCAACACAACGATCACCAACCTCTTTTTTTTCGGTAATTTTGGTGCCTAATCGATGTCCTATTATGCATGTAACATATAAATTGACAAAAAATTAATTGAAAATTTGTTGGATAATGCAAATTCCAAAGTCCAACACATTGTAATTACATAATTATTGATATCTAATCCTGACCATATCTTCCACTTGAGTGGCCGCCAATAATTAGTCCTAATATAACCGACGTGTAACTTACGGGTCCAAAAGCTTCAACACCAAACAAGACAAAGTCGCAAGAAAGTAGTGTATAAAGGCCTTTACTGGCCGACTGCCCTTAGCCCTTGGTCAAGAGCAACCTTTGCAGATTGCTAACAATCTAATACATGTAAATGACATAGTGACATTGTACAATTCACCAAATTCATGTCTACACAAATCGTACCTTACAGCACTACGTAAGGCTACACGCGGTTTTCTACGAACAGTTTTGGACGTATTTTAAATTAAACTATTTAAAATACAATTTGATTTTTTTTTTAAATCAAATCAAATATTTATTTTTCAAACTAAACTATTTTTTGCAGTTCGATTCGATTTTAAATCATAGTTTAATTATCGACTTTAAAGCAATATATTTAAAACATAAGTAAATTGGTCTAAAATTTTCAATACAAGTTCAGATGGGATCTTTTTAAGAATAAACATTACATTATATTAATATTTGTTTTAATTGTTACATTACATTAATATTTATTGTAGAAAGAAGGAAATATGAATTTAAAGGAAATTGACAAAAATTACTAAATACGGTTTGCTCAATAAATTTGCTCACTTTGTAAATGTGTAATACATAGAATTAATTTATTTTTAATTATAAAAAATTAATAACAGATCGATTCGATTTAAGCTGGGTGTCAAACATTGAAACCTAAACTAAATCATTTTTGAACTATTCGGTTTAGTTCAAAACTTGAAACGCTGACATATCTGCATAGATTCGAACCAACATATTAAATTTGATTTGTGGTTTGACGGATTTTCTTTTACAGCCCTACCTCTATGCACCCTAAATTTTTTTCAACATGGGAGTGTAGGACCAATTAATCACAAATGTAGTTATACTACAAGCACAAGGCGTGTTTTGTGTGTAAATCGAACAAATTATATCACGGTTTCGTCGATAGAGGTAGTTGTTATGCCAAATTCATTTCATATCACCCAATAAGTTGAGTGATTAAAAAATAGATAGTTCACATTGGTCAAAGATTAGCGTGTAGCATTTATATATGCATGTATGTAGGTCTTCTATGAAATGTATGGTTAATAAGAGGGTAGCAAGATGTCAAAATAGAAAAAGCCGCAAATATCAATTACTAGGTCCGTTCGTCGGTTGAACGTCAGTTGTGTCTGATATTTATTCCTTACTTAAATAGGAAAGTGACATTTATCCCACAATAGACTGACAGTATCAATCTAGCATCGTGGTGCAAAACAAGCTTTTGCTAATCCATAGATTTTTTGTTTGGATCTTACAAAAATATGTTGATAACCAATTTAAATTATAATTTAAGCTTAAATAAACGAGCAAACTTAATATAGGATTTAAAGTGTATAAGAGTGGTGGTATTTATTAAACACATGTACATATAGCTTGTGTTTGGTTTAGATTAAAAACTGTTTTTGGTTTTTTTCAGCCGTAATTTTTGACTTTTCAACCCATTTTTAACATGAAAAGTCAACAATTTCAACTCGAATAAACTACTTTTGGTTTATAAACTATTTATAATCTCTATCAAACGCACTCATAATTATAAAGAGTAATGATATAACACCCGTGGTGGGTAATAATTATGGTACCTATTTGACACGTGGCATCACCACATTGGTCATTTTTTAAAAAGTTTAAAAAGTTATAAACAACTTTTTTAAAAAGCAACTAATGTGGTGATACCACGTGTCATGTGTGTACCATAATTATTACCCACCATGTGTCCTATATCATCTTTCTAATTATAAAATCAAGTATTTATTAAACACATGTACCAAGCATATATTTACTATAGACACGTGTAGAAGTAATTTTAATTACGGAAATATTCATCGAACAGAAAATTAATGCAATAATTCAAAAATAGTGATTGTGACCAACTCCTCTCACAAAAAGTCCCATCTAGACAATTCCGTAATCCAAGAGAACGTCACCCCTGAATATGAACCAAACCATGCAAATTTCATTGCCATGCACGTGATGGACCATCCATATCAAACTTTCATGTTCTTCTACACACAGGCAAGGAATATCACATGAAACCTTTTCGAAAGACTTTTGTAATCATATTTGTCGGCTGGATATTCATTAATTTTCAGGGTTTGGGCCCCTTGTCTGAGAGAAGTAGATCACAGATTTTGTTTCGATGGCTGTCGGAATTCTAAGGTGATATATATATGTCGCTGGCAGTGTCACCTACCTCATTTTTCATATATAAATTACATATAAACACACACATACATGTGGATGGAAATTGACCATAAACCAAGCTATCCACACACTGTTTAATTGATTTTTTGAAAGAAATTTAATTGCTTTAGGAGATATCTTCTATTGAAAAAAAAAAAAAAAAAAAAACATTCAACAAATGTTGTTCTGAGAGTATTGACAATTTTTTTTAATTAATTAAATAAAGAGAGATGATGCAGTCGATCTCATTGAACACATGATATTTGATATTTTTACAAGACAAATAGGTGAGTTCCAAAGGCTACATCATAAAAAAAACATCTAGCTTATAATAGCTAGTTGCTCGGGTTTGAATTCTTGGTAAGTTGAACTTGATATAATACAAGTCGTCGACATTAATGATTTATCAATAATCAACTAAAAATTCACCAAAGTATAGTATGTTCAAATACCAAAAAACGTAACGAATTACCTATTTTAATCTGTTGTAACAAAAACATAAGCGTTTAGCTAACACACTCATCCTTTTAACTATAAGGTCCCTTACTCGAGGTAATTAAAATTTGAAATTCAAGTAAGAGTATGTTTGTGTGTGTTTATAAGTCGATCATAGATTATTCTTATTCACATATTTCGTAGGATCTACTATTTATAAATTGCAAAAATCTTTATCAAACATACACTAAATCTCATTGAATGAATTCTCTATTCTTCTATGTGACGATTGATTTAGTATTCAAGGTCCAATGTATTAAACTATATATCTCTAACTTTCAGTGACTAGTCAGTTAATGAGATTTCTTTATATTCTTAAAAATTGTGAGAGTTGAAGAATTTTTGGGTACAGGAGCATTTGCTTCGAGAATCTCTTAAACGTAGTTTAAAAACGAACCAAACAGCAAATCATAATTTGGTTTGATTTGGTTTGGTTTACATGTTGAAACGATACAATTTGGAGAGTTTATCAAATCGTTTTGCATAATATGGTTTGAAAAAAATGTCAAAAACCGTTTAAACTAAACTGTTTACGCCTCTAATCCTAGTGTCTAAACTCGCAGCGGGTATGCTTTCTATATGCATCAAAAGTAATGGCCTAGATATGTTGCGAGTAAATGCGTTTTCCACATGAATTTTACACCAATCCCTCCTTCGAGTACAAATATGAATATTAAATGACCCAATAGAATAAAATAGTTCTTCCCCCTCATGCGAACCTAATAGGAGATAATAAACAAAGAAAAAAAATATTCCCAAGAAAAAAAATATTCTTCCCCCTCATGTGGTTCAACAACTATCTCAAAAATAAATATTCTTGAATACTACCAAAAAATAACAAAAAAAATATCTCACTAAAATTCGTCATTTTTCATAGCGATTCCTCCCAAATCAATTGTTGGATCTCTATCTTAACCATTGGATTTTAAGTGCAATAGGTTGTGAGGTTGTTGTTCAAATTCCAGGACGATTGTCAAGGGTTGGGTGAGATATCAACGTTTGATCAACGTTGTGTATAATGCCCAAATTTTACGAAATTTCTGCACTGTTGCTCTCAGTTTTTATCTCACTTTTCAACTGAATTGAGTTCTCTTATTCATGCACTCACATGGATTCTACTCTTTCATGCTCCAATTTATAATATTAGGCGTCAAATTAAAGTAGTGGGGCTCTCTTTTTTCTTTTCCTTCCCCCACAAGAAAGTTTGCGTAGTTTTCTTATAATGGTAATTTAGGGCTCTAACCAAAATTCCTAGTTAATCTCCCTTTTCAATCATAATTACCATTGGCCTTAGACCCTTGATCCACCCCCAAAACATGAAACGGATATCCAAAATTTACTAAGTAAATAACTCACTTCTGTTAAGGGAAAAGTCCCGAAGACGAAACCCCCCCACTTGTGTCAGAGACCTCTTGATCAGGCGAGTTGTAAATCGAAGAATGTGCACGAGTGGCAGGACCTGAGGAAGAGAGCCAACAGGCCAACCCCTAGGACAGATCCCCACAATATTTCAGTGAAAATCTGCCCCACACGAGCATCGAACCTGCGTTGTCGGAGGATTTCTCCCCACGTCACCTCAAGCTTTACTAACTCGCCTATACCCCTGGGGACAGGTAAATAACTCACTTTATTGTACTTTCGGCGGAGCTTTTAAATGAATCTTTCCTTTTTTATCAACTTTAAGCAATAAAAAAATATGATTATATTTAAATAATTAAGAAAAATGAAACTAAATTCAAATATGTTTGTAAACAAAAATTATTTAAAAGTGAAATTAATAACTTTAAACCTAGCCAAACACGCTGAATACTTCGGCCATGTTCGGTAGAGTTTTTTTTTTCCAAAAACATCCATTTTTT
This sequence comes from Forsythia viridissima, assembly GCA_030279155.1. Lineage (NCBI taxonomy): Eukaryota > Viridiplantae > Streptophyta > Magnoliopsida > Lamiales > Oleaceae > Forsythia > Forsythia viridissima. The sequence goes on along the minus strand of CM059038.1, from coordinate 35,098,269 downwards.
TACCTACAATTTTTGACTTTTCAACCCTTTTTACACTACAAAAAAATTTGAAAAGTAAAAAAGTAACCAAAAAAACTCTACCTAACAAGCCCTTCATTTTGTGCCGATTACAAAATTGGCAATTTATGAAGGGTTTAAATTGGTGATGTTGATGAAGTTCGCAAATGCACTAAAATGTGTGTTTTGTATATCCATAACATAATTTGAGTGACATTTTTTATGAAATAATATTCGTCCAGAATTGTTTGATATCCACATAGGAACCCTAATCCCCAAATCTCACAATTCGACCAATAAAATAGACCAAAGTTACTGTAGCAACTACTTTTTGGAAACCAATTCCTAAAGCATTCTCAAAGAATTACTCCCTCCGTCCCAAATATATAAGCCACATTTTCTTTTTCTCTTGTCCCAAATATATATACTAGTTTCTACTTTGAGGTATTGTTTTTGGTTCCTTTACTAAAATACCTTTATTTAATTTGCTTATTTATAACTATTTTTCCCAACTTAATCTTGTTATTGTACATTCATAATTTACCCATATTTATTATTCAATGCTTGGAAATTTCAAATATTTAATGATTTCTACGCATTAGGAGATTTGGTTTCTGGTATAAGCATGGAGTCAATGAATAATTAATTAATATGTTCACTCAATTCATAGATATTTAAGAATTGAAGGTGAATTAGGAATAATCTTATTTTTAAATAATATTCATTAAATAAGGGTAAATTAAGAAAACTATTGATAAAATTTACTTTTTCAATAACATTTTTAATCCGTGTGAAAAACTCAATCAACTTATATATTTGGGATGGAGGGAGTAATCACAAAGAAAACAGAGAAAATGGGGAAGAAGATGAAACAAAGTGAGAGAGAGATGAAAAGCTGCTCATAAAGAAAGCACTATCGGAAGCATAAGGGACCTATCATATTCCAATCCAATGGATGAGATTGATCGTGATGATCCAACGGCCATAACAAGATCACATTTCTCACTTTCACATATAGAAGTCATATTTCATATAACCGGACGCTAACCCTTGGGGCAACATTGTAGACTTGAGCTGGGGCAACATTTTGAATTTTGGGTTTAATTTGATGGGTCATACCAGCTTAATTAATGGACTCAAAATTAACAACATTTTTTGTTATTTTGCCTCAACGTTCCTCAAAATTTCTAAGTTTTGAAGGTTACTTAGCATGGGTCCCAAAATTTCCCCAAAGCACCGGGACAGGAACATGAAAGGAAATGTGTTGGAATATATAATAGGATAGAGCTAGAAAATTGTACAAAAATATCTAAGTTCACATCCCTAAATTTAATTCTTTTATTTATTATTTATTCATTTTGATAATACCACCACCCATTTGCATTAATGATGCAACAAAATTGTACAAGTGGAAATTGACTACCAAAGGTTGGTCCGCAAGAGCATCGCCAATGCAATTGTGGATTGCTATATTTTTTTTTGTCAAATAAGTAAAATAGATAATGTATAGAAAAATTATTGTCCAATGCAAGATGTTAAGGATTAAGTCAAACTGATGTGACAAGAAAAAATAGACAATATCTAAAACTCCGTCTAAATTCAGAAGCTCTATTAGACATAATAATTCAACAAAATTTAGATTTTCTATATAGATTTAAATTTTATACGCATATTTAAATGTAATTTGATTTTATTTTAATGAAGTAAAATACATCTAGATAGCAACTCATAGAATGTATTGGAGACCAAATTTGAACTTGAATGTCTATATATTAGACATTAATGCTTTGTAGACCAGAAGTATTTCAACATTCGTACCACATAGATAACAATTCATAAAATACATTGGAGATGCTCTAAATATGTCGGAATTTGAGTTCTCAGTATACACAAAAATATCTATCTCGATACTTTATAGGAGTTCACGAACACTTTTGTGTTTATGCAATTCCATCAACTATTGGTTATAGATGCTCATTTGTGGAAGATCCAGCAACATAACGAGTAACCCTAGAGCTTGTTTTGGTGGAGCTAAAAAATTTGTTAAAAAGCCGAAGTCAAAGTCAATAATTAATTTTAACCACATGAAACAAAATTTTATTAACTTTTCAAGCACATATTTTATCAATTTTTTTTTATCAAAATCTGCTAAAAAACTCCACCGAACGAGGGCTAAACTAGGTTTGAGAATCTTGTGAAGTTTTGATTGATACTCTCAAATATATTAAGTGGTCCAACAAATTAAATTCATGGACATACTAAAGTCCAACACGAATAACAAAACGTATAGATTTTGCGTGTGATATATGTTAAGTTGTGGAACTTAATTATTACCTTTTTTCAGAGCTGTACACGGGTAGAGAACGTAGTTTTAAATTGAAGCAAACTTTTATAAACTTTGCATGATCACATGTGTTTAATTTATTTTACGAGTAAAATAATATCGGTAATATAAAATTTTATATTAGGATACCTAATTCTCAATAATATATATAATATATAAATGTATATGTGGTTATGAATTAATCTATGATCACTATCTAAGTGTCAACTGTAGGGAAGAAATTAACAAAATGTTTGGTGTGTGTATTCTACGGAGACAACAAGTGCCCACAAGAGAGATGAAACGGGTTCCATGCCATGTGAAGTATTTCCTAGTTGCAGCTATCAATCACCTTATCCAGATTTGAGTGCCGTCTGGTTCTGTACGTCATTGCTGGGATCCCTATTAATTAATGCATTCTTATATGTATAATTATGTATTATAATATTTTTAAATTTAATTTCCTATTTAATTTGTTATGCAATCCTTAGTTTTCCACTTTTGATTTAATCATTTTTGTTCATACAAACTAAAATGTTGAGGTTAATTAAAATTAATTAATCAACTGTTTGTCTTGAATAAAACATCCAAAAACATACAATATGCGAAGAGAGCTTGTGGATGGATTAATATTATAGAGTTCGTCTATTAATTTGAACGAGATTGTTCAACATAATTTTTAATTAGATGAAAATATTAAATTCAAGTTTTTGTACTATCCACCTGTACAAAATTATACAACTCATATTAGACATTTGATGAAAAATGAATAAATTCGTCTTCTAATACAACATGCACGTGAAGAGTGCTGGGGGAAAAAAAATTATATATATATATATATATATATATATATATATATGTCCTTTATTTAAACAATTAAACTTCTAAATAATTAATGAGATTCTGGTCCGTTTGGTTTGTAGATAAAATTATTTTACTGGATAATAAGTTTATTATTATCATGTTTAGTTTAGTTAGGTATAAGCAACATTAATATTCTAAAAAGCATAAAACGTGGTTAAGCATAAAGGCTGAGTTTCAAGTTTTTCGAGCCTAGATGAGTCTACGGTGAGAGCGAAATAAAGACAAGACGGTGATACGTGGCTAGGCATAGAAGCCGAGCTTCAAGCCTAGACAAAGCTTAAGCAGACTTTTTAGAACAGTATAAAAATAGAAAAATAATACTTTTATCTTTATCACGTTTAGCTCAACAACACTGGATAAACGATAAAATTATTGAAATGTCCAAAATACCCTTTCTGCCATAAAAGGTTCAAAATAATAATATGAGTTATATTATTTTTAGTCCTGGTGTGTATTCATACTTACTTAGAGCATGTTTGGTATAGTTTTTTCTCCAAAAATTTATTTTTTTGTCTACAATTTTTAACTTTTCAACTCTTTTTACACTACAAAAAAAGTTAAAAAGTAACCAAAAAAACCCATTTTTTTTTAAAAAAAACTCTACCGAACAAGCCCTTAATAAGTCAATGAAAATATATAATTATGCTATAAAAAGAACACAATAACTAGCTAATAATGTTTATGAAACAATAAGAGTATATTTGGTGTAGATTATAAACTAGTTTATTTGATCAAGAATTGTCAAAAATAGCATGCTACAAATGCACATTTTTTGATCAAATAAACTATTTTGGTCAAATAAACTAATTTATAATCCACACCAAACGGGCTCTAAATTTAAAAGATTTCAAATCCAAACAAGTTTTGTAAAACCAATATAAAAGTACTCATTAAACCAGCGGCGACATTTGATTTGTAGAAGGAGAGAAACCGAAATTGATTTGGAGAAGACGAATTGTCGAAATTGATTTGGAGGAGGAGAGATAAAAACAATACGTGATTTCCTAGGACATGGATCCAAGAACAAATGAGTATTTTTGTCTATTAAAAAAATTAAGTAATTTTTTATTCAGATACATATTTTTGTCCTCCTCTTTATAAGGATAAAAATTGTCCTCGTTTGTTACTTAAAATTGTTATCCGGATGAACTAGGATAAAACTTTATTCAGTTATTAGTTTTACCTAAACAAGACAAAATAAAGTTTATCTAATATCTTTATTCATTGACCATTTACCAAACGGGCACGGTAACTTGAAACCATAAAAAGTTCAAGCTTCAAAAATCATATTGTTTCTTTATTTGAAATTGGATTGAAGAGGTACACACTACTGTTGGGAATTAAGACCAATTCCTTTATTGCTCACAAGATCATTGTTCAAAGAAAAATAACGAAACAGAAAAATATAAAAGATAGAGAAATATTTATGGATTGTCAAAACTTTTACTATATGAAAAATTGTTACAATCATATAGATTCACTCACCCAAATCCCCAAGTATCTCAAAAAAAAATAATATCATAAGCTTTATCACACCCACCAATTTCTACTATTTATACAGCACACAAAGAGAACAAGAAAAATAACTAGGATGGTAGGTTTACAATTTTTCTCTCAAAACCCTTCAAGTCACTCATACAAAAGAGAATAAACCACGTTAATTTATAGTTAACGAATGACCTAATTTTCTTACAAGTTTAAACTGCCAAGGTATCCAAGATTTGGAAACTTGTCCAATTTTAGTTACCAAATATAATATAATATCTTTTCCTTTTAAACAATTGGTGCATCTTTTAATTTTGGCAAGTTTTGAGAAAATATTCCAACAATCTCCATATTGACGAAAAACGAGTCAAAAATCAATCATCTCTTTTGTAGCTCTTCATCTCGATACATAAAAAAACTGGTAAACTTTGACAATCCCAATTTTCAAAACAGATAATTAACATACTCTATCATATAAGTATAATCACTTAGAATTAATGAATTCTAAGAATTTCATCGGCTCATGTCGAATAAATTTGCTGAAATATTATAGTGCAACTCCCTTACTTGACTTACTTGGAAGTTCATTAGCCATCGACATCAATTCCACCACACACCTTGCATTAATATCAAGCCAATGCCCATGTACAAATGTGGACCCACTAATAGTAACAGATCCTCTATCATGACAACTAGCGCATGCCATGATGATGTAAATATTTACTCAAGCGACATCATCATCTCCCATAAAGAGATACATATTGTCCGTATATGATGTCGAGTAGTTAGCCGAGTCTGCTCCACCTTTTGGACAATTTTTCTTCATGTGACCAGATTTTTCAGTATCTTTGTCAGAAGTAGGGGTTGGTTTTCCTTTCAAAGCCTTGTGTAGTCCAGATTGAATCAAAACATCATTTACTTGTACTTGCCACAAACTAGAATTGATTTTTCCGTCAAATTTCTCCACGTCATATTTGATAGACATATATTCTCTGTGCGCTAATACTTTGAACGACCTGTCTCTGAGACCACTATTGGGAATTGAGACCACTTCCTTTATTACTCCAAGATCTTGTTCAGAGAAAAATAACAAAATAGAAAAATATAAAAGATAGAGAAATATTTATGGACTATCAAAGCTTTCACTATATGAAAAATTGTTACAATCATATAGATTTCACTCATCTAAATCTTCAAGTAACTCAAGAAAAATAATATCATAAGTTTTACCACACCCATCAATTTATACTATTTGTACAGTCCACAAAGAAAACAAGAAAAACAACTAGGATGCTAGACCTACAATTTTTCTCTCAAAACCCTTCAAGTCAATCCAACAAAAGAGAATAAACCACGTTAATTTATAGTTAACGAATGACCTAATTTTCTTACAAGTTTAAACTGTCAAAGTGTCCAAGATTTGAAAACTTGTCCAATTTTAGCCACCAAATATAATATAATATCATATCTTTTCATTTTCAACAATTGGTGCATCTTTTGATTTTGGCAAGTTTTGAGAAAATATCCCAACAACTACATCAAGTAAAAGTTGCAATGATTTTTATTTTTATTTTTATTTTTTGAAGTTTGGAAGATTTTCATCTTGGGAAATTGTATTTGTACAATCATTTTTATTATCTATACCACGTTTTTATTATATCGAAAATCCAACCTTTGATATTTTGGCACTTATGTCCCCAACTTTTTTTCATCGCATTTTTATCATTAAGGGCCCATTTGATTTGAAGATAAAATTATTTTACTGATAAAAATTATTTGGATAACATGTTTATTATTATCATACACTACAAGAATTAACGGCAACAGCGACGACAAATAGCGGCGAATATTTTGTCGTCGTTATAGAATAGCATATATAGCGATGACAAACTCATATCGTCGCTATAATGTATGGAGAATAGCGACGACATTTGTCGTCTCTATAAATCAATTTAGTCGTCGCTTTTGTTTTAGAAAATGGCATGAAGGTTTGTCTTTTTTTTTTTTAACATTGTCGTCTCTATATGTGAGTTTTTTTTTTTTTTTTTATTAGGTGTTGAATTTGATTTTTCACTAATATTTATTTTTTACTTTATAAGCAATTATAGAAAATATTGCTCATTGAACTAATATATATTATAAAAACAAATATAATCACAAGAATTCATTTGTCTCTAATGGTTTGATTGTAACTTGGTCTTTGGTGGGTTGGGTTTCAAGCTCATAATTGACAAGTCGGGTCAGGGGTTCACCAAGTATATAAAATTAATTTTTTTTTAATTATTAAATTTGACTCTTATAACGACGACAAAGAAGCTGTGATTATAGCGATAACAAAATGTCGTCGTTATAAAACTATACCTACTAACTTATAAAGACGACCTTAGCGACGACAACATTATAGCAGCGACTTTTTGACCTATAGTGATGACTTTTAGTGCTATTTGGTTTAGTTATGTACAAGAATAGAAAAATATTATTTTTATATTTATCATGTTTGACTCAACAACGTTGGATAAATGATAAAATTATTAAAATATCCAAAATACCCTTATTGCTATAAAATATTCAAAATAATAACATGACTTACATTTCATGGAACCACAACTTAATATTCAATTAAAATTTTGCTAAAAGTTGAAGTCAAAATCAATAATTAATTTTAACCACACATTTCATGGACCCACAACTTTTTACAACTTTTCAACCACACATTTCATCAACTTTTACAAAAAATAAAAAAAATAAAAAAATAAAATAAAAATCTGATTTTAATCAAATCAAACACACCCTAACTTTCAATTAATTTTCACCTCTTGTTGATGATGATTTTTATCCAAATATTCTACTAATGTAAATAGAAATGAGGGACAAATATTTTGTTAAACTATTTATTTCGCTTATTTAAAAATAAGAGAGGTAAAAAAAAATCTTTTTCCGTCATCCTAATTAACTTTTTGGACAGAAACATTATCAAAGACAAAGATATTATATGCAAATTAATAGGTTGATGATAAAAAATAGTTAAAGACATAAATACGAAAAAGAGCAATAGTTGTGGACCATCAATACAATTAAAATATGGTGTGATTAACAAAATATATATAATATAATTAATTACCTTTCATCTTTTGAGATTTTTCTAGCAGGTATATAACTGAATTTCAAGGTATTTCAACCATTTGTTCTATACATTTTCCTTGGAACATTAAGAAAGAAATCTCAAAAAAAAAAAAAAAGGCATCCAATTTTCTAAGCTTCACTCCCTAATTTCCAAAAATTAGAGCCTAAACAAGTATATATTCATTGATTATATGTTTGATAAGATACAATAAAAATAGCCAGACCAGACCATATTAGGGTTCCCAAACTCTGCCAAAATTTCTGTACCATTAATTCTCTACAAATTACACAAGAAACCAAGCATATGATCGGTTTCTTGATCACGAAAATGCATGCAGCCAAAATTATGATTTACTTGCAACCCAACTAATCACACAGATGGTGACTCTATGTCCCCCGGCGGGACCCTGCAGACAAATTTACTTACAGGATTTTGCCATATAGAGATTGCATACCTGCTATGAAATCTGACCTTTAAATTTCTGTCTATAAATAGGATTTTTCTTGTAGTTGAAGAGGCCAAAAAGCCAGAAAAATTATTTCATCTTCTAAAAAACCACATATTTTTTAGCTAATAAGATGGCCACTTTGCCCACCAAGCATATTCTTCTGCTACTTTTTTTATTGTTTTGCTTCGTCTCAACCTGTTCTCAAGGTATGATTATGATATGTTTCTTCCTTTATTTAATAAATTTTTTTTTCTAGGTTTCAAGAATTGAAATATATAATTTTTGAAATGGGTTTTCATTTCTGTTTGTCTTAATTTCTGCAGCAAGGCGTTTAAAAATGGAGAGTCGTCGCCTGACTATGACGAATACCGAAAATGGGAATGGAATTCTTGGAACAAAACAAGAGATCCCAGCCCCAGATATTGAAGATTTAGCAGTAATGGATTACACTCCTGCGAGAAAGAAAACTCCAATTCATAACTAGCATGGTGAATTTTATTAAACTAATTAGTTTCCTTTTGCTACAAACATGTATGCTGCTTATATATATCAATTGCATAATATATTGGATATATAGTAGTAAAATATGTATATCCAAAGAGAGTGCTCGGATTAGGATTAGGGAATCCTCCCAGTTAGGGTTTTTGAGATATGACTGTGAATATGCTACAGAGATCATGTGTATTTTGCTATAAAAGTATTGAGTCTTATGTAATATTTACAATTATCAGCAATATAAAATTATAAAAGTTTTAGCCTCATTGTGTTCATAAATAATTAATGACTTGTTTGACAAAGATTATAAACCTATTTTGGTTTTTTTTAGCCGTAATTTTTGACTTTTCAACCCATTTTTAACATGAAAAGTCAACAATTTCAACTCAAATAAACCAATATTGGTCAAATAAACCAAAAATTGGTTTATAAACTATTTTATAATCTCTGTCAAACGGGCTCTAAATATACATGTCTATATCTATACTACATCTAAAAAAACTTAAAGGAGAAACATTTTTGAACAATTATAACCTTACAAAAATTTTAAAATTCCATATTCACCCTTAATTTTATTTTAGTTTGCGAAATATTATGCTATATTATAGAAAAATTTGTACTTTTGGTCTTCAACATTTACAGTTTGTTATTAATCTATCATCAACCAATCTTTTTCAGCATTAAACATCCCTAACTTTTCATTTAATTGCAAATAATGTCTTTATTGACATATTTTAATGAGATTGCCCTTCTATTTAAATAAAAAAAAGTTAAAAACAACAATAAAGTAAAAAAAAAATTGCAAATGAAATCCATTTAACTTTTTAAAAATACAAAGTAACTACCTCATCCATCCAACCTACCTCCACCTACCCCAACTCATCACATCATAGCTACAACCTCAACACTACTGCCACCACACCACAACCACAACCACCGCCACCACAAATTCACAATTTTTTTCCATTAGAGCAGATCTAAGAATAGTGAAATATTGAAATGATTTATTCTCTTCAGCTTCATAGAATCAATCCAATCACTCTTACAGCCATTGCCACCATCGGTTGCGCCACCGTTAATTTCCACCACAAACAAGTGACACCCAAATGGGTTATCCCGGTGCCTAGCGAAATGTTTGTGCCAGATAACGTGTTGCACCACCACACACACACGATGGCACCCAACCAGTGCTGTTCATCGGTTGTGTTGGCTATTGATGCGCCGATTGCAACCATGTGGTCCATTGTCTACCACTTCGACAACCCGCAGGCCTACAAGCACTTCCTTAAGAGCTGCCACATGATCGACGATGGCAACATGGAGACGCTCTGGGAGGTTCACCTAGTCTTCGGCCTACTGGCGGCGTCCAGCACTAAAAGACTCAAAATCTTAGACAATGATAAACATGTAATGAGTTTCAGCGTGGTGGGCGGTGATCATAGACTACACAATTACCACTCCGTCACTACTATCCATGTTAAGGCTGTAGCAATGGTAAGATGGGATGGGATAGGATGGGATTGGGTTGGGTGGGGTGGGGTGGGGTGGGGTGGGGAAATAAGTTATTTTGTATTTTTTAAATATTGTGGGACTTCATTTGCAATTTTCTTTTATTTATTTTTTTTGTCGTTTTTAACTCTTTTTTTTTTTTAGTTTATTTAAAGAAGAGGTCAAATCCTTCAAAATTTGTCAATGAGAACGTGATTTGTAATTAAATAAAATGTTGGAGGTTTCTAGTAGTATAAAAATTAGTTAATGGTAGATTAGTAACAAATTACAAAAGTTAGGGACCAAAAGTGTAAATTATCCTATATTATATTATATCACACTGATACAACAAGTTAATTAAATTTTCTAAACAAAACTAAGATAACATTTCTTACATTAGCCTATATTATATTATATCACACTAATACAACAATACAACAAGTTAATTAAATATTTCTAAATATGCATTTCTTACATTTCTCTGATGAAAAATTATGGCAGACAATTTCTAAAAAAAATAAATACCAGTGTAATGCATAATTTGGACCAGTGCATCACATTGTTGTTCATAAGCCCCTGTCAACCTTTAACACCACAAGTTTGTCCACATTATTAAACTGTAACACAAACCATCCAATATTAAAAAATCTAAAAATATTTCCTCTCCCATGATTATTAAATTATATAACATTCTCATCAATGTACAATAATCTTATAATATTTTACTCTTCCATATTCAAAAATCCAAAAATATTTCTCTTCCCTCCACTATTAATAAATTATATAACACAATCTCATTAATGTACAATTATTTTATAATAATTTATCCTCCTATGCATATTCAAAAATCTAAAAACTTTCCCCTCCCCACCATTATTAAATTATATAACACAATATCTGAGTTTGACAAGAGATTTAAATCTCATCCGCCAAATCTAAAAGCATCAAGAACTCCATCACCGATGAAGATCGGACGTTGTTTCAATAACCTTGATTCAAATTTTTTCTTCCCCTCAATGTATGTATCTATGTGCACAAGCTCTTATCTGTATTTATTTACATGAAAAATTTGTGTCAATCTTCATACATTTGGTTTTTTATTTTATTTTTACTTCTTAATGCCCTAATACTTACTTTATGATTTATTTTTGTGGTTAGGTTTTTGAAATTTGTTGAATTATTAAAGTTTTTTTTATTGATTTTAGCATGTAAATGATATGAATCTGGGCAAATTAAAATTTCTTTTTGGGGTCAGGTTCATGAGTAACTAATACATGCCAGGTTTTTGATGAAATGATGCATAATACTGCTGAAACAACTTCCAATGCCTTTTATCAATTTTAGGAAAAATAGGTGAAATTAGTTTGTATAAGTGAACATCAATTTTTGTCAATATTTTATAACTAAGTTGAATTGAAAATTTTGAAATCTAAATGAAATATTATGTCATCCACTAATTAGAATACAGAAAATTGCACTTATAGTGTAAGTCTATAGCTTACACGCAAGACCAGGAAATTCAACCATAGAAAATTTTCAAACATAAAATTGAAAACTATATCCCATGTTAGAGAATATCTACCACAACATGTCTTTTCGCGTGGCCAATTATATGTTGTACTATTAAAGGACACTTCAATGTCTACACCAAAAGTGTTAATTAAATCAAACACGTCAAACAAAAAGAGAACATACACAAAAAAAATATTGTTTACAAGGAGCTACTACTCCAACAAATATACAATATTATATAGTCAATCATTACATTTTCTCAAAATATAATTATTAATTATTAATTTATTCTTCATAAAATGCAGCCATGGTTAGAGATCTCAATAGAGATCTCAATAAAATGCAGTATGATCCCCACAATTAATTTATTTTAATACCATTATAACTTATGTGAGTTAACTATGGTTAGAGATCTCAATAGAGTCGTTTCAAGGCATTTATCCTAGCTCTCTAACGCCTGTATCCCTTAAATGGATATGTTCAATACAGGGACGAGGGTTGCCTCCTTCTCTCTGGTTCACGTCCCGAATCATTTATGTATGCTCTAGGTTTTCTACAAATTTTAAGCATACAAGCTCTGCAGAATTATATTTTCTATTGAAGGAATGAATACAAATTTTCAATGATTTTAAGATATTTATCGTTTTGGTTTAGTACTCAATTAATGATCGATCGAGAAAAACAATAATTCCATTCGATACTTTTTGAAGTCGATTAGTTGATCACTTCACCATTTGACAAACAAAAAGGAAAATACTCGAGCCTCAGATATCTAACTTTATTTTATGTTGTTTCTCAAGGTTGGGAGAAAAAATGGTTGATTTTACATGCTCCTCTTGTTCAAATATATTTATCAGGAAGCAATTTTTAAAAATTATTTGGCTTTTCTGATTCTTTCACTGTAAAAATTAAGTAATAAAACAAGGCATTGTATATTTTGGAAGTGCTGAAATTATAAAAGTTGCAATCAATGCTTTAGGAATATTAGTTCCTATTTGATAGAATATAGAATTTTCTCCACCTATATATCAACATTACCTTCTGTTCTATCTCTATGACAGTTCCACAAGTGTGCAAATGTAGGAATTCAAGTAGCATGTTTGATTTTGCTAAAAATCAACTTTTTAGCAGTGTTATCAACTTTTAAGCAAAAACAAACAAAGATTTGACTCGTTTTGTAAAACTTTTTAGCAGATTTTGATAAAAAGTTGATGAAATAAATAATTGAAAATTAATAGAAATTGTAGGTGTTGTGGTTAAAATTAATTATTGATTTTGACTTCACATTTTTAAGTTCCACCAAATAAGTTCTTAGTAAATCTATATCCACAAATATTCGGGTCAATCCTTTGCATGAAATCTCTACTGAGCTTCTCAGTCGTGAAGTGATCAGCTTGAAACTGTGACCCAGCCAATTGCAGCTTTTAGTTTCTCCAGAAAAGTTGATACACGATTATCTAAAATGTAAGGTCTCAGTGTACAACTATTTTCTCGTAAAACAGCATACTTGCATTTGCATTCAGAACATCTTTCTCCGATACACTTTGCACTTCAGAATCTGAGATGCAAAACCATTGATCAATAGCAGATTCCAGTAGTGCAACTGGATCTTCAGCGCCTATCTTTGCTGTAACTCTTCTGTAAACCGTGTAATGCCCACTTCCAACAGTTCCAAAGTGCTCCACAACAGAGACTAGACGATATAGTCGAGGTTTTGAATGTATTGTACCACCCACCTGCACAAAGAACAAGAACCAAATTATATGAGAACAAACTCATTTCAAAGCTACATTAACCATCTATGTACATCTATATGGAAATTAATATATATGCATATGCATGTTTAATTTAATAAGCATGAGGCAACTGCAAGGGACATATCGTGGCCTACAATCAGATATATTGCAAGCAATGTGAACTGATGGGCACGTGCATATTGTGCTTTTTTCACTTTCACTTTTTTGCTTTCTTGTGCTTCATGGGAGGGTAATGTCGTTATCTAATACTTCACTATTAAGCATTGACCAGCTACTGCAAGGTATTCCTCGACAATATCCTAACAATTCTTGTAAATGGTAACTTCACAAGAGTTAGTTGGCATTCAACATGGCAATCAAAGAGCTTAAGGTGCATACAAAAATGAATGCGGAAAACCCCGTAACCTGGACAATCTGATAAACTAACTCAATAAGCACCAGAAAGGCCTCATGTGCACAAGTTACGTGATAATAAGCATGTAACTAACTTTTGAACGATGAGCAACAAAACTTTTTAAACACTACCTCTTAACATTTTGTTGCAATGCTTTCACCTTTAAGACAAACTCTGTAGCATATGTTTATCATTATTTGTCCAAATATAATGCTGGAATCACACTTTGGAAAATATTTGCATAGCAAACATGACATCAACTAACCTTGTCATTCGAAAGCACAGGCGTACTACCAAAGCTGGTATCAGCGCACCCGCTATTCTTGAGCAACATTGGCCCTGCTTTAGAAACTTTTAAGCAATTACCATTCGGTAGTGTAACTGTGTTTCTTTCTGATTCCCCTGCAACCTCTGTTTTTGATGAAAAGTTTCCACCTGTACACACATCGCAACTTAGAAAACTGCATCAAGTTGTATTTTCTGGTGACTGGAGTAAGAAAAGAGTGCTGACATTGCTTTTTTGAATTCTTAAATTGCAAATTTTCTTCCAAGTTCTTAATTCCCACTTCGCTTTTCATGAAGGGAGACAGGTCCAGGATCAATGGAAAAGAGAGATGGCCCTGGAAAGATGACATAGGTATTAGCTGATAATTCATTTGAAGTGACAAAAAAATCTGAAATAATGTAAATATCTATGCAGCAAAAATTTTACGAAGTTTTTTTTTAGCAAATTCATGAATGATTCAAAGAGCCCATAATAAATGCACATAAGGAATAACAGAATACAGGAAATAGCATCGATAATAGTTCCATGATATTGTCAAGTGCTGGAAAGCAATGAAATAGTATAAAAACTGGAGGCAATGAAATAGCTACATGTGATATATAGCTTGCTACATTAAGGAATCAAACAGAAACAACATGCTAAAGCAAGGTACCCGAAGTTTGACTGTTTGTCCAAATATGTTAGCTGACGCACGCTGCAGATGAATGCATAAAATCTGCAAGCAAAAGATTATAAGATGAAAATGGGTAAAGGCTGACTATGTGTTAAGAAGTCAGTGTTTAATGAAACAGCTAACACGTTCCAAATTTCTGTTCTTCTTTTAAGATGAACATGCAATCTCTTCACTTTTAATTTATTTATCACTTGTATATGAGAGCTTCCATCAATTCCTTTATTTTCTTTCCCTTTTTCCTACTTGTGTTATTTTATTGTTTGTTTTCTTTTGTTTAGCAGGGAGAATGTGGCATGCTTCAATCACACATTTACTTCAATAGATATTTAAATCGAAAGCAATGAAACTTTGTACTGTATAGAAAGCACTGATACTTCAAACACCCTTTTGTGTCGTTTTGGATAAGCTACTAGTCTGATAACTCTCAGAAACATACCAGATAACCCAGATGATTAAAAATCAATTTTTATGCATCCAATGAACCTAACACTGTAGGATTCAACCTAGATGCTTTGCTTCTAAATAAGCACTAAACAATATTAAAAGAATAAAACCCATTTAAAATCACTCTCCATATAACATTAGTTTTGGGATGGTCGTCTTTTTTAGTTATACAACTTTTTTATGGAGTCAAATGTTTATTTTGACATTTTATATTGTTGACATATTGTTCTAGTATTTATTAATTTAATTTTATCTTATCCACGTATCTATAATGCAAAGCATATTGACACCTCATCTGTATCACATTATACCCTATAATGATATCAGGAGTTCAGGACACATGCTTTCTCATGCACCATCCTGGCAATTGAAGAGATTAATAGAATAGTTTATTTAAGTGCAAATAATTGGGAAAATCCCTAATTTTCCTGAAGAAGTTAGCACCGGGGCATTCAAATTTTCAACCATGTTAACTTATCAACTGTAAATCTGAGAATTTGACGCCAATATTCACATTCTCCCAACCGTAACATTCTCCTCCTTCATGAACCCAATTAATAATCTCATGATCCCTGTCTTTATACAGCATAAATATAAAATTTCAATAACTATTTACCAAGCCTTCGACAAAAGGGTATGGAAATGTTCATACCTTAGGACTCCGTGCAATACTAAGTTGCTTGAAAGTACGACAGAACCTATTTGACCATGGAAATCCTTGAAGGGAAGAAAGAGTTTTGCAGTCACATGAATCGTCATTTGTACAACTTTGTAGTTTTCCAATATCTGTCTGGAAAAAAGGTGTATATCAGGATTACACAGGTAATTGCAAAATTTTCAGAAAAAATCTGTTCCATTATGAATTATGTCAGCCAAGACAGACAAACAAGAGACGTTTTCAGTTCATAGAAGCTAAAAGATATGACCATAAATGTATGTTTAGTATGCAGTACTAGACCGGACTCAACAATTTAATGAACAAGATTTTAGCTTATTTTACTTCCTTAATAGTGTCCCGTGCTAACCAATCCTCACTACAAACATGATATATACGGGTTAGACTGTTGCAGAATCTTTTGGGGAGATCATATACACAACATTAGGTTCATAAGTTTTAGCCGAGTTGACGAACCACAACCAGAACATAGTTCTATGCAAGAAAAATATGGAATGAAAAATCACCTTATCCTCAGCTACTGTGGACACATATTTTATTGCAGCACTGTGCCAACAGTGGCTGCAGCAATAATTCTCAATATGTTCAGCAACAAAAAACTGCTCGAGGCAATCCTCCAGGGAGCATCCAGCCATCTAAATGTATATACCAGATAAAACATCACCGCGAGGAAGGAATTGAAAATAAAGGTTTAGAAAGCTTTGTAGCACAATTGTAAGACCATACCATTGTAGCATTATGACTGATCGGGGCCGAAAGGTGCAAACTGTGAAATAGTTGAAAATCTAGAGATACCTGCAGATAGAAAGGTAAAACAAATAAATAAACTTGCTTAAAGAAAGGCTGAAAGATTGAAAGTGTGCCCTTGATTTTGCTACTTCCACTATAAGGTCGAGCTAACCATATTCTAAGGAATGTAATCATTGTAGAATAGTCAACACAATCAACAAAATCGTCTAATGTATTCCTTTTATTTACAACATTATAACGAAATATTCTTTACAAAGATATGATACAAGTATACAAGTGTGCCCTTCATTTTACTACCTATACATTCAAGTCACTGTGCGTTCACTTTAATTACCTAACCTAAAAAGTATGGCCAATGAACAATTCAAATAATAACATCATGATATCAATATTCTTACTGGTACCATTCAACCTGAAACGAACAGCTTTGGCAAATTAAAATGCTGCCAAGAATCCCATCAAAAGGCCCAAGGAAACTGTGCTGCCATCTTTGCCATTCACCCCGCCCATTGCTGCTGT
This sequence comes from Forsythia viridissima, assembly GCA_030279155.1. NCBI lineage: Eukaryota > Viridiplantae > Streptophyta > Magnoliopsida > Lamiales > Oleaceae > Forsythia > Forsythia viridissima. Next base: position 35,081,034 of record CM059038.1, on the reverse strand, counting down.
TTGCTACTAGAATCCCGCGATGAGGAAGTGCAGTCAAATCTGCCAAATAGCTGTGATCAGGGACAAAGTGCTCTGATACTTCTTCTCTTAATGAAGACAAAATATGAGAAAATGCTTCCTCTGCATCCTACATCCAGACCAATTTAAGTTAAAAGGCATTTCTTCATTGATTAAGAAGTTCAAATGCTTATCACATAAGCACCTGCTGGCTAGTTAGATTGAAACTTGGAACGTAATTATCCATTGCTAGCATAAGTTTTCGTGGACTCAGTACAGTTCTTCCACGCCGGACAGTACCTAATTCTGCAAGATCATGTTACTATCAATCCATGCCGGACAAGAATGTTAAATGCAACTTAACAAGCTTATTATCAAATTCAACCAGAGAACAAAAGCTTATTATTGTTTAGCGTTGTAAATACTCGCATCAGAGTAATACATGTAGGATTGACAGATAAGACCAATAATACATGTGGGCCACGTTTTCCAGTAATAACACATCTCTTTGGGATCAACCATTTCTACTAACCCCCAAATAAAGAACTAACAGAATCATTGGGTAATACATCAGGACAATAAGCATTAGTTTAATACCAAGCATCCAATGAGACACATCCAAGTTGCAGTAGGTTAACAACAATATTCATTGGAGTGGGTTAAGTAGCCAATTCATGGAGCACTTGCATGACAAGAAAGACACTGCAAGAATGTGATAAGTGTCAGCATTTACTTCAAGGTATGAAAGTGTTAATGGAGTAGCGATAAACAAAAATGAATTTGATAACTAAAAACATTTTTTTTGTGTAGTCTTAAGCAATTAATATAATAAGATTAAATACTCATAACACTATTAGTTTAAACCTAGTTTATAGCACCATACGGAGAATGGTGATGCACAACCACCGTGGTACATTGTTGTGCTCATATAAAGAATTAATCGTTCAATTACGTGAAGAATCAGATGTACAATGAGAAGCTAGCCATAGTTAACAAAAGAGCCAGCTGATCCAGTTGTGTTAGACATGAGTTCCTCCAATCCGGGGTTCAGAATTTATGTTCGCTTTGCATGATTTTGAAGCTGAATAGTTTATCCAAAATGCAAATTGCTTTTTTTAGGAACAATTTTATATATAGGTACAGTTAGATAGATATATTTTAGCTTAATGTGAAGTAGAAGACACAAGGCATGAAAGACTTTAGAACCTTCCAGTCTTTACGACTGTGTCATTGTACGATTTTATTAATCAATTAACAAAATAAAAGCATGAAAGGAAATGGATATATTGAAAAGTAAATGGTAGATTCATCTTTTGGAATTGTCACTCTTCCCGTGACAAAAAAGAGGGGGGAATAACAGCAAGAATATAGGAAGTCATGCGGCCAAGTAAATGCAGAATTGCTTATTGAGAATGTCTTCAAGTACTGTGACATGTTGGAGATATGAATTGTAGATCAAATCCAATAACAGAGTGAAAGATCACCACAAATTTTGCATGCAAGTGTGCCTTGATTTCACATAAATGTCTTCTTGAATATTGTTGTTTCAGTTAAAATGTCAGCCTACTTGGAATGCTGAAACCTCAGTACCAGTACCAGATTAGACGAGACCTACGAGACGGTACAAATTGTCGAATGAAATGATTTGATTTCCCATAAATATAACCTGTGGTTCTGGTGGGAGGGGAGGGGAGGGGAGGGGAGGGGGAGGGGTATTGGGGTTACAGATGCTTCAAGGTAGATAGAATTTCTCACAGATGATCTTTCATCAAGCTTTGAAAACATTATGCATAGTGTGAATATAATAACTATTTTCACAGCAATCACTATTGAGACTGTAAAATACTAGTAAAGCTTGCAACATGAAGCACTGTCGGGAAGAGAATAGACTTTCTAAATTGTATCTTTTGTCATAAAAAAGAGTCGATGAGATATTGCATGAATAAAAAAAGTTATAAACGATTTTTTTAAACTTTCTAAAGTAGAAACCAAAGCATGATACATGACAAAGATAAAAGTGTGAGATAATAGAAACATCAGCACAGTGCAAGAAATTTGGACAATCTTATAGTTTGAAACTTTAAAAACTACTTATTATCTCTGAACATTTAAGCTTGTGGTATAAACCATTCCTGACTAATAATCACACTCCTAAAGCTTGTCATATAACCCATTCCTAACAAGGAAGATATCATATGGAGTTTAATTAAAGGTGAAACGTAACTGCAAAACAAACACATTCCTGACTAATAATCACACTCCTAGCCATGAAATCCCCATATCTAGAAAAAAAAATTAGCATATGCACCCGTCAAGTTCTTTAATTGGTGCAGTTTCGCAAACTGAAAGATCTATACCAAGAATGCATATGAACCACGAGAGATCATAAACATCAACAAGTTCAAACTTAATATTACTCGGAATAAGACACCATAACTCGAATTTGACAAATTTAACCACACTTGCATTATGAATTGGAAACTACTCATCTCCAAATGAGCAAACTCCTCAATCCAATTTCAAATTTTCATTACACCAAAACAATTTTCACACTGACCTCCCATTAGAGAAGCCAGAGCATTGATAAGTGGCATGCTTTCAACTCCATCGGATAAAAACTCGAATTCCTCCACAGTTTTTTCAAGATATTTACGAAAGCTCGAGCAGCTTGCCAAAGCCTAAACTCAAATATAAATCCATTAAAATGAAAATAGAAAACTAAGTTAATGACATCGTACACATGTGGAATGATAGAAAATAATCCGTGGAAATAAAGTTCTAACAAAACGTCGCGGCAGAAAAATCCAAATTTCAACACCACAATATAACTCCAACAAAAGCAACCTAATTCAAGAAAAATAAAGAAACCATAAACTGAATTCACCTGCAAAATAACATTCAAGAAGCAATTGTTTCCAAAATTTTGCAATCCAGGGATTACCCAATATTTTTCAGAATTACCAACATTATCTGATAACAATAACAAGATGTTTAAGTTCAAAACTTTATCTTTTACAGCCAAGATTATACCAGCAGCACCCAGTACACCTACAGCCACTGATATTTTTACACCAGAAGCAGAACCCCACTTCCCTTGAGGCAGAAATTTAGACACATAATTGAGTTTGGGAATGAAAGAACTGACTTTTATGCTTTCTTGGATACTCATTGAGGCAATTCTTTGATATTCAGTTGTATTATAAGCTTGTACAACGTATGAAATCAAATAGCATAAAAATCAGAGGCCGTTTATCTCTCCACGCCCGGAATGAAAGACGATGTTTCGAGTTTCAGCTTTCCATTTAATAAAAATTATTTATTTATGATAATAATTAACTTGTAAGTAAAACTTTTTTCGGAAATTGCCAATAAGTTGTAACTTCTTCCAAATTAGATTAAAATATTTTTTAAAATTGTAATTAAGTAATTTTTTTCAGTAATTTTTTAAATTAATTTCAAAATTACTTTCTTAACTATATTTTCTATCTCCGCCTTCTTCAACCTTCAGATAGAGTGCTTTTTCTACAGGTTGTAATTGGAATTCCTAACTTCAATTTTGGAGACGGTGGAGATGGAGCAGTGGCATCAACGATTGGAAATTGGGTAAAGAGCAAAATTCTATTAAGTAAAGTGTCTTAAAAGTCAATATAGTCAATGAAGAACGGAGAGATCAGAGATGGGCCAGTGTGGGGTTACATGGTTAAAGCACTCTACAAGTACATCAGCATCCGTCACCGCTTCAAGGGACAGTGGTTTGTTGAAAGAGGTTTTTTTATGTTAGATCCATTAAAGTCCTGCTGGTGGAGAATGATTCTACGCAACATGTTGTCACTGCTTTGCTCTGAAACTGCAATTGCGAGTGTTGGTAACTTTATGAGATATGAGAAAGGCCTTTGTGTATGTGTTCAAGAGTATTTGTAAAAATAGCTTTTATGTTGAATTTTTGTAATGGTCGTCAAATGCTAAAGGAGAATATATGACGTTCAATTCAAGAGAGAAGAAACATGTTCGGCTTTTTACTTAATGTAGTACAAAATTTTTTTTTTTCTGTTCGATTCTTCTTTTGTTTTATTTTTCACCAAATATGGGTCAGTCAATAAGATTAGAAATGGGAAAGCAAAGGAAATTATAAAATATCAAACATGTTCAGAAATGTGCTATGGCATCCATATATAATACTTAGTGCTTATGACCAATGTATGTTGCTGATTTTACTAAAAGATAACATTTGTACTAAATAATTTACTACCTAATAGTATGATGTATATGTTATCAAATAAGGAATGCTCTATAACAGAGAAGATATTCATTGACAAGTTCAAATAAATTTATCAACTTAATAACAAAACATGAGCGTGCCTCTAGAATGTGCATTTCGAACTCCATGTAGGTGTGCATTCCTGTATGTTTAAGGTCTTGGCATGGATAAGATTTCTGGAAGGGTAAACCACCCAGTGATCTGGAGGTTGTGGTGTATAAGTATATTGTTTGTGATGGAATGAGTGTAAAAGCAAATGTTTAGGAAATATATTAGTTATGGTCATGATTTGTTACTGTAAATAGCACATTGGATTTCTGTAAGGATGAAAAAATTTGATGCGTGTTATTAGTCTGACGAAAGTTGGTCATTATATTATGGAAAATTGGCCAAAAACGTCCCTAACGTATGAACCCGATGCACAAATCATCATTACCTTTCAAATTTTGGCAATTACATCACTTACCTATCTATGTAGTGCCCAAATAATCCTTTTGAACGGAATCCATACAATATTCCATTAAACCTTTGGAATTTTGGTGCAAATGGTCTCTAACCTTTGTTCTTGGTGTGAAATCGGCTCCTAACGTTTATGTTTTGGCAAACAAGTCCATAACCTATATGTTTTAGTGTGAAATTGATCATTATGGGATGAAAAAGACAAATATACTCTTAGTTTAAATTAAAAGAAATTGTATGTGGATTCTTAATTATTACAAAATGTGCAAATAAGTCTAATACTTTTATTTGTTATAAAAAAAATTAAAGAAAACTAATGAATTTTTTTTATTAATACTTTAGTAATAAAAATGTTAAATAAAATTATTATTTTTATTATGAAGTAATAAATATATTATTTAAAATTAAAACTTTTATTTTATTGTTATATAAAAAAAAATAACTTTGTCACAAACTTGATGTTCAAATACTTTTATTTAATTGAGTTATATGTTTATTAACTACAAATATTAGAAATCCAACTATATTCTTTATATTTGAATTTATCGTTTTATTTTCATTCAAAAATAAAACATATAATGTGTAAATTAATTTTTATTAGTATTTTTATGTTAAATAAAAATGTAATAAAATTAGTTCAATGTCATAAAATTATATACGTCATTTTGTTATTTATTTAACTTAATTTTTAAAGTAAAGAGGGAGAAAAAAATTTATAAGTAAAGAGTGAGAAAAATGCAATGATTTCTCTTTATTACTTAATAATAAAAATAATAAATCTATTTGACATGCTTATTACTAAAGTGTTAATTCAAAATACTCATTAGTTTTTTTAAATTTTTTTATAAAAAATAAAAGTATTAGACTTATTTGCACACTTTGTAATGATTAGGAATCCACATACAATTTCTTCTAATTAAACTAAGGGTATATCTGTCTTTTTCATTCAATAAGGACTAATTTCGCAACAAAACACATAGGTTAGGGACTTATTTGCCAAAGGAAAATTGGCCAAAAACGTCCATAACGTATAGACCCAGTGCCCAAATCATCCCTATCTTTCAAATTTTGGCAATTACATCCATCACCTATCCATGTAGTGCCCAAATCATCATTTTGGATGAAATCCATCCAAAATTCCGTTAAATCTTTCGGATTTTGGCGCAAATGGTCCCTAACCTTTGTTCTTAGTGTGGAATTGGTTCCTAACGTTTATGTTTTAGCAAACAAGTCCTTAATCTATGTGTTTTAGTGCGAAATTGGTCCTTATGGGATAAAAAAGACAAATATACCCTTAGTTTTAATTAAAAGAAATTGTATGTGGATTTCTAATCATTAAAAAATGTGCAAATAAGTCCAATATTTTTATTTTTTATAAAAAAAATTAAAGAAAACCGATGAATTTTTTTTAATTAACACTTTAGTAATAAAAATGTCAAATAAAATTATTATTTTTATTATGAAGTAATAAAGAGAAATTATTGTGAGAAATCATTTTTCTCCCTCTTTACTTATAAATTTTTTTCTCCGTCTTTACTTTAAAAATTAAGGGCTTGTTCGGTAGAGTTTTTTTTAGGGAAAAATGGATTTTTTTGTTACTTTTTAACTTTTCAAATGTTTTTGTAGTGTAAAAATGATTGAAAAGTCAAAAATTGTAGATAAAAAATAGATTTTTTTGAAAAAAATCTCTACCGAACATGATTTAAGTTAAATAAATAACAAAATAACGTATATAATTTTATGACATTGAACTAATCTTATTACATTTTTATTTAACATAAAAATACTAATAAAAATTAATTTACACATTATGTATTTTATTTTTGAATAAAAATAAAACGATAAATTAAAATATAAAAAATATAGTTAGATTTCTAATATTTGTAATTAATAAACATATAACTCAATTAAATAAAAGTATTTGAACATCAAGTTTGTGACAAAGTTATTTTTTTTATATAACAATAAAATAAAAGTTTTAATTTTAAATAATATATTTATTACTTAATAATAAAATTAATAAATTTATTTGACATGTCTATTACTAAAGTGTTAATTCAAAAAAAAATACTCATTAATTTTTTTTTATAAAAAATAAAAGTATTGGACTTATTTGCACATTTTTTAATGATAAGGAATCCACATACAATTTCTTTTAATTAAAACTAAATGTATATTTGTTTTTTCATCTCATAAGGACCAATTTCGCAATAAAACAAATCGGTTAGGGACTTGTTTACCAAAACATAAACGTTAGAAACCAATTCTACACTAAAAACAAAGATTATGGACTATTTGCGCTAAAATTCGAAAGATTTAACGGAATTTTGGATGGATTTCATCCAAATGGATGATTTGGGCACTACATGGATAGGTGAGGGATATAATTGTCAAAATTTGAAAGGTAGGGATGATTTGGGCACTGGGTCTATACGTTAGGGACGTTTTCGGCCAATTTCCCTTTGCTAAAATATAAACATTAAGGACCAATTCCACCCTAAGGACAGAAGTTAGAGACCATTTGTGCTAAAATTCCAAATGTTTAACGAAATATTGGATGAATTCCGTTCAAAATGATGATTTGGGCACTACATGGATAGGTAAGGGATGTAATTATCAAAATTTGAAAGGTAATAATGATTTGAGCACTGGGTCCATACGTTAAGAACATTTTTAGCCAATTTTCCTTATATTATTTCTACGTGTTGTTAGTCATGTGTGTTATTTGATATTGTATTATAAAAAGCAGTATCACAAAAAATAGTATTATAACAGCAGTCCCGATCTAGGGGTAGGAAAATTCGGTCAACCTACTGAGGTGTCAGCAAGTGGACTGTCCATCATAAAGCCAAGGAGGAGGAGATCAAAATTCATTATAACAGGGCTTAAAATGGTAATCTTTAGTTTTTTATGTTTTAAAAATATCATACTAAAACACCATTATAAATAAATGGAAATGATCTACTCCCACATGGGGAGGTGGGGAGTAGACTCCTCACTGTAGGGAGTAGATCGGTCCTGTAATAAATGTATCTTAATATATCACTATTATACATGAAAGTATCTTAATAAAATAGTATCAAGTACACAAACTACAACCCAATAAAATAACAGTATTATAGGTTCAAACATTATCGTAATAAAACAGTATCAAAGATAAAAGCATGATATATATAACTATATCACTTTATCTAAATAAAACAGTATCATATATATAATTAAATAGAGATGTTTTATTGGTTAAAGTAATGATATTATTCTTAAAATGGTCTATTAGTAGTACAAGATCATTAAAACAGTATGAAAGATAAAATATGATATAAATATACCAATGCAAAACAGTATTATAGATAAAATAGTAATTTTTTTTGTGTAATTATAGAAATATGTTGATCTTTTAACGCTAAAATATAATTTTAATTGAATTAAATTTTGATCATATGACTTGAAAGTTCATAAATGTAACGACATTGAGTTGTTATTTACCCAACTTTTATAGCATAGCCAAACATGCTCCATTTCTTCCCGGTTTACGGGTTTATCCGGGGGGGCCCATTTCATAATTTGGACCCAATCCCTCCCTTTTATCACCATCTAGAATTCTGGACCATTCCATTTCCCAATTGCCCATTTCCGCCGCACAGTCACATGTACCTCAAAACCCTAAACCCAACCTTCCATCTAGAATTCTAGACCATTCCATGCCCCAATTGCCAATTTCCGCCGCATAGTCATATATACCTCAAAACCCTAAACCCAACCTCCGCCTTTATAAGTGTCTTCATCCCCTTCCTCCGGTCAGTAGTAATCTATCGCTACATCAGTTATCGGTGTTCTTTCTCATTTTTTATATTTTCAATGTCCATTAAATTCGCGTTATCTGTTTTTGTCTTGTGATTACTGCTATAGCTATGATTGCGTGGTTTATTTTTTATTTTCTTATTTTGTTTGAAAGGAATTCGATGTTTTTGTTTATATAATAAACTGGTGTCTATGATGACTAATTTTAAGGCTGTTTTCTCAAGAACATTCGCAGTGGCCGCCTAAGAACTTTCGCCTTCGCCAGGCTTGAGAGTTTATGCTGCTTCAATCCTTCCTTGGATGTCTGAGACACCTTCATCGATTTGATGCTGTTTCCTATGTTTGAATGTTTGTATAAATACTACAATTATGCTGTGTGTGTATTGTTTTGATTATTGATTGTGCTCTTATATGAAGATCTTTGAATTTAATTTATTTGTTGAATGGTGAAAATAAAACAACCATAGTAATCTTTAATGACTTTTTGCTTCTGGCTGGGCCTAAAACTGTAATCTTGCATGAAATCACTCACATTTTTGTTTCTTGTATATTATTGGGACTTTGAAAGTATGTCCCTTGAGCATGAGAATTGGATTGCTTCAGGGATGATAAGTCCCTGAAATTCAATTTTTCATCCATCCGTCACTTTGTCAGCATTTCTCTTTTACATGATTCGCTGGCCATACAAGATGGAACAATTTTCTTCCCCTTTATTCAAGTAGAAATGTCAATTAATTTGATGTCTGTGATGACAAATCCAAAGGCTTGTTTCTCAAAACATTCGCAGTGGCCGCCTAAGAGCTTTCGCCTACGCCGGGCTTGAGAGCTTGTGCTGCTTTTATCCTTCCTTGGATGTCTGAGACTTCTCAAATTTTTATGAGCACCCGTTTGGATTATGTATTCGATAACTGGTGTTTTTACTTCAAAGATTTTTTCATGGATGTGTTTTTATGTTCTGGATTGGATTAGTTATTAAGCTTTGGAATTTTTGAATGGAGTATTCTAAAGGCAGTATTGATACAAAATAAATAGATTTCATTGGAACAAATATGTTATGGCTCTTTCGAATATGTTTGTTCTCTAATTGCCGTGGATTTTTCTGATAGTTTGGTTGATTATAAGCTTGTGAAGCCTTTTGAATTCAAGGAGCAAGAAAGCAAGAGAAAGATGTAGAAAAGCCAAGTGAAAGATGAACTATGGCTTTTTCATATGTAATGGTCTCTATGAAGCAATAGCCTTAGAAAGCCAGAGAAGCTGAGTACTTGTTGAAGGAGCAAAGGAAGTGTAATTTAACTATTGAAAGTCCATCAATTGCAGTTGTGCTTTTTATTCAATCCATGTACAATGCAAGATGTAATTGTGTTTAATGCAGTTATTTTGATTGATGAAATTGTAGGTGAAGACCATCTAACCAATGTATTTTGTGCCCAAAGCCTAAGAAATTTAGCCTCTTGTTTCTTTTCAATGAGTGAATTTCCACAATTAATCGCATTGAATTCCCCCTATCTAGTAAATTATGATGTAATTACTATAAAATTTTAAGATCAAATCATTCTTTCTTGTCTACTGTCGTTGTACTTGCTCACAGTGAACTTGAGTTTTTATCAAAATAACTTCAATCTCTCTTAACATGGAAATCTGATATAGCAAAATTAAAATATCCGTCTTTATTTTATTTTAAATTTCAAAATGTAATACTATGAATACTCATTTGGACCTTAATTAGCAAGCAGTTAACAATATCGCTTTCGTTCCCACCTATTTCCTGATGGCCGCCATGAGGCGAGGGTTACATTGGATTAGCTGGTATGTAATTGTCGAAATGCTTCAAAATTATTAGATGTCGTATCAAGCACTGTGGTGTTCTTGAAATTATTTTGAAACCTTTGTCTATCTTCGTTGATAGTTTGAACCGTTGTCATTTACTATACGAAAAGACCTTCTTCTGAGTTAATATGTAGAAATATGCTATGATCTACAAAAACGTGGTTTTGAACCCATTGTTCACGCACAACTTAGTGCATGTTAGGTAATGTTATAATAAATTTTAAGTCATACGAGATGTGTGGATGAAAAGTATATTTGATTTACTTAAATTATAATTTAAGTTTAACCAAATATGTACTTAATATGGGACTTGGATATATTTTTGCTCTAGACACATATACTAGACGAGATAAGTGGCGGGCATAGGATTTTATTCGATGAGGACATTATGTAATTCTCATAATTCTAGAAAATTGTCTCTTGAAAAATCGGTTGAACCATGATTTTGTCGTTCGCTTCACCAGCTATGTAGTTTAGATTGCGCGTTAAAATCAATTGTTTGAAATTTTCATTAGAAAATACATTTATGGTTATCAAATTAAGAAAAAACTATTCTTTTGAAATTATCTCGAGTTTTCAGTTTTCAAAATTTATTTTTGACACCAATACTCCGCCAAAGTAGAGACTTCAAATAAAAAGAGAGTATCAAACAAAAAAGATGGTGATTTTATATTTTCAATTTAATATGAAAATCGAGAATTTGACTAAAAAACTAACATATCTACAAAATTTAAGAGGCTTTAAGAAAAAAATAGATAACTTTATCTCGTAGATTATAGTAATCGCTTGCTTGAAAGTATTGGTGAGACAAAGTATGGAATAATTTCTAAAGTATGCAAACTAAATTTGAAAACCTTCGCTTTTGCTTATGGTTTACAAATACAGCTAAAACACTGGTTTAGAGACCTATAGACCATTTCCATTCCCTTCTAACGTATGACAAAAAGAGGCAAACAATCGGACGAAGAAGAGTGACGAAGTAGAATTGCAGATGAATTTGGGCCTTTAAGAGCATCTCCAATGCAACTGTGGATTGATAAAAAAAATTTGCCATATAAGCAAAATAGACAATGTCTAAAAAAAATCTTCTCCAATGCAAGATGTCAAGGACTATGTCAAGCTGACGTAGTAGGAAAAATAGTAGACAATGTCTAGAGTTCCTTCTAAATTCAGAAACTCTATTAGGCATGCTGATTCAGCAAAATTTAAACTTCCTATGTAGATTATTTAAATTTTATATGCATATTTAAAGGTAATCTAATTTTATTTTTATGTAGATTATTTAAATTTTATATGCATAAAATAAAATTCACATAGATAACAATCCATTTAATGTATTGGAGATCAAATTTGAACTTGAATGTCTATTCATTATTAAGCATTAATGTCACGTACATCAAAAGTCTTTCAACATTCGTGCCACCTACATAGCAATCATATAATGCATTGGAGATATAGATGGCAAATAGGCTCGGCCGACGGGCCAACCTTTATAACCTATATTTTGGGTCGGCATGGGCTATTAAAATGCTGGCCCGGCCCAGGTAGCCTATCGAGCAAGTCGAACTTGGATCGGGCTAGCTCGCAATTTTATTTTTTCATTTTTTTGGCTCATTGACACTAATCATTGATTTTGTGTAGCCCCAATACATAATCTAAATAATCTCAATTTAAAATGGTTAAGCCCAAGTTCCCAACTTAAATTATCTTTTTTGTAACATTAGTCCAATAATCTTAAGTTCCAATACACAATTATTTTGATTCAATTAAAATTTAATTTAATTTAAGTTTCAACCCAAATTTCATATGTAATTTGAACTATGCTTATCATATGCCAATATATATACACCAACAAATAAGAAGACTTATATGCATGAGTCATAAATAAAATAATAGGTGGGTTCTCCAATGCAAAGTCAAAAGTGGAATTATTCATTTATCTCTTTCTTTCTTTTAATATCTTTTTCTATTTCTATACTCTATTATTACCTCAATCAAGTGCAACTTTTGTTAAACTACAAATCAGAAATGCAATAACCATAATTGAATTATTAAAACAGAGAAAATTGAATTCAATGCATTTAAATTAGTATTTAACATGCAACAAGACTTTTAACAATAGGAATAAAGAGTTACATATAAATTATTTTATAAAATTTGTTCTTAAATTATAACACACATTTTTAATATAAAAGATATTTTGTTTATCTTTTTAGTAAAAAAAAATTGGGTAAATTCAAGGCCAGTCACTGTTTTGACACTTATGAGTTTTAAAGTCATATGGTCAAAATTTAATTCAATTAAAGTCACATTTTAGAACTAAAAGACCAACATACCCTTAATTGTAAAAAAATGATAATTGTGATATTATTTTGTTGTGATACTGTTTTGTCTATGATACTGTTTTATATAGATAATGTGATATGGTACACTTACACCATACTTTTATCTTTGATATTGATTTATTATGATAATATTTCAACCTATAATACTGTTTTAATCTATGATAATGTTATTGAATACAAACATTATCAATGATCTTATACTACTAATAAAACATTTTAAGAACAATATAATTAATTCAACTAATAAAATATCTATGATACTGTTTTAATATATAACAATGTTATTGAATGCAAATAGTATTAATGGTCTTGTACTACTACTTGAACATTTTAAGAACAATATAATTACTTTAACTAGAGTGCCTTATGGTGGTGAAAATCAAATTCTGACTCATTTTTTGTTTAGAGGAGGGTGGTTGGGCTATATTCATATATTAAGTTATTAATTTCAGATTTTACAAGGGTGAGACATAGGATCAGCCATTCCATAGTTACATTATGTAATACACACATATGTCAAGCTGAACTAGTATTGAACTAAATGGCTGTCCTTTAGCATTAATATACTTTCCCTTGACACTGACAAAATCTAATCCAATGAGAAACTAAATCAAAGCTAGCGCAATTGATGTACTTCACAGCTCATATTGCAAGCAATCTTCAGCTCTGGCATTAACAGAATAAAAAGATATTAAAATGAATTGGCTATGCCTATAATAAGCCTTCATGTTAGACAAAGTTTTACAATTAGAGATTGTACAAAATACAACAATCCTGACTTCAACTAGTAAAATAAATTTATGATACTGTTTTAATTAAATAAATTGATATGGTATACTTATACCATATTTTTATTTTTAATAGTGTTTTATTAAGATAATATTTCAACATATGATTACTGTTATTTTATTGAGTTGTAGTTTGTGTATGTGATATTGTTTTATTAAGATATTTTTATGTATGATACTAATATATTAAGATACATTTATCTGTGATACTGTTTTAGAGGATGTATGATACTATTTTAACAATAAAAAATAAATATTGCCATTTTAAGTTAAAGAGACGACTTCAAACGGCTAAAATCTATCGTACGCAGTGACGAAGCGACTGGTCTTTACCAGCTTGTCGGGACGATTCCGAAAATATATTATAATAAAAATTCTGAGCACGTATGCAAATTCTATACCCATTTCTATTGTGATACTATTTTTTGTGATACTGTTTTATATAATACAGTATCAAACAACACACATGACTAATTAACAACATAGAGAAATAATCTAATGGCCAACTTAATACAGTATCAAGTTGTTATTCTGTAATACAGTATCAAATTATTTTCTATAATACAGTATCGAGCTACTATTTATAGAAGCAAATCAAGGCCACAACTAATATAATAATACTATATTCTATGATATTGTTTTCTGCAATTTTGATCATATACATTATAATGAACCAAACTAATAATTAACAGTCAGCATTCAAGTCTTTGACATAACACCAAATTTTGAAAAGTAAATGAAGATATTTAGATAAAATAGCCACAGCCACCAAAAAATCCACCAAGCCAAACCTGCAACATCAGAGGACAAAACACATTAAAATAGACATTCATTTTCATCAGAGAAAGTGCTGGCCAATGAATTAGAGGTTTTCTATGTGAGCAGAAGATCAGATTGCTCTTTGTAAAGTACGATTCCTCATTATTCAGATTACAAACAAACTTTAACCAAACATCTGGATGGAACTCATGAGATAAGTGGAACTAGCGGTATCAAACAAGTAAGGGTGATTTAGATTGGAATGAGATAACCATTATTAGAAGCTATGTACTACGTCAATATTTATATCAATTTCTAGGTATAATTTATATGTAAGGTGTTATTCTGTTATTCGTGTAGAGCATTGTTTAGAAGGAAAATAAAAAACAATCCAAAAAGTAATATTCACCACCAACACTAAATAATTCCACCTTTATTAAACAATACAAAGTGTGATTAAATGCATTTTATAATGTTTTAAGTAGTATATACATAATTCCACCTTTTTTCTACACACCGAGTAAACTAGATGATCGTTCATCACTCACTCAAGGACAATGAAGTCAATTGATCGGCTGGGCTGCCTGCCTGCTGCTGAGAAACATTTTTCAGGATTTCCATAGCTTCGGCAACCTTGGCTCTAAAAGCTTCTGGCGACTCCAGCAAGTGTAAAACCTCCGACTGATCCATCTTCAGAAGCATACCAGTTACCTTAGCTATGGCTCTAGTTGTTCAACAAGTGGGTACAAAATCCGACCAAGCCAAGCCTGCAAGCACTCACTGGAGGTCGCCGGAGGTTGTCACCGAATGTGGAGGAGGTTGTCGCCGTGGAAGAATGTGTCGATGGAAAATATGGTTAACAATCGTGATTTTGGAATTAATTTAAAATATTACTGTAAAATATGACTTAATCACAATTTAAAAAAAAAAATTTGACATAATTTGAAACAAGTCACATGCAGGTAACTTATTGGCAATTTCTCCAAAAAAAAATTAGGACCTCGTTGGCCTGATTGGCTGGGCTACATTGCTGGCCTATATAAAACTGGGTTGGGCTAGGCCAATTGCAAGTGTAGCCCAGCTCTATCGAGTTAGGCCAGCCCGTTTGCTAACTCTAAATGCAGATACTCTAATTTTATTTTAGTGTTTGTTTGTCATTGCTTAAATTATAATTTTAACTAATCAAACTCATTAAATATATATTTTATCCACATATTTCGTAAGACTCACAATTTACTATCTACTTATTATCCACATATTCTGCAGGATCTATAACTTATAAATATTTAAAAAATAATTTTAACACCACTAAACATTGCCTAGGCAATGGGCCACTTTTGGACCTTAAAAAATTTAGAATTGAGAAGGCCTCTTGTCATTGCATAAGTCCGCCTTTGGATGAGATAGTTGAGTATAATACTAAGTAATGGTTATGTCCTCGTACTATATTTGAAACTTTATATTTAGCACCCGTTTAACACCACTAAACATTGCCTAGGCAATGGGCCTCTTTTGGACCTTAAAAAATTGGGAAAATTGCCTATAAGTCACTTGTACATGACTTGTTTCAAATTAGGTCAAGACATTTTTCAAAATTGTAATTAAGTCATATTTTAAGCAATATTTTAAATTAATTCCAAAATTACCCTACAAAAACATTGACGTCTTCTTCTACATCTACAAACCTCCATCAGTCATTTGGGCATGGGCAAGTTGATCGGTGACTGTCCGGTGGTTGCGTGTTCGGTGGAAGAGGTCACGGCGGCGATTTAGATGCTGAACCTAGGTAAGCTGCGATTTAGGTGCTGTTTTTTGGCGTGGGGGCCTGAATTTGATGGCGTGAGGCTGGGTATGAGTGCGACGAAGGTGATCGAAGGTGATTCGCCCATGGTGAAGTTCGGGTCTACCATAAAAAACTTGGTTCTGGTTTCTGGTTTCTGGTTTTCTGGTGTTTCCTGTATTCTAGTTTTCTGGTGTTTCATGCATTCTGGTTTTCTGGTGTTTCTTACGTGAATCAATTAGTTGGAATACTTTGTTCTGGTTGAATTCCAATTTCTAATTGCAAACAAGGAAATAGAAGTTCAAAATTACATTCATTCAATATTTAATTTTGGTCTCGCCGGCGGTGGTGGATATTGAGGCAGATGGGCAACAATGGATTGTACACATTCACTTGCTTCACATACACAAGTGGTTTGGTTAGTAATTGGATTTTAAAAAGAATTGAATTGTATGTGAAAAAGAATGAAGATATAGAACAAAGATAGGTGATAATGTTCCACCATTTGATTGAATTGGAAAAAATAAAGAGAAGTGAAATATGTTGATTCAATACCATAATCAGAGTGTAGTTTGATACTGTATTATATAAAACAGTATCACAGAAAACAGTATCACAATAGAAATGAATATAGAATTCGCACACGTGCTCAGAATTTTTATTATAATATGTTTTCGGAATGGTCTCGACGAGCTGGTCAAGACCAGTTGCTTCGCCACTGCATAAGATGGATTTTAGCCATTTGAAATCGTCTCTTTAACTTAAAATGTCAATCTTTATTTTTTCTTGTCAAAACAGTATCATACATACCAAAACAGTATCACAAAATATTATCATAATAGAAATGGCATAGAATTCGCATACGTACTCGGAATTTTTATTATAATATGTTTTCGAAATTGTCTCGACGAAACGGTCAAGACCAATTCATTTGCCACTACGTACGATATATTTTACCCGTTTGAAGTCATCTCTTTAGCTTAAAATGACAATCTTTAATTTTATTGTCAAAACAGTATCATACATCCTCTAAAACAGTATCACAGATAAATGTTATACATGAAAATATGTTGTTCAAGTCCATTGATACTGTTTGAAGTAATTAAACTGTTCTTAAAATACTCCATTAGTATTATAAGACCATTGATACTACTTGCACTCAATAACATTATCATATATTAAAACAGTTTCACAAATAAAAATATGATATAAGTATACCAATTCACATTATCTAAATAAAACAGTATCACAGTTAAAATAGTATCATAAAACTAAGCACAAGATATTTTAATGGTTGAAGTAATGATACTGTTTTAATACAGTATCATAGGTTGAAACATTATTATAATAAAACAGTATCACAGATAAAAATATGATATAAGTATACCAATTCACATTATCATAGATAAAACAGTATCTTTTGATATTGTTTTAATCCATGATACTGTTTTAATCCTATGATACTGTTTGAATGTCTTACTTTTAATCTATGATAATGTTTTGTTTAGGTAATGTGCATTAATATAAATTGATATTGTTTTAATCCATGTTTTAATCTATGATACTGTTTTGCATAATACAGTATCAAACAAAACATATGACTAATTAAACAGTATCAAAGATAAAAGCATGATATCATAGTCATGTATGTTGTTTGATACTGTATTATGCAAAACAGTATCACAAAAAACAGTATCACAATATAAATGATCATAGAATTTGCACACGTGCTCAGAATTTTTATTATAATATATTTTCGGAATGGTCTCGACGAGACGGTCAAGACCAGCAGCTTTGCTGCTGCCTATGATGGATTTTACCCATTTGAAGTCGTCTCTTTAGCTTAAAATGACAATCTTTAATTTTTTTTTTTCAAAACAGTATCACAAATCCTCTAAAACAGTATCACGGATTAATGTACATCTTTTTGCTGCAAATTAAAGCTCTTCCAAGGTATCTGAGTCCCTTAAAAGCAAGCAAACACATACTTCAGAGCAATGCCAAGATAAAGAAAGAATAATTGCTCACTATCATTAAAAACAGAGAAAAAAAATCAGCAAATTTCACTATCATTAGAAACAGTATCATATATTGAAACACATCTATTGAAACAATATCAAGCATTTTACATGATCTAACATAAAACCCTAACTCACAACAACTACATTATCAAAAACTAGTTGAATCAGTTCATCCAAACTCCATTCATTAACTGCATTGCACATGTTTCAATTTGAACAATATCTCAATATTTGAATGATTATTTTTAACTGAAAATGGTTACTTTATTAAAAAATAAAAAATAAAACAATATCTTCGCCATTGAAATATCAGCTTTCGAATTGTTTGTATGCAGTTACAGGTTATGGTGAGAAGAATCAAACACAAGAAGAAGATGAAAATTGTTAAAAGTAAACGAAGGAGTTTGTAAACAGGCATTGAAATGATTTTGTTGATTTTTACGTGTTTAAATGACTGTTTTTACAATTGGAGGGCATATTGGTCTTTTAGTAATTAAGTATGACTTTAGTTGAATTAAGATTATATGATATGACTTTTCAGCCCACCATGGCGTTAACAGTGACCGGCCCAAAATTTTCCCTAAAAAATTTAGAATTGACAGGGCCTCTTGTCATTGCATAAGTCCGCCTTTGGATGAGATAATTGAGTATAATACTAAGTAATGGTTATGTCCTCATACTATATTTGAAACTTTATATTGGCACCTGTTTGACACAGTTTATAAACTATAATTGATTTATTTCAACTGTTATACTTGACTTTTCAACTTATTTTTAACATAAAATTACTATATTACTCTTAATCAATAAAATATCGTTTCAAATTAAAAAGGACAATATTGTCATTTTACGTTCAAATGGGTTGAAAAGTCAACAATTTCGCTTCAAATAAACCAATATTGATTTATAAGCTGATTTATAATTTCTGTCAAATGAGCTCTTAAAGAGAAAACAAGAGAAGGGCATTTGGTGGAAACTCTCACTTTCAAACCCTAATTGGTTTCACTAGATGAGGCATGGAGCTAGTTCGATAATCATAGACTTAATGTCTTGTAAGGTACATGTACATTGTTCCAATAAAATTTGATTGTACAATTCTATTTGACAATCTACAATATTAACAAAAGATTTTCATAAGTGAAAAATTCACATGTATTGAGGGCAAATTGCCTTCATAGTAATTTATCATCAAAATTTTAAATTACAAATATAAATAATGCATGTCCTCAATATGGGAGGGAATTGTTGTTTCTCAACCATGGGGGAATAGTTTGTAAATTAATCAAACCTTGGGCAGATTTGTAATTTACCCCTTTCTTTTTCTTACGAATCCCTTCTCCCAAGAAAAGCGGTCTGATGATTAAAAAATAAAAAATAAAACGGAGAAATTATTTAAAAGAAGAACAGCTCGCGCACTCTATATTTCTCTCTCTTAGGGTTTAATTTCTCTTCATCAAATCAAATTCCTCAGTATTCGAACCAAGCTCATCAAAATGGTTTGCAATGTTTCTCTTGCAATTTTCATTTACAATCCTTTAATTATTTCCCCAATCAGTTCAGATCTCAGACTATTAACTTTCTATTTTTTATTTTATATTATTTTTTGCAGGAAAATGGAGGGGGGAATTTGGACGCGCAAATAGAGGCGTTGCTGAATGTGGAGAAGCAGATGAGGCAAGCTGGTGACGTGGCCGGCACCAGAAAGTCAGTCAATGATATTTTGCAGCTCTGCTTCGATGCCCGGGCTTGGAAAACTCTCAATGATCAGATTGTTCTTTTGTCTAAGCGCCGTGGCCAATTGAAACAGGTCTAAACAATTTCCTTAATCTACTTGCATCGTTTTATTTATGGACACATACCTATTGTCGTAGTTTTGTTAAATTGTGATTTAGATTGTTGAAAATATATGCATTTTTTGTTTATTTTTATAAGATTTAGCGGTAATTTTAGTTTAGTTTAGATTTTTGGTGGGGAAACGCATCTAGTGGACTTTTAAAACAATGGGCAAGTAATGCTAGACCTAATTTACTTAATATGTTAATTTCAATGGATCGTATGTAGTTGTTGGTAAAAATTGATCTGGGTTGTTTGTGATTTTTGGGGGATTGTTGATAATTCTTATGCAAAGTACTGAATTAATAAGTCCATCAAAAATGTTAAAATAATAATAGTTGTTTTTTGAGTTGTTGAAGAAGTGGTGGTTATGGAAAAGAAATGTAGAGAGGACAAGAGAGTGGTAGGTTTTGTAGCTTTTAATATAGTCAAGGGTCAATGTTTTTGATGAAAAGTAACTTGCTAAGTGGTCAATTCTAGCATTCGTTGAGCTGTACATCAAGAGTTCATAGATAAACCGTCAACGTCTCATGCAGACATTGTAATTGCCTCCTATTTGAATAGATGATTGTATAACCTGTTTTCTAACTTTCATAAAATTAAACCGTTATACCCTCTTAATTATGAGTTCAGAATCTGACTAACTCATTTCCGATTCTCCTCAAATAACCGGCTTTGGACTTCCAAAAGCGTACGGCTAATTAATGGTTTCAATTCAAAGGTGTAAGTAAGAGCATCCGTGCACATTTGGAGATAGATGGCAAGCTTTTTAAAGTTGAGCGAGTAATTGAACCAACTTGGTTGGAAGTCCCAAAGTCCAACCAGATTAACCTTCTGGTTGAACTGTTTATGTTAGTATGATGACATTTAAATTTACTCTCGAACACAATAATTAAACAGAACTAAAAGACAAAGGAAATTCACCATTCACGAGTGTACTGAGAGTTCAATGGAACCTCCGTGCAACATCACTCTCCAATTCTCCTCGAATTTGAGCCTTCGTTCTTCCTGCATCCAATGGTGATCGTTGACAAGTGCTCAAAGCAAATTTTAATATCTGGAGATCTCTAGTTTGGATTTAACCTTAATGTCTGAATTCTAGAGAATACTCCCTCAAATTATTGTAATAGCTCCCCATATAGAATGGGTTTCCATTGGAAGGTTTGATCTCTTTGTAGACATCACATACTGTTGCATGCATTACCATGGCGCACATTTTAATGAATATGCACTAAAAATATGCATTTCTGTATGGATAGCCACGTAAGGAGCACAACTTATGTTTTAATATTGTATGCTTAATATGTATATTTGCATGGACAGATGTGTGAACAGGTGGACAATTATTATACCTGATTTTATTGAAAAATATATGCATCTAGTTATTGTTTTCTGCTCTGCTACTGTTGCTGTATTTGTTTTAGGTATGTTTTTGATGAACTTCTTTTTTTTATGCACTAACAAGTAAATTGTAGTTATTCAGTGGTAAGATTTGCATTTCCTATATCGAAGCGAAGTGTTTTTCCTTTTTGTAGATTATTATAAGTGACGTTTTTGGGCCCCTTCCATTGCTTGAGGTTGTGACGCATTTGATTTTCTCATGTTTAAATACAGGCCGTACAAGCCATGGTCCAACAAGCGATGCAGTATATCGACCAGACACCAGATCTTGATACTAAAATAGAGCTCATTAAGACACTTAATAGCGTATCTGCAGGAAAGGTGATTATTCATTTATGATTCCATGCACATATGTTTTGCGTTTTTTTTATTTTGGAATCTACTTAATTTCTTGAATGGACACACCTTCTGGCAGATATATGTTGAGATAGAGAGAGCTCGCTTGATTAAGAAACTTGCAAAGATTAAAGAAGAACAGGGACTAATAGCTGAGGCCGCTGATTTGATGCAAGAAATTGCGGTCAGTGGTTGATGATCTTGTTTATTGGATTCTCCACCATTCCATTTAAGCACATTTAAGTTGCATGTCAAGTTTATTCTTCCTCTCTTGTAGCTCCCTAAAACAGTGTTTGGACTACAGGTGGAGACGTTCGGTGCAATGGCAAAAACTGAAAAAACAGCATTCATTCTTGAACAAGTATGTAGCCTTCTCTCCTTACCTTCATCTGTTATTGAAACTGTGGTTGGAATAAATGATTCTGGCGCACATCATGTGATACCTTGATCTTCAAATCTTGTAGGTTCGTCTGTGTTTAGATCGCCAGGATTATGTACGTGCACAAATACTCTCAAGAAAGATCAGTCCAAGAGTTTTTGAAGCTGACACTTCAAAAGAGAAGAAAAAACCTAAAGAAGCTGAAAGTGTAGTTGAAGAGCCTCCTGCCGATATTCCATCGCTGTTGGAGTTGAAGAAAATTTACTACCAATTAATGATTCGGTATGCATGATGTTGGTTAATATTCCCCCCATATATTCTTTCATATTTGTGGATCAGTTGTGAGGGTCTCTCTCAATTGGAATACAAGCTCACATTCTGTACAGCAGTACAGATCTGCATGCATGCAGAAGTCTTAGCAGATACACAGTGCGCAGACAGTCAAATAGAGAAGAGAGGAAGGGCCAATGACATAAAAGTCTTAGTGATCTTCGTGTGTGATTAGATTTGATTCATGTTTTACTAATATCTTCTCTATTATGTGAATTACGGAGTGATCATTGATTAAATTTGAGTTTTCTTTTTGGCGTCCAAGTTGGATCTTGTTAATATCACGAAACTTCCTGCATTCAATTGCTAGTGATGGCGGTAGAGTTCTATTGCTTACTTCATAAATCAGTTTCTAGTGTTCAACTTCTGTTCATACGATCAAATGCAATGATGCTTCTTAATTTCCAGAGCCCGTTAATAGTATTTCAATTCACTGGCCGGTTATCTATAGAGGATTTATAATATTTCTATCTTTTGAATTTATTATATGCAGCTCCAGATTTAAATAGATCTGTTATATTTTGAAATAAGTAATGGTGGCACGTTATCCTGTTCCGTTAATTTTCAATATGTTTAACGAACATTTCTAATTTTGGCCATTGTAATCAATAATGATATCAAATGAAACACAATTGAATCATGTTTGCCTTGGAGCTCCGGAACTTAGGAATACAAGTTTAACGTGTTGCTAATTTAAGCAACTGTGGTTTATAATATCAAAACAACAAGGTTCTTTCAATACTAAATAACGTAAGATCCAAATTTGTTATACATTGAGAACACGCCCAACAGAAAATCATGAGTACGTGTGTGTGTGTGGGGGTGGGTGGAAAAACTAGAATCTACAATCCCTTATTTATTGGTTTATATATGTCTTTTCTTGTGCTGATCAATATTTTGATGTTATACATTATTGTTTTCATTAATGTCTGCCACATGCCTACAATACTTATTTGATTGATCACTATTTGGTGTAGGTACCACTCACATAGCAACGATTACCTTGAAATATGCCGATGTTACAAGGCAATATATGAGATTCCCTCAGTGAAAGAAGACCCATTGCAATGGATACCAGTGAAGTATCTCTTCTTTGTATTTATTTTGTTTTGATCATTCACCCGTGGTACATAAAACACGCAGCATTCATATTCTCATCACTTAGTCTGTATGCCTACTTTATCCCTGTGAGCTTTTGCGTTAATTACTTAATTATATATCTTGCAGGTGTTGAGGAAAATATGCTGGTATTTGGTCTTGTCACCACATGATCCTATGCAGTCTAGCCTTATTAACTCAACCCTGGAGGATAAGAATCTTTCAGAAATTCCTCAGTTTAGGCAAGCACTTTGAACTTTGTCCTTGTGATTTTTTCCTCTTTCTATCATATGTTATCCTGTGATAATCGATAACTTCTTTTGCTGTCATTAGATTACTGCTCAAACAAGTAGTTACAATGGAGGTCATTCAGTGGACATCTCTGTGGAACACTTTCAAAGTTGAGTTTGAGAACGAGAACAACATGCTAGGTGGTTCTTTGGGTGAAAAAGCAGCTGAAGACCTCAGACAAAGAGTAATAGAACATGTAATCGTTAAAACCGCATTTTCAGCTATGCTGTTTAATTCGATCTTTGCTTTAATAATACTGTTTCCATGTTTCATATAGCAACTTAAGTGTATCTACTTTTTTTAGATGTGTAATACCTATCTATAAGAAGTTAATTTCCTTGCAGAACATCCTTGTTGTCTCAAAATACTACTCACGTATAACCTTGAAGAGGCTTGCAGATCTACTGTGTCTTGGTTTCCAGGTCTGACTGCTTCTGTTTAACAAATATCATTTGTTATGATTCTCTAATAGAGCCATTGATTATAGTTTGCTTTAAGTTTTATGTGATCTGTTAGTAACTTTTCTTCCTGAAGGTTTTGTGGATTAAGTTACCAGAATTTTTTTTCATTTATAAATTATTATCTTGTAGTACTCTTCTCAAGATTCGACCTTCTTGCCCTATAATCGAATGGAATAAACATTTAGAAATTTCTGGAATTAGACTGGGGACATATGAGGTTATGAGCTAGTATAAATTGCATATTGATGTATCTTTTGTGATCAATTCGTTGTCCTTTTTCAGAAGCATACCCAGCATTTTAAATATGGAAAGATCATTTTAGCCACATTTATAATCCACATGTAAATGTGATCAATCGATTCTGCTTAACTTCTCCTGAAATAGTTTAGCTCCATTTATTATCTTGTGGTCTGCTTCTTGTATATGATGATAGTTTCAATACCCTTTTATCTCAATCTGCCCCGGATCATCTGCGCTTTATTTATTTATAGCCATGCTCGAAGATTGAAAGTATCCATACTATTTTATCTATATTATCCTAATATGTCTCTCCACAGGAAGCTGAGAAGCATCTTTCTGAAATGGTTGTTTCCAAAGCATTGGTTGCGAAGATCGACAGACCTGTTGGTATAGTTTGTTTCCAGACTGCCAAGGACAGCAATGACACTCTAAATTCATGGGCTATGAACTTGGAGAAGCTGCTTGACCTTGTTGAAAAGAGTTGCCATCAAATCCACAAGGAGACAATGGTCCACAAAACTGCATTGCAAGTTTGAAAATTGTGTAGGAGGGTTGAGGTCATTTTCTTGCTCAGTTCATCAAGAACTCATTCCTGAGTTAAAATTCTAGTGAGTTAGACCCTTGTTGCTGCTACAGTGGCACTCACTTTCTCTCTCAAGTCTTTTGTGATGTTATTACCATTTTAATTATTCATTCATTTGGACAATTAAGATTCTTGCTTGCTGCGGAGAAATTAGCAGGTTCACTATGCTTATCAATGTACAATGAATTTTTAATTTCAACTGTGGAACTTGTAACAATATAATATTTACGGTGAAGAGTATCTTATTTAGTTAGACCGTTAACTGATATCAAACACATTTAGCTTTTGCAAGAATATGTGGGAGCGATTTTATCTTTCCCATGCCTGTTTCTGTGCATTCTGAAGCTTAAAAGCATATTTGTACTGTTCTTTTCATCTGATAATATTACCATGAATTTGTGGAACTTCCAACCTAGGTAGATCTCTAATTTTTTGTTTGCTAAGCATAGATGGCACTGTTTGTTGATGTGTTGTGTGGGGGTGTTAACCATTTTAATTTAAGGCTATGTTTGATTTGGCAAAATTTTCCATTGGAAAATGTCTTTTTTCCACTTATTTTCCAACTGATGTGTTTGATTACACAAGATTTTTCATAGAAAAAATATTTTCTTCTCTATTTTTCTTGTTTTGTTTGATTGCAACTTTTTCTTTTTCATGTAAAGTCTTTTTTCATTTTTCTTGTTTTCAAGGAAAATATTTTTTTAGGGGGGGAGAATGCTTTATTTTCCATGGAAAATTTGTTTTAATTTTCCAATCAATAATTTCTTGGCAATTTAATTTCATGAAATTTTTTTTTTTCTACTCAAATTTCTTGTTTGCAATTAAAAACACCCTAATAGTATGATTTGTTATGCCTGCTGTTTGTTGATGTGTTGTGCGGGGGTGATTTTAAAGAAATTTTACTTTGTAGCATGTTTTGCTAAGCCTAAAAGAAGAGAAGTTACTTCTAGTTCTAGATGGCATTTTTTCCCTCTAAATGTGTTTGTGTAGTTTAGTGTTTTCCTTTTGTGGGAGAGATAGGGTTAGGTTAGATTTGGTATTGCAGTGTTTTTAAGAGAATCAGAATTTGTCGTACTGTAGAAAGAATTAGGCAAGTGTTTGGTGAATTTTTGTTTTAAAATTGCTTTATGTTTTAAAATGAGCATTTAAGCGTTTGGTAAACAAAAGTCATTTATTGATGTAACTGTAAAATATTTTGATTATATTAATGTTCTTTTATATTATTATTGTTAACATTAGTAGTTTAATTTTACCTTTTTAACAATATATAATATTATCAAATATTTTTTCAAGACAATACATTCTCAATAATTATTTTAAAATAAAATTAATAACATCTATTAAATCTCAATTTATAAAAATTATAAAATAAATGCATGGTTATATGGTACAAAAATTAATTAAATTTAAATTTGAATTATTTGTAGAGATGTATTATAATTAGAATGTTAATAAAATATATGACATAAAAAGAATTACTTTAATTAATTGAGGTTAAAATTGATATTTTAATAATAGATAAGTGTAAAAGTTAAGGCTAAATATATTCACACTACATTTTTCTTTTAGAGCACCACATTTAAATTATACAAAAGGTCTATAAACTATACTTATTATTACATTTATGTCCCTAATATTTTTTCTATCGCATTCTTATCATCAATCTTTATTTAATTAACATATATTGTCTCTAATAACGAACGGTTCCTATTCAAAAATTTCATTAAGAAAGAAAAAAAACTCATTTTTTCCTCTTATTTTTAAATAAGCAAAAAAATAAATAAATACAAATTTTCAATTAAATATTTATTCTTCATTTTAAAGCACACTAATAGAATTTTTAGAGAAAAATCGTTTGTAGGAACAAGATGTGTTGATTAATAGAATGTTAAATATAAGAATCTGATAGGAAAAAAGTTAAAGACATAAATGTGATAATAAAAAAAAGTTCAAATTTTTTTATGGAATTAAAATGTGGTGTATTTATAATTAAATGTAGTGTGAATATAATCAATCAAAAGTTAAAAGTACAATTTGATAAGTTATTATTTTGTTGTTTCTCAAAATTTAAACGGACTCTTAGTTTGTTTTAAAGTAATTCTGATTTCAAAGTAATTTATTTTCAAATTTCGTAAAAAAATTAAGTATTATTTCAGAACTTTTCTAGTTTAGATAGAAGTATTTACTTAAAAATATACTTATTAAGCTTAGCCAAACATGATCTTAGAAAAGAATTGGAAATGCAGGCACGGAATTGTAAACAGTAAACCGGTACATTGGAAATGGTAGAAAGCTAAATTTAATATATAAAGTCAATCTACTAAAAAACGTAAAACATAGTTCGACGATGAGGTCAAATTTTTAGTGTTTTGGGTCTAGGTAATAGTGAGATAAGAATAAAATAAGAGCGAAACGAAATGCATAACTAAACGTGGAGGCTACGCCTCACGTAGTTTAAACAAAACTTAGGCCAACTTTTTATAACATTATATAAACCAAACCCAAGCACTCCTTGGAAAAACCTTTTTAAAATGAAAATGAAATTGTAGATTGCAAGTGATGGAGAATCAAGCTAAAATCATCATTATCATATTTAATATTTAATAGAATTTACAATTTTTATTATTTTTTTATAAGACTTACAATTTCTCAACCAATTATTTCATAAATTTTTGGGATTTTGGTGCAAATGGTTCCTAACTTTTGTCCTTGGTATAAAATTGGTTTCTAACATTTATTTTGTGGTAAACAAGTCCATAATTTATGTGTTTTGGTACAAAATTGGTCCTTATAACAAATATACCTTTAGTTTTAATTAGAAGAAATTGTATGTAGATTCCTAATCATTACAAAATGTGCAAATAGGTCCAATACTTTTTTTTAATAAAAACATCAAAGAAAATTAATAATTTTATTTTGGAATTAACACTTTAGTAATAAATATGTCAAATAAAAATATTATTTTTATTATTAAGTAATTATATTATTTAAAAAGGGAGAAATCATTTTTCTCCATCTTTACTTATAAAATTTTCTCTCTATTTACTTTAAAAATTAAGTTAAATAAATAACAAAATGACGTATATAATTTTATGACATTGAACTAATCTTATTACATTTTTATTTAACATAAAAATACTAATAAAAATTAATTTACACATTATGTGTTTTATTTTTGAACGAAAATAAAACGATAAATTAAAATATGAAAAATATAGTTGGATTTCTAATATTTGTAGTTAATAAACATATAATTCAATTAAATAAAAGTATTTGAACATCAAGTTTGTGACAAAGTTATTTTTTTATACAACAATAAAATAAAAGTTTGAATTTTGAATAATATAATTACTTAATAATAAAAATAATAATTTTATTTGACATATTTATTACTAAATTGTTAATTCCAAAAAAAACCCATTAGTTTTCTTTAATTTTTTATAAAAAATAAAAGTATTGGACCTATTTGTACATTTTGTAATGATTTGTATTTACATACAATTTATTCTAATTAAAACTAAGGGTATATTTGTTTTTTTGATTCTATAATGACTAATTTTGCACCATAACACATAAGTTATGATTTTTTTTGTCAAAAAATAAACATTAGGCACCAATTCTACACAAAAAATAAAGATTAGAGACCATTTGTGCCAAAATTCCTAAAAATTTTGCAAACAACTCCCAAATCTTTAGTCATGCAAGTTAATTTTCAAGAGCTGTAAAAATAATGAAAGTAATATTTAAACAGTTTGGTTCAATTTAAAACTGACACATCTAACAATATGATATGATGTTGTAGTGTCACATCAACCATCACCGAAAACTAAAATAATTTTATTATTAAATATTTTAGTCCTTATTACGATTAGCTTATTCAAAATTTTCAAACTATTTAATTTGATAACATGATTTTCTCTTACCGTCAAAATTAAATTTGTAGTTTTACTTAGGGTGCGTTTGATTGCAAGCATTGAATTTGGGTGGAAAAAACATTTTCAAAAAAATTGAATTGTCAAGAACTTATTTCAAGAAAAATGATGGCAAATTTTTCCTAGAAAATAAAACATCATCTTCCCTTAAGAAAACATTTTCATTGTTTTCAAGGAAATTGTTGTTTTTTTAAGGTAAATGAGAAAATGTTTTACATAGAAAAAAAAAATACAAATCAATCAAACGCGTAGTTGGAAAATAGGTGGAAAAAAGCTATTTCCATGAAAAAAATGTGGCTATCAAACGCAGTTAGTCAGAAAATATGTAGAAAAATGTTTTTTCTATGGAAAATATATTGCAATCAAATGCACCCTTAGTGTATGTTTGAGTTTGCTAAAAATCATATTTTTTTTTTTTTTTTGTAAATTTTGATAGAAGTTGATGAAATGTGTGGTTTAAAAATTGTTAAAAAATTATAGGTCTTATTAAATATGTTGTTAAAATTAACTGTTGACTTCTACTTCAATTTTTTAACAAATTTTTAAGCAAAAATGTTTATTTAAATAATAATGTAAAAACATATTTATACATAACTTTTGACTTGCTTGAAATTGAGATTCACACGCATGCTATAAATTTCTTCCTGTCGAATTACAATACCAAAAACATGAAAAAGTACACTAATCATCCAGAAGAATTCTGATGTCTTGAAAATTGAGCTCCAATATTACCCGTACTTCGACTGTCGCTGATCCCGATATTCTCCGGCGGCTGTGCCGGAAACAACGGAGGAAAATACAGCATGCTCTGGGAAGAAATCGATGGAGAAGATTGAAATTCCGATGTCATTGAAGACGAAAATCGCAACTGTTCCAACAAGTTCGGCGGCCCGAGCATTTGAGAGTTAGGGTTGCGCAATTGATGCTGAGCTTGAGTATGAACAATAGGTTCAGCTAAAGTTGAAACAGAATGATGTGAAATTATCGACTGGGATGAAGAAGAAGATGAAGATGGGATTAGGCGGGTAACATTTTCCGGAAAATTGAGTTTGGCTTTGTTTCCTCTAAATCTAAGGGCAGCTTCATCATATGCTCGGGCAGCATCCTCAGCAGAACTGAATGTGCCTAGCCAAACCCTAGTAGCCTTGTTTGGATCTCTAATTTCAGCAGCCCATTTTCCCCATGGCCTCCGTCTCACTCCTCGGTATCTTCTAATTCTTTCAGCTCCACCATCCTCATGGGATTCTGTGTTATTATATGTATATACTGCTTCGGCTGCCGGTACTGTAAACAGATTCAACATTAAACGGATTATTAAATATGTATGTAGAGCAAATAGTGATTATTACTGTTGTTTGGTAAAGCTTTTAACTTTTGTATACCTGATCCAGCATCAGAACTTCCAAAGGAAATATCACTTCGTGCCCTGTAAACTCTTGCAAACGATTCGGAAAACTGCATAGTGCTTTGCTCTTCACGTAACCTCTTATCTCCAACAGTACCCCATGAAGATACAAAAGGATCAGAACCACCACTCGACGCAGTCGCAGTGCCACCGACACCACCTCCTGTTGCATATTCCTGGCCGTGCATGGCTTCTTCATTCGCATTGCCCGCCACCACATGGACCAAAGCTGACACCATTGCTGACATCTCTTGCTCTCTATTAATTGATCGAAAAACTATAGGCGGCGGAACCAATGACTCCATCCCATGATGTGCATTGTTCCGCTTCCGCCTTGTGTTGTCACTAATGTTTTTTCTTGAATTCGCCACCTTGAACACTTTTCGCCTGTTAATTCAACAACATAGGATACTGTAATGTCATAACAAACTATAAAATTTAAGGTTTTATAACTAGAAATGGAAAGAAGAACAGTCTTTTTTCAAATGATGTTGACAAGCTCCTAAAGAACTTCCATAACTGACCGTTATATAACAAGTTGAGGAGTTGAATATTATTATTAAAAGGGTAAAAAATATAGAGTTGAATTTTTGGGGGAGTTTGAAAATTTTGAAATTATAAAACGACAAGAAAAAGTTTGATAGAGCAACTCGCATATGCTCTTACGCGTAAACAAATTAAGGATGGGCATCTGGTGAAAGGAATCTGCGACAGGCGGCATTTGATCATTTAATTCGATCTCAACGGTGAAAGGCCGGCGGAGCCGGCGTCGAGAAGGTCCAGTTTAGGCTTCTTATTTGTTGGATATAATTTGTAGCCACCTTTGGAGTGCTTAATTGTTAAGTACCTATTTGACTTTGTCTTGTTTGCTTATGTTCAAATTATAATTTAAACAAATTACTTTTTTTATTTATCTGTTTTAAATTATATGCCACTTTATAGTATATTTAATTTTTTTAATTTTCTAATATACTCATATTTAATGTACATTGTTACTACAAATATGAACTATCATTTTATTAACTGTACGGGTATATTAAGAAAAATGTAAATAAAATTTATTGTTCCAACAAACAGAAGTAAATCTATCTTTATGAGACATTATCTAATATAAGATCAGCTACAACTTATAAATACTTCAAAAATAATTTAAACCAAACATGAACTTACTTACTTGAGTAACAAGTAAGGAATAAACATGAATCAAAGATGAGAGAAAAAAGAAGAGAAAATGTAGTCTTAATTATTCGTCATCTTTATATCTAATTTACTTATAAATCTAATTGAGTATTTGGGCAACCTTTGAGATCCATTCGAGCAGAATGGAGACTAGTTCAATGCTTAGAATAATGAATAAACCTCTCAAAACATGCACCTATTATCATAGCTTGATTACAAAGTAGAGACGTGCACTGTAATGGTTACTGATTAGTTTCACTCTTTGAAATTTATTATGAAAATAAATATATAATAATCTATTTTAGTATAATTTACTTGGCGGTCAAAGTCAAAATTCAAAACCATAAATATCGGAGAGGATTTTGGTGGACGATCATTTGACAGGTTGGAACCAAATTTTAGAAAATTTGACTTCTCACCGAAATATGAAATAGGAAAATGGACCTTTTTTTTTTTTTTTTTTTTTTTTTCATGAATAAGTCAATTTAACGTTTTAAGAAATTTCATTTAATCAAATTTAATTATTTATTCTCTTTGATTTTAAGACCCGACCTACTATTTTCTTAAGCGCATATTTGACGGTATTGAAAGTATTATGTAATTACTTATAAGTTGTGATTGTTATAAAATATGTGGATAATAAGTATGTAGTAAGTTATAAATCTTATAAAATGTGTAAATAAAAAATATATTTAACTAATTTAAATTACAATTTAAACTTGAACTTGACGAAACAAGCACTCTAAATTATTATTCATTTAAAGTTGTTTAACAACTTAGACAAAAAGTCATGTTTTTATAGCATTCGTCTCATACTTCTTTATAAAATTTTCGAATCAAATTGTTTCTTAAAATTAATAACATAATTAATCTCGACTATTGTAACAATCTTACTTTCCTTTAAATGTCCCAATTGTATATCATCTTGGCTGTCCCACCAATAGAAAATGTATACATTATAAAATAAATATAATATGTGTTTGCACTTGCTGTTAAAATTAACTTGTATTTATTTGATTAAATGTACATTTTCTATTGGTAGGACAGCTAATAAGATATATAATTAGAACAGCATATTTTGACTCGCATTGAAAAATCGTTATAGCAATTAATATGTGTGTGGTTATGGGTTTACAATTTACACTATTGACAAGTTTTTAGAATTTTAAACAACCGAATCGGACCAAGTGTTTAGATTAAGAATTAAATAAGCGGTCTTTTGTCTTCAAGAAAATAACAAAATTATAACCTGCAAATTGATCATATGAAGACAAGTTTTTTTTTTTTCTTATTTAGAATCTCATAAAGTCCCTCAACCGTCACAAATTAGACAAATGAAACATTCCAAGACACGTGTTCAAATGAGGAGAATAGTTTCTTTTAAGTTGGAAGAATTCTAATTTATGACATAGTCGTGGATCACCTTTTATTTTGAGTCGATTTTTTTTTTGACAAAGATTTTTATATATTTGTAAACAGTAGCTCCTACAAAATATGTAGATTAAAATTATATTTAATTAACTTAAAAATACTTATAAGTATTGACTATTCAGCAATTGCAGGAATTGGGTTAATTCTTGATTCATAACAGTTTGTTTGGCTTAAATTATTATTTTGAACTAATAAAACATAATTTTTATACACACATTTTATAAGAATCACAATCTCTTATTCATTTAGAGGTTAATATCAACAACCGTTACTAAACTTTGTTAAAAATTTCAAAATAGTCGTTAATTTAGGGCATGTTCAGTAGCCATTTTTTCCAAAAAATCCCATTTTTTTGCCTATAATTTTTGACTTTTCAACCTTTTTACACTACAAAAAAATTTGAAAAGCCAATAAAGTACCAAAAAAATCGATTTTTTTTTTTCAAAAAAACTACACCAAACATGCCCTAATTTTCTTATAGAAGTAGTCATTCAAGTTTTTAATAGAAGAAATTGCGCCCCATACTGTTGATTTCATAAATATTATCAAATTTACTTTTGTTATGCATTTATTCCAAAAATACTGTATGATATTTTAAAATTTTAATATAATATTAATATTAATAAAACAAGTGAAAAGCAACTTTTACCAATCACTTTACCCATTTCTCACGCAGAAACCCCATTATCCTCTCAAACCCCCCAGAATCCCAACAATGGTGGAATGATTTAAGAATATATTTTCAAAAATTCTAATAATATACGATTTTTGTGAAAACCTACCAACTAAAGAAAGTCCCCTACATTTTCGTCAATATTCTTTCTTAATCTTCAACATCCATGAAACCTTATCTTGTGATTTTTATTGAGTTGGGTATTTGCAGCCACTGGTTACTGCAATTGAAAAATAAATCTTACTCATGGATACTCCGACGAGAATATTCACTTAGTCATTGACAAAAAGAGAGTCGTCGGAAAATGTGGCAAAAGCCGCCGAACATTTGCAAAATGTCATATATCTGGACACGCCAACACCTACGAAAGATTCAAAGAATGATCAAAGTATTGGAAGTCGACGTCGAATGAGTTCGTGTATTGAAAAAGAATCATCAGAAAATCAATTTTTGAACGAGAGCAAAATTTCATAACAGACCTATTTCTATTTACAATAATGAAATAGTGTTGCATTCATCGTTGTGATAATATTCTTCGTTAGCAATTCCAAGGGATATGCAGTTCTTCAATAGATTTTGACCTTTCTTTTAGGATAGGGGAATGGTGAATGATGGTGATCACAATGAATTTTTTATTGGCCTCAAGTTTTGTTTATCCTCGGTTTCTTTCTATTTTCATTTTAAAAAATTATAGAAACTCATGGAATAATAAAACAAGCCCTTTCTTAGTGCATCAGATCTATTTCTATTTACCATGATGGTAAGAAATTATAGAAACTCATGGAATAATACAATGTTCTGAATTTTGAAAGATTGTTACAAAAAGGTTTTTTAATGTAACATAATGGATTGTTAATGGATATTGTATAGAATTGTTTTTCCATGCAACATTTTGATCCGTTTTGTTTTAATTTTCATTTTAGGAATGGAATTATTGCATACAATCTAATGACAAATTTGGTGGGAGGATAATGATGTTTGCACCACACAACGTCATTCTGAATTTGAATGCAAAAATGAATGATGCACAGAAAAACTTATTCGGTATTACATGTTTAAAGGACGTTATGGCTTGAGAGAGAGGTATTTCAATCATTTGACAAGTATATACAAAAAAGATGTCGATGATGTTTTCAAGGGTATGCATGCGAACTCGAAGGGTGAAGACTCTCATTGTTTCTCCACTGTAATTAACGAATATATTTATGTTTTCCATATTTACAAATATCAAATCAATAAATCAATGAAATGTGCACATACAATCAATTTGACACAATCACATTTAATTAATTTTTTCCGATTATGTAAAATTATTACTACCTAAAGAATTTTGACAAATTTTGTAACAGCCAGTGCAACATTTTGTACAAAGTTAATACAATGTAACGAAATTCTAAATAATATTATTACTAACTAATCAATTTTGACATATTTTGTAACTGCGAGCACAACATTTTGTTAAAATCGAATACAATGTACCAAAATTCTAAACAATGTTAATTTTGTGTAGAAGAGTTTACATTCCGTACAACAAATGATTTGTAACATAGAGCATTTGTAATATATGTAACACATTGCACACTAATCAGGAACAAACATAAATCTTCAAACGCTATGTAACACAATCGAAATGTATCAACAATATATTGGAGTAGTAACAATTGCTAAAGACATAAACCAACATGTTGCAATACAATAAAATATCCGTCACAAATTACATCACTCTTAGTAACATTTGCAAACTACATTATCTTTGTAATAAAAATCTGAACTTAAATTCAACATCCCATTCGAAGTAAAAGAATTCCAAATATTGTAACAATTACAAAACCTTACAACGCAAGAGTATGTAACACATAAGATTACTAACGTAACATACAAAATGTATCATATAAAAAAAATAACAAATTCCTAATGTAACATAGGTTACAAACATTGCATTTATAAAAACCATTGAACTTACAGATTTTTAAGAGACCTATTTATCACCTGTTCCAAATCTCTATACAATTGATCCTAGAAAGCAAAATAAAAAATAAATAAAATGGAAATAATCATAACGGAATTTTCAGGTCTTGCAATCCCTCTTACATCAAAGAATCGTTTTCTTGTATGTAATTCTCTTCAATGTATGTGTCTACGGCATGAAAAAGTTTAAGAGAGAAAATATTGGAGTTATCTTAGTATAATTAATTAGTTAAAAATGGAATTATCTTAATTATAGTAATTAGCATAATTTAAGGAGTCTGTTATAATCAATAATATCTTTGGATAATTAAAATATTTAAAATATAAAATTGGCAAGATTCCAATAATATTAGAATAAAAAACATATAATAAGATTTTAATAATTATTAACATAAATGGGCTTATTTGTGAAAATTTCTCTTTTTAATATTTACACGGTCACTTGACTATAAACATTAACTTAAAAACACTACGTGACATTATTAAATTTCAACATTGACATAAACAACATTAATTAATACGCCAAATTAAACAAAATCATATAAATTGCAACTAAATTTATAATTATCAAACTCACAATTCTAATAAACAATTAATTGGTGAGACATCACATATTTATTGGTTAATTTTTAAAGATAGAGCATTTTTATCTAACGCTGCATAATAGTTAAAATTGTTTGTATTTATTTACATTAGAATTTAAAAATAATACGTATAATTTTAAATTTACGTTTCCAATTGAGTGATTATTAATATAACTGTTATAAACTTGAACGACTAACATAGTAAGAAAATTACTTCAGTGACTGTTTTAAAAAAATAATTTTATCACTATTAAATATGCACTCAATAACCAGCAATATAAACATTCAGCAGGATCCATTGAACAAAGAACATTATTCACAACCTATTACAATTTTCCCTTAATATGAAAAGCGAACCAGCTATTACCTATACAACAAGCTAGAGATTCAAAAAACTACACATATTAAGCATATAATGACCAAACTCGTGGAAAACCATGAAGCTTGGACATCGTATACCATACCGTAGGCAAGGAATCTTTAGCAAACACCATAAATCTTGTTATGTGTCAGTGTATGGATCTCTTAACTTCCACAAGCCAGGCACTCGTCGCGGTTATTTAGAGAGCATACCATCTGTGCCATTTTAGAATTCTCATCATCAGCTGTCACCATGGGCTCATCCTACAATGAAATTTCAAGACCACAATCAATTAAAGATAAATGTAAA
Organism: Forsythia viridissima; assembly: GCA_030279155.1. Lineage (NCBI taxonomy): Eukaryota > Viridiplantae > Streptophyta > Magnoliopsida > Lamiales > Oleaceae > Forsythia > Forsythia viridissima. Next base: position 35,044,205 of record CM059038.1, on the reverse strand, counting down.
TGGACTGGGATGAGGATGATCACGCCATTCAAAAGTGTTTACCTTTATTGTGGAAGTGTCGACTGTGAATTTTATAGCATCGGCTGCTGCACGCGATCTTAGATAGTACATCCCTGTCTTCAAACCCTTCAAGTCAAAGTACAAGGACAAAGAATCAGGGAAGTCTAAAATTGAACAACAAATACAAACATGTAAAGTCATCAAGCCGCGGATATTAGATCCAGATATACAATATCCATACTCCACAGCAAGATTATATTCAAACAACAAAAGAACCAATATCTTGGTGAAAAGCATAAATAAAGCATATATCATAAACTAGCATACCCTGGACCAGGCATGGAAGTGCAGGGAAGTAAGCTTTCCAAAATTTGGTTGGTCCATGTGGATGTTAAGGCTTTGACTCTGGTCTATGTAGCATCCACGATCAACAGCCATATCAACCAATATTCGCTGTTTGATCTCCCAAACAGTTCTGATAGAATTAGATAAATTAGCATAGTAAAATCAGGAAGACGATAGAATGACAACGTCTCCTAATTGTAAGTCCGTACTTGTAAATAACTTTAAGTTCTTCAGGAGCCTCAGGAATTTTCTGAACAGAACCATCCTCGTATATTATCCTGTTCTTAAGAGCAGGAGACCAAAGACCCATCTCAGTCAAATCGTGAAGAAGATGTTTGTTCACCACAACAAACTCGCCACTGACAAGACAAGACATCAGCATGTAAAAATCAGATTATTGGTTAGCAATATCTAAAACCAAATGGAGCTAAACAAATATTAACAAACTAAACCTTAGAACTCTGCGGCTGTAGATATTGGAGGTATATGGCTCAAAGCACTCATTATTCCCAAGAATCTGGCTGGTCGAGGCTGTGGGCATGGGTGCTATAAGAAGTGAATTTCTCACTCCATTCTTTGCTATCATTGCCCGAAGACTATCCCAATCCCACCTATCTGAAGGCTTTACTCCCCACATGTCCGGTTGGATAATTCCCTGTAAGGTGCATAAGCAGTATGATCACACGTGGAGAACCCACAATAATTATTACCAGGGAGATAAAATTCTAGTAAACCTCCAGTTATTTTGAATGAAAATATGATGAGCAAGTAGCTAATCTTTGTAGATGCTCCATCAATCATTGAAAAAGGACACCAAGAAAAAGACAGTGAAAAATATCCCAATCGTCAGCTACTTTAAAACATACCTTGCTCATGGGACTGCCAACGTAGGTCTCATATGGACCTTCTTTGGAAGCTAATTCAGATGAAGCTTTTAAAGCATGGTAGTATATGGTCTCAAATATGTCCTTGTTCAATTGTTGAGCCTACAGTGTAAACTTGATGTGATTAGACCAAATCAATTCACCTATTTTGTGGAAAAAGTACACAGCATAGCATAGCAGCTATACCTCTGGAGAATCAAATGCCATGCCAAGCAAAATGAAAGTGTCTGCAAGACCCTGCACCCCAATTCCTACCGGCCTGTGTAGGAAATTAGACCTTTCCGCAGTTTCAATGGGGTAATAATTGACATCAATTATCTTATTAAGGTTTGTGGTAACAATTGCTGTAACCTGCACAGAACAAGTAAAACAGAATTGAACATCAAAACCATGCGACAATAGCTGAAGTCTTTCAATGTTTAACAACTAAGAAACTACTGAAGGCAAATGATAGAAGAAATAAACAAATCAAACCTCGGCCAGTTTGTCAAAGTCAAAATATCGGTTTTTTGAACCTATGCTTCCAACCAGCTTTGATGGTTGTGACTCAATCGGCACTCCCTGCAAGAAATCAGAAATAAATTAATATAAAGAGGACAAGTGCAGGGGTAGAAAGAGTAATGTTTTTCAACATATGAATTATTAACCTTCTCTCTGACATATCGTGGTAGAGCAATTGACGCCAGATTGCACACAGCAGTTTCAGTAGGACTTGCGTACTCAATTATCTCTGTGCATAAGTTAGAGGATTTAATGGTTCCCAGATTCTGCTGGTTGCTTTTTCTATTGCAAGTGTCCTGAATGAGAAGTAAAAATATAGTTGAGGAACACTAACAGGATAAATGCTTGCAGAATAAGCAAACTAAGATAATAAACAAGTATAGCATGTTTATCTAGGTCACCTTATATAGCATATAAGGAGTTCCAGTTTCAATCTGAGATTTTAAGATTTCAAACCATAAATTTTGTGCCTGGACAACCTTCTTGGCTTTTCCCTGAGTCCACAGAAGAAAATTTTCAAAACACAAAAGTGAAAAACCACTTAATGGTGACCCACATAACGGTTTTGGTTGCACCTGTTTCTCATATTGGGTGTATAAAATCTCAAACTGTTCACCCCAACAATCAGCCAAGCCAGGAGCCTCATTTGGACAGAACAATGACCATTGTCCATTGGATTGGACTCTTTGCATAAATAAATCAGGAACCCACAGTCCATAAAACAGATCTCTGGCACGGTGTTCTTCCTGAAAAATGATATAAAGAAGTAAGAATGATGACATGAAGGAAATACAACAACAAACAACCTAACTCCCAGTAAATTTTGGGATGTTATAGAGGAGATAAGCTGTCATAAATACAGAATGATCGAAGCACAAAGAAATTGCACAGCTCACACCTTAATTTACTAGTGAAGGAATGAGGATCCTAGCAATGGCTAGCGCAAAAACATTATATCAGTTGCTACTAAGCATATAGTTCCTATTATACCTTTCCATGGTTTTTCCTCAGATCAAGAAACTCAAAGATATCAGCATGCCATGGCTCCAGATACACAGCAAAAGCACCTACTCTCATCATAGAAAGGAAAACATAATCAAAATAGAGTACTAACAAAAGCATTTAGTATAATAAAACAAAACCAAAGCATGATAGCAAACCTTTCCTCTTGCCACCCCCCTGATCCACATATCGAGCTGTATCATTGAACACTCTCAACATTGGAACAATACCATTGGATGCCCCATTTGTTCCACGAATATAACTTCCAGTTGCACGGATGTTATGCATGGAAACACCAATTCCTCCAGCTGATTTGCTGATGACAGCACACTCCTTCAGTGTATCATATATGCCCTCAATGCTATCCTCTTTCATGCATATCAAAAAGCAGCTGCTCAACTGTAAGTCATGAAACAGACGAGTGTGAACTATCAGGGCAACAAAGAAATTGGAACTTCTTCCAAATAAAATAGAATGTAAAATGCGAACAAAAAGCACGTGTAATGCTTTGACAGTGGACATACTTGAGGCCTAGGTGTTCCAGCATTAAAAAGCGTAGGAGATGCATGTGTAAACCATCGCTGAGACAAGAGATGATACGTTTTAATAACTGAATTAATATCATCCTTGTGAATCCCAACAGCAACCCTCATCAACATGTGCTGCGGCCTCTCAACAACCTTCCCTTGGATCTTTAGGAGATAAGACCTCTCCAGGGTTTTAAAACCAAAGTAATCATATTCAAAGTCTCTGTCGTATATAATCTCACTGTCAAGACGAGCAGAATTCTGAAAAAAGAGGAAATCAAAATACATTAAAAACAAGTTAACTGAACATGCAAAATCAACAGCATCAACCCAGAATCTGCAATTACTAGTATACCGCTGATCGGTGAAAATCAACCGTTATAAAGTAAATGAAAAATAACACAAGAACAAATTTGAGAAGAATGGTGAAGATTTGGAGAAGAATGGTGGAGATAATGGTGGGGAGAAGAGAATTGGAAAGGAGAAAAATGAGAAAATTGGAAGAAAAAAAAATTGGGAGTGAAGACAGACGTAAGAGCTTTTTTTTGTGTGTGGGGGTGGAAAAATCTCCCTACCGGTCGATTTGATTATGCAATAATAAACAGATAAAAATATGAAAATCAAAAGTACCTTCATTATGATCTCGTAAACATCATCAGCAATTAAAGGGGCCTTCAGTCCCGACCTCTCACTTACATGGTTATACATGTCTTTGATCCTACACAAATTATGCAAGTCAGAACCACCTTAGAGTCTTCTCAGATTAAGTAACACGACTCACAATCGTGAGCTATAATACGGAAAAATGTTTCTTGTGTGTATATACTTGTGTCAGAGCAAAAGCACTTACGTCTCAGAAAATAATTTCTTTGTGTTCTTATGAAGATTTGAAACAGCTATCCTTGCAGCCAACTGAAACATTTGCAATAAAATTCAACTGTTGTCAATATTTCTACCAATTCAACGACAATTTTATCAAAACAAAGGATTCATTACTAAAGAGTGAAACAGATTGAAAATAACAAAATTAACAGCAAATGATATTACATCAAAATCTATCATCTTGAACAGTGTACAAAAAGAAAACCTGTTCAGCTCAATAAAGACTGCTCTCAAATAATACCACAGTGAATCACAATAAATTCATCAAATTCAATGGGAATTGAAACGCTAAGATAATAAAAACACAAGATCCAAAAGACAAGATCGGCACAGACAAGCCCGAAACCAAATAAAAACTTAAAATTCGCGGCAACAAGACATGCATGAGAAAGGGCCACTTTCAAATAATACACACAAATTTCATAAAACCAAAGAAAATTAAAACAAACCCAGATCATTACATAACAGAAAAAGGTAAGTAGCCAGAATGTCAAAAGGGGATGTGCTGAACTCACGGAGGCGTAGTCAGGATGGTTAGCCGTCATAGCGGCAGCAGTCTCGGCAGCCAACTCATCAAGCTGGCTGGTTGTAACCCCCTTGTAGACCCCCGCGCAGACCTTCTGCGCCACCAGCACCGGATCGCAGTGATCACTACTCAACCCGTAGCTCAGCTTCTTCAACCGCGCCGTTATCTTGTCAAAGTGCACCGCCTCCTGCCTCCCATCCCTCTTCACCACATACATTTTCCTCTACTAAATTTGGGTTTTTCTCGGTAAGAAATTTTATCCAACAGGTAGTGGGCAGTGGGCACGGATACAAATCAAGAAAGAACTTCCTTTCCACACACAGGCAGTTCTTTGTAGAAGAATATATATAGACACGGTAATGGGTTTACAAAACTTTTTAAAAATTTAAGGGTTTCTCGGGTTTCCCCCTAATTTGTGATTTTTGAAGTTCTCCCGCCAAATTAGGCTGGCGGGGGAAGGAGGAGGTGGAGGTGGGGTTTTAACTTGATTGATCTCTACTTTTTATGCTGCAAATTAATGGATTCAAAAGCAAATAGTGAAAATAATTGGTAATTAAATGTCGTTCTTAATGTTAATCATATTTCGGATTTGGTTAGTATTTTGTTTGGCGCCGAGTTTTGGTTGGACCATTTCTTGAATGGACTGGCTTTCGTGACAAGCTTTTGGACATTTGGATTTTCCATTCTAATTTAAATTAATTCAAGTCAAGCATTTAATTTAAAGCTTCAAGTTTTGAATTTCAAATTTCAAACTCCATGGCTTCCTGTGGAAGATGGAGGTGAATGCATGTGCTCTTGGATGCATTAAGTCTCCGTTTGGTATAGATTATAAATTGATTTATGGTTTATTTGACTACTTTTTGGTCAAAAATGTCATGCTATACACACAAAAATTTTGGTCAAATAAACCGTTTTTGGTCAAATAAACTCTTTTGGTCAAATAAATCAGTTTATAATCTATACCAAACGGATACTAAACATTTATAAATTTATTAAACAATATTTTTATTATGTACAAGTATAATTTTTATTCATTTTTTATTAGAGATAATTGCATCAAAGGTCCCTAACGTTTCAAAATCTTTAGGAATATGTCCATAACTTAAAATAATAGCACCAGACATCCCCAATATTTCAAAAACATGGCATAATAGGTCCTTTATGACGAAATTGCCATTTTCTTTAAATAAACAAAAAACAAAAAAAAAAGAAAAAAATGATTAAAAACTAATCAAATGTACCCTCAAAAAATAAAAAGGAAGAAATGTACCCCCAAAAAATAAAAATTAACAAAGAGGCACACACTTCATTTTTTATTTGCTGGTGGTGTAGGTAGAGCACGCTCCGCCACTTGCACTTCTTGAGAAGGGCCAGCGATTTTTCAAGATTTTTCGACACCTCGGCGGCGATGCGGTGGAGGGGGCAGTCGTAGAAGGAAATACCAGCAGTGGTGGAGGTGGAAAGATGCACGGCGGCGCATAGCATCTGGCAGAGATTGCCCACTTTCTTGCCCACCTTCAATCACTTGAACTTGAACGACTCCGCTTCCTTTACAGCTTCATCAACCCTGTCCGACAACAAAATTGAGTACGATAAAACCTCTTCGATTCGCTTTTCTTGTTCGATTGTTGTTGGATTTTGGGTCTGCTTATTATGAGGAAGTATTGCTGCTAGTGGTTTTGTCACCATATTTCAATTGAATTCAACTAAAAAAAAATTTGATAGAATCAAACGTTAAGATTTCAGAAAAGTTGTGGGAGATTCCAACAAGTCATTGGTCGAGTCAAAAAAGTGAATGTTCCTTTCTGTGCGTGCGCACGAGCGCGAGGTTTTCTTGGTGGTCTGATAATATGGTGGGAGAAATGAAGCACAAACGCGAAGCTAGTTCTCCTACACCACCACTAGCAAATCCAGTCCTCATTATGCTTTAGCACCTGTCGCTAGTGATGCACCCAGTGCTAATGCACCCACGTCTGACGATAGTGGCGCAGCAGCATTGAAAATCCTCTGCTATCGTGGCTGCCGGCGCAATCGGATTCTTCTTCTAAGTATGCTGAATGCAATTCTTAGAGCATGTTTGGCTCAACTTAAAAGTCAAAAGTCGATGCGAAACTTTTTTGAATTTATGAAGTGTGTGGCCTCTTTGTTACTTTTTATTTTTTGGAGGTACATTTCTTACTTTTTATTTTTTGGGGTACATTTGGTTAGTTTTTAATCATTTTTTCTTTTTTCTTATTTTTTATTTTTTTGTTTATTTAAAGGAAAATGAAATTTCTTCATAAAGGACCTACCATGCCAAGTTTTGAAACGTTGGGGATGTCTGGTACTATTATTTTAGGTTAGGGGCATATCCCTAACGATTCTGAAACGTTGGAGACCTTTGATGCAATTATCTCTTTTTATTAATACTGAGAACTCACTGCTTATAATCTAAAAAAATTTACCAAACAAACATGAAATTGTAAAGTAAATATCGCTAGAGGTCCTGAACATTTCAAATTTGTGACAATAGAGTTCCAAACTTTTGATATCTAGCAATTAGAATTCGAAACTTTTCAAAAATTTGTGCATGAGGTCATTTTGTGACATAAAACGGCTGTTTGACCGTTAAATAGTCTATTTTTATTGAATTAATAATTATATCCTTATTTTAATTTAGGATAAATAGCACTGAAAGTCTTTAATCTTTAAACTCTTTGACAATGAGATCATGAATATTTAACTTCTAGGACCCGAAATTTCCAAACCTTTCAAACGTTTGCACATGATGTCTTTTTGTGATAGAAAACGTCAATTTGACCGATAAATGTCACAATTTGAGTAAGATTATTAGTATACCCATATTTAATTTTGAATTAAATAAAAATAAAATAAAAAAATAAAAGGACAATGAAAAAAGAAAAAATCATCTTGCCCACCCCAACCATCGCCCATCGAAAAATAAATTAACTAGTATTTGTAACACCTAAAAACCACACACATTTCAATCTTTTCATCTCTGTTGATCACCACTCATCTACAAATCTCTTGAAACCCATGCCATTTGCAACAAAATACCAATCACAGCTAAAATCTATTCTCAAATCCAAACCCAAAATCTCAAATCCACTTCTGGCGGATATCAAGCTCACGAACAAAAAAATAATCTTCAATAGTGCTTTGGTTGCTGATTTTTGAGATTTTGAGGATGGAAAATAGAGGTATTGTTTTTTGTGATGTCATGATTATTGGTCTGTATTTCCAAATTATTAATCAAATTAATAGTTTGAATATTCTATCATTTTTCTTCTTTTTTTATATATTTTGATAGTTGTTGACATCGAAATCTGCACTATTCACGTGTCAACAGATCTCCAGTCAATCATCTGTCAACATGCATGTTACCTGCACACTGGAACGACTGTTAGGTACCAAGATTATCGAAGAAAAAAGGGACCGACGATCGTTGGTACTCCGACAATTAAGTCAACTGTCGATATATATAATAATATGCGAAAAAATAATAAAAATTGGATGTGGGAAAGAACGAGCAGGTAGAGATTTGAGCAGAGTTTAAGGGTAAGGATAATGCATACTTTAGAACAACCGAAAATGTTATAATTATAACATCAGAGTCCTAATTGATTTAGGAAAAATAATCAATTAGATATATAATTGAATCATCATTTCTTGTGAGATAAGAATGATTGGCTGTCAATGCAATATCCTAGGTTTTAGCCTTTATTGATTTAATTTCCTTTATCACGCTGCCTGATCTTTATGAGATTGATATTTTGTTTCCTTATGAGAACTCGTGTGCCAATCAAACGCAATCTTTCTTTAAACATATCTCTGGTCATTCTGGAATATCATGCTACCTATTAATTACTATAAATACGAAGCCCCGCGAAGGTCTCTGGGTCAACCATGAGAGTTGAGACTCTTCACGGGCTTCGCTATACTCTGATTCAATAATGCTAATATTTTGCTGGGCCTTTAAACATATCCACGAGGCCCTCACTAGATATTTGAGGCCTTTATGAATCTGGAAGGTCCTCACTGGGCCTATAATGCCTTAGCGAAGCCTAACTTGGGCCTATATGGGACATTTACTGGGCCTTTTTTGATGTGGAAACCTTACCAAAATTTAGTGGTAACAATAGTCCCCCAAGTCCAAGTCTATTATTTATGGTAGGCGTGGGATTTTGTAAAAATTGTCTAACGAAAGTGAGTTCCATGGTGAATCTTCGCAGATGCACATTTGAATTATTAACTCAGTATAGTCTCCCAAGCCCGAAGCCTGTTATTTATGACGGGTGAGGGCTTCGATTGGTTTGACATCCAGTGACGTGTCCGTGGTTGGTATGATTCTGTCCAAGTTGTCAATCAAAGTTATCACAGTGGTCAGGTAATGATGGATGAGAGAATCTACACCATAAATGTTGTTATCGCATGATGGACGATTGGAGACGCACGTGGAGCGCGTCATTTTGCTTCATTAAATGCCTATGGTTATGTGTTCCCGCCTATTGCTCTCATTTGGACACGCGTCCACTGGATAGATGGTTCAGATGGTGCGTTTTGAATTGGACGGCGGGGATTGAGGGGACTTGATCTATATAAGTCCTTGCTCTTTCTCATTTATTTTCTTCTTGCTTCTATATGTGTCTCAAACGTTATTGAATATTCCGACGATAACTAAGAAAGTGCAGGGTATTTCCAGTGGCTGTAGGGTTCAACTGTATTCTTGAGGTAAATATTACAGAGATTGATGTGCTTTATTTTGTAGATCGCATTTGTTTTTATTCTATGGTTTTGTTGTTTGGGAGCTGTTTTCTGCCATACCCCCCGGCGATTGTGGGGATATTTTCTTTTTGAATTGAGAGAAGTAGCGATGTTGTCTGAACACGATGATTAACAGCATCAGTCCGCTACTAGAACGAACCCTGACATCATGGGTGAAGCTTCGTCTTCCTCTTCATCTTTATATTATACTGAGGGACAAGAGGAAGTTGATCAGGGGTCCACCGTCGCTCGTCCGCCCCCAGGATCCACAAGTGGAAGAGGAGTAAACCCAATTGTATCGCCAAAGGTGAATATGGGAAAGATGCGACATGGCACGGGTACCCAAAATGAGGGGGTTGCTAGACAAAAAAGATGCTCCTGCTGCTCGACATCATGACGAAGAGCTTAAGCGTTCGGCCACCGAGGCTTCTATGGTTAAATTGAGGATCAATGAGGCCGAATTGGAAAATATAAGACTGTCATATTTTGTGAAACCTCAAATCCATCCTTTTGGAAATCCTGTCACCATTTTTAACTGCAATGAATTGGTCCGTTACCCCCTCAACCTTCGATTTCTAAAAAAGATTACTAATCCTTAACTTTTCAAGGAATCCTTCATCAGTGGTTGTGAATGACTGATTTTTTCAATCTTTTCGACCTTGGCTCCATAGGAGCAAGTCATAAAGATTGAGAAATAGAACCATCTGATTTAATTCGTTCTCAATAGCCATGAAATGATCATCTTAGGGTGATCATTTTGTCGACTTGGACTGCCTAGCTTTCACCACCTTGTGAAAAAAGCCCATGTTACTATCCCCCAGCTTCTGTCGAGCTAGAAAGTTAAGAATTTCTTTTATGCATGTTAAGCGTTTTAAAGAGTTTATTAATACCCCTATAGCTTTAAGGAGCTACCTTCTGGAGGAAATTTCCAATCAAAGAAATCCTCTATTTTCTCAAAGTAAAAGTCCTTAGTCTACCATACTTTTCTAAAGGGAATGCTGCCGATACTTGAAAGACTCATCCTTCAATATCACTTGCAGCACCCAGATTTACCAACTACCGATGATCTTCAACTGAAACCGATGATTGCTGCCTGCGCCCAAAAGCGATGTCTTCGACATTTCTAGCACTACGATGTCTCATCGCTTCGGTGTTTTCTACATATGTGGTGGCAGTTTTACAGCTCCAGCGGTAGCTCATAAACTCGCTCATCTCCTAAAGCTATTGCTATTAAATTTGGTCAACTAACGATTACGGCTTGTCCGGTCGTACCCAAACAATAATATTCCAGATGAAAATGCACCTAAGATCAAATATTTCGAGCCGAACATTTCTGCTTCTGTGGAGCTCAGGGCCCCTGGTCCAAGGAGCGTGCTGACGACCCACCTTAGGGGTTCGTCGTAATTTATGAACTGGCAATGCAGTAAGATCTTCGCCTGTCTATACATCGTTTATTTCGCGATATTATGAGAGATTGAAATTTGGCCCCATGTTAGATAACACTGAACGGCTGGGGCCAGATGGTGGCGATATTCCTATTGTGGATGATTGCCGAGGCTGGTGGAGACTTAACCCTTAGGGAATTTGAATCAATTTACCGACCTTGCCGGTTCGCGGGTTGGTTTAATATTTTTCCTCGACCAGGCCAAAGATGGGAGACGGCGATTGACAGTCCCAACAAGTGCATAACTAGAATGAGATATTCATCTTCGTCGGAAGGGACTGGGAGTTTACTCCGAAGGATCCTCTCCCAAATGTGTATATTTTCCGCTAATTTGGAGAGCTTGGTATATTTTACTGTCTTGTGCGATTTTTTGATCATTGTCCCTGACTTAATGCTTCGTTTATTCTTGCAGATTGTGGGAAGCCTCCCATTCCAAAGAGAGATCAGGGTGACTTGAGACTGAAGTGGGATAAGGTTCGCACGCTCAACAGCGACTTTAGGAGCCTCATCAATCTTCTTAAGGATGAAAACTTACTAATCCGCTACGGATTAATGGGTAAGCATCTTATTGAATTGAGTAGGGTTTGTCTTAATAGGCATTCGTAACATTTTGTGTATTGGTTATTGCGTTAGCAGCGTTAAGATTCAAGAGTGTTCCTTCATTTCGCCTTGCATTGCTTGCGGGCGGGGCTAGCTCTTCGGCCCAGGTGCCCTCGCAAGAGGTGTCGTCGTCACAGGATGCGGTGCCATTGAGGATGATTTACTCTCATGCCCCCGCTGCTCAAGTTTTAGATCAGAATGTTCATCCTCCTCCACCTCCACCTCTACCTCTACCTCTACCTCCACATCCGGTCCACATGCTCTCGAAAAACAAAGGAAAGAGGGTTGTAGAGGGTACGGACGAAGCCGCCGGCCAGAAGAGGAAAGCTTATGTGGCCACGTAGAGAATTATGAAGGATGCTCGTACGGCTAGGCGAATTGAGGAGCGTCGTCAACCCTCACCGGATCCTGTTGGAGGGGTTGGAGATGCTGGGAATTCTACCTCCTCGATCGGAGAGGGTCTCATACGCATCACCTATCGCAGCAATGAGTTGGATCCTACGGTGATGGAGTTGCTCCCTGCTTCTCTTGCAATAATAGTGGCAAGTGTCTACGAGTATTGGACCTAGACGTGCGAGAAAGCTACCGATGAAACTTCAATGAGCGAATTTTGATCATGGATATAATTCTTTGTTAATTAACGGACCACTGGACAAAATCTGTAGAGACTCTAAGAGCCCGTTTGTTTTCAATTTTGATTTTGCTAAAAATCTAAAGTCAAAGTCAACAATTAATTTTAACCACACATTTTATGGTCCCACAACTTTTCAACTACACATTTCAACAACTTTTACTAAAAAATCTGATTTTAATCAAATACATTTTAAATATTATTTTGGTGAACAAAATTAAAAGTTTTGAGGCTTGATAACACATTTTTTATTATTTTAAATGTAAATCTGTAAAAAAATAAAAAATTTAGGACTTATTTGTATTTTTGAAAAGGTTTAGGAGTTATTTTAAATTTATTTAAGTTGAGGGTAAAATTGTCAAAAAGGTTTTGGGTCATATGTGTTAGGTAGAAGGTTATGAGACTTTTCGACACTTTTTGAAAGATTATGGAATTTTGCTGCAAATTTTTCTTTACTTTTTAAATCTAAAATTTTCCAACGTCAAATTTCACGGAGAATTGGATGGAAATTGATGAAAATGACTATTGCCACAAAAAATATTTGAAATAGGGGTTAAACTGCCAAAAATGAAACGATATGTCTTCAACTCGCATAAGTACAAAAGTCAGGGACCATTTGTGCAAAAAAATCGGCATAAAATGGAAAAAGTGCAATTGAGGTCTTTAATTTTTTTAAAGATGTAAATAAATCTTAATTTTTTTATTTTTAAAAAATCGAAGAAAAAGAAAAAAAATTAATCTCCAACCCGACCCAACCCAACCCAACCCAACCCAATTCAACTCAACCAACCCGGTCCAATAGAGAGATTTATCCTCATTGTTTGTTGGCCAAAATCACTGGGATTTGGGCTAGCAACTAGGTGGGAGAAATTTTCCGTCTTTCCCGGGTTGCGCAAAACCAGGTAGAGGCGGCAGTTTGGGCCACCAAACAGATATGAAAAATCATCCCGGTTGTACCCTATGGGGTTGGGTTGGGATGGGTTTCTTTTTTATCTTTTTTTAATTATTTTAAATAATATAATGTGAATATAATATTTTGTCTTTGTTAAATTAGTCAAATTTAGGTTAATGTCTTGATTTTTTGTCAATTAACGGACATCTATACAAATCTGTATAGACTCTAAAAGTCATTTCAGTTAACATAATTAAAAGCTTTGGGACTATTTACACATTTTTAAATATTTTAGGGGAAATATGTATAAAAAAATGATTTATGATTTATTTACATTTTTGAAAAGGTTGGGGTCCTCAATTGTAAATTTTTCACAATATTTTCTTTTTTCTGTTATTTAATTTATTAATCTAAGGGTTAATGTTTTGATTTTTTGTCAATTAACGGATATCTATTCGAATCTGTATAGACTCTAAAAGTCCTTTCGGTTAATATAATTACAAGATTTGGGACTATTTACACATTTTTATTAATTTAATTGAAAATCTGTAAAAAAAAAAAAAATGATTTAGGATTTATTTACATTTTTGAAAAGGTTGAGGTCCTCAATTGCAAATTTTCCATTATATATATATATTTTTTCTGTTATTTAATTTATTAATCTAAAGGCAAAATGTCAAAAATGACCATTTGGAGACTATGTGTGTGAATTAATAAAATGATATGGACGATATCTGCGGACTGCGAATAAAACTGAATGTTGATGATATTGTTACAAAATTAAAACAATGAGGACCTTTGCAGAAAATAGACTCCATACAATGAAATAGGGATGACCATAAGGGTGATTTTCAGTTGTTTTTTATTGCAGGTTGATGATTTATTTTTTTATTTTCGACGATAGAGTACCTTTTCAATCTTTTATGGTGTAAATTGTCATTTCCGTCTAAGTCTATCATATTTTGCCTTTAGCGTGTCTAGTGCAATTCACAGCCATTTTTTCATAAAGGTATTTTCGTTCCCTCACTATACCAAAGTGCCAGATGTATAATAAAAAACAAAATGTCATCTTCAACCCAACACACTCCTATCTAGGGATGGCAATGGAGCGGGTCCGGGGCGGGTCGGCCCTGCCCCGCCCCGCCCCGCGAAAAATTTTACCCGCCCCGCCCCGCCCCGCGACCCGCGAATTCGCGGGGCGGGGCGGGTCGCGGGGCGGGGCGGGGCAAAGGGCCGCCCCGCCCCGCCCCGCGAAATATTTTTTTTTTTTTTTTTTTTTTTTTTTTTCTGAAAACTGAAAAAATAATAAAAAAAAATAATAAATTTTTTTATATATATTTGTACTAAACAAAACAAAAAAATTATAAAATTAAGGTTATGGTGTAGTGGTTAAGATTTGTAGTTTACAAATTTCAACCCGGGTTCGACTCTTCTTTAGCCTATTTGTAGTGAAAATTATAATTTGTAATTATATATTTATATTTTATGATTTTTCAAAAAAAAAAAAAAAAAAAAAAAAAAAAAAAAATTCTAGGGGCGGGTCGCGGGGCGGCGGGGCGGGTCGGGGCCGCCCCGGACCCGCGGCGGGGCAGATTTTTCTGCCCCAAACCCGCCCCTATTGTCCAACGGGGCGGGGCGGGGCGGTGCTTCGCGTGGCGGGGCGCGGGGCGGGTCGCGGGTCGTGGGTTTTTTTGCCATCCCTACTCCTATCTCCACCAGGACATCCTAAAGACCCCAAACTATTGACTAGCGTCCACTGTCGCCTCCACAATCGCCACCAACCATTACTGGCGCTTCAACTCCTATTAGCAAAAAAAAATCCACATTATTCTTACAAGAAAAAAATGCATATTAAAATTGAGATTTAAATTAAAGCCGCAACGACATCCGATAGCACAAAACCCAATTCAACAACCCACGACCACAAATCTAGAAAAAACAATTCCTAGTGCGTAGAAGGAATTGCTTTCAGAGCATAACCTGATTTCTGATCCCTAAAAGATAAATCTTTGAAATAATATGGATTCAAGAATCAGGTTGATTAAAGTCTATGAAAAAACAGAAATCCATTTACTAAAGTTTAAGAAATTACTCTTTGTGGATGTTTGGATTAGGAAGATTTGAAGCTTTTTTATGACAAAAATTAGGACTTTTATTTTACTTTTTTACCGTGGGCGGCATAAAAGTTCTGATGAACACGACTTTCTTTTCAACTTTGTTCATGTCAAATAGGGTTGGAAAACCTTTGTTGTCATGCAAGACTATTACTTTAGATTTAAACAAAATGAAAGGCCCGATGACATATTTGTTCTGGAATTTCTGAATCGAGGACTTGAAGAATTCATCTCTTATATCGTTATAAAAATAGTATTGACTGTCTTTCCATGGACCCATCAGTGAGAGCCCCTAGTCTTCTGAGATTATGTGGATTGGAAGCTTCTTGGGTTCTGGTAGAACCATTGTCGTCGATGGAGATGTTAGAACTGACGTTGCAAAATTTTTCTAAGTTGGTAGAACCATTATCGTATGTCCCCATCAACTTTTTCCAATTCATATTTCTTTCATTTCGTCTCCCTCTATCTTTGACCTCTTTTTCATTTTTTTTTCCTACACATTTCGTAAAATCTATAACTTACTACTTACTTATTATCAATACATTTTAAGATCCACAACTTATAAACACTCAAAACTAAATATAAGAGCTTGTTTGATAAAGTTTTTTAGCAAAATTTAATTAAAAAATTGAGGAAGTGCATGGTTGAAAAGTTAATAAAAGTTGTTGATCTTATGATACGTGTGATTAAAATTAATTGTTGATATTTGACCACAAATTTATAACATATTAAAATTTGAATCGAACAAGCACTAAGTAAGTTATTATTTTAATAGTAAAGTAAAATAATAAAATAATTGTTTTAGATATATAACATATTTGGTTGTTATCAAAATAAAAACTTATTTGAGATAGTTTTTTTTAAAATAAATTTTGATAAAAAATTGAAGAAATGAGTAGTTGAAAAATTAATAAAAATAGTGGATTGTACGAAATGTGTAGTTAAAATTAATTATTAATTTTTGACCACAACATTTTAACAAATCAAATGAGTAGTGCTAAACATATATTTGGAGATAAAGCATTCGTTTGACGGTTTGGTGAAGTTTTTTTTAGTAGATTTTGATAAAAAATTAATAAAATATACAATTAAAAAATTAATAAAAAATATGAATTGAATTGAATACGAGGTTAAGATAACTATTTACTTTGGAAAAATTGGTGTAAATGGTCCCTAACGTATAACATTAGTGGGCAAATGGTCCTTAATTTTTCATTTTCGATGGAGAGGTCCCTAACCTATCCATTTAGGTGCGCAATTTAGACATGGCTCGGCTCGTTCATGGGGACGAGCCTAAGCTCGGCTCGTCTCCAAAAGAGGGGCTCGGTTCGGCCCTCAATTTTTATTTATTTATTTTTTAAATTTGAAAATAAGTCATTCTCTTTATTTTGTTAAAGAAAAAAAAAATGTAAATATTTAAAATGAATCATTTATCTTTATCTTTATATTAAAGATTAAATATTTATCTTTTTGTTAAAATTTTTATTGAATCCTTATCTTGATTATATTTTTTAAAATCCCCATCTTTGACTCTTATGTTTTTGTTTTTTTTTTTTGTTTTGAATTTGAAAATAAAAAAGAAATTTGAAAATAAAAAAGAAATTAGAAATAAAAAATCATTTATGTTAAAAATTAAAGATTTAAAATCCACCTCTATTTTTTTGTGTTTTACATTTTTTAAAATTTGAAAATAAAAAAGAAATACCATATCAAAAATCCTTTATGTTAAAAATGTAAGATTTAAAACCCTCCTCCTTTTTCCGAGCTTGTGACCGGCTACTTTAAAAGTAGACGGAGTTAAAATTGTACACGAACAAGATGTTACGTATACAATTTTTTATTAAAATAAAGAAAATTCTTCAAATACAGAAATATTAACGTAAAATAATACTTACTACGAATATGATTAATCCATATTCAAATCTTCAAGTTATTCGGACATTATTCTATCCTTTAGATACAGTAAACTTTCTAAAATGTCGGCTTTGAGTCTTGACTTGATATCAGATAAAACCCTGTCACTTATACTAAATGCAGCATCTGATGCTACAGTTGAGATCGGAGGTGTTAGTAGATCACGTGCCATTTTGGAAAGAATTGGGTAACTACGTTGATATTGTCTCAACCATTTAAGTATATCAAAGTTTTTTCTTTCCTCGTCATCTAACATACTAAGCATATCATGCGCAAAATATCTACCTAACTCTACAGGTCTATCATTAGAACGGGGAATTGAAGAACTAGAAGAAAACCAACTAATTGTTGACCTTGAGTGGTCCTATGTGTACTGACGTAACTCCATAAGTCAATGTCATCAGTTGATGACGAAGTATATGTTGGATTAGGGGGTCGTACAACGTTTGTACCGGCCTTTTCAGCATAGACCTCATACATAGAACATAAAGTTTATTCTAAATTAGCACACGTGACTGGATTTCCATAAGTTAATTTATCTGAAATTGCCATTATTGTGACTTTTGTACCCTCTAAGTTAAGTCGGGGATCCATGGTACATGTTAATGGAAATAACATAGGCAATTGTTCCCAATATTTCCTAAATTTAGCTTCCATAACATGTATAATACTAGTAAAAAGAGCAAAATTCTTATACCTATTAAAATTGTTAGCAATATAATAGAAATGATTTAAAACAAGTGGAGTAGTTGGGTAATAAACACCAGAACATGCATTTGCTGAGTCGTAAAAAACTTTTAAAAATTTTCTAACATGACCACATATTTCCCAATCATGTAATTCTAAATCATATTTTGAGCCGTGTGATTGTCGGTCATTATAATAGACAGTAATGCAATCTTCATAACCTTCACACAATTCAAGCATAAGATATGTTGAATTCCACCTATTGGCAACATCAGTTGCAAAATATTTTGATTGAAGCCTATTTTCTGTACATAGAGCAGCAAAAACTTGTTTTCTTGATGGTGAAACCGAAATATAATTAATAGCAAATCTAATTTTTTCCAATTGAGGTTGTATAAATTTTAATCTATCTTGTACAATTAAATTAAACACATGACACACACAACGAATATGAAATAAAATACCATCAAATTGTGGATTACAGTGTTGCATTAATTTTTCAATTACTATATTATTTGGGCATGCATTATCAAATGTAAAACTACGAGCCCTAGAATCACATTTAAATTCATGTAACACACCTAATAAAACTTGATAAATATTATTTCCATTATGAGGATAATCTATTTATTTAAATGCTATCACTTTTTTATGCATTAACCAACTATTATCAATATAATGTGCAGTTGCAACCATGTATCTTTTTTTATTACAACTTGTCCATAAGTCTGATGTAAAAGATACAACACTGTTGTAATTATTAATATCATTAATAATAACTTCTTTCTTAGTATTATATCTAACAATAGTATCTTTACGAAGTGTATTTCTAGAAATACTAACGTACCTTGGTTGTAGATATTTTTGGACGAATGACGTCCAATGATGATTGTTCACTAAGCATGGTGGAAACTCGACATTTGCTATCAATTTTGGCAGTCCTTCATTTCGCATTTGTTCTTGTGAGTATATCCAGTTGTTGAGAACGGAACTACTGGACCCGGCTCCTGGAAATCCAAACTGGAGTTGTGCTTGATTTGTATCCAAACCTCCATGTTTGTATTGACACTTTTTGAAGTGTCCGTTTAGATGGGTCGTGCCTATTCCCTTGTGCCAAGCAAACTTTTCCTGACTAGGAATGGCAAAAAAATCCACGACCCGCGCCCCACCGGATAATAGGGGCGGGTTTGGGGCAGATTTTCTGCCCTGCCGCGGGTCCGGGGCACCCCCGCCCCGCCCCTACAATTTTTTTTTTTTTAAAAAAATCATAAAATATAATAGAAATTATAATTTTCATTACAAATAGACTAAAGAAGAATCGAACCCGAGTTGAAACTTTAAACTACCAATCTTAACTACTACATCATAACCTCAATCTTACAATTTTTTTGTTTTGTTTGGTACAAACATATAAAAAAAAAATTATTTCTTTTTTTTTAATTATTTTTTCAGTTTAAAAAAAAAAAAAGATTTTTTTTTTCGCGGGCCCGGTTGGCGGGTCGAAGGGCCGCCCCGCGAATTCGTGGGTCGAGGGGCGGGGTGGGCTAAAATTTTCGCGGGGCGGGGCGGGGTTTACACTGTGGTTTGAACTCAGAGACTTCATTCACTAGTTTACCAGTCGGCACCAACTGAAAATGCTGCCAGCATATAGCCTTTTATTTGGTGGCTTTTCGTTTAATACTAGAGCCAATGGTAGTTTGTGTATCGGCGTCGTCATGAACGTCTTCCAAATCAATTGGATCAGTACTACCACCAAACTGATCAATAATATCTTATAGAATTGGAATGTCATTAAGACCACTGAAATCATCACTATTTCGGTTGTATGCCATTTGGAATAATAGAATAAAGAAAATAGGAGAAGATGAAGATGAAGATCTAGTAGAACTAGAACGTAGAAACTAAAAAATAGAAATGTAGAGAATTAGTAGAAGTAGAAAATTATATAGAGTAATATCTAGATAATAAGAT
Source organism: Forsythia viridissima (assembly GCA_030279155.1). Taxonomy (NCBI): domain Eukaryota; kingdom Viridiplantae; phylum Streptophyta; class Magnoliopsida; order Lamiales; family Oleaceae; genus Forsythia; species Forsythia viridissima. The sequence goes on along the minus strand of CM059038.1, from coordinate 35,024,521 downwards.
ACTAGATATAAATTAGAACACTAATATTGAGAGAATGTAATTTGAGAATTGTTAATGGATTGAGTATATAATTAAATGAGAGATAAGAGATTGAAGCGTGAAAAAATAAATTTAGAAAATGGGTATTTATAGGAAAATATTAAAAGTAAAAAAAAAAAAAAACACACAAAAAAAAAATAATATGGCCGTTTGCCAACGGTCACAAATATGACCGTTGGATGATCATCCAACGGTCACAGATCATCCAACGGTCACAATTTGTGACCATCCGGCTCGTGGCTTGTCCATTGGCTCGTGGGCCCGGCTTGTTTTTTGACCGAACCGAGTGAGTTCGGCCCTAACTCGTGCTCGTGGCTCGACGAGCCCGAGCCCGAGTTGGGCCGAGCTTTTAAGAGCCGAGCCGACGAGTCGACGAGCTTTTTTGCTACCCCTAGTGCAAATAATTATTTTGGATGGATTCCGTTTAAATCTGCCGTTAGTTGCACGAGTGAGGTCAATTCTCTTATTTTTTTTTTCTTTAATGGGGAGTAAAAATGTCAAGGCACATTTTATTTCTTTTCAACGTCCCTATTTAGAAACGAAAATTCACTCCAAAAACACCGACGGAAACTACAAGAAAAGAGGGGAAAAAAGATTCATTGCTGTGAATCTGAAGAACTTAAAGTGGTTCAGAGGTGTTGTCCATTTTCTCGGAAAAAAGATTCATTGCTGGAAAAATATATTTATTGTTGTCCATTTTCTTTTGAAGTAGGTTTTGACCACAAAACAATTCTAAGATCTTCAAACCAAACGCATGCAAGCAAAGCAAAGCGTAAATTGCAGAGACACACATTATACTAAGCAGTATAGTGTCAAGCAAGCACAATTCCGTTAAACAATTATCAGTAGCCAATCTACAGACCAAACGCGCATGTAGAACTATCCAAATTTTGTTTAAAAGTAAAAAAGAAAAGGGCAGCAAAAAGAAGATCATGACACCCTCTTCATCTTCATAGAATTTGAACAAGAACCCACCCACAAAACCTCAAAATACAGAGTTTTATTTGAATACATTTATGTATGGTAAGTTTTAACAAGATCCCATATTGAAATTGATAGTTTTTTTTTTAATAACACTGATTCAAACCTTTTATCTAATTACGGTTTTGTTCTAATATTTATGGTGGACATTGTTATAATGTCCACTATGACACTTGTCCAACACTCATTGGATAAGTGTAATAACCCATTTTATACTTATCTAATAAATATTGGACAAGTGTTCCGATTGACATTAGAACGAGAGCGTATCTAATTATTCATTTTTTTCCACCCCTATTAGAAATGGTTTTCAGGAAAGTAGTAGGTTTGATAATTGGGTGTTTGGGATTGACAAAGCAGCCTACAGGACCTGCCCTTATGCTGAAAATAGTGGATCTCTACAAATTGATCAAATAGGGACGTTGAAAGAAAATAAATGAAATGTGTTTTAACATTTTTACCCCTCCATTAAAGACAAAAAATAAGAGAATCAACCTCACTCGTACAACTAACAGCATATTTAAATGGAATCCGTCCAAAAGGACCAATTGTACACCTAAATAGATATGTTATGGACATCTCTACCAAAAATGAAAGGTTAGGGACTATTTGCGCATTAATGTCATACGTTAGAGACCTTTTGTGTCAATTTCCCTTTACTCTGAGTTCAGTTTATGTGTGTGTTTGATTTTGACTAAAATAAGATTTTTTTGGTAAAAGTTGTTGAAATGTGTGGTTGAAAAATTGTGGGACCATAAAATGTGTGTTTAAAATTAATTGTTGACTTTGACTTTAATTTTTTAAAAAAATTAAAATAAAAAACAAACAGGTTCTAATGTTCTATCTTTCACCAAACAACTCAGTGAATCTCAACAAATTCTTTAAATATATGATACTCTTTAATTTAAAGAGTCAACTCTTAAATTTCTGCTCCACTCTCCAATTTAACATTTTAATTTAGAGAATGAGTTTGACTCTCCAACTCTCTATTATTAAATGCATTGAAACAATTTCAATTTTCAATATTTAATATATTGACTTTATTTAAATAATTATTGACCATAGAGAGATTTACTCCGCTACAAACACAAAAAAGTACTTATTTATTCGTCATTACATTTTCATCATCTCAAATCAAAATCCATATTTCTCTCAATTCTTCTATTTCTCCATATTCTTTTCCATATTCATTAAAATCAAACTCCTTTCAAATAAAACTCTCATTCTCTCTCATTATTCTCAATTCTTTAATCCATTAAAATTCTCTACGGTCGGATTCCATGGTAAAAAAAAAAAAAAAAAAAAACGGTATACTAGTATATACAAATTAGAATATGAAAAAAATAGAAATATAGAAAAGATATTAAATGTTTATTGAAATAAGTAAAATGAAGAGTAAATAAAAATATTATTAAAATTTTTAAAAATAATTGATCTTTAAATTTATAAATACTTTATAAAATATTAAAAATACTTTAAATATAGCTAAACTCCCTCAAAATTAACTTTTTATCTTTGAAACACTACTATTTCCCTATTATCTATTTCCTTCCAAAACCCTAATTCGATTTCCCTTTTACTCTCTCAGTCTCAACATCCAAATTCTGGCGGTTCTACGAACCTGACCGCCGTTAATTATCAATTTTTGAATTCGCTGCAACAGCATGGACTTCGACGAGTATGATTACTTAGAAAAGACAGTGGAAGAAACTAACGGCCCGTCGAAAACCGCCGCGAAGGAAACTTCCGACAAGGAAAAAGACAGAGAAAGGAGCGAAAAGGGATACAGACGAAGGGATAGGAGCGAAGATGATGACTTGGATGAAGAAGAGAGGGATCGGAAGAGCAGTGGAAAAAAATCGCGTAGAGACAGGGACAATGAAGAGAATGGGCGAGACAGGGAAAAAGAGAGAGACGGGGATAGAGAGAGGAGCTCGAGGCGTAAGAGTAGCGACAGGGATTTGGAGCGGGAAAGAGATAGAGAGAGGCGGAGCTCGAGGGAAGGAGAACGGGATAGGGAGAAGAGAGACAAGGATAAAGAGAGGGATAGGGAAAGGGATAGGGATAGGGAGAGGAGGGAGAGGGAGAAGGAGAGGGAGAAAGAGAAGGAGAAGGAGAAGGAGCGAGAGAAGAGAGAGAGAGAGAAAGATAGGGAAAGGGAAAAGGAAAAGGAAAGGGAAAGGGAAATGGAAAAGGAGAGGTCAAGGAGTAGGAGTCGATCGAGGCTGGAGCATGAAAGGGATAGAGAGTTGACGAGAGGAAGGGAGCTTGAAATGCGCGATAGCAGGTGATGTCTAATGCCTTTTCTATTAATATTTTAATATAGCGTGCCTCTTAAGGATTTGCTTCTCATTTTTCTGTCATCAGTTTTTCATTTGCTTTTAATCCAATTTGCGCTTGGAGATTTTAAGTTAAAGCTGTGATTGTTCTTCACTTTCAAAATTTTAGTGAACTCCTTATGCCATGGTACTAAACTCAAGAGTCAAGAGTTTTATTCGATTGGTGAAAAAGTGTCTTTCTGATGAAATGCCTTTGATTGGGTTTGTTTTTGTTTCCTATCAGAATTTGTTCTGTTATTTTAATGATAATGGGTTGAGCTATTGAAATTTGAATCTTCATTTGAGGGTTTGACTTGAACTCAAACTTTAAGATCTTCAGATTTTGATGTCCATCCTAAATGCTGTTCTTGGACATTGTTATGGTTTTATTGTAGTTAAGAGTAATTAATTTGATAACCATTGAGACTTGCTGATAATTGGATTTATGAAATGTGAATTTATGTAGAAAGTTCCATTTACACTTCTCTCGGTATCCCTTGTGACTAGGGTTGAAGCATGAAGGAAATGTATAAAAAATGGTGTCATTGCAGGGAAAAGTGTAAATTTATGCATAGAGGATATAACATTCTAACTTGGGTTATTAAAGTGGATGGATTGTTTTCACATCTTAATGGGCTTTCAATGCAAAACGCCTTGGAGGTTTCTTCACTGAAGAAATTGGCTTTCCCAGTTCCTACATACTGAATTTGATAAGTCTGCTGTTTCTTCCTGGGCTTTTAGATTTGGCTCATGCCTCCACCCTTCTAGTGTTTTGCGTAGCTGGATTTGAGGTTGCCACCCTACCTCTGAGCTTAGATCCGTGATGTATTGAAATTTTAGCTCTGCGACGCTTGTGTTTGCTGTATCAGTTTTTCAACCGTTTCTTCACTTCAGAGATGAAAATGCTAAAGCTCCATATCTGTGCACTCCCTCTGCTCTGAACAGGGATTTTAAACAGAAAATTTTGCTGTTTCGAAATGGTTAAAAATCTAACAAATTGCGAATAGGTTTAGAGCAGGTTTGTTAGTGCTTATGACCACTTATAAGCTGGTCAAACACATTTTTATGCACATATTTCGTAAGACTCACTGAGTATAATCTACAAAAATTATTACCAAACATACTCTTAGTGTGTTATGTGAAGTATTGACACTCATAATACATTTGTATATGGATGGTGATTCATTCATGGGAGAAAATTAGTAAACATCCATATGGATTTTGTTGTTTAGATGTAGTTGACAGGAAAGAGATTTTTAACTATGTATTTCAAATAGCAATGGCTGAGGAATTTTCTTGATGTGCACAGCACAAAATAGGTTTATATTTCTAATGTCGAAAGGTCTAAACAAACGTGGGTCTTTCCAACTACTGGTGATCCAAAATGCACCTCTAAGAGCATAATTAACACTTTAAAGATTTCAAACTGTTTATGCAGCAAAATAATAAAGCTGTTGATCCTCGTTGTTTCCTTTGTTAAATTGTTTTGTCAATTTGTATGCTTGACGATAGTCATGTACTTGGATTACAAGTTATGTTGCACACCATTCTTGCGAGGCACCAATGTCTTTCTATTGTTATTGATGTCGTGTTGCTTTCCAGTAGGTGAGTGTTTCATGATTATGTGGGCAAATGGTTAGATTGTTTATTTTGCTGTATGTCTGGTGATATGGGCTCAATGTGACATGTGGAAAAATTATCCACTAGGTTGCTTTTCTTCTGTTTTCTTTACTTATTGTAAAAATCACTCTTCTGGTTAGGAGTTAGCCATGTAAATTGGAACGAACACAGAGGAAGATGCCAGCTTGGAGTTTTTGGGGTGAAAATTCTTTAACCCCGGGGGAGTCTTAAAAACAAGGGTTTGAGATTATGTTCTTACAACAAATCTCTAGCAGGCTTGAGGCCACTGATATGATGATATTGGCCTTTTTCTATATTGGATTTATACTCACTATACTTTGAGTCGTTAATGCAGGAGATTCAAGGATAAGAAGGAAGCAACCGAGCCTGAAGCTGATCCAGAAAGGGACCAGAGAACTGTTTTTGCCTACCAGGTTTGTGTTTTGACTGATGATGCTTGCATCTCAAGGATCAAATCACCAATTTTTTTTTGCATGTCGTGTGTACTTTGTTTATGTATGGAATGAGCAAGTGACAGTTGCTTAGATAACTGTTATTTGATTACCCAACATTTCTCGATTGCAGATGCCACTGAAGGCGACAGAGAGAGATGTTTATGAGTTCTTTTCACAAGCAGGAAAGGTATGCAAAAAAGATGACATAGTTTGATCCTAGATCATAAGCTTTATGTTTTTGGATATTACTTTTCTTATTTTCAGTTTGTTGTTTTCTTTTATTTAGGACTGTTCTCATTTCCTCCTCTATTCCAACTGTAAGAGTACATTTCAGATTTGATACTCTACACAAAAGTGGGTTGCTCCTTTATTTCCTTCTTCTACATCTTTCTGTCCCTTTTAGCTATCCTTTATCAAGGTCAAAGACTAAGTCTACCATTTACACGGACAACTCCTTTTATTAGTGTACTGTTTTATGCTAGTTTATAGCATGTTTGGTAGAGCTTTTGAGTGCTTATAAGTAGATCAAACATCATTTTTATCCATATTTTGTAGGGCTCACAGCTTCCATCCACTTTTTATTTACATATTCTATCGGATCCACTGCTTTAATCTACAAAATATTTTACCAAACAACCACTTAGCTAATTGTAATCTTAAGTTCTGTCATTACACGTTCTCGAGTTCATCTTAAGTTATCTTGGCTATTCTACACGGTGGGGCCCGTGATACTTGTTTCTGTGATGGTTGTCTTAAATTGTTTTCTAGTTTCTTTATTGCCATAAATTCTTTAAAACCTTTCTACACCTAGTATTGGGAAAAGACCAAATTGTTTTATTTTTTGGATTTTGTATAATCATTTGGAGGCATTTAATTGCTGTCTTATTGGAGGCTGGAGCTTATCTAGTAAATGGTCCTCTGCCTTCATTTGCTGATAGTATCGTCACTGTCTTTTGTATCAACTTTTTACATACAGGGGGTAGTGTGAATGGGTTAACAATAATCTTCTGGCACTTCATATCATATTTTATATAGTAGTGAGGCATAAGACGGTTTTTAAGTTCTTTGCTCCCGCAGCTTCCTTTATTTATAAATTTATATCTTTATAATTTTTCATTTCGATCTGCAGGTAAGGGATGTACGTCTAATTATGGATCGGAATTCAAGGCGATCAAAAGGAGTTGGGTAAGTTTATGCTTATGGTGGCCATATCATGTTTTCTTTGTTGTCTCTGAATTGCGAACGTGTTTATGTTTCCCTGCATTAAGATTCTTTTGGCACATGGGATGAATGTTTTAGATTTGATAAATACTTCTCTTCTCCAGTTTCTGTTTCTGCTCCTCTAGATTAGAAGCAGTGCTCTTGATTCACTTCAGACCTTTGTCATGTTGTCTTTGAAATTGTATATTTCGAAGAAGTGAATTTGTGGATGTTACGTGTAGTCTTCGCTAGTGAGAGAATCAGCAGTCTGATTCGATCCTATTATTGTTCCTGCTAGTAAAAGTCTGCTATCAACCGAAGCCCTTACTAAGGAGTATTTATTAAACCTTCATCAATAATTTTGATTCTTCGAATCAAAGGCTTTCGAATATATCTTATCAAGATATTTTGGAGCCATTCAAACCTCTTGCATCCTTTTCCATCTTTCCGGATAGTGATATGTATAGTATACCGCTTTTTTTAATGGTGGAATTCAACCGTAGAGGATTTTAATGGATTAAAGAGTTGAGAAGAATAAGTGAGAGAGAGAGAGAGAGAGAGAGAGAGAGAGAGAGAGAGAGTTTTGTGTGAGGGGAGTTTGATTTTGATGAATATGGAGAAATCGAGGAATTGAGAGAGAGATTTGGGTTTTGGTTTGAGAGGATGAAGACGTAGTGACGGACAAAGAAGTACTTTTTTTTTGTACTTGTAGCGGAATAAACTTTCCTACGGTCGGTAATTATGGAGAACAGGAGAACTAAGACAACGATGATCCGAGTCTATATTTCATTATCAGGTGAAAGATTTCTAATGTTTTTCAAGTTTCACTTTGTAGGTACTTGTTGATATGATTTGTTTGACATGTGTAGTTTATGATTTAAGAGTATGTTATTCTGATATATTTTAATTTCTCACGTAAAACTCGAAAGCCATTGAGCTCATTTCTTCCCAATGTACTTTCAGTCACAACATATAAATGCCAATGCCAGTTTCTTTGAAACTGGATTGCAGCTGTACTGAATCCGTCTTGTTTCTGGTTCAGTGGTCAACCACTTCAATTAATTCAGCTAGCTTTTTGTCAAAATGTTATGCCATCACCAATATTTTAAATTTAAAATGGAAAACTAGGTTCTAAAATAATGTTAGGTAGCACGTTGCGTACTAAATTGTATACGGCCATTAGTCTATCATGATTACATTTATCAAACTCAGACAGTTCAAGAAAGGATAGGCTAATAGTCACCTTGGTTTTACGTTGATGTTTTTGACTGGGCTTTTCTGGCGTTTGGAAACCAGTTTTACATAAATTTCAGGCTAACAGGCTGCCAATACCTTGGTGGTGTGGTCTGAAGTTTGTGATTAACATGGCATAGATGGCGCCTAATAATACCCCTAATTCATGCTATGAAGGGAAGCTGGTATATTTGTGAGGCATTGTGTGTCATAAAAATATACTGGCTTCTCCTATATGTTCCTCACTTTTGTTCCACGCGGTATCATTTCGTTCGAAACTCACTGTACACATTCTTATCCCCCTCTGTAGTGATTGACTTGGTAATTACTTAACCTGACAACAGATACATTGAATTTTACGATGCTATGTCTGTGCCGATGGCTATAGCTCTTTCTGGCCACCTTCTCTTTGGACAACCAGTAATGGTCAAACCTTCAGAGGCTGAAAAAAATCTTGTTCAATCCAATACTACTGCTGGTGGTTCAGGTGTTGTCGGACCATATGGTGCTGCAGATAGGAAACTTTACGTGGGCAATTTACACTTCAACATGACAGAATTTCAGCTTAAGCAGGTAAATGACCCGTCCACCATTTATCATAGCACATATTTTAGTTTTATGCTGTTATTCCTGATTACTTTGTAACAGCTCAATATTTTCTGAGGATGAAAGATCTGGAGGTTCAGAACATTATTTGGTAACTAAATTTAAGTGCAAGAAGATGAACTGGATTTACCACTAAGAAGAAAAGCCCTCTGTTTTGTTCGTTGTTGCAATTTCTGCCGTCTCTATTGAGTGTCTTACCGTCGTTTGTAGTGAAATAGCCTCTCCATTTAGTTTTCTATTAAGCTGAACCATGCTGACTTCAGTAAAGTTCAAAGAAGTAGAAATAAGAGTTGTATTTCTCATAAACTAAAAAACTTAATTAAGAATATTGTTTGAAAGATATGACTCTCACAACCTTTTGACATGTATTATTTCTTGAAACTTGTTCTAAATTCGCGGACACTCAATATGAGGGGTGAAATACTTATTTGACATTGTAATTAACTTTAGTCATTCTTAATTTTAACTGTCGGAGAATAATTAATTTGATCCGAAGGAGAAATACTTAATTCTTTTTATGTAAGCTATTCAATTTTACTTAAAAATTAGTATTTTGTTAACCATGTTAAAATTAGATAATATCACTTAATAAGTTTGTTAAAGATAACCGGCTAAATTAATTTCTTATTTATTCCGTGTTTTACTTTTGGATATCTCTCTCGTGTGTGTTATATTTCTAAGTTATTTCGGCATTAGTCTGCATTTTCTGAAAATTTTCTATCCTACAACGGGCTATCTTTTTCTTGTTTGTGATTTCTTATTACTCCCTCCCTCCCAAGATAGGCTTAATTTTCTTATTCTTATTCACATGTCCCAAATTATATGCCACTTTCCTTGTTGATGGCATAGTTAATCTCTTAGTTTTCTAATATGCTCCTATTTAATGTGCCTTGGTATCAAAATTTATGGTTCCAACTATATTAATTACATTTTCTTAATCTGTGTCAAAATGGAAGTAAGTGTATCTTTGTGGAACGGAGGGAGTAGTATTTTACTACCTCATCCATTGTGTCTCCTTTAGCTCATGTTATCTGTTTTTGAGTTGTGTGCAAATCTTGCTGTTGATTTTTTCTCCTAGATTTTCGAAGCTTTCGGGCCTGTTGAACTTGTGCAACTGCCTACAGATCCAGAGACAGGACACTGTAAAGGTTTCGGATTTGTTCAAGTGAGTATTTTGGAGAATTTTTTGTGTTGAAAGATTCCTTGTGTTCCATTGGATTTTGATGTTATCACCATATATTGTTACATGAAACCTTTTGATTTGATATTTTTCAGTTTGCGCAACTCGAACATGCGAAGGCAGCGGAGAGTTTGAATGGTAAACTGGAGATTGCTGGTCGGACCATCAAGGTACTAGGCTTATACCATTTTAGCTTCATTTTCATTTTGGTTCATTTTCTGAGACTTGTCTCTTTCTATTTTAAATTCATTACAGGTTTCATCGGTTACAGATCATGTTGGAGTACAAGATTCAGGAACAAAAACTGCAGATTTTGACGATGATGATGGTGGTGGTTTGGTGAGAAGTTTTTTAAATTGTGATATGGTTATTAACTAATTATGCTTCAATTATTGTTGTTAGTTGCCCAATGGTAACTCTAGCTTCAAGCTTTTACTAAAACTGTAATTTGCTTGCAATTATGTTAAGAAGTTTAATTTTCTTCTTTCATGTGATCAAATCTTTATTTCTTGTTTTGTGTAAAAAAAGGGTGGTCAAATCGAATGTTTATGAGCGCTGAAAGTTTGAGTGCATTGCAATTTTTTTTTCTATGTTAGTAGTATTTGATTTCTCCTCCGGAGGTGGTGATTAAATGCCACTGACCAAAGGATATGGACACTGCAATTCAAATTTATGAGTAATGGAGAGCACTTAGTTAATGTGAAATGCGGTTGTCCGGATGATTTAGTATTCCAAATTTTTTCTGTTCTGCACCATATTCTTAGAATCTCGTTTGTTATTGTTTGCATAATCTCTGCAGTCTTTAAATGCTCAGTCAAGAGCATTGCTCATGCAGAAGCTGGATCGCAGTGGTACTGCTTCAAGGTATGTACATAGGGTTGCATTAAATCCATACCTTCCTTTTGTGACTAGTCGTCAACACAAACTTGATTATCCTTTTCAGTGTCACGGGGCCGATTGGAGTGCCTGCGCTCAATGGATTAGCTCCACAACAGTCTATAAACTTGCCAATGAATCCATCAACAGTACTTCCTACCCCACTTCTTCCAACACAACTGGTTTCTATGGCTCCAGAACCTATTGGGAACCCCAGTGAGTGTTTGCTATTGAAGAATATGTTCGATCCAACTTCCGAGGTTAGTGGTATTTTTGTACATTCTCACTAAAGTTTGTTCTCTCTTTCCCTCCTTTGCTCAAACATACTAAAAACCCATCACAGATGGATCTGGAGTTCGATTTGGACATCAGAGATGATGTGCAAGAAGAATGTTCCAAGTATGGCGCGGTGAAGCATATTTATGTGGACAAGTAAGTATATATAAAATATCTATTTTTTTTGCATGGTTACATGAAGATGAAGATGATGATACTGTGAGAGGGTGTTATTCTCAAATTTCCACCAAGCAGAGGGAGGGTTAGTCAAGTTGTTCAGGAACTAACAATATGGACATTTGTGGAAGAAAAGTTCTCAGAATATCTGAAATTATAGGTTGCGAAGAAAAAATAAGATAAAAATTTCCTTTTCTGAAAAATATGATTGTTTTTATTATTAAGTACAGATTGAGAAGGATACGATTTTGTTTTTTGTTTTTCAGTTGGTGTCACAATTGTGACAACCTAATTTTATTAATTTGTTTTCAATGGTTTCACCAAATTCTTCGCATTTCATTATCAATATCTTGCCATGTTTATGCTTTCACTTGTAATAATTTAAGATCGTTTCTACTTGCTGGCTACCTCAGGAAAGGAAACTCCATGATCAAGTTTGATCTCATTAAGCACACTTGGTTAGCAGAACTGTGAATGCATATATGATGGCTTATAATGATCTTTTTACTTTCCAGGAATAGTGCCGGTTATGTATACTTGAGGTTTGAAAGTGTCGATGCAGCATCACGTGCTCAACAAGCTATGCATAAAAGATGGTTTGCTCGTAGATTGATCTCAGCAATATTCTTGGTAATCACTTTTAAACACACGAGCCCCCTCTCCCTTGAAAGAGAACCAAGGGATGGAAAGTTGGTAGTCCTATTTATGTTTAACTTGAGGGAAATTCAATAATTAACTTCTCAAATTTGTCACAGGTGACAAAATACCTGTAGTGGCCATGTTTGTAGGTCTTTTTCTTCCACAGTTTCCTCCTGGAGAATACAACAGAGAACCTGGGGAAATTTGGTTGTTTTTCTATTTTAACACCAGATTATTTTTTGGAAAGTTCTTGGAATTTTCATTGTGGTGAAAATTAGTTCACACTGATCTCCAGGTGGGCCCATAGTTTTTAAATATAGTTGACTTCATGTTGGATGATCCTGACTCTTGGATTTCAAGCAGCTTTTAAAATCACTCGTTGAAACAAGCTTTATCGCAAAAACCCCTCTATGATTCTCGTAGTTAATTTTTTGAAAATTACTTCTCTGCGGGCTTGCTACTGAGTTCTGACCACTTTCTATCAGATGCAGGCCTTGGTAGTGTTATAGCTGCTATGTATGCCGTCAAATGCAATTAAAAACTGTTCTAACTACCTACTATTTAGGCTGTCAAATGCAGTGAAAATCATTCGGAGTGGACATCTAATAATGTAGCCCCAATAAATGGCGAGATGTCCACACACGTGGTTATTGGAAAATTTGTTTCTATCTTAACAGTTAACTACCTTTTTTGTATTTTGCAGAAACTATTTTTCCTCACTTGTAAATTTTCTGCCGTCACTAAATTATGGGATTTTGTCTTTACCTTTTGCAGCAACCATATGAATACGACGCCAAATTTAAGGGTGCAGCTTGAAAAAATTGTGAAATGGTGCTTCGTGGAGGATGTCATTGATCTTGAATTTACTTAATATATGAGTAACTTTGAAATGATTATTTTGAATGGTAGTACCGACTGCATTATGTAAGTTAAACATTTGTTAACGCTTTATTACTGTCCAGATAAGGGTTTCACTGCATAATCTATGTTAGCTGTCATACGTGTTTTCGTCTACCCCTATGCTTTTGGTATTGTTTACTTGTCTAAAGCAACCAAGCAAGAGTGTGGCTGCATGGGATGTTAGTTACTGGTGTGTATGTGTTGCTAAGCCATAGTGTTCCGTAGTGTTATCTGGTGGTATGGAGTACCTAGGTGCAAGAAAATATGTAAACAGAAACAAGGGTTTTTATTGCAGTGAAATTTCTGATTCTTCTAGCTCTGTGGCTGTGATATGATTGTTGTATTGACATAATGCTGCGGGTTCTAATGAAAAATTGGTAATGTTTTCTTTTGAGTAAACGTAGGGCCTCTGTTTATTCAATGAAGTTGCTATGTATTTTGCATGAATTTCCTAACAATATTTCGAGACCTCAACTTGATTATGGGGGTGGGTGGTGCTGAAGGTATACCATGCAGTCGAATAATTATGCTGGCAAAATAGGGTATCTTATGGGTTAGGCTGAAGATTGTGTAGGTCAGAGAATCATTTTTCTTCTATACCTCATTGTGTAATTTTTTTACTTTGATAACTCGGTTATACATAAATTGAATATGAATTTTTTAAAAAGTAAAATAAAATAAGTATAGGCTTGAAGTCTACTAAAATATCTAAAAAACTGAATAGTGAAGCTGAAATTCCTAAAAAAATTGATATTAATGTGTATGAGTTTGAAATCTAGTAAAATTTATAAAATTTATTCAGTTATTGAAATTTTTAAAATTAATTAGTCATTGGGGATACTTCAAAATTTTAAAGAATTTAAGTGGGGTGTATTCAAAATGCGACTTCTAAAGATTTAAGAGTTTAGGTGTATTTAATGTAGAATTTTTAAGATTCTAAAAATATATTGGTGTATTGAATAGAAATTTTTAGAGATTTTAAAAAAGACTTTAAAAGTAATGGAGTATTCAATTAAAACTATTTAGTAGTTTTTATAAGTTGTGGGATATTCAAATTGAAAAGGTTTAGGGATTTTTTACTTATCAGACTTTTGGAGACATATTTGGTGTAAATTATAAATAGAAAATCTTAAATAAAATTTTCTGTCTACACTGAGCTTTGTGAAGACTCTAGATCCTTAAAATAAAGGTAGTTTATTTTCTTTCACTTTTAGAGTTTTCTTGTATCTCTTCTGTCTACTTTTAGATGTTGAAAATATTTGATATTTTTTTTTATTGAACATTACTAAAATCTTATTAATTCTTTTTAGGATTTATATTATTTGTTAATTTATTAATTGAGGTGACTTATTATTTTTTTTTTATTTTGTAATAAATATTTTTATTGACATGAGAAATATGATTTATTACTTAGAATCTTTAATTATATATATTGTGGATGATTTGGACGAGATGTTACTTAAAATAATATTATATTTATAAAAATTTTGCTTAGTATTTAAAAAAAATAAAAGTGTTTAATTAAAGTTTATAGAAGTTTACACAGTTAGTTTAAAGAAGATTTTTATTAATTCTCAACAAATTTATAGAAGTCCACGAATTATATAAAAGTCATCCACTTATAAAATTCTATAAAAGTCTCAATTTAATACACTAAAATTTAATAGAACTTATTAAAATATGAAATGAAGACAATTGAAATTATATAAATTTCTTAAAATCTATCAAAATCTAAAATAGAGCCCTCTTTAAACCCAAAGATTATTATTATTATAATTATTTTAAATAAATGCAAGACAAATTATCATATGCAACGACAAATGATTGAAAAAATAGGTAAAATTTATTTCTCTTTCCGTTATCGTTGAAATTATCATTATGCACGACAAATGATTTTGTTTAATTTCAAAATTAATTTTTTCTAAAATTATTTCTTCTAATTAGTTAGTTAGTGATTATGTTTGATAAAGATTTTTGTTGAGGATAAACGTGTTGATCCACGGACATGGTAAAATCTAATGTTAATTCTATTATCAACCGATTTTCAATAGCTTCATGGAACTCCAGCATAAGAGAAGCTGTGAATCGAGGTCACGCCCAAAACGCTCTTCTTCTTTTCCGCCAAATGAAACGAAATTCTAATGTACAGCCCAACAATTTAACTTTTCCCTTCATTGCAAAAGCTTGCGCAAAGCTTTCATACCTAAAGTACTCCCAGATGATTCATGCTAATGTTGCAAAATCGCCATTTTGTTCTGATGTTTATGTACAGACAGCTTTGGTTGATATGTATGTAAAATGCAGTTGCTTAGATCATGCATACGATTTGTTTGATAACATGCCTGAAAGAGATTTAGCTGCGTGGAATGTGATCATTATGGGTTTTGCTCAGTTGGGTTTTATTGATAGAGTTTCGTGCTTGTTTAATGGGTTGAGGATGGATAACATCATGCCTGATGCAGTAACGATCATGGGGTTGACACAATTGGTGTCTGGGGTGAATGATACTAGGTTGTTGAGTGCTGTGCATTGCTTTGGGATGACATGCGGGCATGGAGGTGATGTTTCTGTCGCCAACACTTGGATTGCTGGCTATTCGAAATGTGGTGACCTGTTCTCGGCTGAGATGGTGTTTTGTGGTATTGGTTTGGATGCTTTGACTGTTGTTTCTTGGAATGCAATGATTGGGGGATGTGGTTGTGTTGAGGAACCGGTGAAGGCTGTTGGGGTGTACCAATGTATGATTCTCGACGGATTTAGGCCTGATTTGTGTACCATTCTTAATTTGCTTTTGTCATGTACTCATCCTAGTTCTTTATGTTATGGTATGCTAATTCATGCTCATGGAATAAAAGTGGGTTGTCATGAGGATATTGCTGTGCTTAATACCCTTATTTCCATGTATTCCAAGTGTGGAAATGTCGACATGGGAAGAAGTGTGTTTAGTAGCATGACTGAGAGAACACCAGTTTCATGGACTTCTATGATTGGTGGGTATTCTGCAAAAGGCGATTTAGATGAGGCATTATCTTTGTTCCATGCTATGGAGGCTTCTGGTGAGACACCTGATTTTGTTACCACGATCCATTTGATTTCAGCCTGTGGCCAAATTGGAGCACTCGAGGTTGGGAAATGGATTGATAATTACACCATTTTGATGGGGTTGAAAAGCAATGTGATGGTGTGTAATGCATTGTTAGACATGTATGCAAAATGTGGAAGTTTAATAGATGCTCAGGAACTCTTTGGTACTATGCACGGGAAAACGGTAGTCTCTTGGACGACTATGATAGCAGGATATGCTCTAAATGGAAAAACACAGGAAGCTTTAGATCATTTTTACCGAA
Source organism: Forsythia viridissima (assembly GCA_030279155.1). Lineage (NCBI taxonomy): Eukaryota > Viridiplantae > Streptophyta > Magnoliopsida > Lamiales > Oleaceae > Forsythia > Forsythia viridissima. The sequence continues at coordinate 35,008,674 of CM059038.1, read as the reverse complement.
TGTTAAAGTTGGGTTTGAAACCAAATCACAGAACTTTCCTTGCTGTTCTTCAAGCCTGCACTCATGCTGGTCTTTTGGAGAAAGGGCGGGAAATTTTTGATATGATGATTAAAGTGTATGGAATAAATCCCGGACTAGACCATTATGCTTGCATGACTGACCTCCTTGGTCGCCAAGGAAAACTAAAAGAAGCATTGAACTTTATTCAAGATATGCCAATCAAACCAGATGCCGGGATTTGGGGTGCTTTGCTTTGTGCTTGCAAGATTCATCACAACCTAGAGCTTGGTGAGTATGCTACACATCGTCTTTTTCAACTTGAACCACAGGGTGCAGCTCCTTATGTCGAAATGGCAAATATATATGCATCAGCAGAAGAGTGGGACGGGGTTGCTGCAATGCGTATGAAAATGAAATGCAAGGAAGTGACAAAATCCCCCGGGCAAAGTGCAATACTAGTGAATGGAAAACATTATTCTTTTACTGTAGAAGATAGACACCATTCTCAAGGCTTTCAAATATTTGAAACATTGGATAACTTAGTTTTACAGTTGAAAGATGAAGTGCATTTATTTTGTCCACCAGAACTTGTGGAGTCATGAATTGGCCATGAGGCTCGGTTCTCATTGGAATGGTGCTATATGGCCTTTTAACTGTCTTGGTCCTCCTTTCGAGGTCTTGAACATGAAAAAGTTGTGCCTCATCCTTGTCAACAAGGATGAAAACCAAGTATAAGAAGCTGGATTGGAGAAAATTTTGAAACCATATGAGAAAGATGGAGTATCAATCAGAAAGGTAACACTCCTGCAATCATTTATACAGTGTCAGCAATTGGCCTCTATAGGAGTTGCTGGGAGAGGCAATTAGGTGACGGTAATGGCGCAACCAAAGAATTGTACATTTTCTCCTCTAACTAAAATGTTAATCCTATACAAAGCAACAATTTACAATTGCTACTGCCTTTCCAGTTCCACCATTAATTGTATTTATCTTCTACACATCATCCAATATTTCTAAATCTTAATTTGAGTGAGTATTGAAACAGTTGTATCAAATTCTCAAGCTGTAGTCCTCGTACATGACATACTAGAAGATCGTAAAATTTCCAGTTGTTCACATATACATGGGGAAAAAACTGACAATTTCTCAGATGAAGAACAAAGAGAACACACTGAATCTCCCGGCCAAAAGATTAAAAGTCGAAGCGCCGTCCTCATAATGAACTAACAAGGATGTATATATCTATTTATTCCAATCCAAAACATTTATTGGCTTTGTAGCCATGTACAGATTATGAATACTCCTGTACCTGCGTTTCTTGTGCTTGCTATTGATCACACAATCATGTATGTTTATCTCTGATGAAGTAATTTCAATATCTTTATTGTTCCTCTTGATATCATCTTCATCTCCAAATATCTGTATAAGCTGTTCGGACACCCATGCCGCCTTTTCTGCCTGTGACAAGCTCTCTTTAAGCCCAGATGACGATGAACAAGCCATGAAAATGCAGAAAACAGAAATATATATATATATATATTTGTATCTCTCTCTCTCTCTCTCTCTCTGTGGGTGGGATATTGTGGCCTTGCTCTTGAAAGACTTTGGCTTAACGAGTTTTTATTGCTTTTTGGATGAGGAGAGCGTGTTACAGGTTTATACGTATTATGGGAGTTTTAAGAAACTGCAGTGTAGATTCAAGGAAGATGATGGGAAAACTCTCTCTCTCTCTATGAACACGTATAAACAGACAGGTAGATTATTTGATATAAAATTCAATTGTATTTATACTTAATTAATACGTGACTGACTTAGTTAATTCCTTGGTCTTGAAATTAAAACATTTTTGTACAGATTTTAGCTGTTGTTCCTTTTATGCATGAAAATGACAACATTTGACCTAATGCTTGCTGTCCCTTTACATGACGGTCCATTATGGGAATGATTAAATGACTTAATAACCAAGTCTATGTATTGCACCATCTTATAAGTTATAATTATTAATTAATTAATGGACTTTTTTTATTCAGTCATTGATGTGAACTAATAATTAATCCAAACTTCTTTCTTAATTTGTCCAAAACAAGTTGTGTTTCAAAGAACTTTCTTTATAAATAATTATTACAAATTATTTCATATGAAAGTTCAATATTATATTTGTGTAGTATTAAATATTCCAATTTTGATCTTATTTGTATACTATATTATCAACTTACGTCAAAATGAATAATAAATTTATGAATTTTAATTTTTATTCGCAAGTAGTAAAAGGAAGATAAGAAAGAGCTTCTTTCCTTCGCTTCCTTCTCCTAAATCCTCATTTCTTCTTTTTTTGCCTATCTTGAGAAGAGGCAATAAGACCCGACAAAAAAAGAAGTTTATTTTTTACAAAAATATTTTGATTTAAAATTAAATATAAAGGTTAAATCGCCTTTTTAACAAAGTGACCATTTAACAGTCAAACAGAAGAAAATCGATCACTAGAGGTTTAAGTGTTGCAAACTTGAAAGTTGAGAATTCAAATAACAAGAAATAAAGGTTGAATATACTATCCATATGTTGGGGGACCTTTGATGCAAATATTCACCAAATAGTTGTATCATCTCAAGTACGATGTAGAAAAGCAAATCGCTAATATATCTATCTAATCTAATAAATCCTAAAATCTTTACATTGTTGCCATCATTACTACTTAGAGAGGTCAATTAGGTGATCTTAATCCCTCTTTTTATTTCTTTTTTTATTTCCTTTTTCATTTTTGATATGTTTCTAAAATCAAAATTTTTGATAGATAGATTTAGTTTCTAGTAGTTGTATAAAAAAACCGTTTATCAAGATCACAATCACTTCTAACTAGAGCCAATGCGCATATCTACTAGATTGACAAGGTCAAGATTAAAGTAACAATTTTTTTTTTCTAGATAATTAAATTTAATTGATTTTTTGAGTTATACTTTACGCTTAAGAAATAGTAGTCCAATTAGTACAGGCATTTCAAATAGAATTTTCACTGTTAAAATCAACTTAAAAAGAAAGGGATCCGATATGCTTAGACCTATTACGAGTAATGCAAGACTCAAAAATAGTTGTCAGGCTTTGCAAATGGAAACGAGGACTCGGGCCAATAACAGTGACAAGAACATACGAACTTACAAACTTCTGACCAAAAAAAGTAGTATTTCCATTACTTCTTATAAAGGAATACATTAATACTAAGCAAGAATCAAACATCAATACTAATTCATCATATTTCTAAGAGAAGGCGAAATCTCGTAAACTGGAGAACAAATTAACATTGAACTGTATACATTGAATCCCTTGTGAAGATAACTTACAGTATTCACTGACATAAATACTTCGGACAACTTGATATCCAAACACAACAAATAGAAGAATCAATACAACATGTTTTTCAAAACAAATAATATTACCTCGTCTGCTCCCACAACTCCGTATACTATACTATTCTACCACCACTATAAATCAATCAAATTGTGCAAAACCGTCTCACTAAATATATCTGGTTGCACAAATAAATAGTGTTACAGTGTATAGTAATAAACTGAAGCTGCCAAAATGTATCTCAGTCATAGCAATCAAGTCCACAGATTTCTAGTACAGGACCTTCTCTTGAAACAAAAGGGTTGATTCTTACCCACAGAAGGGTTATTAACGAAGCCAGTAGAATCGACCAGATAACGATAACTGTAGGCAATCTTTCTTTTTTCCCAAGCAATCCCTTGAGGAATGGATAGAGGTGAACAATAACCCACAAGGCAAATAATAGTTTACCAAACAATGGACCCCAAGAGTCATATCCATTATTAATGGCATCTGCAATGCCCGCCACAACCGCGACTATATTTATTATCAGCAACGTTGTGGGTGGGATTAACAAAGACGTCCACTTGAAGATATATAGCTCGGAAAATCCACCATCATCTCCTCCTTTTGAGGTAACGGTAAAATTTGTGTTCATACCAGCTAAAACCTTCAGCAATCCTTGGAAGAGAGCGCAAAGATGTGCGGAAACACCTCCAATGACCCAGAACTGCTCATTCCTCCACCAGTCTTCAATTCCAACACCACCCCATTGCATCTCAAGGATACCGGTCGCAGCAATGGAGACGAAGAGGGCTATGAATATGATGCTCGCATAATTAGTTATCTGTAAATCGATGATATTGTTAGCTATAAAGCATTTGCAAACAAAATGCAAGTAATCTTCCAAATCGTTGGTCATTTAGTCTTTTTAATGAGCACATGCATAACATTTCGAACCATCATAACAAATAGCTTTCTAGGCGCCATCTAAATATTAATTGTTGAGAATGTAATCCATTAGGATAACACGACACTTACCTCAGGGACAATAAATTTCCCAGTAAGAAGGCAGATGGCAGGCAATGTACAGTACACGATCAAAGGGATAGAAGTCCAAGGATATACGACTGAATTTATATAGGAAAGTCGTTCCAACCACTTCAATCCACCTCCATAACCATACCATAAGGGGCAGTGTTTGCTAAAAAATATCTCAACAGATCCAAGAGCCCATCTAAGAACCTGGTGAAGACGGTCTGAGAGGTTGATGGGAGCTGACCCTTTGAATGCCGGCCTCTTTGGTATGCAATACACAGATCGCCAGCCATGGCAGTGCATCTTGAATCCTGTCAAGATATCTTCAGTGACAGAGCCATATATCCAGCCAACCTGGTTCAGAATTTTGATATTCAGAAGGTAACAAGGCAGAACATATGCATTAATGTAATACAGAGTTTAGCACTAGACTACTTACCTCCTTTCCCCATTCTGTCTTATCTTCATATCCACAGCTGATAACATGTATGGCCTCTTTTAAGAGTAACGTGGAACTAACTTCCTTCGGAATGCCACCATTTTCTAGTAGTGTTGAGGCTATGAATACGGGAGATTGCCCAAACTTCTTCTCAAGTTTTTCTTGGAAGACATTAGACGGATTTTCCGTTTTCGTCTCTGTGATGGAAATATAAGGTGCACAATTCAGTTAAATCCATTTTGTTTCTGTTCTTATTTTCGGTGCCTCGGGTAGGTGGACAGGTGTTTGGATATTGAGAATAATATTTGGAAGATTGAGTGACTAATATGCTGATGTTGTTTTCTAACAACAAAAAAATTTACCTTCAGTACTTTCTTTGATGGTTTCAAGTGCATGTATCTGTTTTGATGCCTCTCTTTGCTTCAATTTCTTCCTTGTATCTTTCTTCAATTTTGCTCCCTCGTTTTTCCTAGACCTACAGCACAAACGGCACCACTTCGGCCAGCAGTTACAAGTCTTGCTAGGCGGCTTCTTCTTGATAGGAGCATCATATCCATAAAGTGCTTGCCTTCTGAAGACACACCCTGTGCCAACATATATTGGCCCTTGCAAACCATCCAAACCCTTCATATTGATCTGTCAAAATTGCCAAAATCATTTTCTGCTTGATGAAAAAGTAAATCTAGCCAATACAAGAAGAAAAATTTACTTACATCGAAGAACACAACATTTCGGTTTGAATATCTATCGTTACTATCAATCCCATCAAATCTTTGTGGAAACTGGACATAGCACACTTTCTTCCCTGAAGTAGGATCCATCATGAAACACATAGCTTCTCTCAGTGCCTTGCTGTTGTTTATGTAGTGATCGCAGTCAACATTCAGAAGATAAGGTGCATTTGATAGAACGGCAGAAACTCGCACCTAAAAGTTTACAACAAAGAATTAAGTCCATGCAATCTGAACTTAGATTTTACTGAAGTATTTTTTTTTTCCTTTTATATTTTTTCGTGGTGTTTGGTGTATATGGGTGGGAGGGAAGGAAATTTACAATGTATAGGTGACTATAGATTTACCAGTGAATTCATGGCCCCTGCTTTCTTATGGTGCTCAAATCCAGGTCTCTTTTCACGGGAAACATAAACCAGACGAGGCAATTCATTTCCTTCTACATCGCAAACACCATCTTGACCAAGGAGTACCTATTACAAGGCAACCTCAGAAAATTAGAATTTCAAACATCACCAAGAATTAACCAATTTAAATGGCATTAAATGACAATTATGTATAGCAAAAGCACTTCGCACAGTACATATATTATCAGTGTAATTATTGACTTATTAAAACACATTGCACATTGCAAAAGAAGAGTGGCATATAGTGGAGAGCACTGTTAATGAGAAGGTATATCTCTAACCTGGATCATACCAGGATGGTCCCGAACATTGTTTCCAGGCCAGGGCGTTCCATCTTGTGTTGTCCAACCTTCCTCGGGAACTTTTTGCGCTATAGACACCAAATGATTGATCCGAACTTTGAACTCTTCATATTCTCTCTACACGAGAAACAAATAGATTAATAGCAACATGTAAGCAGGACAGTCATGCAGTTGATTAGTAATCATAAGAAAATCTCTCTCTCACGCAGATAATCATATTCCATTTAAGAAGCAAGGAGACACAGACCTTCATTGCACGCCTTTCCCTCACAAATGCTGGATGGACTTTGTTTCTCAAGTAGTCCATCTTCTGAGAGAAGTACCATTCTGGAGCTCGTGGTTCAATACTGAATTTCTTGCAGAAGGGAACCCATTTTTGAGCAAATTCAGACGTTTCAGAAAGAGTTTCAAAAGTGAGCATGGCAGCACCATCATCTGACACATAGCATGCAACTTTTTCGACTGGATAATCCACTGCGAGGATGGAAAGAACAGTGTTTGCAGTAATTAAAGGAGGCTCCTTCATGGGATCAACTGTGCTCACGACGATGTCTATGGCATCTAACTCTGAGGGTTTTCCTTCTTTCTCATACCTAAACAGCAAAAACAATGGTTAGAGTCGTGACACACTGAGATTCTTAAGCAATCGAATTAACATCCCCAACCTATTAGTCCTGTGTCTGATTAAAATTCACCGCTTGACATTTTACAAAATGTCTAACGAGTGTAGTTAATTAACATGGACATACCTCATTGACAGTCGATCAAGGTATGTTTCTCGTTCAATTGGGTACCATTTCGGAAACTGATCAAGTATCCATGATACAGCAAACCATATTTCACAAATAACTGATGTCATCCACAAGCCATATGCATCAGAAACTGGATTCAGAATCCTATAGTGGAAAAAGAAACCAAGAACCACAAGGCGGAGAAGAATTATCAATCTGTAAGGGTTTATCTTGCTCGAAGCAATGGGTAATTTCCTTGACAGAGGTTGTCTTCCTTCATCCATCCTAGTAGAAACATTTACATGAAAATTAATAAATCAGGAAGAACTCGAAAATTTTATTTCAAACAAGCATGAAGCTCATTTGTTTCAAAGTGATGTGAATGAATATACCAAATAGGAGTCACAGATGCATATCTTGACAAATATTAATTCTAATATCCAATTCAAGAATTTTGCTATAGGAAAACCCATAATAACTGAGGATGAAGCCATGGTGATGGTATAGATGATGGTGGTGATCGAAATGCTCGATTCCGAGCGTGGCAATGGTGGTGGTGGTGGTGGTGGTGGTGGTTTACGGCGGCGGTGGCGATGGTGGGGGTAGGGTATCGGCGATGTCAGTATTGGGGAAAGGATTTGGGTCGGGTCGTGGGCCTGTTTTTGGGCTGTATATGGTTTTGATGTGGGTCGGATTGTTGCGTAGGATTTGGGCCACCTGGGGTTTGTGTGTCTAGTTTGCGCGGTCGGGTTAGGGTTTAGTGTGTTGGGCTTGGATATTTGTGGCTTTGGTGTGTGATATTGGTATACAACCAGCAAACCTGGAACTTCATCCAGCAAGGTACGTGTATCTCCGAACTTTGTATTTTTTTTTTTTTCCTGCTTTTTATTTATTTATTTATTTCTGATTGTTTTCGATTTTGTTGGCCATTGAAATTTTGTTACGAATATCTTGCAACAATTTCACTACTCGAAACGTCAATCATGTGGCCTTCGGCCAAAAAACTCGGAAGAGAAGAGAGAGAAATTGAGAGATTTAGAGGGAATCTTGTAAATTTTATTTAATTATGAAAGTGTAATGGTAACAAAGTATTAACTCGGGCTTTACAAAGTCTAATTTAAGCAAGAGACAAGCTAAGAAAATAAAATAAAATAAAGTCTAATTTCAAATCTTGGCAACTTGACATATGGATTGCTTGTTTTTTCCAATGGGAATTTAGAATTCAGAAAAGTAACACGCTTGGAGACTCCTTTACTTAACGAAACAAACAAAATCATACAAAAACAAACGACTTGAATATTGAGAATGGAGGCAGTAACTTACACAGGCAAATCAGGATCCAATTCAATTCCATCAAAGTAGCCACCATCATTATCCTCTTGATGCTTTACAACCTGAAATTTTTCGATTTGCCTGCTCTTCCAGTCTTCCATCCGATCCTTCCATGCAACACTTCCATATCCATATAATGCAACGTCTTTCTCTGGGATCATTGGCCTAGGTTGCACTAGGATATCGAAAATATAATTCTTTTTCATTCTGGCATGGAAATTTGAAGAGTCTAGAATAAGGAAAGGGATGAAGAGCAAAATGACTCACGAGGTGCTGAAGTTCCCGAAGGAGATGGATGGGCCCCGTACACTTGACTGGAAAATGGAGGTACTATAATAGCATTTTGATCTGAAGAAATCTGAGCATCCTGAAACTAGTGAGAAAATAAGGAACTTGGAGATTAAGCACAGAGAGCGAGAGGTAGAGAGAGGTTTGAGAAACCTTTGATTACCTCTTCACCATATGTCAAAAGAGGGATTTCAAGATCCTGGGAAGATGTACCAGAATGATTGCCACATGCAAAAGGAACTGCCCCCGCACTTGTAGTAAGAATTGAAGCCTCAATGTTTCCATAGTCAAACTCGTGTTCCAAATCATCAATGCCATCCTCTTCTTCATCACCTTCGACTCTAGGGCTACCTGCAGTTTACATACCACCATCATGCATATTGTCAAAGCAGCTAGGTTGAATAAAACTGAACAAGAAAGGGCTAACCTTTCACGCGCTTATATCTGATTTTGCATTGTGGACAAGCCTGATTTCCCTCTCTTCTCTCATACTCGTAGCAAGTCCTGCAAACAGGGAAAGCACATTCGTTGCAGGCAACAAAGAGTTCCCCATCTACAGTCACCTCAACTTCATCTTTGCAAATCTGGCATATTTGTCCACTTAGTTCTTGAACAGGCTTAATCTAGAGAATTACGAAACACCAAGAGCGCATCATTAGTCGCATCCACTATTAACTATGAGTCTATGCACCTTCCAGAAATTTATTGATTCCACATTAGCTAATTATTTTCCTGTGTCCATATGTTGTTTTTGCAAGTCTTATTCACCAAAGTTAATGTTTTATCAATATATTTTAGATTTTGAATCCTACACAATATAAATGTCTACATTGTACCATTATAATCAAATTAAAACTTAAACATGGTCTAAGATTTACTCATGTAACTGCAATGCTCTAGTTCTATTTCTGCTATTCCCACGAGGATACAGATCTATGCAGCATTTCCGTGTCCTTAAATTTTAGTAATCACACAATGACACAATCACCCATGTGGATGGCATAAGAACGTAAAAGATAGTAAACAATAAGTGAAAATATCCGATACTTCTCAGAGCCGGAATGCAATCAAACTGATATTTAAACCGACATTGCAAGCATAAATCACCAAAGATCAACATTTGAAGAGAGCAAACTCTTGCGGAGACCTGATAAACCAAATTGGCAAAAGCACTTGCATTTGGCATCAACTGTGAAGTATCAATAAATTAAAGGTACAGTGATTCCAAATAGCCTTTATTTATACAGTAAAAGCTAAGACATTTTTAATCAAAGACAGAAATATCATGAGAGAAACTAAATATTAACACATTTTCATAACAATCCATCTAATCAACAAATAAAACCCAACTGCAGAACTATAGCATTTCAGACTAGTATTATGAAATCACAAATCAGATGAATAAATAATTTATCTCATTCAAGATATTGAACAAAAGTGTATCTGCAGAACTAAATGTAATCTAAGAGAGTTTCATAAAGCACAAAATGCAGAAACAGGAGTCTACAAAACTGAAACTAGAAAGAAAAGACGATTTTTTTAGAGAGACTTACCCTTCCAATTTCGTCAGCATTGATGAGCACAAACTCATTTCTATTGTGAGAACCAGCCACAAGCCTACCTCCAGTGTTCATCACCATTGCCACAAATATCCCAACTCTTCAAATCCCAAGAAAAAGCCCACCTCAATATTCAATCCTCCAATGTACACAGACAACTGGAATACTTATAAGAGACAACTTCTTTTGTTAAAAATAGATCTTCTCAAAGCACACAATAAACCCACCTCAAGATTCACCTTGCATTGCACAAAAACCAGTTGGAAGGGCTTAGAGGAGCAACTTCTTTTCGGAAAACCAAGCTATTGAAATTACAGAGAATGCCAGTCACCATTTAACCTCTCAACGCATATTAACAACTGGAATAGCCAGCTTAAGTGCAAAAAAAAATCCAACTCTAGAAAATACAAAGTCCATCTCAAGGCTCAAGGTTCAACCTTTCGATACAAATTATTTAAAAAAAAAAGGCAAACTTTAGTCTAAAAGTTGAGTCTTGGAATACTGAATATAACCCCTTACCCACATTAGAAGATAATGAACAATACAAACCCGCACATTGGGAAAAGCACTGGTAAAAAAGGAACACCCAATGGGAGGAAAAAAGTAAGACTTGAGAAGAATTTACTACATTATTCTGTAAAGTCGACGAGAAAACAAAAAGGTGTTGCGTTCTTGAAAAAATGTGTAAATTTATAAATAAATATATAATTTTCTTTACAAGCTAATATGGCTGGATAGATTGACTTGAGAGTTGAGAAGAGAGTGATACAAATATATAGTAAACGAGAGAGAAGAAACACTGGAGGTTGGAGGACTTGGATTCTCGAGATGGTTCGTTTATATGTATCCATAACGTGGAAAAAGTTCAGGGGTGTGTCACGTGTGTGTGTGTGTGTGTGAAAATAATGGGCCCCAAAATGTGGTGGTGGACGTGGTGGTGAATTTTGTATTTTGAGTTGTCCTCACCGGAGTTGGTGCGTTAGCAATTGCGTACGTATATGCAGAAGAGAGGCAGTTGAAGCAAAAATATGGCACTTGGATATCAATTTTGATTTTGTTAAAAATAAGGCTGTGTTTGGTTTGGCAAAATTTTTCGTGGAAAATGTTTTTTTTCTATCTATTTTTCGATTGACGTGTTTGATTGCACAAGATTTTCCATTGAAAAACCATTTTCCTCCCCATTTTCTTTGTTTTGTTTGATTGCAACCTTTTTTTTTTTTTTTTTCATGTAGGGGTGTGTTTGATTGCAAGTAGAAAATTTGGGTGGAAAGAAAATATTTTCCATAGAAATGAATTACCAAGAAATTATGGGTTGGAAAACAAGTAAAGATTTTCTATGAAAAATAAATGCTCCTATCCCACAAAGAAAATATTTTCCTTGAAAACAAGGAAAATGTGGTCAAAAGTGGGAAAATGAGAAAAAAATTTATATGGAAAAAAAAAACTTGCAATCAAATAAAACAAGGAAAATAGGTGGGAAAATGTCTTTTCCATGGAGAATTTTTGACAATCAAACAAACAAGTTAGAATAGGCGGAAAAAGATATTTTCCATGGAAAATAAATGCCAATCAAACACACCCTAAAATCTTTTCTCATTTTCCTTGTTTTGGCCACATTTTCCTTGTTTTCAAGGAAAATATTTTCTTAAGGGGGAGGATGTTTTATTTTCCATGGAAAATTTGTCTTAATTAGGCTGTGTTTGATTGTAAGTAGAAAATTTGGGTGGAAAGAAAATAAATTCCATATAAATGAATTGCCAAGAAATTATGGGTTGGAAAAGGTTAACAAATTTTTCATGGAAAATAAATTCTCCTATCCCACAAAGAAAATATTTCCTTGAAAACAAGGAAAATGTGGCCAAAAGTGGAAAAATGAGAAAAAATTTTCCATGGAAAAAAAAAGATTGTAATCAAACAAAACAAAGAAAATAGGTGGGAAAATGCTTTTTCCATGGAAAATTTTGAGCAATTAAACATACAAGTTGGAAAATAGGCGGAAAATCTTCATTTTCCATGGAAAATATTTACCAATCAAACACAGCCTTATTTTCCAATCAATATTTTTTTGGCAATTCTTTTCCATGGAATTCATTTTCTTTCTACCTAAATTTATTGCTTGCAATCAAATACACCCTAAAGAGCAAATTGGTTAGTGTTTATAATTATTTATAAGTTGAAGAAATATTATTTTTACTCACATATTTTATATTTATAATTTTTATTTATTTTTTATTCATATATTCTGTATGATTTATTGTTTATAAAAAAAAAAAAAAAAATTTACCAAACATACACTAAGTCAAAGTTAATAATTAATTTTAACTATATATTTAATAAGATACAAAAACTTTTCAATCACACATTTTATCAATTTTTCACAAAAAATTTAATTTAAATCAAAATCGAACACACCCTTATTTGGATTGCTTAAAAGTAACTTTTACGTATATTAAGTTTAATCAATCATGGTCTCCATTGTAATCTAGTTGCTAATTTTACCTATCTTGTTTTCCCTTTACTAATTCCTTGGTTGCGTGGGTATGGTGTTTAATTTGGTTAGTTAATTTACGCGAATATTTTACATCTTTTTATTAATTTTATTAAACCATGTCGAGTTTATTATACCAAAATTTCAAATAATTTAAAATGCATACTTGTCTTAGTAAACACATAGATAGACGTTTATTTTGAATTAATTTGAATAGATGGTTATATATTTTGTGTATGTTTGATTTTGATTAAAATCAATTTTTTTTTTTTAAAAAAAAATTGATGAAATGTGTGGTTAAAAAGTTGCGAATCTTATAAAATGTGTTGTTAAAATTAATTGTTAATTTTTACTTCAATTTTTTTTATCAAAATTTTAATTGAAATCAAACAGACTCTTAGTAAGAAATCGCGGTTTGAGAAAATCAACAATTATTAGTTATTATTGTACTTGATTGTCATTTCAACGTAGGGAAATTTTTTTTAAACATATATTATAAAATAAATATTTTATCGTGAAAATGACTTGCATATATAATTATAACTGTAAGAGAAAGACAACAATCGTTCAATAACATGATAAGGTAGAATGTATAGTTTACAAATTATAAAAGGAGAAAAAAAAAGTTACAAGTCAATATATTTGGACCTAATCGTCATGGAAAAGAAAGGAAGAAAAGGGCTCCCACCAATTCTTTTGAGTTTCAATTTTGCGAACCGAACTACAATATTGTGCAGGTCGATGTACAATATTTAGTATCTATCGTTCATGGATGAAACTATTAAAACATATAATTTTATTGTTGTCTATAATGTAAATAAATATAAACTTAATATTTATTTAAAGTTGTTTTCTAGTTGAGGGAGATAGGACAAGGAGGGTTGTGTAGTTAAGCTTGTTCTTAAGTCATTTTGAGCACTACACTAATGAGTAATTAAGTATATGATTACACAATAACACATGCTACCTTTTAATTGGTCTTCACAAACCATCATTGAGTTTTGATTATTTTCTAAAACTTAAGATGTAAGGATAAATTATAAAAGCTTAAAGTGCATACTTTCTTTATTGAATTATATAACTCAAATTTGGTGCCAAATTTGTTACATATGTTTTTTTCAGGAAGCATATAAAGCTAAGTAATGGAGTGCATCAAGTCTATATATGGTAAGGTAGGCAAATAATTTCAAGTGGTGATCAAATGGCATGCAGACATTTACAAGAACAATAATTGCAATTAAACTTTTCTTTTATTTTTAATGGAAAAAGCTATATATAAAAAGATCATTATATTACATGTTTAATTTGTCCAAGATTTGGACCAGTGCCTTTTTTTTTTTTTAATATAAAAATCTTGACAAAATGGCAATTTACAGTTTGCTTGGATGTGAAGAATTTTCCCAACAACTGAAATTATTAGGTGTCAGGTGGTGTCTTAATTTAATACCTCTAGCAATTGAACAAAAGATTTTACCACTTTGTATATTATATAAATGGGGTGTGATCGCCTATTTTCAATGAGCAAGTGTTATCTTACTTACATTTAATGAAGTACTTGCCCAATGAATATAGACAAGATAACACTTGTCCACTGGAAGTAGGAGATCATTCATATATATAAATGACGTGTTTCATTGAAAATTGTTTGATCGTCTTTTTTTTTTTTTGAGAAAAAAAAGTAGAATAAACTTGAATTTGATTATTAAAACTTTAGTGAAATACTATTTTTCTTTTTTCTTTTTATATGTTATGTCAACTGTTACATACCGATCCTACCGATCCTAGCTGGCAACCCATGAGGGCGTGTGTGCGCTTGCACCTTATCCGACGCGCTTGTGCCTTATCCGAGGCGTTTTGAACCGAGGAGGCCGGCTACCGAGGCGCTTCCCGGTTTTACCGACCTTCCTTGCGTGCCAAGGAAGCCTCCCTGCAACTCGACCTTGACAAGAGTGATGGGACAGCCTGCCAAGGCGGCTTGTCATAGTCATAACTCCTTAGTTTGCGGCTGGAAATGACTTTCCCATTAATGCCAATGACATGACGCCAAGAGTGTGACTTGGAAACCCCCCAGATGGAGCCACGTGTCGCACATCAAGAGGGATTGTTCCCATAGGATTTGTCTATAAATACCAAACTCATTTCACTAAGAGAAGGATGTCGAAAATATTACTTACGACACATATATTAAGTCCTCTATCCTAACAACTCTTAAGGGCCTGAGCTACCTGAGAGTGTGTAAGTTAGAGGCCCTCAAGCCGCTCCCTCTCTCATAACGTGTTGCTCCTTTTCCTTTATTATCTACCCACCCGGGCCTAGATATATCTGCGTGGTTGAATAAACCACGTGGCGGTCCAAGTAAGAAAAGAAAGACACGTAGGAAGAGGAGGCCTGAGGATCCTGTTGGCAGCCATTTTTGGAGGTCAACATCAACTTTTTGTAAAAAATACCAATTATAGTGGAGGGAGTTAAATCAATTATTAAATTAAATTAAATAATATTGAGGATATTTTGATTCTCTTTTGGAGAAACAATTGTTTCTTTGCAAAATTGTGCTGATCAATTTCATATGCGAAAATTCTGACAAATCTTTCCATTAATTGAGAGTAGACTATGCAAGAATTAATTTTTTGAATAATCTACCTGTTATAGTTGAATTTGGCGAAAGCTTCACATTAGTAAGAGAGTCTCAACAAAGACCACCTTGATGCTTGTCTATGCCATGCGAAGTAGTTGTACGTATTCGCATTTTGCAACAAAATTTCTTGCTATTCAACATTGGTGTCTAACGGTTGTCCAAAGTGCAAGTAACATATAGGATGGAGGAGAATTGATTAAAGATATCTTGATACGTAGATAATGTATATTTTGATGTCAACAGATTGGTGTCGTATGTGAAAATCAAAAATATGTTACACGACCAATCGATTCATGGTAAAACGTATTTTGAATTCTCTACCGGAACAAGATGGCAAGGGAAAATTCTCAACAAGGAAGTGATTCCCACATATCTTAACAAGGAAAGAAAAGCATTTCAGATCTCAAGAATGTGACCTGTCGTCGAAGAAGAAGGCAACACCATAAGTAAACAACGATGCAAGATATTATTCTTGAGTTAAAAAGATGATAAAAATTGGTAAAAGTTATACGTCCTATAAAATGTATAGTTAAAATTAATTATTGACAATTACTTTAACAAATCCTGAAATTAAAAATCAATTTGAGTAAGTTCACATTATCAATGATAAATAGATTAAAAATATAGGCGTTGCTCAAACAAGAAAAGCACTTTATTATTATACATTTATACTTAGGTTGTGTTTGATTGACCAATTTTCTATAGAAAATGTCACATTCATGGAAAATAATGTCACATGCATGGAAAATATTTTCCAACTTTGATTGTTTGATTGCACCTGAAAAATAAAAATGATTTTCAAGGTACAATCACTTAAAGCATGCTTTTGACCACTTTCTTGAAAAATATTTTCTCACCATTTTGATAAATTTTTTTTTTCACCTTACATGAAAAATGTTTTCATTTTCCACTATTTTTCATGTAAACCAATCAAACACACATTTATAGTTTAATTAGACTGTTATAAATTTGAAATCAATAAACCACGTAAAAATGATGGATTAATGCCAAAATCCATAACGTACGGTCCATTACTTAGGCAAATATTAAAGGTCCTAAACTGACCAATTAAAACGTTAGGGCATGAATTTAATTAGAAACCCAAATCAGGTTAAATCCCAAACGATATAGGCACATTTTCAATATGCCTTTCAATGCTAAAAAGAAAAAGTGTCCCTCTAGTGAACTGCCCTAAAGGCTCCAACTGTAAAGTAGCCAAGAAGCTAGGAAATAATGTAAAGTAGTCCATTGAACCTGACACAGTTAAAAGAATTTTTCACTTATTACATCATGAAAAACCAAATGAGCATATCTTTGGAGGTGCTGAAATTATAATTTAAGTGCTTATATTATAAGTAGTTGGTAAATATGTAGATAAAAAGTGGTTGTAAGTAATTGATCTCATGAAATATGTAGATGAAAATTATGTTTGACTAATTTAATCATCTGAAATTATAATTTAAGTTATGCCAAACATATGCTTGAGTATACAACTCGATTATAAAATAAGACAACCCGTTTAAGAGAGAGAGAGAGAGAGAGAAAAGAACATGCTAAATAAGGCAGGAGAAAGTACAATGGGTCTCTTTACTATATGGTCAATGTAATGTTCGACATTTTTTATTAGAATAATAATTTAAGTCAAAAATTAGAATAAATTATCCTTGAAAAGAGGATGACAATTTTTTTTTTTTTTTTTTTTTTTGTAAGGATTCTCTCATTTAAAGAAAAAAATAAATGTATCTGTTATAATATAGAACAAATCAATTTTTGAACATCCATAACTTAGGATAATCGTCATTGCCCGCAGCGGTCCTCCGCCACCGCCCTCTGTTGCTCTACCCATTTTTTTCTTTTATTTTTTATTTACTCGTTTTTCGTTTAATTAAAAATAAGTGTTACACTAGAAAAAATTGAATGTTCTCCAAGTAGACCACATAGCTTTACAAAAGCTTCCTGCTTCAATGGTTTGGTCAATATATCTGCAACCTGATCCTAACTTTGACAATGAACCAGCTCAACAATTCCATTTTAGTAAAATCACGAAGAAAGTGAAACCTCACATCTATGTGTTTGCTTCTTCCACACATAACTAGATTTTTAGAGAGGTTAATTATTGAATTATTATCATAGTAAATCAAGGTAGGCCCTGACTGATAGTAGTGTAGCTCTTCAAGTATTCTTCTTAACCAAACAACCTGACATGCACAAGATGCACTTGCTTTTCAGCATAAGTTGTGGACAAAGTGACTACTCACTGCTTCTTTGAAGACCATGAAATGGCTCATGAAATTTTGCATTTTCAGTCTTCCTATGAAACAAGCCAAAATCAGTATTACATTTCAAATATCGTAGCACCCGTTTTGCAGCTTGAAGGTGTAATTCAATTGGAGCTTCCATGAATATGCTGATAAGACTAATCACATACATCATGTCTCGTTGAGTGGTTGGTAGGTACATTAAGCTGCCAACAATTTGCTTGTAGTGAGAACTATCAACTCTTACTCCATCAACATCTCTTGTAAGCTTGCAACCTGGAACAATTGGATTCAAAACTGGATTGCAATCAAACATTTGAAATCTGTCCAAAATTTCAAGTGCATACTTCTTTTGACCCATAAAAATTCCGGCACGTGATTGGATTACCTCAATACCAAGAAAAAATCGCATCTTCCCTAGATCATTCATATCAAATTCATCCATCACAGATTTTTTGAACTCAAGAAACATTACTTCACTATTGCCAGTAAATATAAATCGTCTACATATAAACAAACAATCAAGAAGCTACCTCCTTTTCCAAACTTGACAAATAATGTGTGCTCATGAAGACACTTTTGGAAGCTTGCCTTTGAGAAGTAAGCATCTATGCTACTGTACCAAGCATGGGGTGCTTGTTTTAGTTCATATAGATCATTTTTCAACATGTAACCTTTATGCTCATTTTTCTTTTGCACGTACGCTAGCGGCTGATCAATAAAGATTAGTTCGATTTACCCACCATGCAAAAATACTGATTTACATCCAACTGATAAATATGCTAAGTATTATGTGCTGCTAATGCTACCACCAAACATATAGTGTCATGTCTTGCTATAGGTGCAAAGATCTTAGCATAATCAACCCTATACTCTCATGTGTATCTTTTTGTAACGACCACAGACTTTCTCCTACAGGCTTTTCGCCCAGAGGCTATTTCGTGCGCTGTTAACTTACGTATTGTCAACTGGAGGTTATGCTCCAAACTAGATTTATTTCACGTCATCAGCGATTCGAACCCTTGACCCCCCCTTTTAAGGAGAACTTATGTGGAATGCTGGTACCAATTGTGCCCAATTTGTACAAGCATTCTACAACTTACGTATTGTCCACTGGATGTTGGGCTCCAAACTGGATTTTTTTCGCGTCCCCAAAGTTACGAGCCCTTGACCTCCTCGTTTAAAGAAAACTTATATAGAATGCTGGTACCAATTGTGTAACGCCGCATGTTCACTTTATGATTTTTATAGATTATGATGATATTTGTCCTAATATTATATTTAATCTTTAATTAATAAATTATTATTTTGTGACTAACCATGGTTTTGCAGTGGAATGTTCCGTGGATGCCTTAGACGGTCAACGTGCCTAATAAATTGAATCCATGCATATACATATCTATATCAAAATTAGAAGTAAATTATAAGATTTATTTTAGAGAATGCTTACTTTTAGTCTTGCCATACATTGAATCTAGACATAATATTGAAAGTAAAATTTTATGTAAAATAGTATAATTAATGATTGAGCAAAATATGTGGTAATTTTGTTAACTAGTATAGACAAATATGATGGCTTTTGATTACCAAATTAGCATAAACGTACCTCCAAAAATAAGATAAAAATAGAAATGAATAATAATAATAAAAATGGTACATAATTGATGCCCTAAAAATTAGTTTGAGATCTTATTTTTTTAGACACTTTGTTTAAGGAAATAACAATCAATTCTCCTTTTATTTTTCTCCAACCGTCCAAGACCTTCATTTCACACATTTCAATATATTCTTCCATAGCCAAGAAGCTTTCAAGGTGCAAAGACAAGCATAATTAGGTACTTTATTTTTGAGGTTAGCATTTTCTAATTGATGTATTTTATATGAAATTTTATATTCCATGACTAATTAATTTGTGTTAGATTTCTTAAAATATTGAACGATTTTCTTTTCTTTTCTTTTTTTTTTTTTAACACTATATGCCATATTGTTGTATGCTCATTATATGTTTTATGCATATTTATTTTAATGTTTTTCATGTATCTATTTAAACAATTGACTAAATATTTAACATTCTAAAATAATTCTGTAGTCATTATTTGAAATTATATTATTCAAATAATATTTTATTGGAACCAAGAAAATTAAATTCTTTTTCCAGAATTAATATTTCATATTTTCAAAACTAGTGTTATGTTACTAAAATTTACATCTTAGTATTTAATTAAAGTATATATATATATATATATATATATATATATATATATATATATATATATATATATATATATGGTGCCGTTAGGGATTTTGGAAGTGAGATAATAATATAATTAATTATTGTTAATTATCGTTATTTATCATGGCTAGAGATTTTAAATTGTTTATTAAGATCCACTAGGATGGCTAATAGGAAATATAATTTAATTAGTTTGAAGTAACTCTGCATCAGTTGTCCGGTTTGTTCTTTCACGTGTGTTGCAGAATTCGTATAGGTTGCTGTACATTTTAAATTGTAATAATTTAAAATAGATAAATGAATAAAGATAAATTTACGTTGAAGTTTCTTAATAAAGGCTAATGACTTAGGACTCTTGGCACGTTGACTTCGTGGGCAGCTCGGGACATCTCCATTTGCTAATTAAAACGTGAATAAAGATCCAAGTAAGTAAACTTTCCTAATATTCATTTATAGAATGCTATGTTATTTGTCTAAATGTGTTATATTATTATCTGAACATATTATTTTGTAATCGCTTTAAATGTTATTAATATTCATGTGACATATTCTTGCATGTGTAAGTAAGTTAATGCATCCATAAGCATGCATGGAGTAAAGTTTTTAATGGTAATATTGTAAAGTGTATTTTATTCAACAATGATATGTATCCCAAATTTTATAAATGAAATGGTGTTCGCCTATGCCATGAAAGGTGTGAGTAGGAAATGGGACGTGGGGGACCGGCGCACTCGACGAATGATAATGTTGAATGTTGAATGTTTAACCGCTTTGCGGTACTACCGGTAGATGGAACGGGTTCCAAATAATAATGGCCCACTGCATACTGATTGGATAGGCGATACACAAAAGTGAGCTCACAATGTTAAAGTTTTTTTAAATGATAAGAAAAGATGGGATACATATTCTAGAAAACTACTTGAAACCAATGCATATCATAAGCATGCATCATGTGCATGAGGTTTACTTATTGGGCGTTAGCTCATCCCATATTTTCCACATTTCAGATGATGAGAGCTAAATGATTCGAGACGATTGCTTGGGGCGAGATGGACTCAGTACTGTTTAAATTAAAGTTTTATTTTGTTATTATTTCAGAAATAAGATGCCTTAGGCCGATTAATATTTTTTGGAATATTATTCTTTTACTTATTTTAATTTAGTCAGACTATGAAATTTTTCGCAATTATTGTGTTTATTTCAATAATGGATTTGTGCATAAAATTTATTATGCAAATTATGGTTTTTAATTAATACTGTTTAAAGCAATTGACATTTAGTTCGTATTTTCAAATAAAATAAAATAGAATGAATGTTCTATCTATTTTTCCGCATTTATATCTTGTTATTTGATGGAAATTAAATGATAACATTTCTAAATCTAGAGTTTCTAGATTTGGGGTGTTTCAGTATTGGTATCAGAGCTAAGAGTTTTAAAATCGATTCTGTAGACTTTAAAAAAAAAAAGTAATAATAATAAAATAAAAAGTGTAGTACTGGGTCACGCCGCCAAGGAGTCCTCTCGCGATCATCTGGTAAGGTTGAATTTTATATCTTAAATTGTAAATAGTTATTTGATGCATAAATGTTGTAGTTGCAATATTGTATTAATGAAATTTCATTAAAAGCGATAATAATAAATAAATAAATAAATAAATATTTACATTCTAGTATGGCCCCCGCTACTCGTTCTCAAGCTCACGAAGAAACCTCTGAAGCTCGTCCAGAGGGGTCAGGCAATAGCACAGGGACCCCAATGACAATGGAGGCTTTTATGCAAGCATTGGCTTTACTTGGGCAAAACAATTGAGGAATGACCAAACCCATGAACAAGGAAAGATAACAGAGTTTAAGAAGTTATCTCCACCATCATTTGCTGGCACCACCGACCCTCTAGAAGCTGAAAAATGGTTAACTGAAATTCAGAAGGCATTTTCGGTTATGAGCTGCACAGAACAAGAGAAGGTTTCATTTGCTGCTTACATGCTTCAAGGAGATGCTTATGATTGGTGGTTGATGGTTCAACGCCAACATGAGAAGAATACTAGACCATTCACTTGGAAGATGTTCACTGAGGCCTTCAACAACAAGTATTTTTCAAAGAGTATACGCCAGCACAAAGAGATGGAATTCATTAAGTTAGAGCAAGGGAGTCGAACAATTACTGAATATGAGGCTGAATTTGCTCGTCTGGCAAAGTTTGCCCCAGACCTGGTAACAACAAAAGAAAGAAGAGCAAGACGCTTTGAGGAGGGACTTAGGTCTCGTATAAAGCAAGCAGTGATACCATTCGAATTAACGACCTATAGAGAAGTGGTTAGTAAGTCTCTTTTGGTGGAAAGAGCTCAACTCTTAGATAAGGAAGAGAATAAGACCCAGCCAAGTGGTCACAAGTTCAATGGTGGAAATTCTAAGGCACAGTTTTAGAAGAACAGTGGCCAAAAAAAGAAGAAACGACCAAGGCAACAACAAGGGCCATTACCAAAACAAGCAACCGAGGAAGACTTGCTCGAAGTGTGGTAAGGAACATCTTGGCGAATGTCTTATGGGTACGGGTGTGTGCTTTAAATGTGGAAAGCCTGGTCACTTCGCAAATAATTACAAGGAAAGGTCTTTTGGCAGTAACAACAATGAACAAAAGAAAACTCAAGCACGAGTTTTCACAATGTCTAGGAAAGAGTCTGAAGAGGCCTCAACTGTAGTGACATGTACCTATATATATTTATTTAATTATTTCATTTGTTGAGTGTGATTTAATTTCATGCATTGAATTATTGTAGGCACTATGTATGTATGTAATGTACCTGCCAATGTCTTGATTGACTCTGGAGCTACTCATTCGTTTCTTAGTCCACCTTTTGCTGAGAAATTGGAGAAACCACTTACGCAAACATATACACAGTTTAGTGTGTCCACACCCTCTGGAGCTATAATGAATTCAAATTATATTTTATGTGATTGTTCAATAATAGTAGATGGGAAAGAACTTCCAGCAGATCTTATAGTGCTGGATGTCCAGGACTTTGATATCATATTAGGAATGGACTGGCTATCAAGGTATCATGCTACGATTGACTGTTATAAGAAAGAAGTGGTGTTCGAGCCTCCAAATATGCCTAGCTTTTGCTTTTCGGGAGCAAAGTCAAAGCTCTCTATTCCTATAATCACAGCTATGAAGACTCGCCAATTGTTAAGCAAAGGTTGTGTAGCTTATCTAGCTTCAATAATAGAGGAATCAAAGACGAACCTTTCCCTTGAACAAGTCCCAGTGGTTCAAGAATATCCAGATGTATTCCCAGATGATCTCATTGGTTTGCCACCAAAAAGGGAGATTGATTTTGTAATCGATTTATTGCCTGGAACAACTCCAATATCAAAGGCACCATATCGCATGGCCCCTGCTGAACTCAAGGAAATCAAAGACCAACTCCAAGATCTTTTAGATAAAAGATATATCAGACCAAGTTTCTTTCCATGGGGTGCTCCAGTTCTGTTTGTAAAGAAGAAAGATGGCTCGATGAGGATGTGTATGGACTATCGAGAGATGAACAAGGTGACAATAAAGAACAAGTACCCGTTGCCAAGAATTGAGGACTTATTTGACCAACTCCAAGGTGCTAGTTATTTTTCCAAAATTGATTTGCGGTCTGGATATCATCAACTAAGAATCAGAGAAGAAGACATTCCAAAAACTGCCTTTCGCACTAGATATGGGCATTATAAGTTTCTAGTAATGCCTTTTGGTTTGACAAACGCTCCAGCAGCTTTCATGGATCTGATGAATCGAGTTTTTAAAGAATACATAGATTAGTTTGTCATAGTTTTCATTGATGACATTTTGATCTACTCACGATCTAAACAAGAGCATGAGCGACATCTACGATTAGTGCTTGAGATACTTCGAGACAACAAACTCTTTGCTAAATTTAAGAAGTGAGAGTTCTGGCTAGATAGAGTACCATTTTTGGGACATATCGTATCTAAAGAAGGGATTGCAGTGGACCCTAGCAAGGTCGAGGCTGTCCAAAACTGGTCGACACCATCAAACGTTGGTGAAGTTCGTAGTTTCCTTGGGTTAGCTGGTTATTATCGAAGGTTTGTTGAGAGATTTTCTAGAATTGCCTCAGTGTTAACCCAGTTAACCAAGAAGAACGTAAAGTTTCAATGGACTCCAGACTGTGAAAAAAGTTTCCAAGAGTTAAAGAAACGCTTGACTTCAGCGCCTGTCCTAACGATTCCACAAGATAATGAAGAGTTTGTCATCTACAGTGATGCTTCAAAAAAAGGGCTTGGCTGCGTTCTGATGCAACATGGTAAGGTAATTGCTTACGCCTCAAGACAGTTGAAAGAGTATGAAAAGAACTACCCAACTCACGATCTCGAGTTGGCAGCTGTTGTCTTCGCATTAAAGATTTGGAGACATTATCTATATGGGGCTAAATGTGAGATCTATACTGATCATAAAAGTCTAAAGTACTTTTTCACTCAGAAGGAGCTAAACATGAGACAACGTCGATGGTTGGAACTGGTAAAAGATTATGACTGTGTGATCAACTACCATCTAGGCAAGGCAAATGTGGTGGCAGATGCGTTAAGTAGAAAGACTCATAGATCAATAGCTACATTGCAGGGCATTCAGAAACCATTGTTGGTAGAAATTCAAAAGTTTGAGTTGGAGATTGTACCTCGAGATAATACAGGCTATTTTGCCAATATGACCATCAAACCAACACTACTTGAGAGGATTAAAGCTTTGCAATACGAAGATCCTCGGGTATTGAAATTTCGGACTGAAGTTGCTGATGGAAAGCGCACTAATTTTATTATCACTGCTGATGGTGCACTTCGATATGGCAGTAGGCTCGTAGTTCCTGATGATGAAGGATTGAAACGAGAAATCATAAGAGAAGCTCATAATACCCCTTACTCGATTCATCCTGGAAGCACGAAGATGTTTCGAGATTTGAGAAAACATTTTTGGTGGATTGGAATGAACTGAGATATAGCAGCATATGTTCAACACTGTCTCACCTGTCAACAAGTTAAGGCTGAGCATCAACGACCTTCGGGACTCTTGCAACCACTTATAATACCAGAATGGAAGTGGGAAAGAGTTGGTATGGACTTCGTTGTTGGCCACCTAAGACCAAGAAGGGCTATAATTCTATTTGGGTAATTGTTGATCGTTTTACTAAAACGGCACACTTTTTACCGGTCAAGACTACTTATAATATGGAACGATATGCAGAACTATATTTGGCAGAGATAGTCAGACAGCATGGAGTCCCATTATCCATTGTATCTGATCGTGACCCTAAGTTCACTTCTTCTTTTTGGAAGAGCTTACACAAGGCCATGGGCACATAGTTAAGGTTTAGTACAGCGTTCCACCCGCAAACAGACGGACAGTCGGAAAGAACAATTCAAATTCTTGAAGACATGTTGCGAGCAAGTATTATTGACTTCCAAGGCACTTGGGATGAGAATCTTCCATTAGTTGAGTTTGCCTACAATAACAGCTTCCAATCTACCATTGGTATGGCACCTTATGAGGCATTGTATGGAAGAAAATGTCGATCACCTATCCATTGGGATGAGGTTGGAGAAAGAAAGTTATTGGGCCCCGATATTGTCCAACAAACAGCTGAGGTTGTTGAAAAGATCCAAAAATGGATGAAGACTGCTCAAAGTAGACAGAAAAGCTATGCAGACAAAAGAAGAAAGCCTTTAGAATTTGTTGTTGGAGACATGGTCTTTTTGAGGGTGGCAGCTATGAAGGGTGTAATGAGATTTGGGATGAAAGGGAAGTTGAGTCCTCGTTTCGTGGGACCGTTTGAAATTTTGGAAAGGGTAGGTGAGTTGGCTTATCAGATCGCATTACCACCAGCCTTGTCAGGGGTGCACAATGTATTCCATGTTTCTATGCTGAGAAAATATATCTCGGACACCTCTCACATCCTAAGCTATGAGTCGTTGGATCTCCGCAAGGATTTTACTTATGAAGAGATGCCAGTAAAACTCTTAGAGAAGGTAGACAAAGAACTTAGAAGGAAGACGATAACGTTAGTCAAAGTTCTTTGGAGGAACCATGCTGTAGAAGAGGCAACATGGGAGCGCGAAGATGAGATGCGCACAAAATACTCTCATCTATTTGGTAAGTTTTAATTTCGAGGACGAAATTTATTTTTAGGGGGTAAGGAATTGTAACGCCGTGATAAGTGCGGTTTTTGCACTTATTTTAACCTTTAAAAATGGATAATTGTGAGTTCTTTAGAGTTGTTTACCGCTTATTTTTGTTCTTTTATTTATTTAGGTAAAAACCCGAGCTTGGATGGTGATTGGAAGAGATCCACGCGAAAAAGGAGCAAAAAGGACTAAATTTGTGCAAATCGAGAATCTTGGGGACCAAAAGATAAATATGTCTAAAGATGGAGGACCAATGTTGCAATTTATTGAGGACCTATATGAAAGACAACCAAAACTTCAAGGACTAAAGTCAACATCTCAGATAGTTCAGGGACTGGAAGTGCAATTAATCAAAATTCAAAATCTGGCACTTGGAAATTTGGCCCATGCGATCGCATGGGCATATTGGTGTGCGATCGCAAGATTGCATTATTTTCAACAGAGAGCTTTGAGGCTCTTCCATGCGATCGCATGGATTATAACCATGCGATCGCATGGTTCAATTTTTGATCTTCCGCGAATTTTTTATTCAACTTTTTAAGGGCTTTTTGGTAACTTTGCCTATCACGATTCCTAGGGTTACAAGAGCCGTTTTTTCGGCATTTTTGAGACATCCTCCATTTTTGTTCTCTCATACTCTCACATAGAAAGCTCTCCAAGAAGAAAAGGGTTAGGGTTCTTGAAAAACTCCATGGAAATGGGTT
Source organism: Forsythia viridissima (assembly GCA_030279155.1). NCBI lineage: Eukaryota > Viridiplantae > Streptophyta > Magnoliopsida > Lamiales > Oleaceae > Forsythia > Forsythia viridissima. The sequence goes on along the minus strand of CM059038.1, from coordinate 34,982,022 downwards.
TTTCTTGACTTTTTGTACATCATTATGTGTATTTTGTAAATAGAGGAAGATGGATGGAGGTTTATAGTGGGCAAATGAAGACAACCATGGGCTCAAGCTAAATCTTGCATTTCTCTTGACTTTATCAAACCCGGTGATGTATTTTGTATCTATTTTCCATTTTGTCTTTGTAAATACTATGGGCTAATTTTATTTACTAGGAATGAGATGAATCCATTTATGAAGCTTTAAAGTGTATTGTTCTTGTTATTGATTCCTTATGCTTGGTTTTTATGGTTGTTGATTATTGGGCTTTATTGTGTATTGAGATGATTGATCACCATTGAAATACTTTTGTGACTTAATTGCTACCGGGAGGTTGAAATTAGGTTTAGCACATTTAATTAACAACACAAGGTTTATGGAATGTAGGAATACTTTTTCATACTTTGTGCAATCAATTTTGAATGATCTTGAGTTTTAATGCAATTTTACATATACGTTCTCTCGGTAGGAATGCTTGGGGGTCTTGTGTAAAATTAGGTTTGGCTCTACTTGGGAGAGATTGCTAGACATTTTAGGAGCATGGATTGCCATAGTAACCTCATTTTGGAATTGATAATGGAAAATGAAATTTTAAAGTGGAATAGTTGGTGAAGTCGAATTCCTAGTATTTTCTTCTAATTGATTTTATTTTCTACAAATTTCTCTTTTAATATTTTTCTTATTAGTTTATTTTTCACCATCTTTGAATTCTAGGTTTAATCATCAAAACAAAATGTTTTATTGTGTGTTTAAAATAGGGCTAGATTGATTTGGAAGTTAACAAAATTATCTATCCTCGTGGGTTCGACACTTTCTCATCACTTTATTACTTGAACGCGACCCGTGCACTTGCGGTACATTTTTAGCGAACACGCCGCATGTTCACTTTATGATTTTTATAGATTATGATGATATTTGTCCTAATATTATATTTAATTTTTAATTAATAAATTATTATTTTGTGACTAACCATGGTTTTGCAGTGGAATGTTCCGTGGATGCCTTAGACGGTTGACGTGCCTAATAAATTGAATCCATGCATATACATATCTATATCAAAATTAGAAGTAAATTATAAGATTTATTTTAGAGAATGCTTACTTTTAGTCTTGCCATACATTGAATCTAGACATAATATTGAAAGTAAAATTTTATGTAAAATAGTATAATTAATGATTGAGCAAAATATGTGATAATTTTGTTAACTAGTATAGACAAATATGATGGCTTTTGATTACCAAATTAGCATAAACGTACCTCCAAAAATAAGATAAAAATAGAAATGAATAATATTAATAAAAAATGGTACATAATTGATGCCCTAAAAATTAGTTTGAGATCTTATTTTTTTAGACACTTTGTTTAAGGAAATAACAATCAATTCTCCTTTTATTTTCCTCCAACCGTCCAAGACCTTCATTTCACACATTTCAATATATTCTTCCATAGCCAAGAAGCTTTCAAGGTGCAAAGACAAGCATAATTAGGTACTTTATTTTTGAGGTTAGCATTTTCTAATTGATGTATTTTATATGAAATTTTATGTATTTTATATGAAATTTTATATTCCATGACTAATTAATTTGTGTTAGATTTCTTAAAATATTGAACGATTTTCTTTTCTTTTCTTTTTTTTTTTTAACACTATATGCCATATTGTTGTATGCTCATTATATGTTTTATGCATATTTATTTTAATGTTTTTCATGTATCTATTTAAACAATTGACTAAATATTTAACATTCTAAAATAATTCTGTAGTCATTATTTGAAATTATATTATTCAAATAATATTTTATTGGAACCAAGAAAATTAAATTCTTTTTCCAGAATTAATATTTCATATTTTCAAAACTAGTGTTATGTTACTAAAATTTACATCTTAGTATTTAATTAAAGTATATATATATATATATATATATATATATATATGTATATATATATATATATATATATATATATACATATATATATATATATATATATGTATATGGTGCCGTTAGGGATTTTGGAAGTGAGATCATAATATAATTAATTATTGTTAATTATCGTTCTTTATCATGGCTAGAGATTTTAAATTGTTTATTAAGATCCACTAGGATGGCTAATAGGAAATATAATTTAATTAGTTTGAAGTAACTCTGCATTAGTTGTCCGGTTTGTTCTTTCACGTGTGTTGCAGAATTCGTATAGGTTGCTGTACATTTTAAATTGTAATAATTTAAAATAGATAAATGAATAAAGATAAATTTACGTTGAAGTTTCTTAATAAAGGCTAATGACTTAGGACTCTTGGCACGTTGACTTCGTGGGCAGCTCGGGACATCTCCATTTGCTAATTAAAACGTGAATAAAGATCCAAGTAAGTAAACTCTCCTAATATTCATTTATAGAATGCTATGTTAATTGTCTAAATGTGTTATATTATTATCTGAACATATTATTTTGTAATCGCTTTAAATGTTATTAATATTCATGTGACATATTCTTGCATGTGTAAGTAAGTTCATGCATCCATAAGCATGCATGGAGTAAAGTTTTCAATGGTAATATTGTAAAGTGTATTTTATTCAACAATGATATGTATCCCAAATTTTATAAATGAAATGGTGTTCGCCTATGCCATGAAAGGTGTGAGTAGGAAATGGGGCGTGGGGGACCGACGCACTCGACGAATGATAATGTTGAATGTTGAATGTTTAATGTTTAATGTTTAACCGCTTTGCGGTACTACCGGTAGATGGAATGGGTTTCAAATAATAATGGCCCACTGCATACTGATTGGATATGCGATACACAAAAGTGAGCTCACAATGTTAAAGTTTTTTTAAATGATAAGAAAAGATGGGATATATATTCTAGAAAACTATTTGAAACCAATGCATATCATAAGCATGCATCATGTGCATGAGGTTTACTTACTAGGCGTTAGCTCATCCCATATTTTCCACATTTCAGATGATGAGAGCTAAATGATTCGAGATGATTGCTTGGGGCGAGATGGACTCAGTACTGTTTAAATTAAAGTTTTATTTTGTTATTATTTCATAAATAAGATGCCTTAGGCCGATTAATATTTTTTGAAATATTATTCTTTTACTTATTTTAATTTAGTCAGACTATGAAATTTTTCGCAATTATTGTGTTTATTTCAATAATGGATTTGGGCATAAAATTTATTATGCAAATTATGGTTTTTAATTAATACTGTTTAAAGCAATTGACATTTAGTTCGTATTTTCAAATAAAATAAAATAGAATGAATGTTCTATCTATTTTTCTGCATTTATATCTTGTTATTTAATAGAAATTAAATGATAAAATTTCTAAATCTAGAGTTTCTAGATTTGGGGTGTTACAAATTGTGCCCAATTTGTACCAGCATTCCACATAAGTTCTCCTTAAAGAAGGAAGTCAATGGTTCGAATCTTTGGGGACGCAAAAAAAAATCCAGTTTGGAGCCCAACATCTAGTGGACATTACGTAAGTTAACGGAGCATGAAATAGCCCATAGGCGAAAGGTCGTAGGAGAAAGTCCGTGGTCATTAAAAAAAATGCTTGTTTTTTTTGTAACGACCACATACTTTTCTTTATAGGTCTTTTGTCCAGGGGCTATTCCGTGCGTCGATAGCTTACGTATTATCTCAATTGGTACCATCATTCCACTTAAGTTCTCCTTGATGGGAGGTCAAGGATTCGAATCACTGGGGATGCTAAAAAAAATTCAATTTAGAGCCCAATCTCAAGTGGACAATACATAAGTTAACAGCGCACAGTATAGCCCCTGAACGAAATACCTGTAGGAGAAAATATGTGGTTGTTAACCACTTGAGGTTGAGCTCCAAACTGGATTTTTTTCGCGTCTCCAACGATTCGAACCACTGACCTCATCTCTTAAGGGAAACTTAAGTGGAATGCTGGTATCAATTGGACAACTTGCTCAATTGATACACCAGCATTCTACTTAAGTTCTCCTCAAGATAGGAGGTCAATGGTTCGAATCGTTGGAGACGTGAAAAAAATCCATTTTGGAGCCCAACCTCCAGTGGACAATACGCAAGTTAACGGCGCACGAAATAGCCTCTGGGCGAAAGGCTTGTAGGGGAAAGTCTGTGGTCATTGCACCTTTAGCCACTAGACAAGCTTTATATTTATCTTCTCATTTCTCGTTCAACTTGGTTTTGTAAATCCATTTAACTCCATTAGCTTTTTGTTCGACTGAAAAATTAGTTAGTTATCAGGTGTCGTTCTTTTCAATTGCTTCAATTTCTGCATTCATGGCTTTCTTCCATTTTATATTAATTACAACATCATAAAAAAATTATAGGATCACTGTTTGCAAACAAGGCAAGGTGAGCAATAGTATCATCATCAAACAATTCATTCCCACTTACATAATCTGTCGTCCATGAAGGTCTTCTTGTTGACCGTTGAATAATTGAGCTTGATGGTCAATTGTCAGTTGACTCACTTCGTTGATTATTTGACAAAGTATCATCAGGGACTTATACTTCACAATCAGTATTGCTTTCTTTATTAGTATCTAAATCAACCAGGACAAACTTATTTTCTATAATGCTCCAATCCGAGCTGCTATCTTCATCAAACACAACATCACGACTAATAATTATCTTTTGTGTTATTGGATTGTATAGCATGTAGGCCTTGGATGCCCCCACTAACACCGAATAACACTCATTTTACACATTTGTCATCAACTTTACTTCTTTTCTTATTAGGTAAATGTGAATAGGCTAAACATCCAAATATTCTGAAATGATCAACTGTCGGTTTGTGTCCACTCTATGCTTCCACATGTGTCATGTTCTTTACTGCAAGTGTTGGACTTCTATTTAGAACATAGACACTCCAGTTTACAGCTTCTGGCCATAAATTTTTTGGAATGTATCTTTTTGCCAATATACTATGCACCATGTTCATAAATAGTGCGACGTTTTTTCTCTAACACGCCATTCTGGTGTGGTGAGTAAGCTACAGTAAGTTACTTATGAATTTCATGCATCTTACAATAATTTTTACATTCATGTGAATTGAACTCACTTCCAGGATCAGTGCGCAGAATCTTAATGGGTTTCTCAAATTCTTTTTCAACTTTTGTGTGAGATATCTTCTAAATATCTCAATAGCTTCATATTTTTCTATAAAAAATATACCTATGTGTTCCGACTGAAGTCGTCAATAAAGGTAATAAAATACCTTTTTTTTTGCTATTTGATGATGGGTTTATTGGTCCGCATATGTCTGAATGGACCAACTGAAGTGGTTGTGTAGCTCTCAATTTGCTTACTTTAGGGTATGAGTCATGATGTTGCTTCCTAATAATACATTTCTCACCAACCTTTTTAGGAGATTGAATTTTTGGTAGTCTTCTAACCATATTTAGGTAGTTTTTCCCTATTTTCGATCTTAGTTGGTTAGCTCCTTTTGTACTTGTATTGTATTTGCTTCTTGTTGACTATACCGCTGATTGGCCGGTTTAAGAGTGATGAATCGATCTTGGGAAAAATGTTAGGCTTGATACGGCCCTAAATATGATTAATCTGGCATGGGCTACATGATCTCCTAGTAGTTTATCAGATAAATTAATAAGTCGAGCATTCCCGGCCCATCAAGCAAAATTGATGGTTTCTTTCCTTTTTCCTGTAGTAGTTTTAATCTACTAAAATTTAAATGCCTGAAACGATAGTGCCATAACCATGTTATGCCTTGCACTATTGATGTAAGACGTTCCTGATTAGTATGTAGTGCCTTGGTGTACAAAGGAAACTTGCGATTACCTGCTATGTTAACCTGTACAATTAAACCTTTCTCTAGATGATGAATTCCACGAACCCTTTTGAATAATAATGGACAATCTCTCCTCTTGCAACTGACCAAGACTAATCAAATTGCTTTTTCACTCTATAACACAAAAATTCAGTAATAGTCTACACACTTTCGTTCATCATAATGTTAATTTTTCATTTGCCCATGACACGTATACTAGTATTGTTTCCAAGCTTCACATTTTCTCTAAAATTTTCATTCAATTCAAAGATCAAAAATTCGTTACCACTCGTATGATTGCTATATCTAGAGTTTAGGTACCATGTGACTCTTGATTGAGTCTCTTTTTAGTTGATAAAGGCCATTAGAAGTATATATTCCTCATTCTCGCGATTTTAATCCCGCAAGTGGACGGATCGTTAACAAGTAATAAAGTGATGTGTAGAGTGTCGAACCCAGGAGTACCAGTTACAAATTAACCTATTAATTTATAGTTCGAGTTTTAACAATTTAAAAAAACACACATTTATTTTAAGATTTTAATTCTAAAACTATTCTACTTTTGTATAATTAAATCTAAATTATCAAGCAATCAAAGTAATTTTGTGAGAACGAATTCAAGTTTTACTAACACTAGGATTCGCGAATCCACCTACACGTCCTTAATCAACTATTCATTTAATCGCTCTAACTTATAATTACTCTAGATTGAAATCGACGATTCTATAATAATCAAAAGACTCTCTCAATGATCAATCAATTCTATATCAATATGTGAACATACTTATCTCTAACTATGCTTCGAACATAAAAATATACATTTAAATTACAAGAACACCTACTCGGAATTCATAAGGTATAATAGTAATTTCTATCTATTATTGTACCATATGTTATTCAAAATCACGTGTTTATCTATATTGAATCTATCAAATTCAATAAAGATTACAAAATATTCTAATGGTGATCAAGTATTAAAATATTAAACATAATAAATAAAGAATAATCAATCAAAAAGCAATTAATTACTAAAACAGAAAAAATTTTAATTAATTAAAAACATAAAGTTTCATCGTTCATCCTACCAACAAGTAAATTAGCCGGACATGATTTTGTAAAATAATATAAGAATTGTATAAATCATGTTCCGAAATAAAAAGAAGAAAATAAGAAACCTCTTCCTCCATCTTTGGCCAGTAGTCACCTCGTGTTAGAAGGGCCAGTGTCCTCCGTGGTTGACCAGCCGCACAACCTGTGATTCCCGCTTAAGAATCTTCAATCCATTCTTCGATTATTCCCTTGTATATTTTTGTTCCCAAAATTCGTCTCCAAGTGATTTTGCCCTCGTCTCTCTTTTATAGCCCTCATCTAACTCTCCAGGACGTGTGTTTAAGTTGTTACTTATCCTAGACTTGGTAGAATTCTATTTGTACCAGAAAACTTCCAAATTGCTGCCCGATTTACCTATGCGATCGCATGGTTTTAACTGATTACGTTCTGCAACAGAAATTGGTAGCTTGCGATCGCAATTTTTATTAACCATGCGATCGCATGGTTAATTCTTGTGATTTTATGCGTTTTCTCTTTCGTATTTTCATGCCAAGTCCCTTAAGTCCCTTTATCCTTGCAATTAAGTCCAATTTTCTTCTGTTTGCTCTCTTTTTGTTAGATCGACAATTGATTTGGGTTATTATCCTATAATGATTAAAAAAAATACGCTATTATACTGAAAAAAATAAGAGTACTCATAATTGTTCCTTTTTGTGAACTCAGATAAGTACAAAATTGTACTTATCACTCGACCAGATTCATTTTTGTAAGGGCATTCATACTAATAGTGACCAAACTTGTGGCAATTATAACATTCAATATTTGTTTTGTCATATTGTGCTCCAAAGCACGTCCACGTTCTCTTCCTTGTCCTCGAAATCCACCACGTTCTCTACCTCTTCTTAGAGATGTCTGTTTTTCTGTCCATTAGTGGTCACTTTCAAAGCTTGCTCTTCTACAGTATGATATCCATCCGCTACTCATATACTAGCAAAGAACTTTGTTGTTCGTCAATCGAGAGAGCATAAATGTCATTTGATTCTTAAATAGAATACACCACATAATTAAATTTTGGAACCATGGATCGAAGTATTTTCTCAATGACTAATACATCTTCCATTTTTCTCCATGAATTCGCATTTTATTTGCAATTGTTAGTGTTCTTGCAAAGTAATCATTGACTGACTCCCATTCCTTTATGTGCAGGATCTCAAACTCTTTGCGAAGAGCTTGAAGTTGTGCACGTACCCTTGATGCTCCTTGATATTTCTTTTTGTTTGAATCCCATACCTTTCGCAATATCCTTTTTAGGATGGTTTCCAGAATATCACGATCTATTGTTTGGAATATATAATTTTTTACCTTCAAATTCTTCAAATTATGCTCTTCCAAAGCCTTAATTTCTATATCAGTCAATGTTGTTGTTCTTGTTCGTTTAGCGAGACACTTTTCCACAATATCCCAATACTATCTAAACCCTAGAAAAATTTCCATCAGCATACTTCAATGGTCATAATGACCATCAAAACAAGGGATTGCTAGTTGTACAAAAGTATTATTTTATTATGCCATTTGATTTCGCCTCAGCAAGTAAAAACAGTGCAACTTATTTGATGATCAAGCACTTTAAGAGCTCTGATACCACTTGGTAACACTAGAAACTAAAACATAAAGTGCAAAAGAATGGGAGAACATGGATTATTATTCAATGGTTCTGTGGGTTGGCTTAAATAGCCTTACATGACACAACTCAAACAGAAAAACTGCAACAAGAAATTCACGTCTAACAGCCTTAGACTGATGGAATTCTTCTAAAGACTAAGCACATGATTGGGGATGCTTAAATTATAATTTGGATTAATTACACTAATGGTCCCCATTCTTTCAGATTTGTAACGATTCCATAGCCATTCTTTTTTTTTTAGCAGATATCATCCCCATTCTTCCATTTATTCTTACAGAGGGCCCTCAAATCACTATTTTTCACTATTTTGACAATTCTATGACAATTTTACCCATTGACTTAAATAAATTAAAATAATAGGAAAAAAAATACAATGAAAACATTACAATTAGACCCTTAATTTTTTTAAAAGTACAAATAAATCATAAACTATTTTATTTTATACAGATAAGTGTTCTTCTCCAACAAAAAAAGAATCTATCTTTTCGCACCCGCACCCGCTTCATACTGCAAATTCTCCAAAAAATTAACAATACAGAAGACCAAGATTATTTAACCATTTCTATGTTCTAGTGGAAAGTTCCACAAGACATATAGAATGAATACACAATCAATTCAATTATTCACTCAATTTCAGCTTTCAATATCAAATTTATTAATTTACTATGCATTCATCGTGTAATTGGAAGTTGCAACCCCGTGTTCCTAGAAAAGACAAAAACACCCAGTTCCTAACATATTAATCGCATATAATTCCAAAATTAAAATTGCCCATATGCCTATCAACATTTTCCTAATTTACTGCTCAATGCTAGCTTTAAAACCTAAATTTCAATCTCAAGATGATCAATCAAACGATCGTAACCCTGACACTTTTATCTCAATAGAAACCGGAAAGAAAATGAAAATGTTACAATAAAAATCCTCAATCTTTAGGCAGAAGTTTATGGTAATTAAATCCATTAACCAAATTTCACAATCAGAACAAAATTGAAGAGAAATATAACTGAAAATTAAACCTTTATTGAGCTTAATGACGAGTTTTTTTGCCGGCTGTGGAGGCGTGGCTTTCTTCCGTGACAAATTAGCAATAGTCCTACCTTTGTGGCCACCCATGGCTGCAGCTCCGCGGCCGGACGAAGGGGAGGCTTCCAGAACGTCACTAGGGTCATCTTCGATCATGGGAGAGTGGGCAGAGGGGGGCCAGTGAAGTGAACGTGAGGGGTAATATTTTCCTGGCCGTTTTTGTTGTTGTCGAGTGAGCAAGCAACCGCCTACGACTTGGCCTTCTTCATTGCTAGAAAAATTGTGGCTCCGTTACTTCCGAAGGCGTAGGCTACGTCCCTGGAGGAGGAGACGGTGTTGGATGTGGAGTTGAAGGAGCAAGGTGTGCAAGATTTGCAGTATAAAGCGGGTGCGGGTGCGGTGAGAGGAAAAGATAGATTTTTTTTATTGGAGAAGAACACCTATCTGTATAAAATAAAATAGTTTAGGATTTATTTGTATTTTTGAAAAAATTAAGAGCCTAATTGCAATGTTTTCATTGTATTTTTTTTCCTATTATTTTAATTTATTTAAGTCAAGGGGTAAAATTGTCATAGAATTGTTAGAATAGTGAAAAATAGTGATTTGAGGACCCTATGTGAGAATAAATGGAAGAATGTGGATGATATCTGCTAAAAAAAAGAATGTGGATGAAATCGTTACAAACCTAAAAGAATGGGGACTATTAGTGTAATTAATCCTTATAATTTCAGTTGGTTAAACATACTTTTTATACACACATTTCAGAGGACCAACAATTTATAACATACTTTATATCTACACATTCACCAACAACTTATAATATAATTAATTAAAAAATAATTTCAGCACTACCAAATATGCGCTAAATCAAATTAAATCATATTCCATGATAAATAGTGATTGTTAATAGAAACTAAATCAATGTTAAATATTTAACAGTAGAATTGTATTTTTTACAAAATGGTAATTATATTCACACAACACTTTTTATTTTTTGCACCACATTTTAATTATATTTAACATCCTTAATTTATGAGCATTATATCACTCATGTCCCCAACTTTTTTTAATCACATTTTTATCTTCAATTTTTCATTAATTAGCACATCTTGTGTTTGATAACAGTTTCCATCTAAAAATTTGTTGGAAATTCATAAAAAGACTTATTTGTCTGTCATATTTTAAAAAAAAGACAATAGATTCAAAAGTTATATTAAAAAAAAAACAATAGATTCAAAAGTACGATAAATTTTTTTTCCTCATTTCAATGCATGTAAACAAAATATCTCGACAAAAACCATCATTAATGATGAAATGTGCTAATTAATAAAATTTGAATATAAGAATTCGATAACAAAAAGTTAAGAACATAATTGCAACAATGAACAAAAGTTGAAAATCTTAAATACAATTAAAATGTGGTGCGCTTGTAACAAATTGTAGTGTGAATATAATCACTCTTTACGAAAAGCTAACTTTTTAATAGTAATTTTTTTCATTCTTATACATAATTGAACTAAACAGGATAATGATAAATCTATTATCTAGATAACTTTTATCGAGATAAAAAATTTTATCCACAAAATAAACAAGCTCTAGAGATTAAGTAATTAAGTAAGCGTATTAGGTTGAAAGACAAAGCAAACTCAACCGGGTGAAGGCATTGAGGATTAAATTCGATATAAAATAATTACTCAAATATAGAATTAAAGTTAAGATGTCTTGCTTTTCTAGGTGAGAATAGATAAAATGATAAATAAAATGGGACAACGAACTAGACCGGCCATCTTGGGCATGGCCTTTGTGCAAAGACAGACAAATTAGGCCTAACACGACCCAACACAAAATACAAGGCAATAATTGGTCCAACTTAACCCATTTGACACATCTGCCGATCTACTTGTCACATGTATGCACTTCAACAAATAAGAATACAACTTTCAACTCATTTTTCATAGTATATAACTTTTAGGATGCGTTTGATTGCAATCATTTTTTTATAGAATTTTTTTTTTCTATCTATTTTCCAACTAATAAATTTGATAGCCACATTTTTCATAGAAAAAATATTTTTTTTCACATATTTTCCAACTACAAGAATATTTGATGGTCATTTTTTTTCAGTTAAAACGTTTTCTCATTTCTACATAACTGATCGCATTTTCTTGAAAAGCCGGAAAACGTTTTCTTAAGGAGGGATGATATTTTATTTTCTAAGTAAAATTTGCTATTAAGACTGCGTTTATTTTCTTAACAATTCAATTATTTGAAATTCATTTTCTTTCCATCCAAATTCAATGTTTGCAATCAAACATACCCTTACAATAATCATGGTATTATACCGCGTGAAATTTGAGTTCACGTTTTATAGCAAATTCATAAAAAAAATTCACATTTAAAGCTTAGTGATCACATATAAAGTCGACAGCCCCAATTTATTTATCATAAACACTCCAAATAGGACAATATCAATCGGTAGAAACTGCCAACTCTTCACCTCTTTCATCAGTTGAAAAAAATCATAAACTCTTAGCTTTCTTTACACCTATTAATTAATTAATTATTTAGTTTTCGACCCTTACCCTCCCCGCCCATGAACAACTACATTTTCCTCCATTATATAAGCACGCCACACACACTCCTCCATACACACAGAGTGACATAACAATGAATTTCACCTTCAAGTTAGTTACATTATCTTTACTTGTGTGTTTCTTGGCATCAACCAAGCTTGCCACCGCCCGTATGCTCGATTCAAAATCCAGCCTTGCCGTTCGTTTGAAATTATACGAAGACGAGGGCTCATCAAATTGTTGGGACTCTTTGTTTCAACTCCAATCCTGCACTTCTGAAGTTGTCTTGTTCTTTCTCAATGGGGAGACCTATCTCGGGCCGAGCTGTTGTCGCGCCATAAAAACTATTGAGCACCAGTGTTGGCCCGCAATGCTCGGTTCCCTCGGCTACACCACAGAAGAAGGAGACATTCTACGTGGCTATTGCGATGCAAGTGACTACTCCCCGTCAACACCTCCGCCACCATCCGCAACTCACCGCCTTCCGGCTAGGGGGCCATAGTCATGACACTTGGATCATACTAAATCCTAAATAAAACTTAGTGATTGAATTATATTGAGTTGATGATGTAGATTGCCACTATCTATTAATTACATTTCAATCTCATTTTGATTCTACTAATCTTTTACTTTTTGGAGTTAATTCTCAATTCATTTCATCAAATATTATACCGGAAATTGAAATTGAAAATTGAAAAATGAAACTGAAAAGCATGGACAAATTTTCGGAACATGATTTATTACAAGTTCTTAAAGGATGAGAATAGGGAAACCAGGGGGTGGGGGTACCATTTACAACCACAGCCAGAAACTATGATCGGTGCCGGCAAAGATCACAATCTACAGATCATCAAAACGATGATCCCGGGGACGTTTCTTCCTCCTGTTCCCCGGATGCATCCGACGATGTTTAGCACGCTTCTTGATACTCTTATGCTTTTGCCTCTTTACCGGTGATAACGCCGGCACCTCAACAGGAATATTCCAAGCCAATTGAGCCAGAAGTGCAAGATCAGTTTCCTCCTCCTCCGTCACTGGATTACCTGATTCAAACTGAGGAATCGGAGCATGATTTCCCTTTAGAGGTGGAACCGCAATATTCCAATCAAATTGGGCCATCGGAGCAAGAAACTCCCTAGGCGAGTTCCCTGGAGCAGCCGCCGGCGTAGTAGTAACACCCAAGCCATTTTTATCGCTTTCATTGAGATCTTCAGAATACTTGTTCAAACCAGTCACAAGAACGTTATCAATCCCGTGCACCACAATTCTCGACCCAACAAAAATATCCGGGTCCGAGACCCGAACCCCATCCACCATCACTCCAGTAGTCCCATTATTCAACGCCACACTGTCGTTTTGAGTTTTCCCTATCAAGACTGAGTAGTGAGGGAGGAGGGTATCAAGAAACGAAGCAGAGAGGTTCTGCAGCTCGGTGAAAATGAGGCGACGGTGGGGGATGACGTGGTACCGGAGTGTGCTGACATAAACGTTGGCGTCGGAGGCCATGTCGAGGTTAAAGAGTTGGGAGTCCTTGGGGCTGAAGAGAGTAAAAGATGAAGTACGGTTAGTGTCATCAACGGCGGCGGTTGTGAGGAGCTGGTATTGAAGGTCGGTGGTCGTAATTGCGTTGCTGAAGAGAGTATAGCCGCGGCTTCTGAGGGTTTTAAGCATTGATTCAAGCTCTTGGAATGTAGTAGTGGAATCAATGGTCTCGGAGGCGGCGGAGGCGGCGGCGAAGACGGCGGCGAGGAGGAGGAGAAGGAGGAAAGTGGTGTCCATTGGTCAAGAGTGTAGAGAGAAGGCGAGAGGGAGTGAGAAATTTGAGAAGCTGTTATTTCAGTTGAGTTTTGGCGCCATTGAATGTTTTTGCAGTTTCTTGAAATTCTGTGGGTGGGAATCTGATGTGAACCAAGTATACCAATGGGTCGTACACCTACCAACTATAATTCGACATGTCATAATATCAAATTTGTGAGTTTAAAAATAGTTTATTAGAATTTTGTTTAAATTTTCGCAGCTAAAAAATGATGTTAATATACTATTATATTATTAAATAAAATTTAATTTACTACAATTATTTGGAAATTTAATAAAAATTAAATACCTTGCGCAGCTGTGATGATAAACAAATTTATGTCAAGTCATTTAAATATGGAATGACAATATTAAACGCCTTGACAAAATAATGCACACTAGTTTCCAACTAATATATATTTTCTTTGTTAGTTGTTAGCAAAAATTCTACAAGTGGACGGTATTGTAGACAATTAGTACACAGAGAGTATAATATCGTCCGACAAGAATTAGAAATCTAGTTTTAATTTAATTAAAACTAATAACGTTAATCGAACACATAAATTTCAATGAGTTTGATAAAAATATTCTATCATTTCTATGAGAGCAATTTAAAAGTGTGTTACGATCTTTAGAGAAAATTCAAGACAAAAAATACTAGAATTCCGACTCTACTAGTAATCTATTTTAATTCTCAAATTCTCATTAATTAATCAATTCATGCTCGAGTTGACAATCAATGATTCTAAAATGTTCAACAATATTTCTCAAGTGAAATTAAACATACACTACAAGAAGGAGGTTTATAACGACGACTAAAGTCGTCGCTAAAAGTTCATTTGTCGTTGTTTTTTATATATTAGCGACAACAAAGTCGTCACTGTAGGTCGTCTCAACATATTAGCGCATCTAGGTAATTAATGACAACAATATGTCGTCGCTATATACATTTTAATCTATAACGATGACAATGTCGTCATTACATCGCCGCGCTCAATTTCCCGGAATTAGAAAAATTGTGACGACATAGTCGTTGCAAAAATCGTCGCTATTAGCTTGAACAGTAGCGACAGAGATATGGTCGCTATTACCATTTCGTATTCTAATTAGTAGCGACAACTATGTCGCCGCAATATATATAGGATATATAGTGACGACTAAAATTCAATTCATTTTTTTATTTGAGCAATGACTATGTCACGCCGTTATAAATATTCTAATTTTTTTTTAAAAATTAAAAATAATTATATTGTACATAAAATCTACAGATCCCCTCCACCGTCGTTATCGTTGTCGTTCTCGTCCTCATCATCCTTTGGCACGACCTCTACTGCAGATTTGCTGTAAAACATGCAATTTTCTTCTTTATTCGGCGCAGTTGGGTCTCATACATTGAAAACCGAGAATCATCATTTCGGGGGTCTTCAGAGACCTGGTTGGATGTTCCTCATTGGGTGTTCGATGCAGTGGTCGAATCTAGGGAGAGCGATGTGCCATTTGGAACCCGTCCAACCCCATAGACGTGTCCTAGTTGTTCTCCAAGTACCTCTTTCGCAATAGCACGCTTGTCAACCGACGCGCCATTGGAAGTGACCTGAGTCTATTGAGTCTCCATCTCCTCAACAAGTTTATCCTGTTTAGTGAAAAAAATAAAAAATAAAAAATAATATAATGTCAGATAAAATTAACAACATTAAAAAATAGAAAATTGTCCTCATGTAGTCATCAGCCGCCTACGAGTTCATTCAATTGCAATCCCGGAAGGTGTAGAAAGTCCGGAACGTCTCAATAATGTCTGGCCACTACTGAGTTTCGGGGTTCCGCTACAACAATTTAAGTGTGAAATTTAGTTAAAAAATATGCATATGTAATGCGTTGAAGATTTGTAAAATGATATTAAAAAGTTTACTTGTACCTGATCGTAACGCGTGTTAGAGAAGCTTTTTGACCTCTACACGCTCGGGTATTTAGCCTTACCTCGATTGATCTTATTCTTTGTAGACCGTTCCTGAAAACATAAAAAATAATTGATTAGTAACACTTTATAGTTATAAAAATATTAACATAAAAACTAAAAAATTACATTACCACGAAAGTAGGACTTGTGAAGAAGTCAATGCACTTATACCATTCCTCAGCAGACATCTCGCCTTATGGACGGTTCGGTCGGTACTCTTTCAAGTGATTATATGCCTTAAGTTTGTAATCACGATAACGATCGGACGCCAGACGATCTACAGTGGCACAGACCGCCCGATACTCATCAGGTGACTGATCGCCCTGAAAATCAAAGTATCTCTGCAATATCGGAAAAATATTCGTTAATGTATATTACATGGAACGATATGTTTAGAAAATGTGCTAATGTAAAAACTATTGTAAGACATTACCTCGATGATGCTACGTAACCTTGCTCCTTGCTCATCTAGAACCTCTGTCCAGGAAGGTAGTAAGGGAGCACGGTGAACCTGTCTTGGTTCCCAACCAATCGCGTAAAATATTTCGCGTTATTTTCGATCGGCTGCATTGTATGTTCGACATTGTCGAACACGATAGGAAGTGGCATCTTCTCGTTCGCCTACCAAACATTCTCAAGGTTAATGCCTCGAAAGATACCCCGTCGGTTAGACGAGGGAGCTGAAAAAGAACAAATACAAGGTTCTAAAAAGCGTAAAGCGTGGTTAGGCGTAGAGACCAAGCTTTAAGCTTTTTGGGCCTAGGCGAGGCTTAGGCGGAAGTGAGGCGTGAAAAAATGTTTTCTTATTTTAATATTATTTTAAATATTATATGTTTTAACTAAAAAACGAGCGTTTAGGCTCGCCTAAGCGTGCGCTTTTTAGTTAAAAATATACTTGACCAAAAAAGCGTATGCTTAGGGCCTAAGCGAGGCGTGAAGGTCACCCTTCGCGCCTAGGCGCACTTTTTAGAACACTGAACAAATATGATATACTTGATACGAAATTCAACGATAATGAAGTCACCGAAAAAAATGCAAAATAAAAAATATTGAAACAAAAATTATTACCGGACTCGTAAGACGAATCGAGTTGGCGAGGTGGCTGATTTGGAGGATCACCTGCACCATCACCTCCGTGCGACACGATGTCAGCCATACTAGCAACTAACAAAAAGAGAAGTGGTCCCTAAACTTTGTTCTTTTTCCACATTAGTCCCCAAATTATGTAAATGGTCCATAATCTTTGTTTTTAGTTCAAAAATGATCCCTCATATTTGTTTTGCACACTAACCCTAAATTTTGTGTTTTTCTACCAATGGTCACTCAACTTTGTTTTTTGGCATATCAGTCCATAACGTATGTTTTTTTGTGTAAATAGTCCATAATCTTTGTTTTTAATTTAGAAATGGTCCCTAAACTTTATTTTTTGGTAGATCAGTCCCTAAATTATGTATTTTTGTACAAATGGTCCTTAAACTTTGTTTTTAGTGCTGAAATGGTCCCTAAAATTTGTTTTTTTATCACATCACTCCCTAACGTTTGTGTTTTTGTGCAATTGGTTCCTAATCTTTGTTTTTAATTCGAAATGGTCCCTAAACATTTTTTTGTACATCAGTCCTTAAATTATGTATTTTTGTACAAATGGTCCCTAATCTTTGTTTTTAGTTCAAAAATAGTCCCTAATGTTTGTTTTACACATCAACCCCCTAAATTCTATGTTTTTCTTTAAATGGTCCCTCAACTTTGTTTTTTAGCACATCAGTCCCTAACGTTTGTGTTTTTGTGCAATTGGCCCCTAATCATGCCTATAAGAACAAGACTACTACAACACATCAAAATTTCCTCTAATCATGCCTATAACTTACAACTATCACAAATCATGCCTATTCTATAACAATAATAAACCTGATAAAATTTAGGGTAAATAGCACCAAGGGTTCCAAATTTTTGAATGTTGTAACGATGGAGTCCTAAACATTCGTTTACTAGCAGCCGAAGTTTCAAACTTTTAAAATGTATGCACCTGGGATCCTTTTTGGACAAAAAAGGTCAAAAAATCTGTTAAGTCCTCATCCGCGCCAGATGTTATCACTTTCTAAAGAGAAATATTGTCCAACTTAACTCAAAACAGAAGGAGAAAAAGAAAATTAGGAAAAATTTAGTGCAAATAACCCTAAATCGTTCTTGAGCCCCCCTTCAATCAAGAAGTTAACTGGTAAATCAGGCTTTTCCTCCTGCAAAAAACCCCAGTAGATGACAAGATGTGTTAAAAGAATGGTGGAGAAATAGATTTCAATAGCTTCTTTTAGAAGAAGCAATAAAGTGAAATAAGTCAATCTAAAAGTGCACTAGATGAAATTAAAAACTTCATTGAGCACTCACATAAACAAGCATGTTACTGGATGCCATAAGATCTGGACTTTTGCCTTTGCAAAAGTTTGAATCTGACGGAGAATGAGAACTTGAGCATCATTTCTTCTTCAAAGCATGAGAGCTGGATTTTAAATCCTCTGTTCTGCTATTATTCAGTTTAGGCCACAAATATCCTTCAATAGCATCCAAAGGTACAAATGGGTCAACATTCACAACACTTTCAGCATAACCACGTAGACCAATGTCCTCCTCTTCTTTCAGAAACTGTATTTTGAGACATGGGTATGAAGTGCAGTGCCCATATGGAACAGTGGCATATGAGTTCCTCAGTCTAGTAGTGTGGCTCAAGATGATGGGAAAATTTTCAACAAAAGACACGCACTTTGTAATTTTCGCACTAGTGTGAAGAGTGAGAATTTCTCCTAAGTGGGGACAGAGAAGGACATTAATAATCTTCCAAACACCTCAAATTTTTTTTTCTATAATGTACAGTTGATCAACTGCACCAGTATCTGCCTTATCCCCCAAATGCTGGCTATTTGTTAGGTAATTAACTAATGCTTTCATTATTCAACTCTCAACAAACTCAAAAGTAGAAGTGGGATCTACGACTTGCTAAGAAAATTGAATCTGTTTGATGTGTCACCCAAACTCAAATCCAACTCCATGAGAGATTTTTAGTTTCATTGAAGAGAAAAACCAGAAAAGAAAAAGAGGGTTGATTCTTGATTGAATGGGGGGCTCAAGAACGATTTAGGGTTCTTTGTCCTTAATTTTTCCTAATTTTCTTTTTCTCCTTCTGTTTTAAGTTAAGTTGGACAGTTTTATCCTTCAGAAAGTGATAACATTTAGCGCGTGTGATGACTTAACAGTTTTTTTGACATTTTCTGTCCAAAAAGGACCCAGGTGCGTACGTTTGAAAAGTTTGAGACTCCAGCTGCTAGTAAACAAAGGTTCAGGACTCCATCGTTACAACGTTCAAAGGCTCGGGACCCCTGGTGCTATTTACCTTAAAATTTAACATTGTCCAATCCATTTGTATTGGTAATTACAAGAAATCTTATATAATACAAGAATGTTTTTTTTGCTTGATGATAAATTGGAAAAATAGAACAAAAATTAAAAATTGTAATTGCAAAAATTGAAAAAACAGAGCAAAGATTCAAATAGTAGAACGAAAATTGAAAAAACAAAACAAAAATTCAAATGCTAGAACAAAAATTCAACATAAAGAACACAAATTAACATAATTACAATGAAATATTTGATTAATATGCGGAACTCTCTTGCAACACAACAGAACATAAATTGAAAAACAGCGTGTATTTTTCTAAATCAAACACAACTTAAAAAAACTGGTAATGAATCAAAATCAAACTGTCGTGATTCACAAATCAAAAATTGAAAAACAGTGAGTATATTTCAAAATCAAACAAAAACTATCACTAATCAAGATTCAAGAAAACTTAAAAAAATGGAAGAAAAGGATTTAGAGGGTAATTGAAACTGATTGCGGCAGTTAGGGATGGACGTAGGTTGGGTTGGGTGGGTTTTGGGCTCAACTTGATCCCAACCAAACATATTGAGTTTGACAAAAAATTAACCAAACCAACCCGACTAAGAGTTGAAATTTGACCCGACCCAAACCAAATCGACCAAGTTTGGGTTGATTTGGGTTGAGTTGTTGGTCGGTTTGGATTGGGTTCTTCAGTTTGGGCTTGGGCCTAATTCACGCTAGGATAATTTTTTTAGGGGTCAAAATTCACGCTTGAGTAATTTTTTTGGGCCCAAATACACATTGGAACCTTTATTGTTAATTTTGTTGGGAAATTTTTTATAAATTTGAACCCAATTCAAATTAGGCTAATGTCAATTACATTAAAATTAGAAATTTGAAAGATTTTGACCAGGTTTAATTAATTTTTAATTTTTAAAAATGTTTTTTAACAATCGGGTTGGGTTAGATTGATTTTTATGAGATAACCCGCAACTCAACCCAACCCGACCAAAAATAGATTTTCAAAACCAAACCCAACCCAATTTAGAGTAAAAACCAACTCAACCTGATCGGGTCGGGTCGGGTTGTGTTGGGCGGGTTGACCGATTTGGGTCGATTTTTGCCTAGCCTTAGCGGCAGTTGGACTGCGGCAGAATGGACGACGTATTTCAGCCAAGAAATGGAGAAGAAATGGGTTACATCGTGTTTTAAATTGGCAAACACTGTAGCGACGACATTTTTTATTTATTTATTTTTGGTGTAAGCGCTGAAAACGTGTTGCCAAAAATTTTAACACATAGAGACAGCTTGTCGTCGCTATAAGTGTCGTCACTGCAACATTAAACATTGGTTATTTGCAGTTAGATCCATCAACTTTAAAAATTATTCATTTTGGTCCTTCTATTTCTTCTTTTATTTCAATTTGATCTTTTTTATTTTCAATAAGTCCTTCAAGTTTTACGAGGTTATATGTAGGTCTCGATTTCCATGATTTTATACAATTGCAGTCATTATTCGAACTCGCTTGTTGATCTAAACTAATCATTGTAATGACGAACAACATTCAATCTAATTCACTAACAACAACAACAACAAAATTTTTATAAATCTAATTCATAAATTTTAGTGACGAAAAACAACATTCAATTTGATTCACTATCATGATACGATTGATCCTCATCATCGTCACTATCGTCCTCATTGTTTTCACTGCATGTTTCGTCATTCTCGTATTCTTCATGTGTGTCATCTTCCAAATCCTCATCGTTAACAAACGAAGTATATCTTGTAATATCAGACGATGTTCTCTTGATAAACGCCTATCTCATCAACTTCACTATCATCCCAGTGCAAGGATATGTGCTCTAAGTTTTCAAGATCAAAGATCAGACAAAAACAAGAAGAGTTGTTATTGTAGAGCAGATTTATCTCAGTGATATTAGATCCCATAATATTCCATGTGCTCCTATGATGGACTTCTTGTACAACTCACTAGTTCGGACCACGAGAAGGATCTCGGGTATCGCTTGAACATATACATCCATCTCATGTACACCGGACCTCCAAATGTTGCTTCTTTTGGCAGATGCATTACGAGATGAATCATGATGCTGAAAAAGACTGACAGAAATATTCGTTCTAACTTGTAGATGATAAGTATCAAGTGATCGTAGGCAGCCATCATGTCGTAAACCTTTAGTGTTCTTGCACAAAGCTGCTTGAAGAACGTGTGCAGTTCAATTATTATAGTGAAAATAGTTTTATTCAAGAACACGTAGTCATGACAAAAATATCCGATCTGTCCCGAATCCGATGGATACTCAATCCGAATGGAGCGAAAAATACCTGATCCGCAGATCGACGGGGCGGATCGGGACAGATATCCGTGATCCGCCACGGATCTCGGGACGGGGCGGATCGCCCCGCCTCGAATTAAAAAAAAAAGATTCAATTGTAAAAAGATCAAAAATTTGGGACTAGGACTGAAAATGCAATTTTAAACTTTCTAAACCTAATGTTAATACTATTCTCTGAAATGAAATCTAAATCTCTCTAACTCTCTTCCCTGTAACCTGTTCCGTCATCTGTGAGCTTCCAGAGTTCCAATCCATATTGAAGATTTGAATGTTCCAGAATCCAGACCCTGCTTCATCGCTCTGCGCAGCTCCTCCTGACCTTCTCCTTGAAGAACCTCTTCTCCATTTTCTTCGGGTAATCAAATTTCTTCAATTTCTTCAACAAATTTATATGATTTACCTATTGTTGTTAGTTGGGGGTAGCTGAGAATGATTAAATAAACTTTTATGATTTACCCAAAGAAGCTTATTCATGAATTGATTACAAAAATTGATTACCCAAACAATTCTTGAATCTCGACAACCAGCAAAAATAGCACCATCAGAACTGCAGAAATCAGCTCCAGCAACACCATTAGAAGCTCTGCCAACTGCAAGGCATGTTCTCTCAGTCTTTCTCTTGAAATGGATCATTTGATTCTAGTAGATTTTACTCTTTTCATTAGGAAACTGATTTGTTCAAATAACATGACTGAAACCGGAGAAAAACATGAAATTGAGAAGCTCGACTCTCCAAGATATGATAGTATGCATACGCGTACGCCATGTGCCTGTACCTGGTAGTGGTGTTTATGTATTGTTTTGAGCTAAACATCTCAGTTTAGCTGGAATTGAGCTTAATCCATTACAAAATTGTTTATCAAATTTGTTCTTTTTCTCAAAATTAGTAGCTTGAATGCTTATGTCTCGCCCCAAATTGATTTATTCAGCAAAAGATTTGTCTTCAGTGTCTGATTAGTGAATATGCTTTTGTCCCTTTTTTTTTAATTGGCTATGACTCGGAAGATTTTGTCTTGAGTGTCTTGAATATGCTTGAGTATATGACTATATGTCTTGAGTATCTGATTCATCAAACGATTTTCAAATATGCTCATAAATGTTCATGGAGTTTGATTTGTATTTCCTATGATCTATTTGATTGCTCTTTTATTTCAATTTTTGATGTTTGATATGCTCTTTATGTCAGATATCAGAAGCTCTTCATGAAATCGATTGTTTATGTCTGATATGCTTATTGTAATTCATTTGTTTTTTTTTAATTGCTCTTTGATTTCACATGGCATAATGGATTAATTTTCTTAATATGTACAGATGTCGGACTCACGTCCTACTCCTACATCGGTACCAAGCATTGGTAGTACGAGACAAGTACCACTAGACGCTAGTACTGTTGAGATGCCCAATGCAAATGCAAGGATTAATAATCCTCCACAAGATGTAGAGCAAGATCCAATTGATTTAAGTGACGAGGAGCATGAGCGTGTGCAACATTGTGGTAAGAAAAATAAATTTTATTCGAAGGTATAGAAAGACTTTACTAGACAACAAATTGGAGAAGTTTGGAAGGCGGTATGCAATCATTGCAAAACTAAATTAGCAGGTGATACAAGTAAAGGTACAACCCATTTACATAACCATCTAAAGAGATGTCCTTTCTTCAAGGTACAAGAGAATAGTAGTTCCCGGCAGGGCTTATTGAATTTCACAAAGGAGAGTTCTGGTAGAGTTAAGATGAATACATATCATTTTGATCAAGATAAGTGTAGAATGAGTCTTGGGAAGGCAGTCGTTTTACACGAGTACTTTTTGAACGACCTCCAACCATTGTTCAAGGTCCCTAGTCGCAATACCATTAAGAATGATATATTGAAAATCTATGATTGCGAGCGATCAAAAATATTGGGAGCATTGGAGACAAATAGTAGTCGAATTGCTATAACTACAGACATGTGGACCTCGTCAAATCAAAAGAAAGGATTCATGGCAATCACTGCTCATTACATTGACGATTCTTGGACTCTACAAAGTCGGATTGTGAGGTACATCGAATGTAAATTTATTGAATTTCACTTGCTTTTGTGCTTTGACAAAGTAATATTCGTGGTAAATATGTCATTTGTTTTAATCGCAGATTTATGTATGTGCCTTGTCCTCACATTGCGGATGTGCTATCCACAACTTTGGTCGGTTGCTTGATGGATTGGAATCTCGATTGTAAGTTATCTACCTTGACTATAGATAATTGTACAACAAATGATGCCATGATTAATTTGGTTTTGAACAAGATTGATGCAAGTACTCTTTTGTTGAGTGGTGAGTTTTTTCACATGAGATGTTGTGCACACATTCTAAATTTGATTGTGAAAGATGGTTTGGATGTTATTTCGTCTAGTGTTGAGAAAATTCGCGATAGTGTTGCATATTGGACAGCTACACCTAAGAGATTTGAAAATTTTGAACAATTTGCACGTCAATTGAATATAAGTTGTGAAAAAAAATTGGGGCTTGACTGTAACACTAGATGGAATTCAACATACTTGATGCTTCGAACTGCGATACAGTATAGGAATGTTTTTCCTCGTTTAAAGCAAAGAGAGGCAAGGTATAAATGTCTGCCTAGTGATGAGGATTGGGATTTGGCGAAAGAAATATGCAATAGGTTAGAAGTTTTTTATGAGGTGACTGAATTGTTTTCTGGGACCAGATATCCAACTGCTAATCTTTTTTTTCCAAATGTTTGTGAAATCAAGTTTTCTTTGCAAGAGTGGCTTGAATCTCCTTATGAGACGATTCAACTTATGGCTAATAGTATGATTGGAAAGTTTAACAAATATTGTAGTGAAATTCATGGAATTTTGGCATTAGCAACAGTGTTGGATCCGAGGTACAAGATGAAGCTAGTTGAGTATTATTACCCTCTTATTTTTAAAGAAAATGCTTCAGATGAGATTGACAAGATTTGTCAAATTTGTCAAAAGTTGGTGAAAGAGTATGATACAAAGAAAGTTGATAGTGTGGGTGGTTCTCAATTTTCTACTTCTTCACAGTCAGACTTGTCTCCTAGTAGGAAAAGAGCTCGAATGGCCAGATTTTATGAATTTGTTTCTATTTCATCTAGTTCTTTTAATGTGAAAACTGAACTTGACACTTTTTTGGATGAGTCAATATTGCCTCCATCAGATAAATTTGACATTTTGGCATGGTGGAGAATAAATTCAATAAAATATCCTATTCTGTCCAAAGTTGCAAGAGATGTGTTGGCCATTCCGGTTTCACTGTGGCATCTGAGTCTGCTTTCAGTACTAGTGGTCGATTTGTGAGTCCACACCGAAACAGGCTACATCCCAATACATTGGAGGCTTTGATGTGTGCTCAAGATTGGTTGTGGGCCGACATTCACAATAAGGAAATATTGAATTTATAATTTGTTTTATATGTACTTTGATTATTTATTTTATAGCTAATTTAAATATTCGTTGAATAGGAAATTCATTACCTTGACATATTGTGGACCTTGCACAAGGTTTACTGAGGAGGAAATTGAGGAGGATGATGATGTAAGTTTATTTTTCGTTATATTAAGATGTCAATTATAATAGTTTGATAAATATTTAATGTAACATTTTATTTCTTAATTTCTTATTACAGGAAGGCGTCTGTGGTTCCAATATGAGCACTTTTGGTTCATGATTCCATGAAGTTGTGAAGATGATAAACAATTTGTTTGTTTGTTTGTTTTTTTTATTTTTGTGTATTTTTGTGTATTTTTGGAGTATTCAATTTGTTTGTCTATTTATTTGATGGATTGTTAAATGGTCAATGTGTGCTCAGTTGAGAGCAGCGATTGACTTTAATGGCTTAATCTGATTTATTACCTTTGAAGTGTACCTTGCTTGCAGTATGTATCATTAGGATTTTTTGCTTTGTTTTTAGTCTTATTTGGTGGAAGGGAAATCTTTACTCTTGTTGTACATGATGTGTGATAATTCTTTTAGGTTATTTATATTTAGTAATAGCTTGTGAAATAGTTGCTTACGATTATGATTGGCTTAGCACTTTTTCTGCATTGCATGATGGCACGGAAGTGAAAAATTTAGTTGACTTTGGTTAATATATTGTCCGTTGACATTGTAAGTGGACTATAACAAAACTTCTTTTCAAAATGGACCAACGATTTGGCTAGCCAAAATTGAATAATAAATCAAAAAAGAGTTTTAATCAAGTAGAACAACTTTTTGAAAATAGTATAAATAGACTCCTCTGGTCAAATTTGAGATTTACATATACATTCTAGAATATTTGATGGACTTTCTCTACCTTTGACGTCAACAAAAGCCATGTATATTTAATATTCCCCTACAATTCTCAGTTTGTACATAAGCAGGTACAAACTTCAAATAGAATTAATATTTATTTGTTTTTGTTTTTTTACACATTTCGTTGCCTTATACAAAACTTAATAATAATACATAGGAAATCGGAAATTTAATGCCCCTATCTGAGATGGCCGATCCATTGGGAAAAAAAAACGGATCAGTATACGGATCAAGGGTCCGATCCGTATCCGATCCGCCCCGAAAAATGGCGGATCGCAGGGCAGATTTGGATCTCCTACAATTATTGCAGGGCGGATTTGGATCAGGCCGATCCACCCCGATCCGCCCCGTTGCCATCACTAAACGCGCGACATCTGACTGGTAATAATCGTAGCATGATAATATGGAAATCGTGTGATTTCAACTCAATAATGCGGCTATTATTAGGAGCAATATTCTTCCGAAGATTAGAAGCGAAGCCATATGGAAACTTAACTGATAAGATGAAGTTGTAAAACCTCTGACAGCTTGCAATGGACATGGTGTAACATGCATCAGACTTCATACACATGTTCCCGATATGATACAAGTGGAACTCTCTTTTGATCTCTAATTGCATCATATAGCGCCTGATATTGACCGTGTCCTTTGATTTGAATGGATCGTCTAGAATTGTGTCAAGCAAGCTGTCGCAAACATTATTCTCTACGTGCATGACATCAATGTTATGTTTTAGCTCAGTAGAACACCAATATGGCAACTCATAGAAAATAATCATTTTTTTCCAGTTTAGCTCGTCACCACTTCTCTTCTTTGCAGCACCTCCGTAGTTAGGATGTTTTTCTGGAATACTATATCTCACACGACTTAACTGTGCTAAAATGTCTGTAGGCGTTAACCGACGCAGAGGTAGTCGCCTCTCCGTCCTCCTATTAACATCTAAATTGTTCTTAAAATGATGCCTGGACGGCATGAACTGTCCATGACCCACGTAAGCTAATGAGTTTCCTCGTTGCACGTAAGACATGCCATGTTCCCTGACCGCTCCAACCCGAAAAACTACTTATCGCTGGAAAATTATTAACTGTCCACAACAACGCTGTATGCATTTTGAATACTGACCTATTATTGGTTCCAACGTCACACATGTCAATCCCATTGGCCCAAAACTCTTTCAACTTGTCCACTAATGATCATAAGAATACATCAATGTCCTTACCCAGTACTTTAGGGCCAGATATCAAGAGAGTAAGCATGAGGTATTCGAGTTTCATACATAACCAATGTGGTAAGTTGTAAACGGTTACAATTATTGGCCACATACTGTACGCTAGACTCATGTCTCTAAATGAATTGAATCCGTATGTGGCCAAACCTAACCGGACATTCCGGATCTCATTTGCGAACAGTAGATGTTTCCTATCAAAATCTCGCCATGCCTTCTCGTCAACGGGATGATGCATTTCATATTCATCCCTAGAACTTTCTATACTGTGCCACCTCATGAGTTTTGCAGTATCCTTCATCGCGAACATACGTTTTAGTCTGGGGCCAAGGAAAAATAGTGCAACACCTTATGCAGAACATTCTTCCGGTTCATTCTTCCAGAAGTGTGCACTTAACGACTTTTCTCGCAGATCAGACAAGTTTGTTTATCAGCATGCTCACTCCAAAATACTGCACAGTCATTTTTGTAGGCATGAATAGATTTGTAATCCAAACCAAACTTCGTCATCATCTTCTTAGCTTCGTAGTGGGAGTCCACCAAGCTCATGTTTGGGAAAGCTAACTTTAGCAACTTCAAAAGATCATCGACAGACTTATTTGTCCATTTGTTCACAACCTTAATATTTATCAACTTCACTAAAAAATTTAAAGATGAAAATGATGAAACTCTTAAGTATAGTTCTAAATGCAGAGCCTCAAACAATTCGTCATAGTAACCATCAGTGCCTGTACCAGCATACTCATCACTGACTACGTTGTCCATGACATCAATAATCTCATCCTCCACACCTGTTCTCTCATTCTGTGTATACACATTTGCAGTCTGAACCTCGGTCTCGCTATGGTATATCCAAGTTACATAACTCTCTGCAAAACCATGACGAAATATGTGAACATTGACAGTTTCCAATGGATATGTGAGACAATTTAAACATATTGTGCACGAACATTTAATCATTCTCCTGTCATTTACGTATGACCTAGCCATGTTTATAAATGTTTTCAAATTGATTCGAAAATCTAACGAATTTGTGCGATTTCTAATTTTTCTCCAACTTTTATCAATATCCATATCTGAAAAATATTATTTTTTTTTGTAGTGAAGTATAGAATTTTCAGAAATATAGTGATGTAATTGGCGAAAAAGAAGATGAAGATGGAGATGGAGATGAAGAAAAAGATGGAGATGTAAATGAAATGGAAAGAAGATGGAGATGGAAAAAAATTAAGAAATACAGTACATAAATACGGAGATGGAGAGCTGAAAAATGAGATTCTGGCGACAATTGTCGTCTCTATAAATTAAATAAGTCATCGCTTTAGATAAGAAATGTGCACCAATTTTTCCGTCAATTTTGACAACTTTACAGCGACGACAAAAGTCGTCTCAATAAACTTCAATACAATTAATGAAGAGAATCATGCATCACGTGACTAAAAACAACAGATGTAACTTTATTGTGACGACATATGTTTTTTCTATATGTACACATAAATGGCGTGAATTATTCTCGCCATTTGGAAAATATATAGCAACGACATATTTTGTTGTCGCTATATATCTATGATAATAACGACGACAATTTAAATATAAAGACGACAGATGTCGTCGTTATAGAATTGGAACTTATAGCGACGATACTTAATTATCATCCCTATTATATAGAACAAGTAGGGGCGACATTGTGTCGTCAATAATGGTGTCGTCGCTATAGCTACTTTTTCTCGTAGTGATATTTTCATATACGACCTTATAATATATCTATGCAGAATTTGAATATACGAAAAGCATTCAATTTTAACGATTATTCATATATATATATATATATATATTAAACCTAAACCTTTCGTAAATAACAAAAGTCACAAATACGTTTGAACAAGCATTCAAACGTAATAAAAACTTAGCAAATAATCAATACAACATGAATTAAGAATAAAAACAAGAATTTTTGAACTAAAACTTCAAACAAGATATATATCGTCATCATACTGTAGGGAGTATAGCCTAGCACGGGACTGACATTTCTAACAAAAAAATGTTTACAATGTTTTGTTTTTTAAACAACAATTCATATACAATATTTTGATTTTGAATAATTATAGACTAATAAAATTATATTTTATGCTAACTTGTTTATAAGATATAGCAAACCTTTGTAAATCTATTTTGTTATGATATTAATTTATTTAAAAATCTATTTATACTTAATCAAGATTAATTTTTTAAAATTTGTTGTAACAAATATAAAACAAGTATTAATCAAGGTTCAATCATTTATTTCGTATTACCTAATAATTCTTTAAGATTTTTTTGATGTATATGTCAAAAAGCTTAAGACGTGACTTTTCTTTAAAAGTCTTAATTTTTTCATTTTTTTTTTCATCTTTCAGGTTAACATATTCTGTTAACTATATGCATATTAAAGCGTAAGGCTCGTTAGGTCTTACTAACTATGCGTGCTTTTATTGTTAAATGTCGCTTTAAAAAAAAAAAATTCAAGCCCCCATTACTTATCGATTCTTGGATCCGCCCCTGGCCTAGCATCTTCGGATCACAAAAAAACGTAATTGATTGAGAGTACATCACCTAACTTCTATGAATAAGGAAGAAAATAAAACATCAATATCTACTCTTTGAATGTCTTCGTAATGTTCGTGAACAATCTTTTACTTTTTACTTAGAGTTGAGAACCAACAAAACTTGATTTGAAGCAATCTCCAATAGAGAATTTTGTATTCTTTTCTCTAATATCGTGTCCCCTTGAAGTATAAGGCTCTCTATATATAAGCTTGAATTATGGCTCAAAAACCGTGTAAAAAGCTACCAAAACAAGAAGGCGCAAAGAATTTTCTCTATCGCTAGCTCGAGCGGACACAGGTAATGAAAATTGCAGCATCGCATTTGCTCGAGCTGATAGAGGTTGTTTTTCTCTTCATGGCGTCGCTTGAGTGAGGCCCTTTCATGCTCGAACAGTGCTTGTCCTTGTTCATTTTTTTCCTATCATTTATTTTTCTCATTCGATCTCCAAAGCTCCACTCTTCACTTCTAGCTCAGTGACCATTCAAATATGTACCACTCCTTCACGTTTTTGTAATTTTTATGTGCATTGCTCTCCAAGCTCGAGTTTAACCCTAAACACAACAAACAAAGAGAAATTAATTACAATTGAATTCTAAATACTCGATATACTCATCTAAAAATTCACATAAAGAGGTCAAAATTAGTATACAAAATACACTTATCATCATTATATTAGCAGCCTATCAATCAATCTGAATGAATCTACCAATCAACGGATAGCACTAGAGCTTTCTAAAACCTTGCCCATGCAGGTGCCAACATAATAGAGAGATAGAACGGACGATTTCAATGTCGTCTTGGCTAAGCACATATTTGGTGATTTCACTTGGTCAAACTTCAAACTGGTCAAATATATTTTTCATTCACAAATTTCTTATAGGACTTATAATTTACAATCTACTTTTTATCTACACATTCACCTACAATTTATAATATAAGTATTTAAAAAATAATTTCAACACTATCATACACTATGTCAACTTCTCGTGTTTCGGGCATAGAAAAAGCGAACGTTGAGATTGCACCACAAGGACATAGAAGTAATTTATTTGTGAAGACAAAACTAGTGTTGTACATGTACATATATCTTTTGTGAAAAGATTGGCCGGTACTCATGCCGATGGTATGGAAATTTGTATGCTAATCATATATAGTTTAACATTAATTATACAAATCATGCTACATTGACTAATTAATTGGTGTACAAATGTTGTTTAATTTGAACATCATTTAAAATGAGATCCCAATTCATAGTTTGATTTGAAATTATTCATATATATTGGAGTTCTGAAACTTATTGAATAGCATATTGATTGAATAGCATGCACAAACACAATCATTTGAATCCCATATTTGAGAAAATTCTTCAGTAGAAATGAAAAGAAGATAACAACTTTTAATTTGACACTCCATATATTCAAGAATATATGGCAATTTTATTACATAAGAAATTAATTATCAGTCACATTTCTTAAGAACCCTAATCCCCTTCCAACGAGATTCCATATAGTAGGAATCATCATCCTGTGCATAAACTCCACACTTGAAATAATGAGAGGTTCCTCCACGGCCAGGAGCTTCATATTTGAGAATTCCATTAATGTAAACTTTTACTTTACTGGCCTCAACATCATGTATTACATTCAGTCTGAACCATTTATCATATACATTTGGGATAATAACAGGCGCCCTGTAGTATGAGAGTGACCCATTGTAAACTCTGAGCATTAGGGTTGTCGCATGAGGTGGGCTTGATCCAAAAACTTGC
Organism: Forsythia viridissima; assembly: GCA_030279155.1. Lineage (NCBI taxonomy): Eukaryota > Viridiplantae > Streptophyta > Magnoliopsida > Lamiales > Oleaceae > Forsythia > Forsythia viridissima. The sequence goes on along the minus strand of CM059038.1, from coordinate 34,950,505 downwards.
ATGACGCAGACGCCTGATGTGCCACAGGGTATGTATCCAAACGCTTCGAATTGCCATACACCGGATGAGTAGTCGTATCCCTGTAATGAAATAACAAAGTGTTTGAAGACAATTTAACTAAAGAAGTTTGTTGCTGCTACTTAGACGATGTGGTTCAACATGCTAAGAGAGAAGTTGTTTTACGCTTATAATTATCTCATAGCGAGGCTTGGTTGGACTATTTCGAGAAAAGGGTTTGTCTGTAGAGAACACCCATAGTTTATGAACTCCATTGATGAAGCTGTACCTTCGTTCTTCAGGCAAGTCATAGGATTTTTGAATGTGATAAAATGAAGTTGTTGACATACGAAATAGCAAGGGCCTAAGAAGGAATTTAAGAAAAATTGTACATGTAGGCCCATAAAAAAGTACCCAAGCATATAGGCCTAGAAATATATGTTGTCCAGTCCCAATGGACGCCCAGGTAAATTTGTATAGAGGCCCAATGGAAATTATCCAAACCAGGTAGGGCCCAAAATGGACATCGACCAGATCAGAAACGCCCACGGCGTTGGGCGATTAGAACGGTCAATAACTGCATAAGAGTAACCGTTCATAAGCAGTTTTTTCTTCTTCTTTTACCACTTTTCCCACGTTGTCAGGAGTTACAAACAATTGGAGTATCATGAAGGAGTTACCAGAAGTTAAATCATCATGGGGAAGTTACAGAAGTTGAATCATCATGGGAAAGTTACAAACAGTTGAATTATCATGGAGAAGTTACAAACAGTTGAATCATAATGAAAGAAATGGGCAGTTATTGGGCGATGAGGTGGTTGCTGGGCGATGAAGAAGAAACTGGGCGATGGGAAGTTTTTATGCAAGATTGAAGGAAAACGTGTGGTAAAACCGTTTGACAAAGTATAAAAGAAAGAAGATTGAATGAAAAAAGAACAAGAAGACAACTCTCAAAAAACAGAGAAATGTAATTTCATTCTATTTTAGTCTTAAATAGTTCTTTACATTGAATTCCAGTGTGCTTGTGCCCCGTGGAGGCATTTGGTTTTACTTTTTCATCATTTGTCACTATTGTAATCTTCATAAATCAAACACCCCTTGTTGGGACTTTGTCTCAAGAGGTTTGGCGTCCCTTACACATCGTCTGAATCCTTTAATTGTTAGCGAAGGACACACTTTCTGCGCGAAACAATTTGGCACGACCGGTGGGACCCTTTTGATGATTGGAAGATACGAGAGGGTGGAACAATATGCCTCACAAGAACTCAGATAAGGAACCAGCAAGCCAGCGAGTTCAATCCGTGATCGAGCGATATGAAGAACAGCAAAATACACCAGCAACGGAGGGACAAAATCAAAGCCGTTATGAACCGATGACGGAATTGAGTCCATGAACCATGCGCGCATTACTTGGTGAACTCACACAAGATGTCGTGGGACAGGTAAGCCTACAAAATGTTCATGATATGGAAAAATTTGTTCAAACTGAAAATGTGCATTATGACAACATGGCCAAACAATTAAGTACTTTAAATGAACTTATGAATAAGTTAGTAGGCCAAACATGTCAACCAAATTTGCCAAATATAGGGAATCATTTCCAAGCCAGGACGGTTGTGGGGCACAATTCACCGACAATGAACCCCATGAATCCTAGTCAGGGAATAGAAACGCCTTTTATACCATCGACGTCAAATGTGGGTGGAGGCGGCATGGCCAATTTGAGTGGTCATAATGTGGGATCGTCCAACTTGGGGGGTAGCCCGAATGCAAGAGAAAATATGCCAAATATAGGACAAAACGCAACACGTGTTAGCGAAGGGGCAAATGTCCAAGTAAGTGGCAATAATACCTTGAACAATGGTAATTTGGCCACCAATCAAGTGTTGAACAATAGACCCCAGATGATCCCACCTGTGAATCAACCTATAGGAGTCCCGTACGATCCTAACATAGCCTTAAGAAACCAAATCGCCGAGATAATGCAAGATCAGATGGCTTTTGGAATGCGCCCTTTCATTAGGCCGACCTATAGGAAGCCATATCTCGATTGGATAGACCAAGCCTATCCGTGGCCTAGAGGATATAAAGTATCGGAATTTTTACTATTCACAGGTCTAGGAGAGGTCTCAACATTGGAACATGTAGGGCGATTTACACTGCAATGTGGTGAAGTAAGTGATTATCATAAAATAAGGTTGTTTCCTAGTTCGCTAACAGGGGTAGCCTTTTCATGGTTCATTAATTTACCAGCAAACTCGGTTCAGACATGGCAACAATTAGAGCAGTTGTTCCATGCTCAATTCTATAAAACAGAATCTGAAGTAACCTTGGCCGACTTGACGAATTTACGTCAAATGCCAACTGAATGGGCGGAAGTTTTCCTTCAAAGATTTAAAATCGCTAGGAGTAAATGCTTCGTGCCCTTACCCGAAAAAGAATTTGTCAAGATCGCTCAGAGTTGTTTGAGTTTCGATCTGAAAAAGAAATTTCAGGATAGGGAGTTTCCTGATCTCTTCCAATTAACGGCCAATGTGATTAGATATGAGCGCTTGATAAGAGAAGAAGAACAAATAAAAAATTCTAGCAAAGGGACTTACTATAGAGACCCAAACTTCGACGTTCATATTGTAGATGAATATTATGATCAAGCCGAAATATGTCTGGCCGAATTGATTAAAGGAGATGCTTATGCATGCCCGTTAATAATTAACTCAGGGACCACAACGAAGAATAAGCCTCTAAGAGATACGAGCAAAAGGGCTAGAACGTTTTCGTTCGATATAGCCAAAGCAGATGCTATATTTGATAGATTGTATAAAGATAAACAAATAAAACTGAGCGACAAGCACAAATTGCCAAATCCTGAGCAAATTAAGGATAAAAAATATTGTAAGTGGCATAATGCATGGTCTCATACGACTAATAATTGTTTGGTTTTTCGGCATGTGTTACAGGATGCCATTGAATCAGGACGAATCACCTTTGAAGCTAAAAAGAAGATGGCAGTGGACGAGAATCCTTTTCCGCGGCCACTAGGAGTGAATATGTTATCAACAGGTTTCAAAAATGGTTTGCCTAAATTCAAATTAGTAGTTGATAATGGAGACGAAGATCTTGAACAGCATCCTAGTGTGTTCGAACGTCTCAAAGGAAAAGAAATCAAAAGAAGCAAAAAAGTGTTGTGCGCTAGATGCAGTAGAGAAGTAAGTGAAGATGAGGAGAAAATGGAAGGATGGGGGCGTCATTATCATCCAAATGCGACCCTGAATTTCCAGCCTATTCAAGTGCGAAAGGTACCAAGGCCTCCTTTTGAAAGACAGGTCAGGCCGATGCATGAGGACAGGCCGATTTACAACAGCAGGCCGATGCTCAACAGTAGAACCTTCAGGCCACAGCCCCGTCGATCGAATGTATGGCACTCATTTCAATACAGTGCGGGAAGAGTGATACCCTTTGATCAAATGACGAGAACACAGCAAAGACGTCATCAGAGAAATTATGGACGAATGATGAGGCAGCAACAAGAGGTGATACGTCCTAACTTGCCTAATTTCTCCAATACTGTTGCTAAGGAAAATCTCGAAGATGAGAAGGAACATAATGTGAACGATTCAGCACAAGAATTGCCGGAAGATTCTTCTGGTAGGTCGAAATTTGAAAGACGCAACAAAGACGAAGATGAAGATGATCCTGGACAATCCATCACCATTCAATTTGGTTCTTTACCCCCAATATTGGCTAATAATTATCTGCTTGCCAATGAGTTTAAAAGTGAAGGGGATGAGAAGCCACAAGACGATGAAGGGGAGGAAGCATGCACGTTGGAATGTGAGGAAGAAATCGGGCAAACTTCTGGAGGTATCTGTGGAGAAGAAGAAGATGATGGCTTGACCGATGTGGAAGAAGAGATCGACTTAGAATCAGAAAGAAGAAAAAGAGGAGTTTCATATAATAATCTGCTAAAGCAGCTATATCAAGAAGGCGTCCGAGAGGTAGATTTGTTGGGCGAACCGTCTGGGCGATCTTTTGATTATTACGTGTTATACGGGACGCCTAAGAGAAAGATGAGGGTGCCACGCTCTGAAAAGTATGGACCACCTCCGATGATATTGCCACCCCCTACAGGTTGGCAAGAAATGGGCGACATAGAAACTCAGAAGTCTGGCACGAAAGATCAGTGCGAGATGTTGCACGTGAACTTGACACAGCGATTTGATCCAAAAGAAGATGGGAAGCAGCAAGTTGATCCAAAAGACGATAGTAAACAAGGGGTAGAGATAGAGGCGACTGAAAAGGTCATCTTTAAGAAGCCAACGGCCAATTTAACCAAGCACTTGAGACCATTATATGTAAAGGCTTTAGTCAATGGCATCCCTGTAACCAAAGTTCTCATCGACAATGGGGCCGCTATTAATACCATTCCATCTAGAATGATAAAGAAATTTGCAAAGACGGAGAGCGATTTGATCCCTACTGGCGGGGCGACTTCGGCCAAAGGAGTAATGCCTTTGGACGTGACAGTAGGAACTATCACCAAAACCACAGTGTTCTTTGTAATTGACGGGCCGACTAGCTACAATGTGTTGTTAGGAAGAGATTGGATTCATGGAAATCGTTGTGTACCTTTATCACTCCATCAATGTCTACTTTTTTAGAACGATGAAGGTGAGGCAGAGGTGGTGCAAGCAGATCATAGACCTTTTGTTACAGAAGCGAACTCGATCGAGAAGTTCATGTATGAGGGAAATTATGGGCCTGTGAGAGTAGTCCAAGATGGTGAAGAAACTCGGATCATCGCGCAGAGCGAGGAGCCATTATCAGTAGATGCATTCACTGAAATGTTCGATCAAATGAGGCCAAACATAGTGGCCCTTGAAGAGCCAATGATTGGCAAAAACGATATTCAATAAATGTTGAAGAAGGTATTTAGCCTTCAGGATGTCGAAGCCAAGTCAATGGCTTTCGAGAAAAAGTGTGAAGAAGAAGTAAAAAAGGAAACGGCTCTAAAAATTTTAAGGAACAAATTAGCAGTGTTCGAGTTAGAACAGAATATTGGCCGAGAAGTGAATAAGGTGGATTGTTTGGATACAGAAGATATCACTAAAAGGAACTTGGACGATGATGTGATAGGGGTCATGAAGACTGGGCACGCTCAAGCACAAGATCCTTTGGTGAAGGTGGATATTGGAGATGAACAAGAAGATTGCCCAACGTTTGTTAGTCAGATGCTTAGCAAAGAGGTAAGTGACCAATTAATTGCTTTGTTAAAAGAGTACAAAGATTGTTTTGCTTGGGAATATGAACATATGCCTGGTTTAGATAAATATTTGGTAGAACATAGGCTGCCAACTAAGTCACACTTTAAACCGCATAAGCAGCCCCCCAGACGCTTTGCTCCTAATGTATTGCCCGAAGTAAAGAAAGAAATAGAACGATTGTTAAAGGCAGGTTTTATCAGGACGGTCAGATATGTTGAATGGTTATCTAATATTGTGCCTGTATCAAATAAAAATGGTAGTATTAGGGTTTGCATAGATTTCAGAAATTTGAACTTGGCAACGCCCAAAGATGAATATCCAATGCCAACGGTAGATTCTTTAGTAGATTCAACTGCCGGGCATGTGATCTACTCCTTTATGGATGGATATTTAGGATACAACCAAATTTATATAGCTGAAGAAGATATACATAAAACTGCATTCAGATGTCCATGTGCTCTAGGATGTTTTGAATGGGTGGTCATGCCTTTTGGTTTAAAAAATGCAGGAGCTACCTATCAAAGGACAATGAATCTAATTTTTCATGACATGATAGGAGAATTCGTCGAAGTTTATGTTGATGATATAGTGGTTAAATCGTTGAAAGAAGAAGACCATTTCCAACAATTGAAACGTTCATTTGAACGGATGAGACAGTATAATTTAAAATTGAACCCGTTAAAGTGTGCATTTGGTGTTAATGCAGAAAATTTTCTAGGATTTCTAGTGCATGAAAGAGGAATTGAACTTGACAAAAATAAAGCAAAAGCCATTTTAGAGGCTAAACCACCTAAAAACAAAAAGGAATTGCAAAAATTCCTTGGACAAGTGAACTTTTTACGACGTTTCATATCTAATTGTGCAGGGCGAACGAAAGCTTTCTCGCCTCTTTTAAAGTTGAAAAATCAAGACGACTTTGTCTGGAAGGAAGAGCATCAAGAGGCTTTTCATAGCCTGAAGACATATCTATCAAATCCACCAGTGTTAGTTTTACCTATCCAAGGACGGCCAATGAAAGTCTACATATCGGCCGAGCAGGAATCAATAGCTGGACTAGTCGCCCAGGACGACCAGTTTGGAGAAGAAAGGGCGATATATTATCTTAGTAGAAGATTAACTGCATGTGAATGTAATTATTCTGCTATTGAAAAATTATGTCTTGCTTTATATTTTACATGTACTAAATTAAGGGCTTACTTGCAGCCTGTAACTATTTACTTAATTTCTAAAGTAAATTTAGTTAAGTACATGTTCTCTCGTCCTGTTTTGCATCAAAGGATTGGTCTTTGGACTTTAGCACTATCAGAATTTGAAATACAGTTCATACCACAAAAGGCGGTCAAAAATCAAGCGTTGGCTAACTTTTTGGCCGATCATCCATATTTAGACGTGCCTAAAGAAATTGAATTAGAAGTCAATTCGATCGAGCTGAAACCCTGGATTTTATACTTTGACGGCTCAAAAACTGCTAGGGGTGCAGGAGTAGGGGTAGTGCTAATAAACCCACTAGGGGTGTGTTACAAGTTTGCTTTCGCCCTAACTGAAATGTATACTAATAATCAAGTCGAATACGAAGCATTAATTGTCGGTTTGGAGCTATTATTAGATTTAGGGACGAAAAACGTGCTTATTAGAGGTGATTCTCAATTAGTAATTTATCAATTGAATGGCGACTTCAAATGCCAAAGTGATTCGGTCATAGGTCAATATGACATCGCTCAAGAGCTCTTGGACGAATTCGACCAAGTGGAGCTTCAATACGTTAGTAGGATGTATAATGATTTGGCGAATGAGCTGGCCCAAATGGCATCGGGTTATTCAAAAATGTTAAATAACGATTCTGCTTGTGAGTATGGAATGATATTGCCTGTAGTTCAACGAAGGGCGAAGGAGTTTAATGTGCATTGTATACAGAATGGAGACACAATAGATTGGAGAGAAGAAATACAAAGATTCTTGGAAGAACCCGATAAGAAGAGCGATAGAAAAGTAAAATTATGCTCACTGAACTATTTGCTGGTCGAGGGAGAATTATATAAGAAACGCTCAGATGGAATACTTTTGAAGTGCATAAGTTTGCAAGAAGCTAAAGTGGTTATGGCCGAAACGCATGAAGGAGTGTGTGGAGCACATCAAGCCGGCCAAAAGATGAGGTGGTTGATCATCAGGAGTGGGTATTACTGGCCTAAAATGGGCGAGTTATGCGTTCAGTATGCTAAAAGTTGTTTGGAGTGTCAAAAACATGGTCCAATCCAAAGGGTGCCAGCAAGGGAAATGGTACCTATTATTAAACCATGGCCTTTCAAGTGTTGAGAGATAGACCTGATAGGAAAGATTTACCCACCATCGTCCAAACAACACACCTTTGTAATAGTCGCTACGGATTTTTTCACTAAATGGGTAGAAGCGATACCTTTAAAAGAAATATCTCAAGGAAGTGTCATAGAGTTCATTCGTGATCACATCGTATATAGATTTGGGATACCTCAAACTGTAGTGATGGATCATGGAACTTCTTTGAATGAGAATCAAGTGAAAGAATTTCTGAGTGAGTTTGGAATTAAGTTGGCAAACTCTACACCTTATTACGCCCAATCCAACGGCCAAGCGGAGTCGTCAAATAAGGTTTTAAAGAGTATCATAAGGAAAATAATAGGCGAAAATGCTAGAAATTGGCATGAGTGCTTGAATAGAGCGTTATGGGCCTATAGAACTTTTTCGCGATCTAGTACTAAAGTAACTCCTTTTCAGTTAACTTACGGGCAAGAAGCAGTACTGCCTATGGAAATCAATGTGCAATCGATCAGAGTACGTTTGCAAAGTAGTATAGATGAAAATGAACATGCCGAATTACTCGTTCAGAATTTATTGGAGTTAGACGAGCTGAAGTTGAGCGTTTTAGATAGGTTGCAAATTCAAAAAAGACAAGTGGCTTCGTATTATAATAAAAGGGTTATAGCCAAATGTTTTAGTACGAAGGACTTGGTCTGGAAAACAATACTCCCGTTGGATAGTAATGATCCGAAGTTTGGGAAATGGTCACCAAATTGGGAAGGACCATACAGAGTTAGAGAGGTGTTACCAAATGGGGCATATCATTTAGAAAATTTAGATGGTATGAGGCACGTGAGGTCTATTAATGGCAAATATTTAAAGAAGTACGTTCCGTCAGTTTGGGATTTTGAACGATTAGGGGTCGAACATTAAGGGACACAGCTCTATAAACGAATAAAGCCATTCATTTCATTGGATAATTTGGTTGCCATGATTGGCTACCATTACAAAAAAGAAATTGAACAAAACAAAAGTTGTCCTTAAAATCCTAATTACATCCTATCCCAAATATAGCGTATCTGTTCTCTGAGTTTCTCCCATTCCTCGCGCTGTTCAACAGAAGTGGCGGATAGTTCATCCATGATTCCATCGTCCACTTCTAGACTTGAATAACGCTCAAGCAAGGACCTAGCCCGTTCGACTTCCTGAGAAGCATTGTGCTTCTTGGCGGCCAACCTGGCCTTACAGTCGTCCATCTTTTCTTGGATTTCTTTCATCTGAGCAGCCAAACTCATCATCAAAGAATCCTCAACCATGACCTCGGAAGAAATCTCGTTCAGATTGTTTTTGGCTTGATCGATTTCCTGGTGAAGAGATTCCTTTTCAGTCATAGCATTGACATATTGAGTTTTCTTGGCTTTGAGCTCCACATTTTTGGCCAACAACACGCTTATCTCCTGATGGATGACTTTCAAAGATAACTTGAGATCCGTGGAGAGTTTAAGCGAGGGAAGCTCAAGTGCTTGAGCCATTTGGTGGCCTAGACGCTCAAATTTATCTCGGTGGGTGGCAGTGCTGGCGTGTGAGATATCGATGTCCATGAAAGAAGTATATTCAAGTACTGCCTGCTTAAGGATGTTCATGTTCTCTATGGGAAAAGCACCAGAGGCAGAAGAAGGACGACTGGCCGAGGATGAACGAGCGGTCTGACTAGCCTTCACTTGTTCCCATGACGTAAACAGGTCCTGAATAGAGCGCAAGATGGTATCAGCATCCTGTAAAGGTAAAAACGATTATTTAGTGTCTTTATGGCAATAAGTAAAGTGACGAAAATCGAAAGAAAAATTACCTCATCAGTGATCTTGGAGGAAGAGGGGGGAAGTGTACCGCTGGGCGATTTGACAGCCTGCGAAGATTCACCCCTATCTGAACGTGCTGGCTCTGGTACAACTGGCAAATCAATTGGTCTTTCTGCAAAGAGACAAATGAGGATAAGTGCTTCAAGAGTAAAGCCATGTCAAATGGTGGAATTAGAAAGATATGATAACTTTGTGCACATATTACCATCCGGTTCTGCACGTGGAGGGAAAACGCCCTGAAATGATGGAGATTCTTCGACTGTTTGGGCGATTGAAGCAATTGGGTCTCCAAATCCCTCTTCAGGCAAATCCACTCCGACGGATGGCTCGGTAGATCGAGGAATTGAAGGGTCGGGTGACGTGGAATCTTTCAAAGGAGAAGTGACCCCCTTCTGGTTTAAGAGTACAAAGGGAGTATTAATATTTGTACACAAGTGTTCTTTAAATAAGGAAAATCATATTACCTTTCTCCTGGTCATGGGAGGAACATCATCATCATCATCGCTTTCATCACCAGGCTGATCTAATGGGTCCAATGCTGGCCGTTTACAGCTGGAAGCACCTCTCGCAACCCCAGTTTGGGCTGGAGGAGAACTGGATTGAATAGAAATTGCAGCAGAACGTCTAGTGCGCACTGTTGAAGATTTTGGAGGAGGAGACGAAGAAGCAGGTTGTTTAACAGATATGGGCACAGCAGGGATAGGAATCGGAGTAGAAGAAATGGAAGTTCTGGAAGACCCTGACCCCTCAAGTATATGGAATGCATGGTTGACATTAGTAGAAAAGAATCTACGTTTCACCGAAGGCCAAAACTGTTCAAAAAGAGGATGAACGGCCAAAGTGGAATTGAAAGGAGCCAAAGAAAACCCGTTAATCAGAGAAGCATTATGCTCATTTATAGCCTGTGCTTCTACCTTAGTGATAGTATGGAAGCGTTCTTGAAAACTTTTTGAGTAACAAGGAGGAAGGGGCCAAGTCTGGCCAAAACCAAGCTGTCGGGCAAAGAACTGGGGAGCGTAGACTTCAACCCCAGCCTTGGCATTGGTGCCCGTGAGAATGTCATGAAACAATTCTCGCCCAGTCAGAAATTGGACCCAAACGGGCAAGACATTACTCACCTCGTTCAGAGTAAGAGGGGGTTGGACATAGACGGGGACTTGATGAACAGAGAAAGGAAAGAAAGAGGGAATCGAGTTTAAGTTATAAAAGAATGTGAAGACATCCCGGTTAGACATATCAACAGGAGCTAATTGGTTGATAACTAGCCCATAACAACTCACCGGCCTAGGAGGTATCAAAAGAACACCAAGTTGTGGAAAATATGCTCTCAACCACAATTGAGCGAGCCACAGAGGCCCACTTCCAGTAGGAGAAGCATTGGTCCTAAGTTGATGTTGAAGGTAGGCCATACCTCTATAGAAGGCGGCCAGAAACAGCGAACAAAGATTTAAAGACCTACCAAGGGCCAACTCATGGGCGATAGGCAAATAGGCCATGGAAGGTTTAAGACTAGGAACACAAAGAATATACCTACACAGCCAAACCTGGAGGAAAGCCACGCGCTCTGCATGGTGGGATCTTTGCCCGTATTGTCATAAAGCTCCTGCATGCCTGAATAGGAGTCCGTATACTTTTTATCGAACCTTGGGGGTAAGAGAGGATATCAGCATGGCAGGAGAAATGGTATCGCCCAGAGGAGGAAGATTGACCAAAGCACCAACGTCCCTTAGAGTAACCGACATTGGGCCGAGAGGAAAAATGAAAGTATTATACTCGGAAGACCAGAAGCTTAGGGCGATTGGTAATAGAACTGGGTCATAGAGAGGAGGGCGTGTGGCGATTTCCAAAAGATCAGAGATTCTGGCACGATCAAAGAGCGCCTTCGTGGCGGCATGCTTCATCATACGCGCATGCCAGAGGCGGAAAGTGGTATCAGATTTAGGCCATGTGCGAATGCTTTTCTCGCGGATTGGCTTCAACGAGAATGGGTCCAAGAAAGGAGGTTCTTGGGTGCAAGGGAAAAATTGGGCCATAGCCAGTCGCCCAATGGAGTCTGCATCACTGAACGACGGGCCCAAATAGAACTCGTTCATATCAGGCCTAGAGGGTAAAAGATTCGATGGGTTTAAATAAGGTTTAGTTAGGAGGTCCTGGAAATCTTCGAAAGTAATGTTATTGTTGGAGGAAGCTTTGGAAGTCGACATGGTTTCTGCGAAGGAACAAGAAGATTGCAAGAGAGACGATCAGTTTAGGAAGGTAAGTGAGAGTTAAGAAAAGATGAATAGTGTCCTTTTTATAGAGGGAGAAAAAGGGCGGCGATGTGATGGAGGCCAGACGTGGTTATTGGTAATGGCGCCTTTTTTGGGGTTTATATGAATCGTGCTCTTAGGATTTCGGAATTAAGGCGCCAAAACATTTTTTCAGAAGATGGAATGCCACCAAATGAATATGGCTAATTAATAAGTGATTATATTAATTAAGCCATATTAGGGGGTAAATGTTGACATACGAAATAGCAAGGGCCTAAGAAGGAATTTAAGAAAAATTGTACATGTAGGCCCATAAAAAAGTACCCAAGCATATAGGCCTAGAAATATATGTTGTCCAGGCCCAATGGACGCCCAGGTAAATTTGTATATAGGCCCAATGAAAATTATCCAAACCAGGTAGGGCCCAAAATGGATATCGGCCAGATCAGAAACGCCCAGGGCGTTGGGCGATTAGAACGGTCAATAACTGCATAAGAGTAACCGTTCATAAGCAGTTTTTTCTTCTTCTTTTACCACTTTTTCCACGTTGTAAGGAGTTACAAACAATTGGAGTATCATGAAGGAGTTACTAGAAGTTAAATCATCATGGGGAAGTTACAGAAGTTGAATCATCATGGGGAAGTTACAAACAGTTGAATCATCATGGGGAAGTTACAAACAGTTGAATCATAATGGAAGAAATGGGCAGTTATTGGGCGACGAGGTGGTTGCTGGGCGATGAAGAAGAAACTGGGCGATGGGAAGTTTTTATGCAAGATTGAAGGAAAACGTGTGGTAAAACCGTTTGGCAAAGTATAAAAGAAAGAAGATTGAATGAAAAAAGAACAAGAAGACAACTCTCAAAAAACAGAGAAACGTAATTTCATTCTATTTTAGTCTTAAATAGTTCTTTACATTGAATTCCAGTGTGCTTGTGCCCCTTGGAGGCATTTGGTTTTACTTTTTCATCATTTGTCACTATTGTAATCTTCATAAATCAAACACCCCTTGTTGGGACTTTGTCTCAAGAGGTTTGGCGTCCCTTACACATCGTCTGAATCCTTTAATTGTTAGCGAAGGACACACTTTCTGCGCGAAACAGAAGTATTAAATGGGAGCTCTATAAAGCCATGAGTTGTATCATTTGACCATCCACTGGCAAGCCATGTACACAATGAAAAAGCTATGCTCCAAAGAGCAAATTCATGAAGACTCTCCATCTAGCTGACAATAGGCAACTGAAGTGCTATTGAGGATAAAATGTCTTATTTATACCCTAAAATAATCTAAGAGGGTGAAATTATTTCTGCATATATAATATTTTGCTCATCATATTATAGTCAAGAACTTTGGTTTATTATGTTTTTATAACTGTTAATTAATGCTACTGGTAACAGTGTTGCGACTAACCAGAAAAACTCACATGTATCATATACACGAATGCACGTAAATATATAGAATGTGCATATATACTTACATGTATACGTATTTCTGTACGTGGGTTGGTTTTGCTGACTGGAGTGTGGGGTTTATCTGTTCTGAAAATCCACAGTTTATGAACTCCATGTCTGAAGCTATATCTCTGATCTTGGAGTAAATCATAAGGCCTTTGAATTACCAAATTTGATTCATTTAGTGGGAGAGGAATGAACCCTTTTGTGGGATCAATTACAGGTCCCCAAGCCACAGCTCTGAATACTGTCACTAGCAAAATTAGAGACAAATATAAAGAGGTTAAAAGGAATGAGGAAGTCATTTCTTGGAGTAGAAAGAACATGAAAACATCTTGAATAATGAAATAGATGGGAGATCTTAATATAGAGCTCAACAGATTTCTACAAGTCATTAAAATTAATTAATCTATATATATATATATATATATATATATATATATATATATATATATAATGGTTAATTAATTCATTTTTATTTGTGTTGAAAAACATTTTTGTTCCTTCGGCTTTATCTTAAAATGTCAATCTTATTAAGGGAGTATCCTAAGCCATTGTATATGTTAAATGTAAGAGCATCTACAATGCAACAATGTGGATTGTTGAACATGTGGCAAATAAAATAAAGACGAAGTGAAGAACATCTCCAATATAGGTTATAGGTTGGAAAAATTATGGTCCAATTGTACAAGAGAGAAGATATAGATAAATTATAAAAAATTAAATAAATGATAATTAACACACATTCTTATGGAAATAAATTATAAAAAATTAAATAAATGGGGGGCTTAACACACATTTTGATTGACATAAATTATAAAAAATGTGGACGTTGTGCTAGACATCCTCTATTTTTATCTTATCATGTAAGTATTTTGGGATGATGCCGGTGCACTTTTTAATGCAATCCATGGTTGTATTAGAGATGCTCTAAGTATATTCACACCACATTTTTTGTTAACCACATTACATTTTAATTACAATGAAAGTTCTCAAATATTGCTTATTTTTGCATTTATGTTTCCAACTAATTTTTTTTATCGCATTCTTATTATCAACCTATTAATTTGTACATCTTTTCTTTATCTTTAGTGATGATTTATGTCCAAATAGTTAATTAATAAGACGTAAAAAGATTTTTTTGCCTTTCATATTTTTTAATACGCAAATAATTAATAAATAGAAAGTTTGAAAAAATATTTGGACCTCATATAATACATATTAGCCAAATATATGGACATAAATTGTCATCAGAGACTGAAAATTAATGATAAAAATACAACAGAAAAAAGTTGAATACATAAGTGCCAAAATGTCAAAAGTTTGTGGAAACCTTATTGAAATTAAAACATAGTGTAGATAATAAAAACTCCAATGTTGATACAATTACACATAAGGTAACTATATTCACACTATAATTTTAATTATCTACACCACATTTTAATTGCAATGAAAATTTCCAACCTTTAATATTTTAGTACTTATGTCTCTAATTTTTTTTTTCGTCATATTTTTATCATTGACTTTCAATTAATTTTCACATCTCGTCATCTCTGATGACAATTTTTCTTAATATATTATGTTAATGTGCATTAAAATGAGAGAAAATTATTTTGTCAAACTTTTGTATTTGTTATTTATTCCGCTTAATTATTTGAAAATATGAGAGGTAGACAAATGTTTTTACGCCATTCTAATTAATTTTTTGAACATAAATCATTATTAAAGACAGATAAGATACACAAATTAATATGTTGACGATAAGAATGCGATAAAAAAAGTTAAGGACATAAATACAAAAATGAGCAATACTTGGAGACTTTTATTATAATTAAAATGTAGTGTGATTAACAAATAATGTGATGTAAATATAATTACTCTTATACATATGTTAATTATAATTTAAATATTTAATCGCTATAAGATTTATCCCCCTAACTTACCCCTTGTTTAACTACGTCAATCTTGAAATTCAAATATTCATTTAAGTTTTAGATAGATCAAATTAATCGTTTGAGCTTACCACATTAAAACTTGAAGTTCCATCATAAAAAATCAACATTATAAAAAGAGTAGTCTAAACATTTATATATTAATTATAATTTCAACTTTTAATTAATGTAAAATTTATCCCCTAACACCTCAGTCAACACACTCCAACATCCCAAGTTAAAACCATGATAACCTAAATGTTATCCTCCAGAATAAATATGGATAAATCCGGTTGAATATTAAAAAGGGAAATTGACGCAAATGGTCCCTAACGTATGATATTAGTGTGCAAATGGTCCCTAATCTTTCATTTTTGGTAGAATAGTCCATACCTATCCATTTAGGTGCACAATTGGTCATTTTTCACGGATTCCGTTAAAAATTCGTTAAAAACCTATCATTTTTGGCGCAAATGGTCCCTCTCATTTTTTTTGTCTTTATTAGTAGGGGTGAAATTGTCAATTTATATATTTTTTTCTTTCTTTCAATTGGCGCAAATGGTCTCTAACCTTAGTTTTAATTAAATAAATTTACAACTGAATTCATAACCTTTGCAAAAAGTGAAAATGGGTCCGATACTTTAATTTTTTTTTTTCAAAAATTAAAAGAAACTAATAATTTTTTGGACCAGTAAATATTTTTCTGAACTCACCCCACCCCATGCTAGAAATGGGGGGAATTTCCCCCTCACCCCTATTGTTTTCGGCACCGCAGTGCCGAAAACAACGGGGGAAAATTCTCCCATATTTTGCGAGCAAACCAGGGAAAAGAATTTCCTTAGTTTCGACCAGATCATGGGTGGATTTCTCTCCTCTGATTTGGTTCACTTACGATAGGGTGCATTGGGGTGGGTTGGGTTGGGGTGGGGTGGAGTGGGGTGGGGATGAAGAGGGTGAGACATTTTTTTCTTTTAAATAGAAAAATAAATTAAAATTTAAAATTGGGCTGGCCAGTAGCACTGTGGCTCAAAAGCGGGTTGAGTTTGCCCAGTAAATATGAGACCGTATAAATCGGGCCAGGTTGAACATAATTAAAATTTTTATTTGTGACAAAATTATTTTTCTTTTTATGTTGTAATGATAAAATTAAAGTTTGAATTTTAAATAATATGATTACTTAATAATAATAAAATAATTTTAATTATCACATTTGTTAATAATTATGAGTTTAAATTTTAATTATTTTATAATAGTTCATAAAATATACAAAATAATTTAGTATATTATCAATTTGTTAGTTTCTTTTAATTTTTTTAAAAAAAAAATTAAAGTATCGGACATATTTTCACGTTTTACAAATGTTTGGAATTCAATTGCAAATTTCTTTAATTAAAACAAAGGTTAGGGACCATTTGCGCCAATTGAAAGAAAGAAAGAAAAATGTAAATTGACAATTTTACCCCACTAATAAAGATAAAAAAAATGAGAGGGACCATTTGTGCAAAAAATGATAAGTTTTTAACGAATTTTTAACGGAATCCGTGAAAAATGATCAATTGTGTACCTAAATGGATAGGTTATAGACCATTTCGCTAAAAATAAAAGATTAGAGACTATTTGTGCACTAACGTCATACGATAGGGACCATTTGCACCAATTTCCCTATTAAAAAATGATTAATTCTAAAGAATATGAGAGTGGTGTTTGGTATAAGGGAATCTTGGACTAGATTGTAACTACCATGATAAATTAATAAAATTGTTAGTTAAAAGAAACAAATGAATACAGTTAAAGTAGGAAATTAAAATATGAATTATTGAGTATTTTAAGGGGGAATGATTGAAGCATATTTGAAAGATTAGATAGTGTTCAAATAAAAAAGACGAGCATAATCACTACATATATCTATCGTAATAATTAGGAATATTCCAATTGGAATTTCTTGGACGGAATGGAAAAAAAATTAAAATGTTAGAGCACTTCCAATACACTTTATCGATCAAAGTCTATATAACAGGTAAACTAGACGGACTTCTAATCAATGTGGCACTACGTATATTGAATAGACGGTCAAATTTAAAATTCATTACCAATAGGTTTCATCTAAAACTAATATTACCGTTTATATGACATTAATTTTTTTAGCGGATCTTCAATTTTTATTTCCCTTATCCGACTTTTTTTTTAAAATAAAATGTTAAGTTGGATTTAAATTTGTTAAGTCACTCCGTCTAGAAGTCTGTCTAAATCTAGATGGACTTCTAGTCAGAGTCTATTTTTTAGTGTGTCATATAAGCTAAACGAGGTCTTCGTCAGCATGTACTGTGAAATGTTTTTTTATAACTCTATATATATGTGCTTATGTGGCACATCTAAAAAACAATAGAATGAGTGCATTGGATATGCTCTTATGTGAGTATGTTCTGACAAATTAATAAGTTTTTGTTAAGCTATAAATATTGACAAATTAATATTGAGCCTCTTCTCTAATTATAAAAAAATAAATTCTTAATACAATTAATGAGTTCCCGAAATTCCTTATTTGAAGAGTTCCAACATTGACAAGTCGTATTTCATATCACATCTTAAATCAGAGTTTTGATATAAAAAAGAATCAAGAACACGAGTTTTACAAAATTTAGACTTTGTCCAAACTCATTCAAACGTACATTTTGATGTGCATGTGAACATACTGAATTAACAAGCTTTGTAAACGTTATCCAACAATCATCTTATCTTGCATCAAATAACTCTAAGGATCTGTTTGTAATTGATTTTGGAGTCCAAATTCTGATTGTCAAACAATCAGAAGTTGTTTTAAGTGTTTAATAAGTTTTTAAAAAGTAATTCTAAAAGAATCTGTATAACCTGACAGAAGATTTTGAGAAGCAGCAAAATAATAAATTTTCAGATTCCGTTTTTAGCTTTTTTATGTATTACATCAACATCAACATGAAGAATTCATAAAATTAAAAAAGCCAACCAATTAATAATGATTACAGAAATATGTCACCATATATATTTTATTTAATAAAAAATTACTTAAAAGAAGGATAATTCATTATCAATTACATTTTTTTAAAAACTCTAATTCCCTTCCAACGAGACTCCATATAGTAGGAAGCATAATCCTGTGCATAAACTCCACACTTGAAATAATGAAAAGTTCCACCTCGATCAAGAGTTTCATATTTGAAGATTCCATTTATGTAAATCTTTAGTTTCCTGGTCTCCACTTGATGAATTACATTCAATTTGAACCATTTATCATATACTTCTGGGAAAATAACAGACGCGTTGAAGTATGAGAGTGATCCATTGTAAACTCCGAGGATTAGGGATGTGTTATGAGGTAGGGTTGCTCCAAAGACTTGCATGACAGACACGCCCGACGTTCCACACGGTACATATCCATATGCTTCGAATTGCCATACACCCGACGAGTAGGTGTATCCCTATAAAGAAAGAATCAAGTATTGAAAACAATTTAAACTTTTAAATCATGTAGTTAAATTACCGAGAGAGAGAGAGAGAGAGAGAGAGAGAGAGAGAGAGAGAGAGAGAGAAGTTGTTTTACACTTATAATTATCTCGGAGCGAGGCTTGGTTGGACTATTTCGAGATAAAGGTTTGTCTGTAGAGAACACCCATAGTTTATGAACTCCATTGATGAAGCTGTACCTTTGTTCTTCAGGCAAGTCATAGGGTTTTTGAATGTGATAAAAGGAAGTATTAAATGGGAGCTCTATAAAGCCATGAGTTGGATCATTTGACCATCCACTGGCAAGCCAAGTACACAATGAAAAAGCTATACTCCAAACAGCAAATTGAACTTGAATTCCCATCTAAAATAATATTGGAGGGTGGAATTATTTCTGGATCATTTTATAGTAAATTTTTTTGGCTAATTAGTTAAAAAATAACAAATGAATGCAGATAAGTAGGAAATTAAAGAAAGAATTACTGAGGGGGATTGATGGTGGCAGCATATTCGAAAGACTGGATAGTGTGCAAATAGAAAGGACAAGAGAATGAAGATTTGATTGAAGATCTCTTTAGTTAATTCATTTCTTTTCTTACAAGGTGAATTTATTCTACACTATAAATTCACCTTTGTAATTACTTGTTTTCATATGAATATAAAAAAAAATATTGTCTACATGACATCAGAGCTAGAATGTGAAAAGCCTAGTCAATTTTTATTTTTATTTTTAAAAAGAAACCGTTGTTTTCATCCATCGTTCTTATATATCCATTCCACTCTAAATCTATCCTTAAACTAAATGTAGGCTGTGAACTTCACTGCTACATAGACTAATATTTCATAAAAAAATGTATAATGGGAACAATATCGCACTTTTTTAATGATTTGCAAGCAATGTTATTAAACTCGGATCGGACTGACAGGCCTGATAAAAAAATCGACGTCCCGATGTCCCAACTGGTCCGATTCTCTTAATTTGACCGCCCAACAATCGAATCATTTATTACCCGGAAAAATCGCCAATTTTTTAAGTAATCCATTGACCTATCCGAGTCATTACGTAATTGAATTTTTCATTATTTTTAATTATCCTATTCTATCTAAAAGATGTACCAAGTACTTCTCCATTCTATTATTATTTTTTTTTTTATCGTATACTTCTCCATTCTATTACTGAGAAGTTAATGCAGTGAAATACAATAATTTATATTATTTTTTTACGAGAATTAGTTGATGATACTAATAACCTCGTACTTATTTTTTTAAATACATTTGTGATGGTTTTCTACTATAGTGTTTTGTTTGATTTGGACTTGCAAAGTGATATTTAGTCACAAAATTAATATAATAATTTATTAGAGTGTAATAATTTATTATTTTATATTTAACAAAAATAGACGTATATGTTCCACATGAATTGACCCACCAGTTCAACCGCCGGATTATCGGTTGAACGAGCAATGGTAACCTGCCTCCTTGTTCAGATCGATGTCCGGATCGGATCTGATAAATATATTTGCAAGTGTCAAGAACAAATTTATCAAAATTCAAGGGCACCAAAATAAGAATAGAATGCACCATAATTTTAACATTTACAATTATCAAAGTAAACAAAAAAAAAAAAAAAAAATCCCCAAAAATATTTTTAACGACAATATAATATACTCTTTGATTTAGAGCATGTTCGGTAGAGTTTTTTTCCCAAAAAATCTATTTTTTTGTCTACAATTTTTGACTTTTCAACCCTTTTTACACTACAAAAAAAGTCAAAAAGTAACTAAAAAAATCCATTTTTTCCCAAAAAAAACTCTACCGAACAAGCCCTTAGATTATGCTTGTGAGTATATATAAATATTTATAAACTGGTTAAACATCATTTTCATCTACACATTTTATAAAATATACGATTTTTATTCATTTTTTATTTACACATTTTATAGAACCTACTACTTATAACCTACAAAAATATTTACCAAACATATACTTAGTATGTTGTTGGCATCAAGATTCGATGACATTTTATGATGAATATGCATTTTAACAAAACTAACTATCATTGGACATGCATATTTGGTTCAAATACATTTTTCTTTGGGAGCTCAAACGAATGGAGCTAAAATTTTTAGTACTTTAGTGCATGTTTAGCGTGGATTATAAACTGGTTTATTTAACTAAGAATGATCAAAAATATCATCCTACAAAGGCAAAATTTTGGTCAAATAAACTAGTTTATAATCTTCATCAAACGAGCTCTTAATATATATCTGTGCAAAAAATAAACATTCCCATTTGCGCTAATTTAGCTTTTGATTGACCATTATAAATAGTAAACTTAATATTCACAATTTTTATATAGATTGGAAAACACTAAGGTGACCACTCATGCGGGAACAAGTTGTAACACACAACTTTTCACAAACTATGAACTTCTAAGCTTCCTCTGAAAACATTACATATACCACAAAGCACAGGCAAAACCAGAAAGATTTGATCTTTATTAAATCACCAGAAAGATTTGATCTTTATTAAATCACCAGTAAGCAGAAGTCTAGTTCAACAAAACCTAAGATGTTTCACCTTGTCAATTACCACTGCACATCTGAATCAAATGGATCAGATCTTGTTACATTTCACGCAACATATCATAAAGGATGCAGCAGCAGTAAAAATTTCACCAGTTAATTACTGGCCAAGGTGTTCGCCACATCAATCACAAAACGGTATCTGACATCAGATTTGGCAAGGCGTTCGAAAGCTGTGTTGATATAATCAATACGGATCATTTCAATATCTGCAATTATATTGTGCTTCCCACAGAAGTCTAGCATCTCTTGTGTCTCTTTCATGCCTCCAATGTCACTTCCACCAACAAGCTTCCGTCCTGTATACTCAAAGATATAAACGTCAAAAGTACGACATAATTAATGTTTGTTCAAATTCTAAACAAGACTGATCAGACTTCCAAGTAAAAGCAATTGAAAATATTGATCATAATAATAGACAAGAAGTCACATAATTTTAAGATGAGGTTAATATTTCCTCAGCCAAATGATCGTATATCTATAGATTGTTGAACTATTATCGCTTTTCGCATTTTTCTTTTCTACTGTCATTATAATTGAACTCCATATTATGTAGTTCAGCAATCAAAAAGATATTAAGTTTGAGCTTTGCGTATTTCTGAACCCATATTATACCATTTTTCCTTTCATAACTAAATATAGGGTCAGTCAGTATTTTTAAAGGGTAACCGACTTGGAAAAACGAGGCTGCAGAAAGGGAATAATATTCATCGACAACTAAACTCTAAATCATTGTTTACTTGGTGTACTAGAAGGCTTAAATTAGCAATCTTTCTTACCCAACACTAGAGGGAAAATAGGTAGCTCTAAGGGCTTATCAGGCAGGCCAACAGTCACCAGTTTTCCATTCATCTTCAAAAGACCAAGCAATGGGGCCAAAGGATGAACTGCAGCAATGGTATCAATGATGAAATCCATGGTGCCCATAGCAGCCTGCAACGAAGAATCCCAATAAATAAATACTTTGTCAGCCCCATTTTGTTCAGGTTACTATTCTTGTTTGTCCCTAAATATCTTCCTATTATATCACTGGGGCAATTAAAAATTGACGAAAGTTTTGCTAATCAATACAACTATACAAGCTAATTTTCACTTACCTTCAACTGAGCAGGATCAGAACTAACAAGAAAAGAATCAGCACCAAGCCTGTTGATAGCTTCGGATTCTTTCTTCGGAGAGGTGCTGATGACAGTAACTTTCAGCCCGAAGGCCTTCCCAAACTTCACAGCAACATGACCAAGTCCCCCAAGTCCAGCCACGCCCAAATGTTTTCCAGGTTCAGTCATCCCATAGTATTTCATTGGACTGTAGACGGTGATCCCAGCACACAGTAAAGGTGCACATGCACCTGATGATAGGTTATCAGGAATGCGAAGCACAAAACGCTGGTCAACAACAATTATATCAGAATAACCACCATATGTTTTTGTGCCATCTTGATCCTTGGAGTTGTAAGTGAATATCACTTTGGGACAGTAATTCTCCAGGTCTTGTTGACAGATGTCACATGTCTTACAGGAGCCAACTATCACTCCAACTCCAACTCGGTCACCTACCTTAAATTTCTTAACATCACTTCCAGTTTTTGTCACAAGACCAACAATTTCATGTCTGCACAAGTATGTTTTTCCAACATTGATCAGTGTAAGCTTGATCTAGAGTGAGTTTTCAATTATGTTGAATGTCACAAACCAATGTCTAAATTATTCAACAAGACATTTTAATTATTACATATCAATCTGTAAAATTCCTTTAACAAGAACGAGAACTCAGTAAAATAACAAATTGAAGATTTTCCCAACTTAGAATTGATGACGGTTACAGAAAATAAATTTATATATAAGTGTGCATTTTTGGTATGTGGTCTCATTCATAAGGAAGGTCATTTTCTTCACTAGGAATGTAACTATGACTTCATGCTCAAATGTCACTTTGGGGATCACAAGGATGAATATTTGTGACTGTTATTATTTGATTTTAGCCATTACACCACCTTCCCAAAGGGGAAATAAAAAAAGAAAAGAAAACAACAAACATTACCCGTTCCGCTTTCCATATACCCACAAGCTGATAAATTTGAATGTTTAGCATAAAGTTGGAAGGCGTATTATCTCATGGTCTGAGGATGAGCTTTCTTTTGTTGCTAGAAATACAACTCAATCTTTACATTTATTTTTCCAAAAAAGGTGGAAAATGCAACCTGCGGAACACTTCAAGATGTACAAATTTCAACACTCTGCCTTTCATAAATTTGGGACTTCTTTTTTATCCTATGGAGCTTATTTTAATAGTGAAAAGACATGCAGTCTTCTGGTTAAAACTATAAGGTTATGTTTACTGCTTGGCGTCGAGTCTTATGCAGTCAGATGCTATAGATAAATCATCCCAACGCCTCAAGTGAAAGTCAATTAGACAAAAGTTTCATACTCGGTGAAATTTTAGATTGTAAATTCATTTAAAGTAACTCACACTCAATCTGATGATACAGGTTCAAATGACTAACTATAACGTCCACTAACTGCATGATACAGAAACAATGTGTTTCGCTCCTGCGACTATAGAGAACAAGTAGTTGGACTTATTGAGTAACCTTCACATAATAAGGCACCAAGACAGGTATTAAAAGTCCATGTGAGATCAGAATCATACCCTGGAACAATGGGGTAATTTGTAAACCCCCATTCATTCTTTACACTGTGCAAGTCGGAGTGACAAACTCCACAGTAAAGTATTTTGATTGTCACGTCATCAGAACCGTTTTCCCTGCAAATAATGAAATAAATAATTTTTCGGTACCAATATAACAAACATTAACGTCACGTCACGTCACACTGATAATTGAAAGTATCAGCCAATGGTAGCACACTATCAATCTCTATAAATCCAAACAACAAAAAGGAGAAAGCAACTGCTTAGGGGAAACACCCACATAGATGCATTTGGCTGATATTGTGTTACTTTTAAGCTATTTATTTTACCAAACATGATTTTTCAAAATTACCTTTTATATTAACAAAATTTATTTTTCTAAGAAGCAAGTCCTACCTCACTGTCTAGAAACATAGTTTTTAAATACAGCCAAACATGCTAAAATAAGCACTACTCAGATGTTTAAAAAAAAAAATTAGTTATGCTTAGCCAAACGAGGTCTTTGATTAGAGGGGGAAGGGACGAGACGCATGATTCTTTTAGCCAAGTTTTGACATTGCAAAATGGTTGATGGGTGTTTTATGATTTGAAACCACCACCATGGGTAATCAGCAAAAACTTGAAAAATAGTAACACGTTGGCCCACCAAAGTATTAACTTTATTGCATAAATGGGAGTTCAAATTTGCTGGCCCGGATTGGCTGTCACACCACTAAAGTTTCGACACCGAGGAAACCAACATGGGCATAGCATTAGTATACCTCATTAAAGCCGCTACACTCATAACAATGACTTGAGGCCACCAAAAAGTAGGTGGAGACTTCATTTTCTCATAAAACGATGGAGCTTTCAAAATCAGATCAATATAATGGAGAAAAAAGAGAGAGATATAAGGGGGATGAAAGACTGTAATGACATTTTCGATTGTTTTCCTAAATTCTCTAGGTGTATACCAAAACCAGATTTTTAAATTATTTATTCATTTCATTAATCGAATAAAATAATCACAGAAAATTAGAATTTCGTAGCGACGTAATAAAAAATAATTTAGACGATGGCGACGCAAACGCAAACATTCTCATCGCGATCCCTACTTGTACAATGAAATTCTCTCAAATCAATTTTCTACAAGAGTTTAAAAACATAAAATCCATATACACATCATATATGCGAAAAAGCAATCTGGCGCGGGTGTGTATTCATACCTGCATGTGGTGTATCCATATGAGTATGCGCGCGCGCGCGCGTGTGTGTGTGTTTGTATATATAAATAAATACACTGTGACAGTGATGTATAGTTTTACCTGCGAGAGAAATGGAAGGGAAAGAGAAGGCCAGAGGTATCTGTTGCAGCCCAACCAAAAGATTTTTGTGAGTTTTCTGTTCCTGCCATTTTCTCTCTCTACTCTCTTCGCCCAACTAGAAATGACCCTAATGCAGATAATGCTTGTTTATATAGAGAGAAGGGGGAGTGCTTAGTGTATGTTTGGAAGCTTTTTCAAGCTTATAAGAGCATCTCAATTCTGCCACATAACCTCTCGATCGATCTGGTGTGGATTACAGTGTTAAGTTTATAAAATAGTTTATTTGATCAAAAATAATAAATAAATTATTTTAGTTAAATAAATTAATTTATTTAACTAAAATGATTTATTTGATAAAATATAGTCAAAAATGTCATACTAAAAAAGTAAAATTTTTGTTCAAATAAATTTTTTTTAGTCAAATAAATTAGTTTATAATCCATATCAAAGTAAAATAGACAATATTTATAAAAAAAAAATCTCTTCAATTCTTTCAATTTTTGAGCGAGCTAAACTCTCGAAAAAATCTATTTTTATGCACAAATCACACTGTTTATTTTGTGTTTTCTTGAAATCTAATCAATTTTTTGAGCCGCAATTCTTACAATTCTCTAATAGGTAACACTTTTTATGTCAAATTCAATGGCCAATTTGAGAACGTGCGAGCATTTGCATGGATTTGAGGGCAAGTAGGCCCGAGACAAATCCAGATTTTCTATTCATTCCATCATTAATTTAAATTAAATATGAGAGCATAATTTAAAAATCGTGAGATTATAATAAAATTGGAGAAGTTAATTTAAAGAGTCTTAACAATTTCTTGCAAACTGGTAAGATAGCAAATTTCATGAACTTTTTTTTCTCTCTTTTTTACAAACAGCTAACTGGGATGCTTGTTGTTAGAATTTTTTTTTTTTTTTTTTTTTTTTTTTGTTGTGTGTGATAAGAGGTTATGGTGCTGATTTATATTTTTATATTTTTACATTGGCTTTTTAAAATTTTTTGCCAACGTAAATTCCTGGCACCTCCCTAAGTTAAACTAGATTTAAATCCTGTAAAATGTAAATGAGTAGAAGAAAGAAAGACATGTAGCATTGGCATTGGCTTCCTCTTGCTTGATGGTTAATAGGACTAGTAGAGGAAAATTACATAGTTCAAAAAATGATGTCATAACAAACTTTATATTGTGCTAATTGGGTTAATTGCATCACGGGTTACTGAAATTCAATTGGTAGCAATCGGGTCACTTAACTTTAATTTGAAAGCAATTAAATCATTTATGTTTGTGTGATGTTGGACAATGTAATAGAACTTGTTGAGATAGCTGTTAACACCAATGTTCATAAAATCGGATCAGCCATCAACTCGAAAAAGACAACAGATCAATGGTCAAAAGGTCGAACCGATTTCAATTAAAAAATTAAAAATTAATCTAAAAATCTCATAAAATTTCTAAAAATAAGTTATTTTTAAATAAATCAATATTTATAGACAAAATTACTTACAAAACTTGACTTTAAATAGACTTTTAATAAGTTTCAATTAAAAAATTAAAAATTAATCCAAAAAAATCCCAGTTTTCATTAAAATCAGACCAGTTCAACCGGTTTTTCCGATTTACAGTTAAAAACTCCGATTTTCGGTCTTATTTTTTGAAGGCCGGTTAAATTGGTAAACCAGACAAGTTTTGTGGCCGGTTCCCGATTTTTTCGGTTGAACCGGCCGGTTCGATCCGATTTTCTAAATACTGGTTAAAACTAATGTCTACAGACGTGGCAATCCACATAGACTTGTTAATTGTATTGGTAGTCATCGAATTTTCACCCCAACTCCAATTATGTCATTGAACTTTAATTTATAGCAATTGGCTTGCTTATTAATTTAACAACAATCAAAGCATTTCATTTGGGCGTCGTCAGACAACCCAACACATTTGATGACTGGGATGCAGTTTAAGTTGAGTCGATCCCTAGATTTTTCTAGGAATTTTTGGGTTTTAATGTATTTGAAAATATGCGAAAATTATTCACACGTCTTCCATAAATTGATGTTTGAGATGAAAGTGACTGTCAAATTTGGATTACTAGGATGCAGACATAGGAAATTCATTAGTTTGAGTTGATATGCCATCAAATCTATTACGTTGTCTGATAGCATCGAAATATAGTACTTTGATTACTGATAAATTAAACTTTAAACTGTCTTATGGTGCCCAAATGAATGTCTTTAATTGTTGTTAAATTAAAGTTTAGTGACCTAATTGCTACAAATTAAAATTTAGTAATCTAATTGCTATAAATTAAATTTCAGTAACCTAATTGCTACAAATTAAATTTGAATTAGCTAATTGCAGTTGATGTGAGAAAGTTTGATGACTACCGGTACCAGTACAAAAATCCCGTGCTAATTATATTTTGTAATTTTGATTTTTGATTTTATTATTATTATTTTTTTACCTGTCATATTCTTTTTCCCAACCACCATTCTGTGAACCCTGCTAACTCAGGATGCAGGCATGGAAGGGAGAAATGCAGCAAGGAAAATATAAGGAGGTCAAGGGATAACACGGTGAAGTTTGCTTTTAATAAAATTAAACTAGAGATGTAAGTTAAATATGACGTATTAGATTATAACGTATAAGAAACTTAGTATAAAATTATAGTAAATAATATTATGTATGATGTCAGTGTCAATTTTCCCTTCCACTGATGGAAAACGCGCACAATCTAAAATCTGAAAAAAGTGGCGGGAATCTCCTCCCTATAACCACTTCGGCCTATCCAAAAAAATTCTTCTATAAAAATCTAAAATGGAGTGACTTGCTATTTTAAGCGTCGTTCCCCATTCCATGTGGCATCATTCTCGACAGATCAGAGAGATATGCGTCTTCATTCTTGAAATTGCTGCGTGTAAAGGGCAAAAAATATCCTTCTGCTACAATCGTCTTAGAGCACGCGCCTGGAGATTTTTAGATCCCCTAACCCATTTTCACATCGATCGGTCGAGCTCCTATCGGAAGGGTTGACATTCGTCTTTGGTCGACCGATGCCTTTTGTCAAGCTCCCAAAACTCCCAATTCCTCGACTTTC
Source organism: Forsythia viridissima (assembly GCA_030279155.1). NCBI lineage: Eukaryota > Viridiplantae > Streptophyta > Magnoliopsida > Lamiales > Oleaceae > Forsythia > Forsythia viridissima. The sequence continues at coordinate 34,922,376 of CM059038.1, read as the reverse complement.
TAGTTCTTAGTCTGTATATCGCTCTTCTGTATGATATGCAAATAGTGGCTGTCAATACTTACCCCGTCTCTCTACGTCAATTAATTGATCAACATCCATGATCAAGAAAGAGAGTTAACATTGTTGAAGCCCCTCTATCCCACCTAAACTTGATTCGTTTAACTTGACTAGCATCAAGTTAGATTGTATTATAGTGAATAATTTTTATTTTTTTTCCATTCATTCAAAAGAATATTATTTGCACTATTAACCCTATAATATAATGCGGTGTGGAGATGGGTTCAGGTCGAATAAGAAAAGATATAGGAGAAAATATTATTTTAAATTAATAATTAAAAAAATATTATTTACCTTAATCTATCGTAATACTATCGATCTAGTAGAATCTACAATAAATTTATATTAAATTTTTATCGAGTCTAATCGGATGCGCCATACCAAACACAACCTTACTATTTCCGTATATGATTTTCACCATTCAAAAAATTCTGATAGATTAAATGAAATGCTTGATTCATAATAATATATGAAATAATTGAAAATGTGTTAAATAAATTATATTCTTTCATGGACGGATCTAGACAATGGGTAAAATAACTTTTAGATCGAATTAATATATATAAAAAAAAATTTCATATACAAATATTATTTTTTTTAAAAAAAAAATTCATATATTAAAAAAAAATTTCGGACCAAAAGAAACTTCAGCTAAAAAGAGTTATTTTATATCCGCTCCTGCATTTTTTGCATTGTCTTCTTCTTAGATCAAAGAATTTTAAAATCTTTAAGAATTAAGCACAATAAGAATAAGTGATGCTGTCAGCCTTCTAAACTTCTCCCAAACATTCTACTTTTCAATAAAATTTTGAAAATAGACGTTAAATTATTATGTTACATTTCATTACAAAAAATATAAAATATATTGTGTTAGACAAAATAGAAAATTTGGAAAAATTATATCACATTGCGTTTTGTTACGTGTAATATGTTTTTGTCTTACCTTTTTGTCATGTCAAATCGTTGACTTTAAATCATTACACAAATCTTGTCGAATTCAACTCCCTTATTACCACTGTCGACAACAGCACTACCAGATCTTATCGGCTGTTGATTTCCACCAACATTGTGTCATGCCACGCCACCTCAACCTTCATCTGTACTATATCTAAAAGGACATTAAATAGAGAAATATTTTTGGATCATTCTATTTTTACAAGTTTTTTAAATTTTCATATTCAACTTTAATATTCATTAATGTATAATTATTTTTTAATATTTTATTTATTACTCTTTTATTGCTCATTTTTATTGTACATTAAATTTTTAATAATTTATTAAATATACAATTAAATTTTTAAATATTTAATCTATTAAATTAAATATGAAAGTGAAAAGATGATCTCAATTTTTTTTTTTTTTTGTACATTAAGTAGATAAAATGAATGAGAATTGAGTTTCAACCAAATGAAAAATGAATGAGAAAAATTGTAACTTTGTTTATAGTTGTCAAAACTGAAATAGAGATAAAAAAATTATTTTTCATATATTAGATTATAGTGATTACAATCATGTTTGGTTGAGTTTTTTTTTTATTTTAATTCTTTTTTTTCTCAAATTTATTTTCAACTACATATTTTGTGAGACTTACAATTTTTATCAACTTTTCAACTACACATTTTACCAATTTTTTTCAAAATCTTTAAATCCCACCAAACATATATTATAGTTTAGAACTAATGTGTGACTTTTTTTATTTTTAATTTAAATTAATTTAATTAATTAATTAATTAATTATATATATATATATATATATATATATATATATATATATATATATATATAAAACGTTATTTTCATTTTAACAATATATTAAATGTACATTTAAAATTTGTAAATATTTAATATATTATATTAAATATGAACGTGAAAAGACGATCTCAAATTTTTATTTTTTATTTTTTTGTCTTACTTAGATGTAAGAAATGAGAAATTGATTTTTTTTTTTTTTAAAATGAATGAGAAACCTATAACTTTTTTTTATTACCGAATTAAAATTTAAATCATGGAGGTGAAAATATTGTTTTGAATACATTGGATTACAGTGATTATAGTTGACAAATAATATATGAAACTTTTTTAATTTTTAATTTAATTAATAATACATCAGACGCGCTTAATAGGAAAAAAACATACAAAAAGAATATTGTTTCCAATGAGTCACTATTCCACCAAATGTACAATAATATATAGTCAATCATTACATTCTCTCCAATAAATTTAATAATTATAATTTTTTCGTAAAATACAACATTAAAGATCCTTATTAATACATCATTAATTCCATATGATTTGATATTAATGGTTCGTCAATCATCAAAGCTCAAATCACCAAAAACTCTTCACTGAATTCAAGTTACTAATTATATTATTACTATATAAAACTCATATTTGATTGCAATTGTACTTCTATGAATGTAAATAAAATATCAATATTGAACAATACAAAACAACAAGTTATGAACAATCATTTTTTTTTTATCTTTATTGCAATTGCTAATTTAATATTTTAATTATTAACAATTTAAAAAATAAAAAATATTAAAAATTAACAATATGATTACAAAAGCACGTGCAACGCAAACAATAAGTGAAAAATCACATATGAGCAAAAATCGAATATCACTACCACATTGCCACTGCCACCTCAAATTCAGATTAAAGAATCACACGAGTTTTGCCTAAAATGGAGTGAAATTTCAAATATGATCAAAGAATTGAGCACCATCGTCACGCTACCGATAACTAGAGGTGGTAAAATTGGTCCAGTCCACGGGCCGGCCCATGTAGCGTGCCTTTTTGTGTTGGGTTGGCCCTGACCCAAATAAAACTAGGCCAAGATGGCCTGGCCCATCTAGCCCGCGGGCTAGTTGAATCGGCCCGATTTTGATTTTTTTTTTTTATTTTTTTTATTTTTTAGATTTCTTTTTTTGCTCCTTAACACTAATCACTCATTTTGTTAATGGTCCCAATACATAATTCAAATAATATCAATCTAAAATGATCTAAGCCAAAGTCACCAATAAACATTAGTCCAAAAATCTTAGGATCCAACATAAAATTGTTTAGATTTAATTAAAATATAGTTTAATTTAAGTTTCAATCCAAAATATATTTAGTGTGACAAATAAATTATTTATTTTAAATTTATTTATAAGTAAACTTTTTAATTTAAGCTAAACATGCTTATATCTCAAAACAATAAGACTAGCATGCTTTTAATATTTGTATTTTTTTTTAAATGTCTACAAATAGTTTACAATTAACAAAAAAATTTATTATTTTAAAAGAAAATTGACGTTTATCTATTAACTATACATGAGAGCCCCAATTTTATAAATTAATCTCTTTAAAAATCTCAAAATATATAGTCTAAATTTATCTAAGATTGTATTTGATGTAATGTATTAGATTGTATAAAAAATTTATTTAAAAAAAATTAAGATAAGTTGGGTCAATGGATTGGACTGGGCTAGCATACTTCTGACCCATACAAAATTGGGCTGGGCCAGGTGTGGTCTTGCTCTGACGAGTTGGACTGACCCAACCCAACTCATTTGACAGCTCTATCGATAACCCACTTTTGAGGTTTCTCTTTATACTTATCACCGAATAAACATTTAAAAAAACATATATAACACAAATGAAGCATATATATACACCAAAAATATATATACACATACATGTAATTGTACATATATTATATATATAGAGGTATATAGAGGGACAGAGAGAGCGATGGACTAATGGGGTTTTGAAAAGATTGGGGATTTTTTTATTTCTATGCATACTGAATAGTAAATTTGGAATTTGAGAAATATTAGCTATATTAACACTATATTTTTTTATAAAAGTACTATATTTTAATTGTACTTAAGATTTTCAATCTTTGTTTATTGTAGTATTTATATTTTTAAATTTTTTTTTGTCGAATTCTTATCTTTAACTTTCATTAATTAGCACATTTCATTTTTGATGATATAAATAATGACAGTTGCTGTATGTTATTTAGCTATAGTGGCACGCTCGCCTCAACGACTCGTTTGACTCACCGGCTTGCTCACCTCGTTGGTCTCACGAGTACGCTTCTAACAGATAGACTGCAATAATCCAACTATCATTAGATTCGCCAGGCAGGTGACTCATGGAATGACAGTTACCACAAGTTATCGGAAAAACGAAACATCCCTCATTAACTCATAATAATGAGGGAGATGAAAGGACACCCGTTATCAAATGAGGGAGATGAAATGACACCATTATCGAATGAGGGAGATGAAGGGACACTCATCATCAATAACTGCAGGCCATCCCTATAAATAGAGGCTAACCCCCCAAGTAAAAACAGGACACACAACTCTTATACACTCTATATTGCTATTTAGCACAAACACTTTAATCATATATTGATTATCACGCTGGATTGGACACATGAGGAAAAAAGCCCTGCCACCATTTGCAAGTCTCCACCACTGTCGCAGCCGTGCTCGGAGGAGGAGAAAATTATTTATCATCAATTCTTAACGATGGTTTGTCATAATATTTTGTTTGCGTATTTTGAAACAAAGAAAAATTAATTTTATCATACTTTTGTATTTATTATTTCTTCAAAATATGATGTATAGATAAGTCGTTTTACGCCCTTCCAATAGAATAAAAATATTATTTAACAAATAATAAATATAGTGTAAATAATTTCGCTTTGAGAAATTAAGACTAATTTCCACTCCTATTTTTACATCCCATTTTCCAATTAAACCCCGCGTTGACAAAATCTGGGCAAAACGTCGTACGCCTACTTCTGGGCCTCATCATTAATGTAGTCCGAAAGCGCCAATCCGATAAAGAACTTTGGAGTTTTTCATAAATAAGCTACTTTTTGAAAATAATTCCAAAAATTCATTCTTGTTTTATTTATTTTAAAAATACTGTTTTTTTAAAAAAACTATTATTTTAATTTATTATATTAAATAATATATGGTAATTAAATATGTAAATTTGTTGTTTGAGTCCTTGATTATTTTCAGGATAAGTCATTTATCTTTATAATATCTCCACTTTAGTCCTTGTACTTCTTCTTTCATTTCAATTTCGTCCTCTTTTATTTGCAATTCAAGTCCTTCAACTTTTAAATTTTTACAAGTTGATCCATATATTTATACTTTTATGTCAATTTAGTCATTTATAGTATCACTATTTGATACAAATGATATTTTGTAACAATCTGTGTTACAAATTGAGATGTAAAATATAAGTGATACATAATATAAATTCATGTAACATGTGCTGTGTTAAATAACATAATATAAACTATAACATATTCAGTGATACAAAATATCATTTGTAACATCTGTATCAGACAATGATACACAATATCATTTGTAACATATGTATCAAATCGAGTTACTAAACAGAAAGTGTTACAACTGTTACAATTGCAAAACTAACCTTAAACTTCAACAAGTTCGTATTAATATACACATTGAACTCTAAAAATCTATTGATACTGCATAACATCAGTATGATATAGATAAGTAACACAGTGCCAAATTTAACAAATAAAACTCATGATTTTATCATTTTTAACATATGTAACATCAGTGATACAAAATATCAATTCATGTAACATATGCTGTGTAAAATAATATAATATAATCTGTAACATATTCAGTGATTAGCAAATTTAGCCCAACTAAATCTGCACTCCATCATTTTTCTCTCATCCTCTTAATTCTTCAATTTCATTTTTCTCATCTAGTTAATGTTACTTTAAATCTATACTCAACTCTTTTGATTAAATGAAAGTGAATGATTTATGTATATTTGAAGGTAAATTGCAGCTAGTGTCCCTAATCTTTGACTTCATTTGCACTTGTATCCTCTGTATTAAATTTTGACATCCATCACCTCAACCTTTTGTATAATTAGCAGCCAATACCCTTATGTAAGGGCATTGTCTGCTAATTATATAAGGGCATAAGGGCATTGTCTGCTAATTATATAAAAGGTTGAGGTGATGGATGCCAAAAATTAAATACTGAGAATACAAGTACAAATGAAGTCAAAGGTTAGGGACACTAGCTGTAAATACTCTATATTTGAAGAAGAATTGTCTTGAATTAGCTGATTAGGGTTGCTGATTTGTAATTGATCCCCAACTATAACAAATGGTATCAGAGCAGCTATGTGATCTGAGAATTGCTGAATACTGGAAGAAGATATGTGATAGATACGATACGATGACAGTCATACTCACTGAAATGTTGAAAAAAAAAATCAGTATCTAAAGAAGAGAAGGTTGAAGACTCTGTGCCTTATTATGATCTTACAAAAAAAAAAAAAAAATCAGATAGAAGGAAATGATAGCAATGATCTTAATCTGCCAGAAATTGACTTCTTAAAATTTGGAAGAGAAGATCCCAAGGAATGGCTTCAAAGAGCTGAGATGTTTCTTCCAATTCTCCAAGTTGATGACGAGAATAAAATGGAGATTGTTAAGAGTTGCATGGAAGGCATGGCTTACGTCTGGTTTTACTGCTTCAATATCAACCATCCATCTGCAGATTGGGAGCTCTTTTCAATAAAACTTGTAGAAGATTCTCAAATTGCAATGAAGAAGTGGAGAAGACTCTAGATGAAGGCTTTGAAATCAAGTCTGATAACATTATATTAAAGTATGCAGCCAAGGAAGAAGAAATTGAGGCTCAAATTTTCATTCAACAACCTACCATGTCAGTCATAGCATCCCCTTCTACGCCACTGTCAATCACAGCCACTGCTACTTCATTTTCAGTTGTACTTCTGTTTCCTATCGGTGACATCTCTCAAAGACAAACTTCCCCTGCTCTCCATACTCATTCCTACTGGAAAATTTCTAATGGCTACCTAGTTTTTTCTCTTTCTTCCGCTCCCCAAAGTTTCCTCGTGTTTTCTCCATTTTTCTAGCTTTCATTTGCTCTGAAATTACCCTTTGAAAGAACTCTCAATTTCTTTCCATTTTTCTGTATTTCTTGGGCATCCGATGAAACCACCAGATTAGTATAGATGTCAAATTCTTTAACTTTGGAGACAAAGTTGTCATGGTTAGATAATTTCTCATTGTTCTTGCACACCTCACTCACCTGCACATAGCCATTCTAAAATAGTCTACTTGCCTCTATAAATAGCTAACACATGGGTATAGAAAAGGGTGAAGAATATAGAAAATGGTGAAGAATATTGTTGAAATTGGTTGCAAAACCTACCCCCTTATCCCTTTTTCTCCCACGTCTCTCTTTATCTCTGAATCTGAATCTTGGCATTATTCTGTGATTAACAAATTTAGCTCAGCTGAATCTGCACTCCATCATTTCTCTCTCTTCCTCTTAATACCCCAATTTTATTTTTCTCATCAAGTTATTGTTACTTTAATCCTGCCTGAACTCTTTTGATTAAATGAAAGTGAATGATTTATCCATATTTGAAAAATTGTCTTGAGTTAGCTGATTATGGTTGCTGATTTGTAATTGATCTCCAACTATAACAGGGGAATGCGTATGAAGAACAATTGTTGAATTTGCAGAAAGAGAAGAAGTTGTTTAATTTTAGAACATGATGTTTAAGTTTTGTGTGTGGGTTTGGTTGTAATGTGAGTAATAAAAGCCACGTCTTGAAGTATTTAGTACGTATTTGGCAGCATACATTTGTTTGGATGTGTTAAGTTTTTGTAATGTGTATGAGTTTTTTTTTTTACTATATTTAGGTGTAATATTACAATGTATGTGATTTTATCTGTTTGTGTAAAAATTTATTGTTGCTAGAAGAAGACTAAAAATCTGGCTTTAAACATTCAAATGCGCAAAACGTCTCTATCATTTACTATTTTTTGAGCAGATCATCTATCTCGTTTATATTTATTTATACTAATTAACATATTTGTTAATTTTAAAAGCAAATCTTAACAGATTTAGTTTAACATCTCGTTTAGATTTATTTTAAAAGCAAATCTTAACAGATATGACGGAAGGGACCTTTTCTGCAAATAAACATTTATTTAAGATCCATATGTCAAAATATAAACGATAGAAATATTTTGCACAATAAGAACAAACAATATGAAAGAAATGTGCTAATTACGCAATAAAAAATCTCTTGTAGATGTTCAAGTTTTACCAGGTGAAACTGCTCTCTGGAGTTACAGATCCCCCTTTGAAATCAAACTTAAGGTTGAATAAATTTCTTTTTAATTTATATGTAGAAAACATTAGTTACTTTGACAACAAATTACTAATTTCTTCTAACTTTAACCATAGTTATTTTGAAAGAAAAAAAAAAATAATAATATTCATTAAATTCCAAAATTTATGTAAGTAGAAAATAAAATTAGATTGCCACTGGCCATTATAAAAGAAAAATAAAAAAACAATCTTAACATGAATGGAAGAGACTTTTTTATTTTAGAATACGAATAAATACAAAATAACAACAAATTGAAGACAAAAGAAATTAATTTTATTCGTGTTGATTAAAATTGGAATTTTATAATGATGAATAATTGAAGAAGCTAAAAATAAAATTTGAAAAACTTCCTATTTTGCTATTTTCCGAAATCTGCTGCTAAATGTTATATGAATTTCTTCTATAATCATTTTTTTTAAAAAAAATTACCAAATATCTAACATAACTGTGAATAGTTTAACCATTAGAAGTTGAACTCTGACAATAATCCTAAACCAAGCCTAACTAGAAGTTCAAAAGGGACCTAACGAAAGGAACTAAATCTAATGATTAGTAAATGACACTATAAAATTTAGTAAAGCTTCAGCCAGTTAAAATTATAGATAACATTCAGTGATTAACAATAGTTTCTGTTTAAATTGCCGCCTAGCTGGGCAATAAATTAATGTAACCGGGGTTTGACCAGACGCTTTCCTGGTTAATCCCTTCATTAGAAACACAGAGGAAATTGCAATTATATGGTACACAAAAATGGCGAATCACCGGTGGTGATTCCTCCCCTGAAAGCCGCCGCCTTTATTCTTGGAAATGAAGCCATTCCTTGGTTTCGGAATCTCATGAATATCCATCACCTGAATTGTCCTTTGCTTTTTGGCTTAACAAAGCAAAAATACAGAGGACACAAAAAAGTAGAAATCAGTATAAAGAAAAGTAAAAGCTACTACTACTCTACTACAGATTCAATGACTGCAAAAATTCTTAAGTTGAAATCAAACCATTCTGAGCTTCTTGGTAGTTTTCTTGAAGTCGCCTTCTCGCGGAATTCAGCCTTTCATCATCTACGACAGCTTCTCGTTGTGGTTTCTGCAAAATTCAATTCAAGTAATTAAAACTTATTCCAATTGCATTGCATAGAAATCTTTTATCCCAATTTCACGGAAAATTCACCCAAAAATCTTGCCTTCTTGGTCAGAAAAGCTTAAGAACTTTGCCCTGTCTGACCAAGAAACCAGTGCAAACCGATGAACCATGTACCGACTCATCAATGACACACTTGTAAGATCAATGTGACTGATTCCACCAATGTTCCTCAACATTCAATGTCAAAATTGTTAGAGCTATAATGACTATGAGCATGTTTAGCTAAGCTTAAAACAGTGAAATTCCGGAAAGTAAGTAAAGACTTTACTTTTTAAAGACAGTTTTTGAACTAATAAGTCCAAAAATAAAGTAGCTAGTAAAAAAAAGACAGTTTTTGAACTAATAAGTCCAAAAATAAAGTAGCTAGTAAAAAGCTCTCTTAAGCCACTTTTAAGCTTAGCCAAACTAACAAATTTTGACAGGCACAAACATTCATTTGCGCACACAAAATCAATGATATATGCATTTGTATGTATAAAAAGGTCTCTTCAGAAGTCAGTACATTAGGAGGAGCAGAAGCAGATTTAGGAACTGATTGTGGTGGCCTCGATGGAGTTTCTCTTCGAGGAAAAGATTGAGGTGGTTTAGGCTTTGGTTCGTATTCTGAACTGTTCCTTTCTGCACCAGACTTCCCATCTAACATTCAAAGCACGATAATACATAACATTACCCAAATGCATAACAGATAGAAACCAACAAAAGAAACGACCAACTGCAAATTTCAGAATATGATTCATACACTCGCTCCGTGGATTTGGAGAGTACCCGAAATCCGGCACCTGTAAAAACAGAACTTCAGAATTTCGAAATTGTATTCATACCAACTTTGCTTCTAACTTTCCTTTCTTTTTTCATTCTTTCTTTTCTAACAGGAAAACAAATTGATTGGAACAACATTTGGTTTTCACCTGGTGATGGCCATTTTGTTGATTTTTGGACATGTTCTGCTGAGGTGAGTCCCCATCAGCTGCCACCACCACCACAATTATCAATATACGAACCTCTTCTTTACTCACAATTCATTACTCTTGTTCAAATTAACTACTTATAACGTGTGTAGTGTATATGCCAGATAGAGTGAAATTGAAGAGCAATAACAGAACTTGGTCCAATAATCAAATATTACCAATGAGGTTTGAAGATGCTTCCGGTTGGTTCACCTTAACCCACTCATCCACAGTTTCCTTCCATTTCCTAAACATCAAAGTTGAAATCATAAGTAAATGAAAAAGAAATTCAGTGCCATATGGCGAAATAAAATATAAAACTAATTCAACCACGTCATTTTAATCACATATAGAAGTAAAAACCTGACAAGCTGCTTCACCAATCTGCGCACTTCATTTGAGGGATGCTTCCGCAATCCATTGACATGCCTTCCTATATCAGTTTCCTGCTCCATACATTCAACCACAAAAATTTAAACAAAAAGTAATCAGAATAAGGTCAAAAGATAAGATAAATTAGCTGGCAAACTTATCATTTCCACCTTCAGCGCTTGGAAAGTAATATCCATATCTGCCAGATTTTGCAACAGTTCCACCACAGATTCTTCGCTCTACATCCCAAAACAAGGAAAGAAAAACCTTAAATGAAATCGGATAACAAACTAAAGCAGACCACAAGAAGAAATTTAAATAAAACAGAAAACTGAAACCTGATTAGGGTCTTCGAGCTGCTCTTTGAATCTGAGAATTTTGGTTTGCTCGTCATCAAACAGCCCCCCGTACGGATCCAAATCTTCTTCTTCTTGTTCCTCTTCTCCAGTAGAATTCCGATTATTTGACTCAGGAGTCAACGGGCTCTTACTAAATTCCTCATTTATATTATCACTATTAACAATCCTATTTTTGTTCTTATCGTTAGTATTATCGTTATTATTATCGCTACTATTATTGTTAATATGAGAAAAATAGTGATCTGGAACGACGTCGTTGAGGCTGCTGTTGCAGTTTTGGCAGAGCTGATTACATGAGGGGGAAGCATAGAGCGTCTCAACGATTTTATCTCGGCGATGCTTCAATTCCTCGTCGTAGTCGGAAATGGCCAATTTAATCGCCGTGTCAATCAACGCCCAAATCCCCACTCGCGATCTCGTTAAAATCGACCGAAGCTCATCGGAATCCATTCCGAATCTTCTCCTTTTTCCTCTTCTTAGCTAAAGACAATTGAAAAATTAATACAAGAAGGAATCAATGTAAAATTGTGGAATACATAATTGGATCTAAGGATTTCGGGTTAGTACGTGGAAACAACGCCGTACTTGAGGTTTTATGTTCTCTTTTCAATGAAGGAATGGATAGTTTGAGCAGATGAAAAATTCAGATCTGATTTTGTCCTAACCCAGAACACAACAGATGATGATGAAGAAGGAAGGAGGACAACCTTTTGTTTTTCTTTTCTCTCTTCGGATTGACAAAAAGGGGCATAGAAATATGAGATATTTACCATTTAAGGACTAATGTTAACACACAGTTTTTGCTGGTAAACTATAATGTGTGGGCATCTTTTGGAATTAATCTTTGATTCTCTGCGAATTCATTCAAAATTAATCTCGGAATTCAAACAGGATTTTTTTTTTATATATATTAAAAAAATAGGCACTGATGAGCTGTGAAGCAAAAGCTTTATCTTATTCTTAAATATTTTTTATAATTATTAATTATTATATTTATTGGCGTGTATGTATTTGGTTTGGTGTGGTTAGAGAGAGAGAGAGGGGGTTGTTATGTGTGCTTTATTAGGCTTTAATGCAAAGGCATGTTGCAATATTCTATCATGTGAGATTTTATACCCGGTTTTGACTCAATTACTATGTGCTTTAACTGCTTTGATCTCGAATTCATTTAATTATCACGCCAACATATATTTCGTTTTTATTTTTGGGTTTTTTTCATTAATGATAAATATTACATTTAATTAAATATAGTTTATGTCAATTTTAAACAAAACTGAGAAAAATAAGCTTAAATTTAAATAGTATAATAATAGCATATTTAGTAAGACAAACACTGAATATTATTGAAGAAGAAAATAAGTAAAATTTATATTTATTATACTGTCCAATCATATTCAACACTACTATCAAACATGTCCTAAAGAAGCCGACACTCTAAATTTGGAAAATCTCTTAATTTTGTACCGTGATGCATACATAGTATTAGAGCTACAAAGAAAAGTAAAAAACAGTCGCAATGTAATTAGTACAAATATCCAAGACGATGAAAATTTCTTTTTTATTTAATTCCTTATTTCATGTCACAATCGAGTAGCCCATAATATATAAGCTAAAGATATGTAACGGGTACTCGTTTTTCACAATATCAAAATTCTTTTTCAATCATGTAATTAATTCTGCAATTATTTAGAGTATATTATTGTGCACAAGTTCTCCTTCAAAAGGAATATGAAAATTGGATAAGAGACCGAATCAAAAATGTATTTTAAAGATGCCCACACAATTACAAAGTTGTAGCATATTTGGCACTGTTAAAAAGTAAATTAAGACTTATTTTTTGAAAAAAAATAAATATTATTAATTAAAAAGTTGATTTAAAATCGTATTTAACACAATAAATTACTTAAAATTAAATTTAATTTGTCAGATGGGAGACCATAGAGCAACTCAAAATAAGGAAATATAACCAATAAATCTCGAAATAAAGAAGAAAAGGCGATACTTATCCGAAAGTCTTAAAAGGACAAAAATGGTTTCAAAACACGGTGTTGGGGCGCGAAGCTGGTAGGGACCATAGAGTTGAAGCAATTTATTACTTAAATAATAAATAATTAAAATTTAAAATTATTTAATAAAATATATTATTTTTATTTAAGTATTTTAGATTTTAATTAACTAAATAAATTTGACATTGGATTTCAAATTGATTTATCTCAAAGCGACAAATTTTTAATGGTATAATATTTATATGATTTGATTAACAAATAAATAGAATACCAATTTTCGACCAGCTCTCATTTAAATTATCTTTCAACGTTACAACATAATCAAATTTAATATCCAACATTTTAGATCAATTAAATAATCTAATATTATTATGATGAATATGTATATTTAAATCTTCTCATTATTATATTAGAGTAATTACAACATCTATTAAAATTTTATGAATAAAAAAAATTATATATTTGAAATTTATTTTTTATTTTTACCACATTTTACGACTAACTATGTGTCATGATTAGATGTGGCAAAATGAGCTGCTCAATAGCTAGCCCAAATAACTTGAATTGTGGGCCGGCGCCAATAAAAACTGGACATATTTGGTCTGATACAATTAATCCACCGGGCCTATGCTCGACTGATCAGGTAAAAATCTTGACCCCAACCCCGCACACCCCCGCCCCCTTCAAAATTACAACAATCGAGAGGGAATTCTCCCCAGGTTTCCGATAAAATTGCCAGGATAGAGAATTCCACTAGGTTGTTAGCAAAATGAGGGAGATTTTTTCTTTGATTTTGCGACCAAATTAGGGGGATTTGGTGGACTTTGGGTTGGGTTGGGTTCAATCGGTCAATTGTGCAAACAGGCGGGGGTACGAGAAGAAGATGAACACCCCACCGGCTCCAGCCCCGGTTTTTTCTTGTTTGAAAATATGAAAGAAAAAGTAAAATATTAAATAGGACTCGCTAGTATGTCTAAAATCGGTCCAGGGCCAATCCAATTTTTTGGGTGGTCTTTTTAGTTCTAAGTGTGGACGGTCTATTTGTCACTTCTAATCATAATGTTTTTTATTGAGTAGATAAATTCAAGTCATTTTTTGGTGTGTGGCCCACCATTTCAATTTTTGAGTAGATAATTAGTCTCTAGCTATCGAAATAAATACATTTGATCATTGTACATCGAGTTATCTGTGATTGTTCAGAAAATGTTTGATAGGTCATAGGTTAACATTGTTTAGTACGGACTAATTCAGCCAGAGTAGTAGGAGTTATCACCTATTGATCTTCAAGGCTTTCAACAACCCCCATCTCTCTGTCTTCTTCTCAGGTTTCTCTTCTTCCGTATTAGGTTTCTGTGCATCCAAACCTGATTTCTCCTCCTCCACGTTCTTCTTCGGTTCTATCACTGCAGGTTTCTCCTCCGGTTTCCCCTCAGTTTTTTCGGTTTTTGGTGCATCTGTAACTGTTTCCTCTTCCACTTTATTCTCCGTTGTAGTACCGTCGTCTGTTTCCTTTTTTTCAACCTCGGGAGTTCCTGCCGGTTTTTCTTCGGTTTTCTTTTCCTCTGAAGATACGGGTTCAGGTGCAACTTCTGATGTTTCCTCTGCTGCTTCGGCGTTTACTGGAACATCAGCAACGGGTTCAGCCGGTGAGTTTACTTGTTTATCTTTTGCAACTTCTAGCGTTTTCCCTGATTCAGCATTTACTGGAGCATCAACAACTGGTTCGGCCGGAGAGTTTACTGGTTCATCTGTTTCCTTCTTGGTTTGCTCAGAGGCCTTTTCAGTTTCAGGTGATTCTTCTTTCACTGGCTCTGATGCTTTATTATCATTCTCAGATGAACTCTTCTCCTCTTCAATCTAAAAGAGTTTTCAAAACAATTTGAAGTATTTGATCGTGTAAAGAAATGATCCAGAAAGTAACTATTAAAGGACAATTCTTCATTTAAAATCCCGTGCTCTTAGAGAGTGTCCATCTATTTATGTGTTTGATTTTGTTAAAAATTAACTTTTTAACAAATTTTGATAAAAAAAAATAATCAAGAGTGTGATTTAAAAATTGATAAAAGTTGTGGATATTATAAAATGTGTGATTAAAACTAAATATTGATTTTAATTTAAATTTTTATCAAGTTTTTAAGCAAAAGATTAATCTTCAACACGTTTCAACACATTTATATGTTGCACGAATCAGTGATTAATTCCGAACTTGAGCCCTTGTTTGATAAAAAATTTCTAAAATTTATCAAATTTTTAACTAGTCAGACTTCAATTTTAACCACACAATTTTTATCAACACATTATACCAACTTCTATCAAATTTGCTAAAAACTTTAACAAACAAGATATGAATGTGAAAGAATAAATTATAGCACAAACAAGCGAAAGAGTGTTATTGACTTGTGACTCAATATTAAAATGTCAATATTTTTAAGAGAAATAGTTCAAACTCTTATTTATTAATAAATAATTACATCTTTATTCTATTTGGAATTTATCTCCTAATAGGTTCCTACAAGATTCATTTAAGACATGAATCTTAGAATTCGTGTACTCATTTGCGCTTTTGATGAACCAAATTACTCATTTAAGTTTAATGGAATTTGATAACATATTAAAAGGGATTACATTTTAAAAGATTAACATTGTACATTAATAAAAAGAGTAGGCAAAGCGTTCATAAGTGCATATTTGGTAGTGCTAAAATTATTTTTGTAATTATTTATAAGTTGTAAATCTTATGGAATACGTGAATAATAATTAAATAATAAATTATGGATCTTACAAAATATGTGAATAAAAAATGTGTTTGACCAACTTAAATTATAAGAGAAGTGCACTACATCAATAGACATATATGGCATATGCACATGCATGGAGATTTAAAGGTACCTTTTTTGACAAATGATCAAGGGGTTGGCCTTTGGTGTCATTATTAGCCACGGCCACCGCCTCCCCATCCTTCTTGATCCCTTCTTCCACCACGGTCACCGTCTGATCCTCCAGTGCCGGTGCCGGAGCATTTGTAGAGTCCACCAAGACCGCTGGCTTGCTTGTACATGCTCCCATTGTCTCTCTCTACCCTTCTCTTGATTCTCTCTCTCTAAAAGAAATATTTTTGCATTTGGAGCAATGCAATGAGTTTGGATCGTTAGATAGAGAGTGAGAGAGAGGAGAGAGAGGAGAGAGAGAATGGGAGCACTGATGATACAAGACGATGAGCCGGAAAGGAGGAGTTTTTTATAGGACAAAAACATCGTACGTTTATTCCGACATTTATTCTACAACACATAGAATTTTCTGTTTCTGTTCAAGACTGACAACTAGATAACCATAGATTGCATTTTCACTATTTTTTTCTTTAAATTTTATTTTCCTTTCCATTATAATTTTAGTTAAAAAAAAAAAAAAAAACTGTTGAGTAAAACTTTTAAACAACGCATTTAAAATATATTTGTCAGTGCTTACAAAAGCACTTATAAGCTGGTCAAACCTCGTTTTTATCCAAACATTTCGTAGGATACACAAATTTTACTTACTTTTTATCTACATCCTTCATGACCTACTACTTATAATCTACAAATATCGTTACCAAACATGCTCTAAGACTATAGTTTGGTACTATCTAGATATTGCCATCTTTATAAGTTAGGCCAAGTTAGGCTACTGGGTAGGAGATCAGTCCCCTTATAAGTTATTGCAAAGAAATTTTTGAACGGGGAAGATAAGGATTCCATAAAAGTGGACTTAAGTTGGTGAAAATATGAACCATCTTGACTTTGTGAAACTATAAGTTCTATTAGTTATGTTCTTGATTGGCACTCCTTATAAGTTTAACTTATTTTCTCGACTTTACTCTTCAATGACTTTGTAAATAATTAAGATATCCAATCTAGTATCGAGAATATTGTACCAAAAAACATTCAAATATTATATTAGCGGAGTCTAGTAATATTTTATTCATTTACACTTATATAAAATTTCAAGATTAATTATGTGAATTGTATATGAACTTTACCCCAAGTTTCAAAATTATACATGAACTCACGAATTTTTTCTCATCTAATACATAAAGTAACTTCCATAAGTCAAAACTAACGGAACATTTCATGCACGTGGCAAACAACGAGCCTGAGTGGTTATGGCTAGAGGTGTCAAGACGGGCGGGCCGACCGAACCGGCATCGGCCCACCCGCCTCGACCCGGAACCGCGGGCCGGCCCGTGAACCGGGCGGGCTGTTCACGGGCCGAGAAGGCCAACCCGCGGGCCGTTCACGGGCCGAAGAGGCCAACCCGCGGGCCGGCCCGTGAACCGCTTTAATTTTTAAAAAAAAAAAAAAATGGGCAAAAAATTCAAACTTTCATATTTGAAATGATATTTAAAAAAAAAATAAAAAAACAAATGGCAGAGAGCCGTTTAAAGTGAAAGATGTGACAGATGCATTCACGTTTTAGTCTTTAAATATATAAATAAAAAATAGAAATTGAATTAAAAAATTAACAAATGTGAATTTATCATTGTTATTTATTTTTTATTTAGTAATTTAACACATTTTTTGTTATATATGTAAACATTTTTTTTTAATTACAATAAGTAACTAAAATTTTTTAGTAATTTCAAAAAAAATTAATTTTTTATTTATACGGGCCGAACCGGATTGAACCGCGACCCATATGGGCTCGACCCGTATGGGCTAATGGGTGGGCCGGGCTTTTGAAAAAATTTCGTGGGCTGGGCCGACCCGGCCCGCAACCCGCAGTGGCGCGGGCTTTTTCGAACGCGGGCCGTTACCGGGCCTCATCGGAGGCGGGCCGACCCGGCCCGCCTGACCCGGATTGACACCACTAGTTATGGCGTGGCGGATAGTTGGCGGGTCAATTACACCAATGGTATAAGAACTTTACTCTATTTCAAAATCATACATGAACTCAACTTTATTTTAAAATTATAGATGAAGAAATTCTCAAAGATGCAACATAAAACTAAGTGTATTTTTTCTGGTTTCCATTAGACAAAAAATTGATTAAAAAAAGTGTCATACTTTGTAGCCAAATTATGAAGTCGGACACATGCAATGCTAGTTGTATTCGGTATTATTTAATGAAGCTCTTGCAACTTTTTGTTTATGATACAGCTATATGCACAACCAAGTGGCACGGATTTGGCAAATTCTTGGAAGGTAGATTTGCATTTTTCATATATATATATATATATATAAAGTTTCTTATAAGATTTGAAATATTCTTATTAAAATTGCATCACGGCGTCTTCTCTAAGAGGTGTTGATTTCGAGTAAATTTTCTTAACTCTGCTTTTATATTTTATTATCAAATATGGACATTAT
This sequence comes from Forsythia viridissima, assembly GCA_030279155.1. NCBI lineage: Eukaryota > Viridiplantae > Streptophyta > Magnoliopsida > Lamiales > Oleaceae > Forsythia > Forsythia viridissima. The sequence continues at coordinate 34,903,936 of CM059038.1, read as the reverse complement.
TACAATTGTGCATAACATTTCAGTACTATATGAATTTATATATAAAAGTTCTTTCTCTTTATAATTTAGTTCTAGACATTTCCTTATTTATTATTTGTTACTAATTTGGTTGAGGTTTTTTTTTTTACTAATTCTATTCTGTTTAGATGTTATAACTTTAAAATATCATAAATAAACAATGTTGGGAACATTTTATTTTATTTTTTAAATTTTTACACTTTTATTTATTATCTACAATCAGAACTTCAACTTCAAACAACAAAAAAAAGAAATTGGCATCAAGAAGAATCATTCATAACTTCAAGATGAAAACTTGGACGATTGACATAAATTTAACATCACAAAATGTTGAATAAATTCTACAACAATTGTTCATTCATTTCAAAGTGCCAAAGTAGATGCTACAACTACAATTTCAATCATAATACGAAGCTCAAAGGTAATTTTCCCAACTACATTCGATAAGATATTGTTCATCTCTTTGGCATTTTGACAAACACTTGTGAGGAACAATATAACTTACACAATAATACTACTAACAATAATTTATGTATGGATGTGAAACAAATTCGTAAGTTCATGTATGATTTTAAAACAAAGTTGAGTTCATGTATGGTTTTGAAATAGGGGGTAAAGTTTATATACTATTCTTGTAATTGATCCACCAACTGCTCGTCATGACATAGCCGCCAACTGCTCGTCATGACATAGCCACGTAGGTGTGCCATTTGCCACGTAGATTGTTTCATTAGTTTTGACTTACGGATCGGAAGTTAATTTATGTGTGAATGAGAAACAAGTTCGTGAGTTTATGTATTGAAATAAAATTGAGTTTATGATGGTTTTGAAATAAGTGGTAAAGTTTATGTATCGTTCATGTAATTAACCCAAAATTTCAAACATTATTACTTTTTCCTTTCACTTTTATTTCCATCCACTATCACCTTAAAAGTAATGGAATCCTAACACAAATGAATTAAAAAATTAATTCAAAATTGTATAAGTTATGCAATCCGATAGGGGCGCACTCATGCAAAGAAAGCTTTTGAAGATCTTCAATGGGAGATGCACCAAATCAACACGAGGTATGCATTTGGTCAATCTTGTATATTTAAAAATATGATTGACATCGTTTGTCACACTTTATCTTTTCATATGTTGTGTGGATGTCTGTCTATATGTATTTATGTTTGTTTTTTAGTTAAATTTTGACCTCAAAATCTGTATCATTCATTTGTCAATAGATCTCTTGCCACTTTCTTATTCATCTATGTATTACTTACACACTACGACATTGATAGGGTACAAAAGCAATGGTTCTGAGAAAAGGTCTAGTAACGATTTTTATTTCGACGATCAAGCCAACTGTCAAAAAATAAAATATAATTGAGTGTGAAAGAATTATATTAATAAGATTGTGGCTAGAGTTTTGAATTGTGTATCTTATAATTAGAGAGTGTCATGCATATATAGTGAAATGTGGTATGTGGGTCATGATGGTCTATTGAAAAATGTGTTGTCCTGCCCACCATAAAATCCCAACAAGGCCCAAGCCAATGAGAAGGCTACATGATGTGATCCGGTCTCATTCGGTTGACACCACTAATGCCCAATCAACTAGTACCATGTCCCGCCACAACACAAAAAAAGTAAAAATAAAATCGAGAAGTTTTTTCAAGATTGCACTGGCTATTTCAAGGCTCGTGATGAACCTTTGAAATATAAGATGTCCCCAACTTGTTAGGACTTACAAATTGCCGCTGAAATATGAGTTTAGCCCAAATGAATGAGATCAGCTTGCAGACTGCCTTTGTAATATGAGCCCACCTCAAAAAAATAAATACTTATGAATAGCCACCAAAACATGAGGACTTATAGATAGTCTCTTGAGTCGACACCAAATAAAAGAGGATTTATGAATTGCCTCTGAAATAAAAGTTGACATTTGGATTATGAAGGCGAGAGCTTTTGAGCCATCTTCGAATAGACGAGACTTTATAGCTAGTCTCGAAAAATGGCTTACGAGCCAATCTCAAATAGATAGAGGCTTTATAGCTAACCACTTAAGGTAGCTACAAAACTAAAATTTACCAAATTTTTGGCATCATGTCTACTGTAATTAAATAGGTGGCGGGTGGCAATGATGGTGGGTGGGTGGGTGTGGGTGGGGGTGGAGAAGATGAATAGTTTTTTTTTTTTGAATTATTTTGTTCTGACTTTTTGTTTTTGTTTTTTTTTTTTTTTGAATTTTTCATATTCTTTTTTATTTAATATTTGAATTTAGAATAATTGAAATGACCATTTTGTCCTTTTTACTTTTTGAATTTGTTGGTTAATCGGGTTATTAATGTCAAAATTGATGGAATTCATCAATTTTGATGAATGCCGCATATTTTCTAAATGTTGGGATAAAGTAATCCAAAATAAGGGTTGACGACAAAAATACGAATGAAAAAGATTAGAGACCTTTGCTATTATTTTTTATTTACCCGTTTACTTTTTAAGGAGTTCATTCCTACAAGTTAACGGCAAACAACCCTCGTGAGGTACACACCTTCCATGCAAGAATGACTCAAACTCTATCCTAAGAATGTTAACATCAGACGAACCTCGTAAGGTACACGACTCCCTTGCTGGGATAGGTTAATTCAATATGATCATTATACATATTGAGACGCAATACGATTATCTCATGTACATAGGCGCATATATGACAATCATCTCGCGTGGTAAGGCACATGTAATATAATCATCTCACGTACCGAGACACGTGTAAGACACGTGTATTACTAATCATCTCGAATAATAAGAGAATTATGACTTACAAGCTAGCCTCGGATACATAAGGGCTTATGAGCTTGCTGATAAGTGCATTTTGTGCATTTATTCTGGCTTTAAAACTAAGTTTGTGTCTCGTCATGTTATAGATTTTCTACTTAATTTAGTGTATTTTATCCTCTATTTCAGTTTTAGACCCGTTTAATAGCAAATGAAGAAGAATAGATGAAAAGAGCAATAAATTGAAAGATATTTCAAAAATATGAGGATCCAATTGCACTCAATTGAAGTTTGAAAGACCACATTGGACGTTATAAAAAGTTTTGAGGACTAAAGAAACCAAAATCCAAAGTTGGAGGACTAAAGCCGCAGATTTGAATTGCTTAAGCTTGGCTAACACCTAGCACCAAAATGCACCAGTAGAATGTTTAAAACAAACCTGGGTGATCGCCTGTGTTTACACTGGGCGATCGCCTAATATATTTTCAGCAAAAACGGAATTTTGGCTTTTTGAGTCCTAATCCAATTTGGAAACTTTTTGGCCCGCGAATTTTATAATATTTTGGGGATCTTTTGGGATACAATGAGGATACTATATATATGAGTTCTTAACTCATAATTAGAGAGCCGGATTTTGAGAGAAAAATAAGAGAAGAAACACGAAACGAATATCAAAATTTATTCTTTCAAGAATTCAACGAAGATCAAGATCAAGATTTCATCTTTTGAGTTCTCTTATTCTTCAGGTGATGAATTATCTATTTTTTTTCCTTCTTATTCTTAGTATGTTAAGCTAAATCTTTTTTGTGTTAGGATTACGATGAAACTTGTAACTTAATTATTCTATTTGGAAACTTGATTTTTGACGATTTGCATTAATATAGTTATGAATAATTAATTTTGATTTCTTTTCATCTACAATTATATACGTAGTAATTGTATGATTCTTGTGGTTTATTTTACTATCGAGATATTGAAAACAAGCTAGACATAATTTTAATTATCTTAAAGTCAGATATATGATAGAGATATACCGCTATACTTTATATGATCTTTAATTATACATTGCAACTTAATGCATTCTTGTGTATTCGCATTCGTCATAGAGATATAGTCGGGTCATACATATGAATATATTTGATTTTATTCGAGAGAAATTATTAAACAATTTAGAGATATTGATCGTCATAATTGATGTACTTTGTCAAAATCAAGAATCAAGATAGAAGAATTAACAACTATAAGTAGATTCGGGATTCTAAAACTTTTCTTTTCCAAAGTTAAAATAATTCTTGTCAAACTTAATCTATTATTTGGTTGAATTATAATTATTTAATTAGTTTAATTAGTTTAAGAAACCAAATATCAATAGTTAAATAGATTCGATTAAGGTTAAATTAATCGTGTAGAACTATCTAAATCCATGTGAATATGATAATTGGACTCGAAATCTATTTATTACTTGTTCGATTCGTACACTTGCGGTACAATAAACATAAAATCGCTATCAGTTGCCTTGGGTAATAAGAAAACTACGAGCTAGCCTTAAGGTGTGGGGACTTAGGGTTTGCCTTCAATAATTGAAGGCTTTACAAACTTAGTGCGGACAAGCGAGGACTTAGAGCTTTGCCTCGAACAATAAGAGATATGGGCCTTTCACTTGGTCAAATTCTGGTTGGGGATTTTTCCAAGCACTTGTCATGTATCCATGTCCCTTCACAATAATCTCAAAGATGAAGGTGGTAGTAGCCACAAACTCAATAGAAATAGAACATTCGGTAAGCGTGTATGAAAGGCTAGCTGCCCATGGTTGTTTTCTTGCAGGCATTTCACTTGGCTAGTTGCCTGATTCTTCTTTCTTTCCCGAGAGTGGTAGGAGTTAGAAAGCTTCACCGTCCCTTATCTCAATTCCTCTATCTTGTTGTAGCAAAAGACAATTTCGGCTTCCGGTCAGAGGGCCTCTACAAAGGACATATGGATGATGTCTGGAACTTCAGGATAGTTTTTCCATTTGGATTGACGCTCACACTAACTTACTATTTTTCTAGTTTTGAATATCATATTCATCTCGTGACTATTTTTTGAGTCATATCTCATTTAAATTGAGGTTGATGTATCTAAAATGCCCTTGTGAACTAAAGATGAATTTTTTTTCTAATTAGTTGTAGTAAAGATGCTTAAAGTAAATTATAGAAATGTAAGTTGACCCTTTATATACAGAACTTATTTAAATTTTAATCATATAAATTTATCTATTTTGTTTATTAAGTGGTATTATTTTTCTGAATATATATATATGAAATTTATTGATAAGTTTGTATTTGTTAATATTTAAATTATATATATACATGTTAAAAATACTTTAAATCAATTATTACCAAATTCTTCAACAAATTTTTAAGTTTAAATTTTCAATAATTTGCACAAAGTCTGTAAGTAGGATAATTATTAATGCATTCTCCCATCAAATTATTGTAATTAAAGTGAGTAATCATAACTCGACGTGTAACTAGTGGCAAATATAAGATTTTTTCAAGGGGTACTAAGGCATCCGGGGAAACACAACTGAGTCTGAATCCAACAAAGCTACGGGAATAAGCGTGAAGGAAGAAGACGTCTAATTATTTTTTTAATAAAACATCTAATCATTTGAATGTTGAATGTCCAAACTTTGTTAAAGAAATATTATTTTTTAATGGAAGTTGGTAGAGTTGTAAATAAAGTAAAAAAATTAGAACTGAATCATGAAGTGGGTTAAAAATTAAAATTACTTGTATAATTTTTGGAATTTTGGCACAAATGATTCCTAACTTTCTTTTTTAGTGTAGAATTGGTCCGTAATGTTTATTTTTTGGCAAACAAGTCATTAACCTATGTGTTTTGGTGAAAAATTGTTACTTATGACAAATATGCCTTTAGTTTTAATTAGAAGAAATTATATGTAGATTCCTAATTATTACAAAATGTGCAAATAGGTCCAATACATTTATTTTATATTAAAAAAATTAAAGAAAATTAATGAGTTTTTTTTTTTTTTTTTTGAATTAACACTTTAGTAATAAACATGTCAAATAAAATTATTATTTTTATTATTAAGTAATTATATTATTTAAAGAGGAGAAATCATTTTTCTCCCTCTTTACTTATAAAATTTTTTTCTCTCTCTTTAATTTAAAAATTAAGTTAAATAAATAAAAAAATGATGTATATAATTTTATAACATTGAACTAATCTTGTTACACTTTTATTTAACATAAAATTACTAATAAAAATTAATTTACATATATGTTTTTTTTAAACGATAAATTAAAATATGAAGAATATAGTTGGATTTCTAATATTTGTAGTTAATAAATTTAGAGAAAATAGCATCAAAGGTCCCCAACCTTTCAAAAACGTTAGGGATATGGCCTTAACCTTAAAAAAATAGCACCAAACGTCCCCAACGTTTGAAGAAATAAGCACCGTAGGTCCCTATTGACAGATTCCATCCATTTTCTCTATTAAACCTCAGATTTGGTCTGCACGCGCTTTCACTCTCCAAAAAAGGCGAGTGAGAATGACAGGGGTAAAAATGGCCACTGAAAGTGGAGTTCATTTAGGAAGATGAAGGCCAATATGAAATGAATGAAGTTGTTGACCATGAAGACTTGATCTCAAGTGATGCAACTGATGGTATTATATTTGGAAGTTCTGAGGCCGCCAAGCAGTTCAAGGAGGAGCTAGAATGGGGTTCAAGTGCTGATAGTTCGCATGAGCACTCTCAAGGGATTGATGGTCAAATCGTCACAGACTCAAAAGAAGAAGCCGACACTGATGAAGAAGGGGACGGTAAAGAGTTGTTTGATTCTGCTGCCTTGACAGCTCTTTTGAAAGCTGCAACAGGTGCTGATTCAGACGGTGGCAGTATCACCATAACTTCTCAAGACGGATCTAGGCTTTTCTCTGTCGAGCATTCGACTGGCATGAGATCTTCACTCCGATCTTTGAGACCTGCCCCACAACCAAACCGTCCCAACCTTTTCACTCCTTCCACTTTTTCTGGGATGGGAAAATCTAAGAACAACTTGAGTGAAAAAGAGAGAAAGAAACTGGAGAAGTTACAGAAGATCAGAGTGAAATTTTTGAAGCTTGTTCACAGATTAGGCCTTTCTCCGAAATAATCAATGGCAGCACAGGTTTTGTATTGGTTCACACTTCTTGCAGGAAGGCAGAATGACCAAATTTTTAGTGTGGATGCTGCCAAGAGGATGGCTGTGCAGCTTGAAGCAAAGGGCAAAGATGATTTGGATTTCAATGTGAACATCTTGGTTCTTGGAATATCTGGAGTGGGTAAAAGGGCTACCATAAATTCAATATTTGGAGAGGAGAAAGCACCAATTGAAGCGTTTGAAACTGGGACGACTTTTGTGAAAGAGATTAGTGGGTTGGTTGATGGAGTTAAGGTTGTGTCATACCTAGTCTCAAGTCTTCTGTAATGGAACATGCTTACAACCGCAATGTATTGTCTTATGTAAAGAAGTTCACAAAGAAAGGCTTCCCGGATGTCGTCCTCTATGTGGATCGATTAGATGCTCAAACAAGAAATCTTAACGATGCTGGAGGCCAAATGAATTGCCTTAAGGCTTCTGAGAACGCACAAGAGGTTTCAAAGATGCTGGAGGCCAAACGGATGCATTACCATTCATCTGAGTTTTTTGTTTCATTTCCTACTTCCCAAAATGGTATGGAAGTGGCCCAAGTCGCGGTGATGATGGTGCCGCTACCGGCACAAGGTCATCTCAACCAGCTCCTTCACTTCTCCCGTCTCGTTTCTCCGCTCACAACATCCCTGTCCAATTTGTTGGCACCACCACCTACAACACGTAGCAGCATAGCTGATCCGACTTGTCTATGCACAAACCATAAATCCAAGTCTCTACCAAACAATTTATCCTGCCGATATAAATGCCACTCATCACTACACACCAATTCTCTCCATCTCTTCGAAACACAGTTGAAAAATAGATGATACTTTCGAAGAACTCTTGCCAAACAAAAAAGGGCTATGTGATCAGGAAGCCCATGTATTAGAGCTGCTTGCCAGCTACTTTCCGTTTGTTCCACAGACTTTCTAGATGCATTCTCATACTTCCGTTTGATCACACAAATTCTTCATTGTAGTAAGCACATACTTGAACAGAAGATGAAGATGGGTAATTTATGCAAGGCATTTCTGATGCGGAATAGTTGAAATATGAATCATTGTTGTAGATTTCAACAGCTTTGCCTCTCTCTTTAATGGCTTCTGGTGAAAGAAATATCAATTATTGCAAAGATTTGACAAAAAATATTTGGGATATAAAAATGGAGAAATAGGCTTCAATGGATTATTACCCCTGCAACTCCAGTCGTATTTTTTGGAGAGAGAAAGCGATTGGAGTCCAATTCTAAGGTTTAACGGAGAAAATGGATGAAATCTGTCAAGAGGGACCTACGATGCCTATTTCTTCAACCGTTGGGGACGTTTGGTGCTATTTTTAAAGGTTGGGGGCATATCCCTAACGTTTTTGAAAAGTTGGGGACCTTTGATGCAATTATCCCATAAATATATAACTCAATTAAATAAAAGTATTTGAACATCAAGTTTGTGACAAAGTTATTTTTTTTATAAAGCAATAAAATAAAAGTTTAAATTTTAAATAATATAACTACTTAACAATAAAAATAATAATTTTATTTGACATATTTATTACTAAAGTGTTAATTCAAAAAAAAAAAAAAACTCATTAGTTTTCTTTAATTTTTTATAAAAAATAAAAGTATTGGACCTATTTGTACATTTTGTAATGATTAGGAATCCACATACAATTTCTTCTAATTAAAACTAATGGTATATTTATCTTTTTCATTCCATAATGACCAATTTCACACCAAACACATAGGTTAGGGACTTGTTTGCCAAAAAATAAATATTAGGGATCAATTCCATACTACAGACAAAGGTTAGAGACCATTTGCGCCAAAATCCCATAATTTTTAACAATTCACACAAATAAGATTTTATCACCTCTAAATTTTATTAAATAACAACATGGAGAATTTAAGATAAATAATTTCAAAACAAAATAAACATTAAGAAATATGTTGTCACTAATAGTCAATAAATGGATAAAAATTTATTAAATGTTAAAATATTATGTGATGGTGACAATCATAACAACTTATGTATGTAAGTCAATGTTCTAGCACAGATGGTTTTTGCACAAACAAGGGAGATATCTTCCTTGATTTGTAGTCACGAACCGATGGGGAGTGGCGGAGGGGATTTCTCTTCCTCGTTTGTCGGCTAAACCCTGACGGTTTGGACTTTGGACTGGCAATCGGATGGGAGAAATCACCCTCAGTTGTGATCCCTGTTTGGGGTTGGAGTTGGGGTAAATGATATTTTTTTTTTAATTTTTAAAAATAAAAAGTTTATAATTTATTTTCACTTTTAAAAATATTAGGAACCTTAACGGAAGTTTTTTATTTTATTTTCTCCTTAATTTATTTAAATCAGGGCCAAAATTGTCCAAATTGACCATATGTGCAAATTAATGAAATAATGGTGACGATGTCTGCAAATAAAATTGAAAGAAGATGATATTGTTACAAAACTAAAAGAATGGGAACTATGAGTGTAATTAACCCTTTATTTAATTGAATTATTTGTTTATTAACTACAAATATATAGAGCGCTAACTGCATTTTTTATTTTTTTTTAATTTATCGTTTTATCATCATTCAATGAATAAATTAAAGAACACATCATTCGTAGATTAAATTTTTTTCAGCATTTTTATTTTAAATACACAATAAGATTGGTTGGATCTCATAAACTTTTATATATATTTATATATATATATATATATATATCATTTTATTATTTATTTATTTTAATTTTTATTCAAGTCTTTCATATCATAAAGCAAGATAATTTAATATTTTTCCCTTCTGAAAAATTTAATTGACACAACTATAATGATATATTTAGTACGTTAAATTAAATATTATTAAATAAAGATTTGAAACCCATTTGTACTTTCTTCAAAGATTGGGAACCCATTTGCAATTTTTTCTAATTAAAATTAAAAAGATATAGGTCTTTTATATCGAAAAGGGACCAATTATGCACTAAAATACATAGAGTGGAGATGTTCGTATTAAGAAATAAATGTTTTAGATATCATTACCATACCAAAAGAAAATGTTAGGAACCATTCGAGCCAAATTCTCTTATAAAATTGAAGGGGTTGTTCCCTTAATAAATCTGTCACAGCTTTCACTGGATATTTGATTCCTGCTTTCAGTGATTCATCTAGAGTCTCTTGCACAGTGGGTCGTCATTCCTCTTCTTCTTCTTCAGTCCTACAATCTCCTAAACTGTATTCTTAATTTAAAAATAGTTTATTCTTTTGTTTGAGTGCTCCTTGTATGGTGGTGAAAACATTGGCAGAATGTCAACAAATAAGTTTATTAAATTGGTCAAATATATTTTTTATCCATAAATTTTATAGAACCAACAATTTATCATCTATTTATCATTCACACACAATTTATAAATATTTAAAAAATAATTTGAACAAATCCAAAATGCACTAATGAGCGTCAAAGAAAGACGGGTGGTGTTTGGTGATGGAAGAAAATTAATTTCTCAAATTGTAAGTGTCAATAACTGGTTTCTAACTTTCATGTCCTATATATATCCTTAACTATACTAAAATTATGGATGTAGTATTCACTATTCACAACATTGTCCAAAACGATGTCGTTTTGGGCTAATTTTTTCCCTCACTTTCCTTCTTCCTCCAGTGATATCCCGCTTTCAAATTTATCACTTCTCATTTCCGTCTCTTCCGAAAACCTAGATATCGCCATGGATCATTAACATTGGGACCATTGCTCGACCATAATTTATAGTAGGCTTTGATGGGTAAGCTGATTTCTCCTGTTTCCTCTTATAATTTATGTACTAATTTTTTTTCCCATTTCCTTCTTCCTCAAGTGACCTATCGCTTTCACATTTATCACATCTCATTATCATCTCTTTCGAAAACCTAGATATCACCACTGTAGATCTTCAACGTTGGTGACCATTGCCCGACCAGAATTTATAGTGGGCATCGATAGGTAAGCTAATTTCTCCTCTTTCCTCTTATAATTTATGTAGTATGTCATTCAGATTTGTGTGAAATCGCTTTCGCCTACTTTTTTTCATTTCTCTTTTTTTTTGCCTACAATTGTTGTTCATGCTGTGTTATCTTTTTCAAGTATTGTCTTCTTCAAGTTCTTGGCGTATAGGTTCAATTCGAAGTACGACTTCTGAGGTCAGTCCCACATCCAAATTTTTTTCGATTTCTCTCTTCTATTTTTTAATTACATGTTAGAGCCTCGTTCTTCACACATATTGTGTTTTTTTAGCTTTAGCTTGATTTGTATCAAAAAATAATTCAACACATGGGCATCCTATTCAGTATTCGTTTAATTTGTTTTCTTTTTTCCTTTTTAACCTAGATTGTATTCATTTCTCGTGGATCACCAAAACCTAGGTTTATTTTCCTCCGCCTCCCACACTCCTCGGTACCAATTGTCGAGATTGTCGACATTTGATGGGAACCAAATTTGGTTCCCCCAATTACGTCGACAATGTCGACACAATTGGTGGACAAACTTTCCCTACTTTCAATCTCTTTCCACGCTTACTGGCTTTTCTCGCTCTACCAAATTTGTTTTAGATTTTGAAGATTGATTGAGGATATGTAGTTTTCTTTATTTCGTTTGATTGAGAATCTGTAATTTTCTTATCTCGCTCTTCTTTATTTCGTTTGGTTTGATATAATTTTTTGTTATATTTATTGTTTCTACCAAATCTCATAATCGGCGTTTACGGAGTGTTACTTTCATTTCAGTCAATGATAATAGGTTTCTATTCAAGCTAATATGATGTTTCAAGTATGTTTCAATTTCAATTTTTACTTTTGTTTCTATTTTTGTTATTTTTTTCAGATTCTTATGGGATTTTTTTTTTTTTTGTGACTGCAGTGATCTTATGTTGGAGGTAATTTGTCTGGATTAAAGTAAATCTGATATTTCTGTTTGCATACAAATAATTTGTTTGGTTTACAAATACACAAATGATTTTTGTCATTGGTGGATGAAACTGAGAACAGGGTGTGGTGGCAGGATGAAGTGATAAAAATGAGGAGTAGGTTAATGATAGCTAGATTTTTTTTTATCGTTGTACATCATCTTCAAATGACTCATTTTGGTTAACTTTAAGATCTGATTTATCTAAATTTTGTATGGAACTTCTTTGTTTAAAGCTCTAAATTGGATTTGGTTATTATAATTGATGACCATTGATAGTCCCAATCAGTTAGAACTTCTTTATGTATTTATTTGGTTTATGTAATTTACACTGTCATGTGAGTTGTGCTTTTCTTAAAAGCAAATTTGAATTTCAATATTTTACTTATATGATCTTCTTATTTAAAGCTTATATACATTATTTAAAAGTTAATATACAACGTATTAAATAGTATATTAAAAAATATGTTTTTTATATTTATTATTTGCAGATTATACATTTAGAATTTTCCCCCCTTTTTTTCACTGTATAATTAGTTTAATTTTGTCCTATTTAAAATGTCGACAATGTCGAAAAAATGGAATTGTCGACATTCTCGACAAAAATGGGAACCAACCCAATTCTCATGCAGCAAATGGGCCAAAAATCTCCATTTGCCTTTTTCGCAACCTTCATTTTTTTCTCCAATGCGAACAAATTTATTTCGGTGAAACCAATATAAAGCCAAAATTTATGTCGGTTTTACCGTCATAAATGACGGTATTACCGACATAAATGCACTACAAACAATTTATCCCCCCTTTTTTAAGTATTTGATTTGTATTCCATTTAAATCATATATATTTTCTTACATTCTAACGTTAAATCATTTGTTGAAATGTTACTTAAATTATACATTACAAAATACTCAACTTTTCACTCAATTACCTATTTTTTTAATGTAGGAAATAATTAGTTCAACTATTTCTATAATATTACTTGTCAACTCATACAAAATAATTAAAACATTATGTACGTGCAACCAGGGGCGGATTTGGCATGGGGGCCATGGGGTCCATGGCCCCCACACCCATTTGACAGATTTTTTTTTTTTTTTTACCTTTTTATGATTTTTTTTTTAATAGTAAATGGTCCACATTTGACTTTTACACTTTCTTTTTTATTTTTCCAATTTCATTTCCTTTAGCCCTTTGCGTCTCTCATTGTCAAAAAATGAAAGATTAAAAATAGTGGGAGAAATCACAAAATCATCAAATTGAAGTCTCACAAAATTCATTTTAACAAGTGTGAAAGACTACTCTTTTTTTAATGAAATAGATATTTCTAATTTATTCGTAACTTTGCGATATTTTTTGATATAATACATTAATGTTACGTCGTAACTTTGCTATATTTTTTTGTTTTTGAAATGGAGATGGGTGGTCAATGGATGAATAATTGTTTGGTTGTTTTGTATATTGATATTTGTGATGTGAATTTGCAAATTAAATTTGGTTATTATATTTTACTTGTAGATTGATTAAATTGTCAAAAAAAAATTTTTTTTGGGGCGCTGCCCCCGAACCCCCGTCAAAGCCCCCCCTCCAAATTTTTTTTTGGCCCCCACAACTTACAAATCCTAGATCCGCCACTGCGTGCAACTCACTATCTAAATTAGTATATATATATATATATAACTGTTAAATGAATACCCACTTTAAAGTTTCTGCTACTGAAGTGATGAAGAGTCGATTTTATTCAATTTTAGTTGCTTTAGTTTATTTACAATTTATGCACTTTAATTATTTATTTAGTTAGGGTCAATTATGTTTCATTAGATTATATTATTCTCATAAATTTTACTATTGAATCCTTGGTTGTAATTTGTCGTTTTTTAGGTTGTTTATAAGTTATAGAAAAGACTATTGAAATTTTCTAATTGTTACGATCCAATCTTGGTAATCATATCGAATCAACAAGTTTATCGATCAATCACTTATCTTGTATTTATGTGCAAATCAATAAATAATTAATTTTTAAATTTGCAGTATTCTTTGTAAATAAATTTATTATTTGACAATCCTACATTTTATAAAAAAGTTGAAAAATATATATATATATTTTTAAATACCTCATTTTCATGATTTGTATTTAAAAAATACCTCATTTTCATTAAAATCAATATTTAATAATTTATCTCTTTTTATAATTTAATAAAGGATACATTATTTTCATTTAAAATCTATATTTTTTTTTTTCATTATCTAAAATTTTATTATTTTCTTTTAAAATCAATATTTCAATTTTTCATTATCTAAAATTATGTGTTTTACCATATGTGTTAATCATATGTTACTTACTTATTTTCATTAAAATCAATATTTTAAAATTTATCCAATTATATAATTTTTTTAAAAATACATTAATTTCATTTAAAATTAATATTTTTATTTTTCTATTGAAAATAACATTTTTACACGAGGAACATACGTGTTACCTTATGTTACTTCACCATTTTTATTAAAATCAATATTTTACAATTTATATCTTTTTATAAATTTTAAAAAATACATTATTTTTTATTTAAAATCAATATTTCGATTTTTTATTTGAAAATAATTTTTTACACGGGTAACATATGTGTTACCATATGTGTTACTTCATCATTTTAATTAAAATAAATATTTTACAATTTATTTCTTTTTACAATTTTTTACAAATATATATTATTTTTATTTAAAATCAATTTTTCATTTGAAAACAATATTTTACACGGGTAACGTATGTGTTACCATTACCAATCGTCTTCCACCACCACTCGCGGCTCGACTTATCCCATAACCACCACCACAACCAAATTTAAATCTTCTAGCACCATCCACAACCATAATCATCTCCATTACAACTGAGTAACACATGTGTTACTATAATTTAAATTAAGGTAACACATGTGTTACCACCAACACTATTTTATCACTACCGCTAATCTAAATTATGGCAATACGTGTCATACCTGAATTTTCACCTTAATTTAATTTAGAGTAACACATATTACTTGTAGGGTAACACATATGTTACTACCATCACCATGCAACTCCAGCACCACCACTAATACGGTTCCAACATCACCACTAATTTAAATTAATGTAACATGTGTTACTCTTACTCTAACTTAAATTATACTAACACATGTGTTACTTTGTAGGGTAACACATGTTATCATCACCATCTTTTCCCACCACTAATCCAAAAATATTACCTTCAACCCAACCTACATATTTTCAATTAAATTAAGGTAATACGTATAACTTGTAGGTTAAAATTTGTGTTACCATAATCACTGCACAGTTCCGGCACCACCGCTAAGATTGTTCGACCATCACCATCTAGGGTATTACATGTATCGCTACACATTTTCATTTCAAAAAATATTTTTATCAAATGTAACATATTTTAAAAATTTGTGTTACTATATGTTACTTCATCCTTTTCATTAAAATCAATATTTTATAATTTTTTCAAAAAATACATTTTCATTTAAAATCAATATCTCAATTTTTAATTTGAAAACAACATTTTTACACAGGTAACATATGTGTTACAATATGCATTACCATATATTAATTTTTGATTTTCATTAAAATTATTATTTTATAATTTATCTCATTTTGTAAAAATTTAAAATATATATATATAATTTAATACCATTTTTTAATTTTTCATTTGAAAACAATATTTTTACATGCTAACATATAAATTAGAGTAACATATATGTTACTTATAGAGTAACACATGTTACCACTACCCACATCTTTGCCCCACTTCCACCCCCAAAAAAATCATTAACTTCAACAATTCACCATATTTGCAATGCCAACAACCAAAACACAAAAAAGTGAAGGAATCCCACTAAATAAATTGCATAATCCAATATCCAAAATGCTTAAAGAGTCTACAATCACTAAAACCAACAAAAACCACCTAAAATTCCCCATGTTTCCAACCAACACATGACTTGCAGCAGCATAAGATAAAAAGAAAATACTGTTTTTCTTATTTAACAACAGAACTTGCAGGACTTGCATAAGAAAAAAAGAAAAGATTCTCCATGTCTCCAACCAACACTGAACTTGTAGCAAGACATTCTTTCTCCAGACCATAAAGCACCCTTGAACAATAATATGTAAGAGATGTATTCAGAGGAACAAATGAAGTTAATCAAATTCCTACTATCAAAATACACAATATAATTCTTCTTTGAACAAAAATCACTAGACCTAAAAAGTTCTACAAATCCTTTCACAATTTCCATCGATAAAGAACTCTAATTGATGATAGATGTTTTTCTCCTCCTCCGAGCACGGCGGCGATAGTGGTTTAGACCTGCAAAAGGTGGCGGGACTTTTTTCCCCCGTGTCCACTCCAGTGTGATAATCAGTAAATAATTAAAATATTTGTGCTAAATAGCAATATGGAATGTATAAGAGTTGTGTCTCTTTTTTTTACCTGAGGGGTTGGTCTCTATTTATAGGGATGGCCTACAGTTATTAATGACCGGTGTTCCTTCATCTCCCTCATTTGACAACGGGTGTCCCTTCATCTCCCTCATTTTAAAAGTTAAATGATGGAGTTTTATCTTTCCAATTGTTGAGAGATGTTTCGTCT
This sequence comes from Forsythia viridissima, assembly GCA_030279155.1. Lineage (NCBI taxonomy): Eukaryota > Viridiplantae > Streptophyta > Magnoliopsida > Lamiales > Oleaceae > Forsythia > Forsythia viridissima. The sequence goes on along the minus strand of CM059038.1, from coordinate 34,887,405 downwards.
TCCCGATAACTGGTGGTAACTGTCATTCCATTGGTCGCATGCCTGGCTAACCTGACGACAGTTGGGTTATTGCAGTCTATATATTAGAAGTGTGCTCATGAGACCAACAATGCAGGCGAGCCTATGAGGCAGGCGAATCATTGAGGTGGGCGTGCCAAGACGTGCCACCATAGGTAAATAACATATAGCAGCTGTCATTATTTATATCATCATAAGCACCTCTACTTTTCATAGACTTACGTTAATGGGAAGTAGAAATAATCTACCACACATTCTTCTTTCAAAAAAAAATTCAGACAGAGATTCATCGCCTTGATTTTTAAATATAGGCTCATCGCTTTGATTTTTAAACATAGGTTCATCGCCTTGATTTTTGGATAGAGGCTCATTGGCCTTGTTTTTCAAACAATAGCAGCTGGCCCTGTTTCTCAGACAGTAGCATCTGACCTTATTTCTGGCATTATAAGCCCATCTACTTTTCATAGACTATTGTTAATGAGAAGTAGAAGTAATCTAACGCACATACTCATCTTTAATTTTTTTTTTTTTGTAATATTAGCTTGGCTCTCTGGGTGAGCTCGCCTCACCTTGAAATATTTTGTTTTTTTAGCTTGGCTCTCTAGGTGAGCTCGCCTGCCTCAAAATTTATTTTTTATTTTTTATTTTTTTAGCTTGGCTCTCTGGATGAGTTCGCCCGCCTCAGTTTTTTTTTTTTTTTAAACATTGGCTTAGATAGCTCGCCTGGTTGACACGCCTCGGCTTGGGCAAGGTCACCTCGTCTTGGGTGAGCTTGCTCAATTATTTTGAGGTTCGGGCTCGTCCTGAATCTTCCTTTTGTTAGACTCATGTTCATTTCGATATTTCATACTTTTTCGAGTTCCACTCATTATGGCAGTGACTACAGCAGACATCTGTAGATCTTTGATTCCTAACGTGGCTCTATTGAATCGGGCAATAAAATCTTTCAGCAATTCCTCCTTGTCCTGTATAAATTGCACCAGACTGATAGCAGTTTTCTTCACACGTTTGCTACTGGCAAAGTGTGCAGCAAAACTCTTGAAAAAATTGTTAAATGTACGGATCGATTTTAGGAGAATGGTGGCTACCCAGTCCCTGGCCTCCCGCCTAAGTGTGGCGGAAAAGCCATGCTCATAATTGCATCAGGGGTGGCTTGCAACCTTATCAAGTCTACAAAAGCCCTGAGGTGATCGACAAGATCAGAGGATCCATCGTACCTCTTGAAGTCTTGTGACAAGGGGACTGCCATCACTTCTAAGGAAAAAAAGATCTTCTTTCAACACCATAGATTGCCTATTACTTTTGTTAGACATAGCCTCAACTATTTTGCGACCTATCATTTCTTCTAATCGCTGTTCCAAACTTAACACTGGTGTTTCAATCAGCGTAGGTGTGGGCGTCCATGACGGTTGCCTCCAGTGTAGATTTGGACCAGATGTCAATTAATAGAAGTGGGGTGTGGAAGGTGGAGCCAAAGAAACTGGAGCCAGCTGTGGAGCTTCTGTTAGCGATGTTTCTATTGTTAGAGAGTTATGAGTCTGGAGAGAAGCCCCTGGCAGTGAGGGCCCTATCGGTGGAGGGCTAAGACCCTGGGGCAGAGCTCCTAGTGGTAAAGATCCTACCGGTAGAAGGTTAGGACCCAGTGGTAGCTAAAAAACTGTAACATTTTGATCTTGGAATAGAATCGTTAAGGCCACCTCCTGAGCTTGTAATGCTGCAAGTTGAGCGGCAGAGGCAAATTCTTTTTGTGGATGATTAGTGGCGGCTTTACATTCTTAACTTTTCTAGTTCGAGCCATGACTTATTGTGTGTTTTCCACAGACGGCGCCAATTGATAATAGATGTTTTTCTCCTCCTCCAAGCATGGTAGCGACAGTGGTTTAAACCTGCAAAAGGTGGCGGGGCTTTTTTCCCCGTGTCCACTCCGGTGTGATAATCAATATATGATTAAAATATTTGTGTTGAATAGCTATATGGAGTGTATAAGAGTTGTGTCTCCTTTTTTTACCTGGAGGTTGGCTTCTATTTATAGGGATGGCCTGCAGTTATTGATGACGGGTATCCCTTCATCTCCCTCATTTGATAACAGGTGTTTCTTCATCTCCCTTATTATTAGGAGTTAATGAGGGATGTTTCATCTTTCCAATTGTTGAGAGATGTTTCGTTTTTCCGATAACTGGTGGTAATTATCATTCCATGGGTCGTCTGCCTGGCTAACCTGACGATAGTTGGGTTATTGCAATCTATCTATTAAAAGTGTGCTCATGAGACCAACTAGGCGAGCGAATCGTTGAGGCGGCATGCCAAGACGTGCCACCATAGGTAAATAACATATAGCAGCTGTCATTATTTATATCATCATAAGCCCCTCTATTTTTCATAAACTATCGTCAATAGGAAGTAGAAATAATCTATCACACATGCTTCTTTCAAAAAAAAATTCAGATAGAGATTCATCGCCTTGATTTTCGGATAGAGTCTCATTGGCCTTGTTTTTCATACAGATGTTCATCGCCTTGATTTTTAAATATAAACTCATCGCCTTATTTTTCATACAGAGGCTCATCGCTTTGATTTTAAAACATAGACTCATCGCCTTGTTTTTCAGACATAGGCTCATCGCCTTGTTTTTTAATGTTGGCTATCACTTTGATTTTTAAATAGTGGCTATCGCTTGATTTTTAAACATAGGCTCATCGCCTTATTTTTCAATGGTGGCTATCACCTTGATTTTTAAATAGTGGCTATCGCCTTGATTTTTAAACATAGCCTCATCACCTTATTTTTCAATGGTGGCTATCGCCTTGCTTTTTAAACATAGGCTCATCGCCTTATTTTTCAATGGTGGCTATCACCTTGGTTTTTAAATAGTGGCTATCGCCTTGATTTTTAAACATAGGCCCATCGCTTTGATTTTTGGATAGAGGCTCATTGGCCTTGTTTTTTAGACAATAACAATTGACCTTGTTTTTCAAACAGTAGCAGTTGTCATTGTTTTTCAGACTGTAGCACTGTCATTGTTTTTCATAAGTAGTAGCTGTCATTGTTTTTCAGACAGTAGTAGCTAACCTTGTTTTTCAGACAGTAGCAGTTGTCATTGTTTTTCAGACAGTAGCAGCTAACCTTTTTTTTGTAGTATTAGCTTGGCTCTCTGGGTGAGCTCGCCTCACCTTAAATTTTTTTTTTTAGCTTGTCTATCTGGGTGAGCTCGTCTGCCTAAAAATTTATTTTTTATTTTTTATTTTTTTAGCTTGGCTCTCTAGGTGAGCTCGCTCGCCTCAAAATTTATTTATTTATTTATTTTTTAGCTTGGCTCTCTGGGTGAGCTCGCCCGCCTCAATTTTTTTTTTAAAGCATTTTCTTAGCTAGCTCGCCTGGTTGACACGCCTCAGCTTGGGCAAGGTCGTCTCGTTTTGGGTGAGCTTACCTTTATTATTTTGAGATTCGAGCTCGTCCTGAATCTTCATTTTGTTAGACTCAGGTTCATTTCGATCTTTCATACTTTTGGTAATGAGATATGCTTCTTCAGCGTCCACATACTTATCCCCTCTCTTGAGTAACTCATGTATCGTATTTGGCAGGTTTTTGGAGAGTGACATCTTGAAAGGATGACTTCGAGTTCCACTTATCATGGCAGTGACTACAGCAGACATCTGTAGATCTTTGATTCCTAGCGTGGCTTTATTGAACCGGGCAATAAAATTTTTCATCAATTCGTCCTTATCTTGTGTCAATTATATCATACTGATAGCAGTTTTCTTAACATGTTTGCTACTGGCAAAGTGTGCAGCAAAACTCTTGGAAAAATCGTTAAATGTACGGATCGATTTTGGAGAAATGATGGATACCCAGTCCTTGGCCTCCCGCCTAAGTGTTGACAGAAAAGCCCTGCACATAATTGCATCAAGGGTGGCTTGCAACCTCATCAAGTCCACAAAAGCTCTGCGGTGATCGACAGGATCAGATGATCCGTCGTACCTCTCCATCTTTGGCTGTTTGAAGTCTCATGAAAAGGGGACTGCCATCACTTCTAGGGAAAAATGATATTCTTCCAACACCATAGATTGCCTACTACTTTTGTTAGACATAGCCTCAACTATTTTGCGACCCATCATTTCTTCTAATCGTTGTTCCAGACTTAACACTGGTATTTCAACTAGCGTAGACGTTGGCATCTATGACGGATACCTTTAGTGTAAATTTGGACCAGATGTCAATGAATGGAAGTAGGGTGTGGAAGGTGGAGCCAAAGAAACTGGAGCCAGCTGTGGAGCTGCTGTTAGCGGTGTTTTTATTGCTAGAAAGTTATGAGTCTGGAGAGGAGCCCCTGGTGGTGAGGGCCCTATCAATAGAGAGCTAGAACCATGGGACAGAGCTCCTGGTGGTAAAGATACTACTGGTAGAAGGTTAGGATCCTGTGGTAGCTAAGAAACCGCAGCGTTCCGATCTTAGAGTAAAACCATTAAGGCCGTCACCTGAGCTTGTAATGCCGCAAGTTGAGCGATAGAGGCAATTTCTTTTTGTGGATGATTAGTGGCAAATTCTTTTTGTGGATGATTAGTGGCGGCGTTAGACTTGGTGTCTACATCCCTAGTGGGGGTTGGTGGAGCGGTTACATTCTTAGTTCTTCTAGTTCGAGCCATGACTTATTGTGCGTTTCCCACAGACGGCGCCAATTGATAATAGATGTTTTTCTCTTCCTACGAGCATGGCGGCGACAGTGGTGGAGACCTGCAAAAGGTAGCGGAGCTTTTTTTTCTCCGTGTCTACTTCGGTGTGATAATCAGTATATGATTAAAATATTTGTGCTGAATAGCAATATGGAGTGTATAAGAGTTGTCTCTCATTTTCTTACCTGGGGGGTTAGCCTCTATTTATAGGGATGGCCTGCAGTTAATGATGACGAGTGTCTTCATCTCCCTCATTTGATAACTGGTGTCCCTTCATCTTTCTCATTATTAAGAGTTAATTAGGGATGTTTCATCTTTTCAATTGTTAAGAGATGTTTCGTCTTCCCGATAACTAGTGGTAACTGTCATTCCATGGGTCGCCTGCTTGACTAACCTGACGACAGTTGAATTATTGCAGTCTATCTATCAGAAGTGTACTAATGAGACCAACGAGGTGAGCGAGCCGGTGAGGTGGGTGTGCCAAGACGTGTCACCATAGGTAAATAACATATAGTAGCTGTCATTATTT